>CM053582.1:269351600-269488940 GCA_028627135.1 Pseudochirops cupreus
AAAAAAAAAATAGCCCCTAACTTCGTAGGGATAATGTGAAGATCAAATGAGACAACGTATGAAAGCATTTTATGAATCTTAAAGCACCAACATAAATGCTATTTTATTATTATTATTATTATTATTATTATCATTATTGCTGTTGTTATTGCCATACCCAACTTATTTATGGCTGTGGTCATGTCATGCTTCTGTTCAAAATTTTAAACTTGGTCCCCTATTATCTACTGAGCAAAGTTCCAATGTCTTGGCTTGGCATTCAAGGCTTTCCATAATCTGATTTCACACTGTTTTTCTAGCCTTCTCTCTCAAAACACCCCTTCAAATACTTCTTCTGACAGCAGAATTGCTCTACTTCCTTCCCCTCCACATACATTTTGCTTTCCTTTATCCCTGCCATCTTTGACACAATTCCTTATGCCCAGAATTCCTTTCCTTCCTTCCAACTCTTGGGATTCATACCCATCCTTTAAAATGCATCTTCCTCCTTTATGAAGCTTTTCCTGAACACCACAGGTTGATCATGATTTTTCTCCCCTGGGATCTTACATTTTCTTTTCACATCTCTTACGGACGTATCAAGCAGTATTGCAGTTATTCTTATGTCTGCCATATTGCCTTAATGGACTTATAAGTTCCCTGAGGGGATAGACAATGTCTTATCTAAACTTTGTATCTCCTACAATGAGCTTAGTACAGTGCTCTGCCCAAACTGTTGCTCAGTCATTTTTCATGACCCCTTTGGGGTTTTCTTGGCAAAAACACTAGAGTGGTTTGCCATTTCCTTCTCCAGCTTATTTCACAAATGAGGAAACTGAGGCAAGCAGAGTTAAGTGACTTGCTTAGGATCACACAGCTAGCAAGTGTCTGAGATCAGATCTGAACTCTCACACACACACACACACACACACACACACACACACACACACACACACACACACAAATGAGTCTTCCTGATTCCAGGCTCAGCACTCTATCCACTGCGTCACCTCACTGCCCCTAACTGCCATATTAGGCAGCTACCCAATGTTTCTCAAATTGCACTGATGCCTCCAGAAAACCCAACAGTACTAGAAAATCTAAGACACTAAATATCTAGTGAATCAAAAATGGTGATAGAATTGGAAGTAGAACTAAGATCTGCTATTTCCATTAGCTAGATATGTTGTCTTCCCACATCTTCCATTTTCCTTACCTGGATGGTTGGTTTGGCTATGATCCTCTTTGGGTTCTGGTACAGAAGACTTTTCTAGATTCCCTGTGGACAAGAGATAGAAGAGAAAATGATAAGGAGCTTGTTGCTGTGTGCCCATTGCCTTCCAACAATTTAAATTCAATTTAATAATTAAAGACCTAATATATGCACAAAAAAACTCAGACAAATGCTGGGGAAACCAAGTTCTATCCTCAAAGTGAGGGGTCTCGGTTTAAATTTAATGAAACAAGAGTTTATTAAGTACTTATTATGTTCACGTCTCTGGAATAGGATGTAGCCATACAATTTAAGAAATGAACCAGTTTCTGACCTCAAGGAACTTGGGGGGCAGAGGACATATGTGAAGAAGGGAACTTACACACAGATAAATAAATACCAAGTATTTATTTATATAAAGTAAGCACAGAGTAATTTCAAGGGTCTCAGGGAAGGAAAGCACAAACTACTCAGGGGATAAGGACATGAAAACTTCTGTTAGTTCTAAGTTAATGATTCTATGAATTATAATATGATTTTGTCAGTTTGAGTGACTTCTTGTGTTGGAACTCTTTCTACCAATGCTGATGGAGATCCAGCTACAACCAAGTGTTTAAGCCCTAGGGGATTGCTTAAGACACTCATAAGCTCATAGGTCATATGGGTCATTTCAAAAGCAAGGTGTGAACTTAGGTCTTCCTCATTCCAATGGGCCCAATATATTAACCTATCAATGCTGATGATGATAGCTAGCATTTATCTGGTACCCATTGTGTGCCAGACATTGTGCTAAATGCTTTATAATGATACTTTTATATGACCGTTAAAACAACCATGGGAGGCAGGTGCTATTATTATCTCCATTTTACAGCTGAGGAAACTGAGGCAAAGTGACTTGCCCAAGGTCACACAGTTAATAGCAACTGAGAGTAGAGTTGAACTCAAGTCTTCCTGAATCCATGTCCAGCACTCTATCCACTGAGCCACCTAGTTGCCACCATCTATGAATGATGATATAGTTTAGAGAATAATTCATTGCTCAAGACAGGTCAAATACAAGTGGCCTGAAAAATTCAAAAAGGGAAGGATTCCATGTAAGGAGGTAGGGGAGGGAGAGGGAGGAACCAAAGAAGGCTTCACATATGGGGTATCACCTGAGCTAGAGCCTTGAAGAAGAAGAAGGATGTCAACACAGAGAAATGGAAGTAGAACTCTGGAGAGGACTCTTGTTCCAGAATCTAGCTCCAGAGGCACCAGGTGGTGTATTAGATAGAGTGTTAGTTCTAGAATCAGGAAGACTTGAGTTTGAAACTGTCCTTAGACACTTAGTAGATGTATGACCCTTGGCTATTCACTTAACCTGTTTACTTCTGTTTCCACAACTGTAAAATTGAGATAATAATAAAAGCTACCTCACAGGGCTGTTGTGAGGATCAAAGGAGGTAATATTTGTAAAAGCACTTAGCACAGAACCTAGCACACAGGAAGGCACTTAATAAATGCTTATGGCCTTCCCTTCCAGGCAAAATCATAGAGGTAAATGAGTTAGAAGAGTTTGGTTGGAGCATCAAGTGCTCAAAGCAGAATATTCTAGTCTTGCCTGACTTTTAGCAATCCCTCCCAATCAGTTTATTTTCTCCCTATTCCTCATTTTAGAAATAACCTCAAATTAGAATTACGGATTGATGTAAAATCATGGAGATGTGAATATTGTAATAAAAAGCTTTGGCCCAAGAGTCAGAAGACCCGTGTTCAAATCCTGCCTCTAATGTGTATTTCTTATGTGACCTTGGGCAAATCACTTAACATCGCTGGGCCTCAGTTTCCTCATCTGTAAAATGAAGAGGGTTAGAATAGATAGCCTCTGAAGTCCCTTTTAGCTCTAGAGCTATGTTCCTATGATCTTATTTTCCTGGGCTTAGGAAAATACAAGTTTTCTCATGGACATATCTCTGACCAACCCCTCTACTCCTCTACCACTCCCATCAAGGGTCCGGAAATCAGCTGACCCTTATTCAATCAGGAATGTTAGGACAAATTTGCATGTCTATTAAGGTTGGATAGGAAAGCTGAGCTAGCATAAAATTATAAATAATATTAGAAACAGAAAAGTTTTTTGAAAGATATTTTAGCCCAATGACAAGACATTATTTGGTAAGGTGAGAGACAAAGATGGATTGAGTGGGTGGGAATGAAAGGAGGTTATTATAAATTCCGATATGTCACTCATGTCTAACCACATGCAAAATCCAACCTAAATATTCAAAAGCCAACTTATAGCTCTCCCTTCTCCCTCCTCCTCGGGAAATAAAGTCTTTCACAATGTTCAAGAAAAATCAGTATCAGGGAATTTAGCAATCCTGCACCATAAAATAGGTTAATCTTGTTTTCAGGATATGATGGGTGGGAAATCCTTGTGTGAGGGAAAACTTGCCTTAAACTTCTGATTATAGCCAGCAACAGGATCTGTTGTGGTACCCTCTACTTTGGAGAAAGGTTGCCCTGAAGATTAGAGCAACCAGGCCAAATGTTCAGTGCAGTCTGGTTCTAATTTGTTCACTTTTCCAGGTCAAATTTTAATTAAGTATTTGTGAGTGGCAGGTAAAAAAATCCAGGCCAAATCCAATACATGGACATATAAAAATGCCTTCAATCTGATGTAAACCAATAAGAAGAAGAAAATTCAACTAACCCTATTGTTGTGAAAATCCCCAGATCTCATGGTATTCTTGGAAACTAGGAATCTGTTGAACTAGTTCAAATTAATGTGTGGCACACCCACGTCCCTACATACTGGAACAGGTCTGGAAGAACTTCCAATCACAGATCTCGTCTGTATCACAATGCCTTATCAGTGACCAGAGAGCAAGCACCAAGGTGCCTAATCTCATTTGGCAACAAGCAGCTCCTTTGCATCATAGCCTGTAACCTCTGTAATCTCTGAACCCAAATATAGTGGTTTTATGGGCTGAGTAAGTCTACTGAGCCTGCTAATATCCTCTCTCAGCACCAGAGAAAGAATTCCCTTATTACCATTCACAAAGAAAACTATGACCCCCCCCCCCACACACACACGTAAACACACTCCCCACCCTGAAGTTTCCTTTTCTTTTCAATAGTGCCATAAGAGAATGGAATTCATTTAATTGATAAGCATGTATTGATACTAATAACAATAGCTAGCAATTATCTAGTGCTTTAAGATTTGTGATGCATTATATACATACATAATTATAACCATATATGTCATATATGGGCAGCTAGGTGGCACAGTGGATATAGGACTGGGCTTGCCGTTAGAAAGATTCGTCTTTATGAGTTCAAATTCAGCCTCAGACACTTCCTAGCTTTGTGACTCTGGGCAAGTCACTTAACCCTGTTTGCCTCAGTTTCTTCATCTGTAAAATGAGCTGGAGAAAGAAATGGCCAACCACTCCAGTATACTTGCCAAGAAAACCCCAAATGGGTCATGCAGGGTCAGATATGCCTGAAAAATGACTGACAACAACATACCATATATGTAGTTTGATCCTCACAGCTATCCTATTATTTATACCCATTTGACAGAAGAGCAAACTGTGGCTAAGAAACGTTATACAGCTTGCCCAAGGTCACGCCGCTAATGTGTGACTAAGGCAAGAACTGAACTGTCTTCTTAATGCTGAGTCTAGCATGCTGCTCACACTGTGAGGTGATGCCTTCATGAATTTAAAGTATTAATCCCAAGAGGGAATGAAACTTCCAAATTTCCATTAGTAAATTTCCTCAACATGGACATACACCCCTTTCCTCTTCCCCCACCCTGGCCCCAAGCTGACAAGAGCAAACAACATATTAGGAGTCAGAGGGCCTGGGTTTGGAATACATGTCTACATCTTTACAACATTATAGATTTGCGGTGGAAGAGCTAGTAGAGATCATTCAACCCAACCTCCTATGTTTTCTAGGAGAACTCAAAGGGGAAGCTGCAGAGTTGGATTATGAACCCAGCCCCTTCCATTGCACTCTGTCTCCTAACAGCCTGTGCAACCTTGCTGGGCAAGTCTCAACACCTCAATGGATAGGGTTTTTATCAGTAAAATGAGAGCTTTGGATTAGATGTCTTCCAAGGTGCCAGCTCTGAGTCCCGTGAAAATTCCCTGTGCGGAAAGTCACACTTCATGAAATAATGGAGCTTAGTAATGATCTCCCTAAGATTCCTCAGAATAAGGAATTTAGAAAGAACCACTGAACACAAACATACGTCAATAGTGAATCAGAGAACAATTAAGAGATGTAGCACAGGAGAGTTCTCCTTATAAAAAACAGCTAAAATCATGGACAATTGAAAAGGTATGTTTATCTCGTGATAAAGACAAAGCCAGAGCTTGAATTTAAACAACTCATAGACTACATCTTCCTTCTTTGCGGATTGAGGGGTCCAAGGGGAAGCCGTTTATAATGAAATATCTTTATTATGAATACCCTATTGCACCTTATAATAATAACAATAATAGCTACCATTTATAAAGCACCTACTATACACCAGAACACTGTGCTAAGTGCCTTACAAATATCTCATTTGATCCTCACAACAAGCCTGGGTGGTAGGCACTATTATTATGCCCATTTCACAGACAGGGAAAACTGAGGCAAACAGGGGTTTGCCCACAGTTACCAAGTAAGTGTCTGAGGCTGCATTTGAGCTCAGGTTTTCCCGTCTCCTGACCCAGGGCTTTATCCATTATGCCACCTAGCTGCCCCTAGGACTTACTCTATCTTATTCATTGCTCTGAGGTGACCCTGGGTTCTTGAAGGCTTTGTCAACAGCCCACAAGTTCAGGTAGGTTCTAGCAAGCAGGGAAGACTTCAAGCTCTGTCTCAAGGACAGGCTAAGTCTGCTGCTTGGGTCCACTGGTTGAACAGAGAGGCTCATTCCCTTTAGTTTCATCACTTGGTGGTGAATTCTTTGGCCATGGTGATAATGGGTGAGTGGCCTGCTGGTTATTCCCCACATAACATCCCCTCTCCCACCTCCATTTGCATAGGCAGTCCCTCAAACCTGGAATGCACTCACTCCTTACCTCTGCACCTGCAAATCCCTAGTCTCCTTCATGCAGTTCTTCCTGGTCCTCCTAGCTATTTGTGCCTCACTTCCAAAATCATGCTGTACTTATTTCAAATACATTGCTAGTATACTTATCTATGTACATGTTGCCTCCCTCTATAGAATGTAAACTCCCTAAGGGCAGGGGACTATTTTTTTTCTTTGTATGTCCATATTAGCGCAGCATCCAGAACACAATAAATATTTAATAACTGATTGTTATGGACTGATTGATTGCTGCTATCTATACTGATAAAAGAATAACCACATCACTGATAGATCATAAACCCACTGGTGTTTTGGAATATATTATCGTGCATCTCTTTAAATATTTTATTATAAAAGGCTTGCTGCATACCCAAGTGGGATTTTTATTACCTCATGTAAGAAACCCTTTCCCTGAGTTCCACTTCTATAGTCCTGCCTGCTCTTTAGTTATCCCTGCTTGGATATCCTGGGGCACCACAAACTCAACATGTCCAAAATTGAACACTCCTCCTACCATCCATATTTCTGTTGATGGCACTCCCATCCTCCCAGTTCATCCGAGTTTGAAACCTCAAAGTCTTGCCTGACTCTTCTCTCTCCTGAGCCCCCAATACTCAATTCATTACTGAATTCTGTCATTTCTATTTCCATAATATGCCACATTTGCCTCATCCTTTCCACTCCTACTCCCACCACTACAAATCAGGCTCCTATCACCTCTTACCAGGACTACTGTATATAGCCTCCAACCTGGTTTCCATGCCTCCAATCATTCCCCTTTTCAATCCAACTTTCACATTGCTAACAGAGTAATTCTCCTAATCACTCCTCTATCAAAAGCCTTCAGTGACTTCTCATTTTTTAACAAATAAAATATAGACTCCTTAGCCTGAAATTCAAGGCACACCATAATCAGACTCTGCCTTTCAGAGCTTCCACAGCTACCTTTCTTCATATACTCTACCTTCCAGTCCAAAGTGACCACACATTATTTCCTGAATTTATTGTTCCCTTCATCCTTTCTGGGACTTTAATCATTCCTGTATCCTTCTACTGACATTAAAAAAAAAAAACCACCTCCAAACCTTTATGAACCTTGACATCCTTCTCTAAGACCCACCTCACGTACCTTCTCTTTCATGAAATCTTCCCGAGTCACTTCAGATAGTAATGATTTTTCCCTTCTTAAACCTCTCAACACTTCTCTATTTTGGTTTTTCCTATGCATTTCTCTTAATATAACTTGTATTGCAGTTGACTGAAAATTTGTATTATTCCCCTCTGGGATTACAAGTTCCTGGAACGCAGGGGCTGAGTTACGTTATCTCTGTTACACTCTCACATGTATGATATAGTACAAAGAGCACAGGACTTGGAATCAGGAGACCTAGGCCCATATTTTCACTCCAACTCAATTCTTTTGTGATTATTGTCACCTAAACTCCCTAAAACTCAATTTGCTCATCTGTAAAATGGACAAAGTAATACTTCCCCTACCTCCTTCATAGGTTTGTTGTGAGAAGAGTGCTTTGTCAACCTTAAAGCACTATATAAAAAGTAAGATATTGTTGCTATTATTATTATTACTGAATATAGTAGGTACTTAAATATTTATTGAGTGGAATGAAGTAGAATTTTGTGGAATGTGTATAAATTTTATAGTGGAACTTAATGTAAAAATATAGTCTGATTGACTAGAATTTGCTTTGTAATCGACTTTTTTAGGCAATTCATTGAATATTTATTCAACATCTGTTACATACAGAGGATTGTGCTTGGTTCTAGGGAAGAGACAAAGATTAAACAGGACATGGTCTCTTCCCTCACGGAGTGCACAAACTTGTAAGAGAAAAGATATACCACATTTACAAATAACTTGAGCATAAAATAATACACACCAAATTCATAAGAAAGATGTGATCTAAATGCTATTTGGGGTCCGTCACAAAGGATCATCATGTGCCAGAGGAGAACAAGGCAAGATTTCTGGAGGAGGTAGCATCTGGACTGATATTTTGAGGAGAGGTAAGAATTCAAAAGGCAGAGGGGAAAATGAAGGCTATTTCAGGCACGTGGAGTAGCAAAACCATGGCAAGAGAGCATGGGGTGTATAAAGGGATTGTCTAATTTGTCTGGAGTGGAGTATATAATGGAAATAGTCTGAGATAAGGTTGGAGAAGCAGAAGAGTTATGGATTTCTGCGGGCTTTGAACAAGAGGATAGAAAAACAGACTGAGAGCTAGAAGAGATTTAAGAGAGCATCTAATCTAACTCCATCTTTTCGGAGCTGAGGAAACTGAGGCCCAGAAATGTTAAGGGATTTGCCCAAGGTCACACAGGTGATAGAATCAGAGTTCAATCCCAAATTGTCTGATTCCAAACTCAGTGCTCTTCCACTGCCCCACACCGCCCTTCAAGGTTAGATTAAGGAGTCTGAGCTTTATTTGTTCTTTAGCAAGGGAGCCATTGAGGGATTTTGAACAAGAGAATGATGGGCCTTGACAACTGCTTGGGGCTTACATCTAAGCACTTCTAGAATCTGATTATAATTTCTCTTTCCAGATTTGTTTTCCTACAATTTCCCTTCAAATAGTTTACATTCCAGCCAGACTCAAACTGGACAACTCTCTATTCTCCATCTCTTCCTGCCCTCATCGACAGGAGATTAAATAATCTCTTGTCCACCCCCATGGGTGAAGAATGGCACCTCCATTCCTGCCAAATCTGCTACCTGCTAAGAACATCCAGATAATTCCAAACAGACTCTGAGCTTTTCAGGTCCCCTTCCAGGCTTCACTCTCCCACCAGGAAAGGCCAACCACAGCACCTGGACCCCTTGCAATTATAGCTTCATAATTACAGTACTGACATTTATAAATAAACCAGAACTCAAGGACTGTATGGTCAAGGAATGGAAGCCAAACTTGATGAATGCTAACTCTTCACATAAGAAGGCATGTGCTAACAACTTCCAGGCTCGTTTGTATCACGTGGTCAATATGCCAACATCGCAATTGCTACAAACAGGTTTTTATAACATATAGGACCAAATAAACCCCAGTCCAAGCCACCCGGGAAGGTTCAACAATAATTGCTCTATGCTAGATTTGGCTGGATGGAATACCTGTGGGCCAGTGGGTTGAAATTATTTTTGCATTTGCGTAAATGCTTGATTGGTTCAGCAAGATACATTGGAGGCATTACAGTCAGGAAAATCAACTTTGGGTCTCTTTGTGAAAAATCAAGGCAACCTTGTAGTCTCAGAGAAAATGACTCGACTGACTTTCTACTCCAGAGGATAGTTTGTTGATGCCTCTTTAGAAAGGAAATAAATTTTACAATGTGCGTTTGAATATGTATGTATGTGTTTCTCTATGTCAGATTCCATTCCAAAGAGAACCCATCCAAACATATAGGGAGACTTAATTCCATAACAATACACATCATAAGACCTATAATATTTTATTCAACTGGCAAATCCAGTTCCAGTTTCTTGGTTACATTCAAAACTAATTCTCCCATGAAAAAATGAGAGTCTAGAGAACAGGATATTGATACTCAACGCATCACTGAACAAAATTATCTCCATGGATGAATATCTCATAGACTCTCATATTCATTTTAATATATGCATTTAAGACATCTCATTGAAATAGAGCATTTAAGGTCATATTTTGGTCAACTGAATCACATGTTTGTTTTTCAAAAAAATCAATAACAGACAGTAGGTTATTATATTCTCTGAATGTGTTAGTTGTGTTAAAGATGCAGAAAATATCCCTCTATATATAAAACCATGAACAAAAGTCTACCTATTCCCTTCTCGTGTTTCCATCAAGGATACCCTTGTTTCCATCAAGGATACTCCCTAATGCATAGACAATTTTCACAAATATTTCATGGACATGATATGGCAAGTATATGGATCATTAATTATTGATGTCTTCTAGGTCACTTATTTTTTTCAGTAAAAGTATGAGCCCTGATCTTTTCCATTCTGGTGGAATCTTTCCCTCCAAGACATCTTGAAAATGGATGCCCAATTGCCTTTTAAAATGTGTTACCTCCAAAACAGGTTTCTTCTGTATGTACTTGGTCAGATTCAGATAGTCTTCTTGACTTCATCCTCTTAAGTACCACTAAAAACTCTAAAGTACTATGTAAATGTAAGTTATTATTTGTATTATTAGCAGCACTATCATTATTAGTGGATAAGCTAGCTCATCCCAACCTCTCATGGCATCTCATGCCAACCTCTCAGCAGCCTTACTTTGTTCTCAATAGCTCTTCACTGTTTTGTGAACAAAGACTACTTGTAATCTTCTATCATTTTTTTCTATAATATTTGAAAATGAGATTTATACTGTAAACCAGTATGGTCTTTGGCTACTCATCTCTCCACTTGGAAAAAAAGAAACAGTATTTGCTATCTGAGCTGGTTTCTGGACTCTTTCTGCCTCTTTGCTGTGGCAAATTGTGTTGGATAAATTCTAAGAAATAATGATAGAGTCTGTGTCTTTACTTTCGTCCATTTCCTCCCTTCCAGCCCCCTTTTTTTGTCATTAGCTTAAACAGGCCAGGTTAATGCTGTTATAAGCACACATAATGACTCCCCATTTTGATCCTCATTTCCAATATGGTTTCATCCTTTGTTCTATGTCAATGATCTGAATACACACAGAAAAGCTCTTGTATGGAGTTTGAAATGTCGTGGAACTGAAGGAAGAAGACATGACACGTTAGAAAAGAAAGTCTTCATCTCCTGCAGCTTTGGGGACAGCAACATACGAAGTAATTACAATTCCATAAGGATATTTGGAATGTGTCAGGAAGTAGCCGGGGGCTGTGATATGTGGTCTTAAGGAGTTGGAAGTTGGCCTGAATGATGAGAGAAAGACAGAGGGGAAAGAAAGGTAGTGATTATAGCAAATGTGTGGTGCAGGTGATATATTCAGTGTGATAGCAGGTGAGTACAGACCCTGATTCTGAGATGGTACACTTGAGGAATGGCCTGGGAGAAACAGTCAGTATAGACAAGCGGAAAGACTGAGGGCTTGAGCCAGAGATGTGCTAGTAAGTATTTAACAATCAGATCTCCAAAAAAAACTGCTGAGATACTTTTAAGTTTAATCTACATTATTAACATTTTCTCTCTTACTCTCTTAAGTTTAGATAGTCAACAAAACAAAAAATCAAGCATTGATTAGTGCTTGCCAATTTCTATGGTATAAATGCTCATGCTGAAAATTTAACAATTAGCTCTCAACAACTGTTAGGATTTAGCTCACTAAGGCACTGGCTTGGGCTCCAGCAGAATACTAAGGAGTGAGCCCTAACCAGTGATAATAACTGTGTTTGAGTTCAGAGGCTGAAAAGGACCCTCATGATTGGGGCTGTGGAAGAGCTACTTTCCATGCATGGGCATCACCATATGTGCCTGGACATATGGTTCATGATCTGGTTCCTAGCCTCCCCACATATGCCAAAACAGAATACCTAAGTAAAAGACACAATTTTTGTTCTGGAAAAGTTATCTGCATCATGCATGGTGGCTGCATCAGGAGCCAGTCATAGCTTATCTACGAAGATAGAATCAGCCTCATCTTTTGTGATCCTGCTCAGTGTTTGTCACACCAAGCATCCTCTGAAAAGCTTAGGGAAAGCATTCGTGAGATACACACATGAAACTTTGGAGTCACATGTAAGCCTTTTTACTGCTTTTACTCTGAACAATATAGTCTAACATATTTTTCCTTGTCCTCTTCGTACGGAAGTTATTGGGTATGGGGGATATATGGTGACTTCCTTTAGCATGCAATTCCTCATAGAATTTATCTATTTTTATTCATTCTCTGCAATTAATATTAACGTATAAAATGAAATTATATTCCTCATTGTTTTCTTACACAGGCTCTGCAAGATGAAACCATTAAGTGTCCCCCTGAAGCAATGCTTCTTCTTGACTTTGAACAGACAATGAAACCTACTTTCTGACTTATTTTCCATACTTCTTCTAGGACAGTGCCTCTCAACCTTCCTAATGTTGCGACCCCTTAATAATCATATGTGGGTGTATCTGCACGTGGGCCGACCCGCCTGGAGACGGATAGAGAAACAGTGTCTCAATTCCTAAAACCATTGGAAATATGTGTTTTCCAATGGTCTTAGGCGACCCTTGTGAAAGGGTCGCTTGACCCCCAAAAGGGATCGTGACCCACAGGTTGAGAACCACTGTTCTAGGAGAACCAGCAGGCCATTTTTCTGTTTAGTAGTAACTTCTGGTTTTGTTTATTTGTATAATTGCTTATTTAAAGACAGGGTCTCCTTTATTTCAACCAGGTTGGAAATATAGCAGCCACTTACTGGCTGATCCCATTACCGATCAGCACAGAAGCTTTGACCTGATCTGTTTTCAAATGGGCCAGTTCATCCTTCCTTAGGCAATCTGATGTCACTCTCCACTTCAAGAGACTCAACAAAATGGGGCAGGGGGGATGACACAGTAGATAGAGCACAATGCCTGGAATAAGGAACACCTGAGTTCAAATCCAGCCTCATGTACTTACTATCTGTGTATCCCTGGGCAAGTCACTAAACCTCTGTTTGCCTGAGTTTCCTCATCTATAAAATGGGAATATCAATAGCACCTAATTCCCAGGATTATTGTGAGGAAAAAATGAGACAAAATTTGTAAGGCTTTTAGCATGGTGCCTAGCACATATGAGGTGCTATATAAATGTTAGTCATTGTCATTGTCGTCATCTTCATCACCATCATCATCGTCATCATTATACTTTATGAGAATACCTTAACTAGCATACTGTAATTCAGAACTCCTGAGATCAAGAGATTTGCCAACCTCAGGCTTCCCAGGTGCGTTCCTATGGCTTCTAGTTTCATTTAAAGTGAGAATGTTTATATGGTTATGGTTCCGTTCCTTTAGTAATATGCTAACCTTCTGGTCAATATACAAAAACTGTCCATTCAGAGTGTCAACTATTAAATAAATATTTGCATACAGTTAAAAAGAAATCTATGATTCT
Organism: Pseudochirops cupreus; assembly: GCA_028627135.1. NCBI lineage: Eukaryota > Metazoa > Chordata > Mammalia > Diprotodontia > Pseudocheiridae > Pseudochirops > Pseudochirops cupreus. The sequence continues at coordinate 269,364,910 of CM053582.1, forward strand.
TTGTAGCTTCTCTTTCTTTTTCTATGGTACTTCCATTTCCACTAAAGAAGTAGAAGGATGCCATCCAGGTTTTGTGCAATCTGTCTATTGAATGGATCATCATGGCCTAAGGAATTTGTTGCCTAGGGGCTGCCCAGCCTTCTGGTTCATTATTAGCTAGGCCAGTGCTTGGTCAACAGTTTGTCATCACATCCATACTCTAAACTTTTCAATCTTGGGGTCACCTGCCAGGGAAGTTGCATGAACTAACAATTTTAATGGTATAACAGCTGAAAATTCAGTCACCTCCATATCATGATAAGGAATTGCAGTGATTAAAAATTTTATGTTCTCAGATTTAGCCTGTTTATTCTAGCCTGTTCTATTTTGGCGGGTAGGTGGGAGGAGAGGAAGGATCCCTACCAAGATATAACATGCCAGTGACTCCCATCAGATTTATGTTGTCTTAAAATTTAATAAGCATGGCACCATATCTCTTCATCCAAGATAACTGATAAAAATATTGTCTAGGATAGGGGCATTGCTAGTGCCCTGCTACATGACATTAGAGAAAAAATGAACAATACACTTTGGTAGTCATTTAAATAGTTTCAAATCTCATTGAGTCTAAATCCCTCCATTTTGTCCACAAGAATGGTGGTCTTTTTTAACTGCTTTGCCCAAATTTTAATATTACAGAATCATGCCTTTTTATACACAAAGCTACACTGTGTCTCCAACATTCCCCAGCCTAACCCATCATTTTAGCAACCTTGTCAATAACATAAATTATGTTGATTATGCATGATTTCATCTTGATGAACCCAAGATTATAATCTACATTTCTCCCTTTCTAAATGTTGACAAGGTATCCTTTGGAATATGTGTTTTATTTTTTTTTTCTAAGAATGGAAATCAAACTTGCTGGCCTAAAGTTCTAAAAATCTACCTTCTTCCCTTCTTTGAAAAGTGGGGCAACTTTTGCCTTCCTTCAGTCTTGAAGCATTTCTCTTGTTCTCAATGATTTTTCAAAGATCGCCAGAAGCATCTTAGAGATCAAATCTGCCTGACATGAACGTGGTGAGGACAGCTAGGTGCGCTGTTGTTTATTGTCATCCTAGACTTCTCACTTTGACCATCATTCCACTTAGTATAGAAAGCAAGACCTAAATAAGAGGTAAATGGTTATGCCTCCTCTCCTTCATACCATCATTTCCGCTCCTCCAAGTAGTTCTCTCTTCTTCGATCTTTTTTTTGTCCCCAACATAAATTGTAAAAAGCTCCATTTGTTGTCTTTTACATACGCTACAAGTCCCCAATCATTCCGGGCTTTAATGTTCCCGATATCATTGTTACGGAATCATGAATTGTCAGCATCATCATCATCATCATCATCATCATCATCATCATCATCATTCTGCCTCTACAACTTGCCTTTAATTAATCTTCTACATGTGATTTCTAAAAAATCAAAATAGGTCATTTCAATTCAAATTAAATCAACAAAAAATAATTAATACATTAATGAAATATGTTGTTACATATTATATTATATATAAAATTATATAAATATATTAATTTTAAATAATATAAATAAAAATAAATAATATAGTATAAATATTAGAAATAAATTACAAATGAAAATAAATAATATTAAGATACAAACATATTAATAAACTAAATATATTCAGGACCTTGCACTTAGAACAGTGGTTCTCAACCTGTGGGTCGTGACCCCTTTGGGGTTCAAACTGGGTCACCTAAGACCATCGGAAAACACATATTTCCGATGGTCTTAGGAACCGAGACACCCCTCTTCTGTCTGTCTCCAGGCAGGTCCGCCCACATATGAGTATTAAAGGGTCGCGGCATTCGCGGCATTAAGAAGGTTGAGAACCACTGACTTAGAAGGTAGAGCTATAACGACTGTTGGTGGGGCGGGGAGAGGGGAGCAGAGTGAACTGAACTATATGATGTATTTGTAGATGTATGCTACGTATAGCTCATTTGTAGATAGTTGGTTGCATATTTCTCCCCCATTAAACTGTGAGCTCCTTGTGAGCAGGGGCTATCTTTTGCCTTTCTTTGTATCCCCAACACTTAGCAAAGTGTTTGGTATACAATAGGCACTTAATAAATGTTTACTGACTAATTAGATAACTATAATATTATGTGACCACATCAGTTACTTTAGATGGTACCCCTTTTCTTCCTCACTAAAATAATTTGTGTTGACATCATCAGAACTTCATTCTTGAGAGCCCCTTCTTTGGTCCATAGGATCTCACCCTGTCCTTCCTCTAAACTCTCTGAAAGACATTCTCCCAGAATATAGAATAAATATCCAACTGCATTTAGCATGCCTCTTCTTAACTATGACAAACTTTACAGTACAGCAGTCACTTCCTCCCAAGCTTTCTACCTTTCCCTAGTTCCTCCTTGTTGGTCAGTATGAAGTTGGGATAAGAAGAGTTGTTGTTTTCCATCTACCTTCTGGTGGATGAAATTATCATTAAGTTAAGTCAGGAATTCCTTCGCCATCCTGCCTTTAGCGGAGAGAGGTTTCAGACAGAAACGTTGATAAGATACTGCGCTTCAGTGCCAGCTTTGTGCTCTGTTTCTGGAATTCATCACTCTGGCCAGAGTCAGCAATATGCTCCCACCACAGCATTTCTTCTGTTTCTCTTCCCACTGAGCCCCACCCATATCCTCCCTAGCAGACTTCTACTCTCTAGATGGTGGATTTCCACACAAGGGCATCTCTTCTGGATATACAATGCTATCCCACCCCTTTCCCCATATTATATGGTGCTGTCCTTTAAAATAAAGCACATTCTTTCATTGCCTTGTTCCAATTGTGCCTCAGTGGTGCCCAGAAGGGCATCTTTAATTCCTTGCATTTAGACTTCTAGTTCTTTCTGTTTTTTATTAACCATACTTTACATATTTGTAACATATACTGTCATGAGTCTTATTATTGCTCCTCATCTTCAGCATTGTCTCCTGTGATTTACTGAGCATCTCTATTGCTTTTCTTCTTCCTGTGTCAGACTTACTCCTAATTCTCTGTGGTATCTAGCTGAGAGATTGCATGTGGCAATTTTCTTCCTTCTCCTTCTGTTTTCAGCTAAAATCCTCTTGATTTGATCCAGAGGCCTCTAGGCAAGCATATCCATCTTGATCCTTATTAAATAGACTCCATCCTTGATCTGGGGTAGAGATCTGAATCCCATTCTCAGACAGCATTTTTTAAACTAACTTGTTCTCTTCCTTGGTCCTCCTTTCTATTCTAAATAGAAGGCATTATGATGATACCACTAGTGTCCCTGCAGTCCCAATTTTCTATCCAGGACTTCAGCATTAATATCCATCCTCTCATTTATTTGCTCCATGTCACATTTATTGGTTGCCTTCTAAGTATTCAGTACAAGGCTAGATGCTGAAGGAGATACTAGCTCAGATAAGATATGGTACCTACCCTCATGTTTCTTACCATAATATAAGGGAAAGGAAGGGAGGGAAGGAAATAAGCATTTATATTGTGCCTAATCTGTGCTAGCCAATTTTTTTTTCAAATTATTACTTCATTTGGCCCTCACAACAATCCTGGGAGATGAGCACTATTGGGATCCATATTTTACAGTTGAGGAACCTGAGGCAAAGAGGTGAAGTGACTTGCCGAGGGTCGTACAGCTAGTTAACTTCTGAGGTCATATTTGAACTCAGGTGTCATTGACTCAAGGCCCAGTGCTCTATCCACTGCACCACCTAGAACCAATAAACAATATTACATTAGGCCAAACTAAAGTGTCATGTGAATTTTGCAAAGGGTGGTTACTGGTTCATGGAAGAGATGGCATTAGAGTTGAGTTCTGAGGTAATGAATCCAACCAGTAAGAAGGGTGAGGAATGGCATTCCAGATAGAGGGAACAATGTGAGCAAAAATGCTAGGGGAAAGTGTTTGGGGCCAAAGAGAAGTCCAGTTAGACTACAGCCTGATATACACGAAGATAATATGAAAGGAAGCTGCTAAGGCCACTGTCGCCAGATTGTCAAGGGCCTAGAATGCCAGGTCAAAGAGTAAGAACTTACCTTAAGCAATGAAACCAATTGGGGAAGTCAGAGTCTATTGCTGCTGCCTAGGGCATGAGAAGAGCTACCCATCTTTCCAGCCCAAGATTCTGAAGTAGAACTAATCACCAAACACACATTAAAGCTCCAACTGGGGAGAAAAATGACTTACTTCTGATCACTGTCTCTGTCACCTGGACATTTCCATCCAACACACTCCATCCTACCTTGATTATTGTAGTGAAGGCCTCCTGAGGTGCCTCCTGGCCACACCCACTCCTCTCTCCAATTCATCCAATACATTGTTGTGGGCTCTGATCATGTCACCTCCATGCTCAAACTCCTTCAACAGCTCCTCTTTACACACAAAATTATTCCAGAACTGTGTAGTTTAACCCCAACCTACCTGCCCAGGCTTATCTCCCACTTCTCCCCTTCACATACACTATGTATCAAGAGCCAAACTGGACCACCCATTGTCTCTGCTCTCTTACCTCCATGCCTTTGTCCAAGAGTGGGGAACCTGCACCCTCAAAGCTACACATGGTCCTCTAGGACCTCAAGTGTGGCTCTTTGACTGAATCCAAACTTGACAGAACAAATCCCCTTGTTCTATGAAGTTTGGATTCGGTCAAAAGGCTGCAGTTGAGGACCTAGAGGGCCATGTGAGGCCTCCAGGTCACAGGTTCCCCATTCCTGGTTCTGTCTGGGCTGTTCCAGACTCTGGGAATATCTTCTCCTCTCAGTTTTGCTGGCCTAATTTCTACTCAGTTTTCAAGGGCCAGCTTAAACGGCAACTCCTCCATGGAGCTTCCTCTGACTCCCTCTCCCACACCTGCCATCCCTCTCTCCTCTGAGTCCTCAGATCACATTGTTCTCATTACCCTATCACATTCTATCTTCCATTAGAGGCCTTTCTGTGCATTGTTGAGCTCCCCTGCTAGATTGCTCTGTAAAGGAATAATCTTTCCTGTAATTACTGTATTCTCTAAAACCACTCCTCCAGCTACAGCACTACCATTCCTGGAGGGAGAGTTAAAAAGACGAATCTTGTAAGAGAAACCCTAGAGGGCAGCACTAGGGCTCCTGGAAGGAAGGGAGCCAGCTGGGCCTGAATCTAGCCGAGGAGTCAGATGCAAGCTGCCCCCAAAGATGGCGGCCATGCCAGGCATCAAGAGGCTTTGATTATTTCTGAGCCCAATATCAAGGTGCCCATTTTGGTGGGGTTTGGGGAACATAGGTCAGTCTCAGACAGGACCTATGGCACTGGATCATTTCTATACCCTCTGTTAGTTATATATTTCCCCAGTGGCTAGAGTGCCAGGCCTGGAGTCAGGAGGATTCATCTTTCTGAATTCAAATCTGGCCTCAGACTCGTGCTAGTTGCATGACCCTGGACAAGTCACTTAGCCTTATTTGCCTCAGTTTCCTCATCTGTAAAGTACTCTAGAGAAGGAAATGACAAACCATTCCAGTATCTTTGCCAAGAAAACCCAAATGGGATCACGAAGTATCGGGACATGACTAAAAATGACTAAATACCCCCACCACCATGCCCTGCCCTAATATTAAGTAAATTATTGCTTTTAAAAATTATGATGTTAAAATTGTTTTTATATGTAATCAGGAAAAAATAAAATATTATAAAAAACATTTATGGTTTAGCTATGTTTAAAGGAAGGGGATTATAGGGCTAACAAAGTCAACTAAAAATGTCAGTGACAGTTATAGCTAAAAAACGTCAAACTCCCAAAAATAGAATTGTGCCAGGAGGATATTACTGAGGCAAGAATGTTCTAGAGACAAAACAAATGAACAGCCTCACCATAACCCAGGAAAGGACAAGACCAATTTCCTTTCCTTAAAAAATGAGAGGACTGGATTAAATAATCATTCAGTTCCTTTTTGGCCCTAATAACCACAGCTGGAAGGGATCCCATAGGCCAAATAGCAGAATCTTCTAATTTTATAGAAAAGGAAAGAGAGGGTTGAGAATGACTTTCCCAAGGTCACAAAGGTAGATCAAAGGCAGGACTTGAATTCGGGTCCTCTGAACCCAGAGGCAGTGCTTTTTTTCACTGTACCACACAAACTGGGAATGGCAACACGGTATAAAGGATAGGGAACTTTGAGTCAGGAATCCTTGGATTCAAAATCTTCTTCAGAGACTCACTATCTGTAAAACTTTGTACAAATCAATGAAGCTCTCTGTGATTCAGGCTTCTCATCTGTGGAATGAGGGCATTGGATTCAAAGGCCCCTAAGAACCCTCAAGCTCTGTATCAAAGGTCTTACGATCCTATGATTTTTTCCTCTAACATTTTCTGTTCTACAGATTAGCCAAAATAATAGCCATTGATGGAATCAGGAAAGCAGGTGAAGTCAGGGTCCCAAATGTGGGATGAATTGTGAAGTACTTAAAGTGACAGGGCTCTCATGGAACTAGAATATCTCTAGCTGTCTCTGCACAGAGACCATTAAAAGGAATAAGGCGATGGCTTGTGGAGGCTTAATTAAGGAAGTTAATTTCAGGGCCCATCATGGACCCATTAACCTTTCTCCATTCCTAAAATATCTTACGTAATGTCAAAAAGAAGCAAAGATTGGAAAAGGAGCAGAGTAATTAAACCTACTTAACCTTAAAATGGAAACATGTCAGAGATTTGAAATAAAATGGTACAAAGCTCCTAACCTGCATTGATGACCTAAATAGCAGGACCTCGTATATGCAGGGTTTCATTATGCCAGAGTCGCACTTTTCCCCCTCAGTGGTTCACAAGGTAGACTAGCTCATTTGCCTTGTTTTACCTGGAACATATGAAGCCCGATATAAAACCACTGGGTACTCAATCTGCAGCTACAAGGCAAAGGAGCTACCTAGTCCAATGCCAGCTAGCCGCCTAGTGAATCAAAGGCACACATTCTGACAATGAGCCTGAGCACGAAACTCTCAATTATTTGCTTTGGAGATTTCCATGGTTACTCTTCAAACTTACAGTACTTCCTGTATCCCTTACCTCCTTTTACTCCACTATATTAGCGTAGAAAATCCTATGAGAACAACCTCTTGTACAGCATTGGGCCAAGCAACAAGAATGTGTCTCTGTTCCATGATTGCCATTAGTGGCTATGGGGATAGGCCATGTAAATGCACAATGTTCTCCCTCCTTCCCCCACCATTGTCGGTTCTTAAGTTTCTGACCTATTCTTAGCTCTCTTATGATCTCCCAGAAATTAGAGTTTTTAAAAATGAACCCCTTATTTACAGGTCTAGCACATCTCTATTAATTTATCCAAACACTATGACCTAAGAAAATGTCCTCAATCCTCCCAACAAGGTACCAATATAAATATCCTACCAAGGCAGATACAATCACAGTTTCCAACGATGACTCATCTACCTGTGATACATCAAATTGATCAGGGGGGGCCCTAGAGATAAAACAAAAAAGAGAGAGAAAGAAGAGAAAGAAATAGAAAAACAGAAAGAATGGAGAGAAAAAAAGACACAGAGAGATGAGATGGAGATCAGGATGGAGATACATACAGGAGAGGCAATGTGGCATACTGGATAAAGAACTGGTCTTGGAGGAAGGAAGACCTGAATTAAAATCCTGACTGACATATACAAGCTTTGTCACTTTGGACAAGTCTTTTAACCTCAGTATTCTAGGCAACTCCCTAAGACTATACAGTGTGGAAGAAAAGTCAGCCTACAATGGTAAAGAAAGTTCCCTGGCCTGGGAGCTCTCTCTACCAGTGAAATCACAGGTCCAGTCCCAAACGTTATCCTAAAGATATATTTAGATATAGATCTATACCTAGAGTTCTAATCCTACCCAAAGCAAAACATGAATGCAAAGGGGGAATTTGTTCTTACAATTATATCACGGAATCATAAAGAACAAAACAAAACAAAAAACCTGAGACCTCAATAATATCTTGGAGATTATCTATATCAATGCATACCTGGACAGTCAAGTCAATAAGTGATTTAAACAGAAATTCTCACTATAGCATACTCAACACATAATTATCAAGATTCTTCTTGAAGAACTCCAGTGAAGACAAATTTACTCTATTCCTGACTGATCCCATTTCATTTTGGGACAGCTGTTTGGAAGTTTTTCCTTACCTGGAATCAAAAACTGTTTTCTCAGTAACTTCTATCTAATACTTTGAGATATTCTTTCTGCAACTGAGCAGAACAAGTCCTACCCATCTTCATCATGACTGCCTCAAGACAGCTATTAGGCTCCCCTGAATTCTCTTCCAAGCTAACCATCACCAATCCCTTTAAATGATGCTCGGAGTCTACAGCCAGCCACCTCTCCACCCCCGTTACCCTTCTCTGGGTAAGCTCAAGCTCTAGCAGTCTACTTCCAAAATCAGATTTAAAAGTATTCTGATCAATGCCTGTCCCCATTAGCTTGTATTCTCTATACCATTACTCCCCTCCATATGTGTAGGTGATTATGGTTAGTGGTTGCAGTCACCACTCAGGTTCATCTAACTTTCTGGATTTCCTGAGTCTGAAAAATCATTCTAGAGCTACTGACCAACTTTTTTTCTCAATCAACTTGGTTAGAATGTCACTATTACATTCACTTTTCCCATAAGAATTCACCTTGTAAACTGGATTTCAGTGGGAAAGTTTGTCCAGAATATTCAGTTCCTCTATTGTTGAAACAATGGATTAGGTGAACCATTTTGGAAAGTAATTTGGAATTTGAAGTAACTAAAACCAAAACTTTTGACCCAGAGACCCCACTGATAGACATATATCCCCAAAGAGGTCAGTAATAAAAGGAAAGGTCCTCAAGATATTTATAGCATTAAGTTTTGTAGTAGCAAAGAACTGGAAACAATGTAGTTGGCCAATGACTGGAGAATTACTAAACTAGTTGAGATAACATGAATATAATGGAATGTTAGTGTGCTGTAAGAAATCATCAATCAATGAATCAATGACTGTTTATTAAACATCTACTATATAGGAGGCATTGTGCTAGCCAATGGAAACACAAGTATAAAGAATGAACCTATCGCTACTTGAAAGGAATTCACATTCTAATAAGGATACAAGTATATGCATAAACAGAATTGATATAAAATTAACAAATGCAAATATATGCAAAATAGTTAACTACAATCTAGTTAAATACAGTGATAAGGGCTTGTGTGGTTGTGTTGGATACAAAACTATGATTGACTATCACAGTGAGGATGGAATGCAAACTGGCTTCTCATTGGTTGATCACACACCCCTTGGTGATAGGGCATGACCCTCACTTTGGAAACCACCTTATCTACTAGGGTAATACTAGTAGAAATTAGTAATTGGGGTGAATCAGGAAAGTTTTCATATAGAACACTGTGCTGGAGCTGTCTTAAAGGCAACTCGGGATTCTAAGAGGCAGAGATGAGAAGAGACAGCTGGACTTCAAGTCATTATAAGATCTTTGACCCAGAGCTGGAGGGGAAACTCAGAGGTCAGCTAGGCCAACCCACCCATTTTGTTTTGACTCAAAAGACTTATAATATCATCAATTCAAGAGTTCTCTTCAACGATGCAGGTCATAACCCATCCCTTCTTGCCCACCTCGTCAAATTCTTGTCTATGTCCTCTCAAAAGTTTTCTATAAGTGGTTCTTATTTTCTTGATTACCAAAAGAGTAAGCATGCTAACTACCCAAGTGCCACCCCTCTATTTTGCCATGTGACCAGCCCACCTTTTTCTCCCTTCATTCAATTCCTTGACAACATCCTTTACCTCTTTCCTTCTACTTAGAATTTCTTCTATTCTTCTTTAGAATTTCTCATCAGTTATACATTGCCACCTGTTCATATCCACCGTGTACCTCTCTATTGCCCTCTCTGTGATACTGATTTTTAGTGACTTCAACAGTAGAGTTCCATGTCTCACTGTAATAGAGTAATACCAGCTAAATGTCAGTAAATGAGTCTTTGCTTTTGTGGAAAGCTTGGAGTCAGTAAAAGAACTTTATAAATTCTTCCAGAATAATTCATCCCTCTAGATCCATGTATGGATAAATAATAACAAGACATTCTCTATCCACAAATAAGATAATTCAAGATTCTTTGGAAGTTTTGACAACAGAAAGAACCCTGATCAATGATCTTCCGATAATAAACATCCAGTAATGAATAAAATGGGGAAATATGTATGTAATATGTGTATATATAGATATAGATATATAAACACATATATGAATGTGTATGTGTATATATATATATATACACATACATACATAAATATACATACAACACATATATTTGCAAAATGTATATACCATTGTGATGGAGATCTAGTGTAAAATCTAGGTTGAAGAAGGACTGACTATAGGCAATGAGGGTCCTCCTGATGCTTCTGTGCTGATCACGTCAAGCCACTGAGCATTGTGGCACCTCTTGGAAGAGATATGTAATCACACAAAGGAATCTGGCTTGTCCATCCAAACAGGAAAGACCAAACGGATATAGAATGTCTATGGCCTAGATTTTAACATGCATTTGGATGGACATTCTATAGAACCTGCCCATCAACTTGTCATTCTGGAACAGACAAAAAGATAAGTTGGGCTCTAGAGTGACTCTGTGTGTGTGTGTGTGTGTGTGTGTGTGTGTGTTCGTTTGCGTGTGTGTGTGTGTGTGTGTGTATTTTTTAAGGTGACACAAGAGGTAAGTATCAAGTGATATTTGAACCAAGGTCCTGAAACTCCAGGACCAGTGCTCTTTCCATTATACTACACCAAGACAGGAAAACTTTGGTTTAAATGTAGCCTCTTACAATTACAGCTATGTGACATTGGGCAAGTCTTCTAGCCTCAGGCTCTGTAAAAGGGGGATAAAAATAGCACGACTTCAGAGAGTTTTTGTGGGGACCAAATGAGAGGATGTATGTAAAGCAGTTTATGACCCTTAAAATGCTGTATAAATACCAGCTATTAACATATGAATCCCCTCATTTTCCTGGCAGTCTGTTTCACAGAAGGCAATAGTTGGAGAACTATCTTATAAAACAAAATCCTGAGTTTTACAACAATATATACTTTACATGCTTGTGTCAATATACGCAATCCAGAATTTTTTAGATATGAATACACACTCACTTGAAAATTCAGATCCCATTATATGCATCTTCAAATGATGAATCCAAATATTTCTTATACCAAGATTACAAGTATAGGCATCAGCCAATTTATCCAGATTCCTGCCTACCAAAAGCCAGATGATGTGTGCCGTATAGACACTGGGAGAAACAGAATGGAGTGTGCTGCGTGAGAGCTGCCCCTGGCTTTGCTGAGTCAAAGCAACTTTCCTAGAATATATGACAAAATCCATTCTATTGAGCAAAGTATATTGAAACCTCAATATGCCAGTTTAGCTCTGTGTCAAATCACCATTCATATTGCTCAACCTCATACTTCAGAAGCCTATTTTAATGCAGAGTTTTAGAAGTTTTATTCTTATCCCTAGTCCTCTAGTCTGGCCCTCTAATTCAACCTCTGTAAATTGGAGATACAAAGTTCTTCTCCCCATCTTGTGTGGAAATCAAAATAAAGCAGAGGTATAAAACAGAAGCAGTGACTGTTGAGGAATCTGTGAGAAGGAAGGTACACTAATACATTCCATTCTGCAAAACAATGTAGAATTTTGAACTAACCTACTGATAGCCTCTGTCCCAGAGACCCCAAAATGGGAATAGACCCAAAGAAAGAATACTCTTGTAGAATAACAAAATGTTAGAGCAGCACTCTTCATAATAACACAACTGGAAACAAAATGGGTGTCTATTGATGAGAAAATGACTGAACAAATTGTGGCACGTGAACATAACAGAATATTCATGTGCCTTCAGAAATAACAAACATGAAGAGTAATATGACATTTTAAGACTATGTCAATATGGATCCCCAGGGATCCTTAACTAAGGATTGGTACCCACCACCACCATTTCTATTTTTGACACCTCTACATTCTATTATGTTGCACTTCCTAATGTACATAACACTATAAATCAGTCAAACTCATATACTATAATGAGTAGTCTTGGTCTTGGAGAATTGATAAGAAAACATACCTGCTTCCTATCAGTTGAAAGGTAGGGACCCTAGATACAGAATGCAATCAACAGTGAGATTTAAGCGAAGCTAACCACAGGATTGCTTGGTTTTACTTAAATATTTCCCTTTGTTACAAGTAAGAGTTCAATGAGAGATGGGAAAGGGGTGGTGGGTTTAAGAGGAATGTGGCATTAAAAGGCACCAATAAAACTTTAAAATAATTATGATAACAACTATAGTATAATAAAGAAGAAGAAGAAGAAAGTAGGGGGACCTCCCCCAGATTAAAAGAGTCCGGAGGAATGTGAGGTTCCAAAATGGAAGGGCTGTGCAAAGTCCTTCTCTCTGCCTGCACTGCCTTCCTTCCCATTTCCCTCTTCTTCCTCTCCCCTCCACCCTCACTCCCAGCCATCAGACTCTAAGTGTGGAGTCCAGATGGCTTCCGTTGGTTTGCTTAATTAGTCTGGTACAGAGTAACATTACAATGTTGCTGGTGTTACATTTCATTGTATTCAAATACCATGAGCTGAAGTCACAGCTCATAACAGCCACAGGGAAGCCAGCCTTGAACTAAACTGGGAGATAATTAAAGCTGGCAGGAATGAAGACTGTTGCTATTGGCCTGTCCCTGCACTCCGACCCAACCAGCCTCCCTCAGTGTCCTGTCTTTCTTCCTTTGTCTTATTCATTTTCTCTCCACCAAGGGTTACTCTGAAGTGAGCACCTAACAGGGATGACAATGTTATGGGCAAAGGAGGAAAGTCAGCAAAAACAAAAACAAAAAAAAAACAGGCAGCAATTATTGTGGGAAATTGCCTACCTTGGTGTTGCAATCAAGGCAAAATGAAATAACCAGAACCTGGAGCAGCTGCTGCATTCTGTCTCTTGGGCTCACCAACCCTGTTAAGCTACAATATTAGAACTCTTTGGGGGTAATTCCAGCTGCCTATCCATTCAATTCCACAAGCATTTATTAAGCACTTCTTGTGTACAATGCACTGTGGTAGGAAATGGAATTGAAAAGCAAAAAAAAATCCCTGTCCTCAGGGAGCTTACATTCTACTGTGGGTAGAGGAACTACATGATATATATATATATATATATATATATATATATATGTATGTATATATATATATGTATGTATATATATATATATGTATGTATATATATATATATATATATATATATATATCTCAATGTGTTATATGAAGGGGGGAAGAACCAACAACTGGGTCATCAAGTGAGGCTATAGTTAGAAGTTGAAAACTCAATTGGGTTTTTAAAGGAGTTCAGGATTCTAAGAAGATAAGGTGAGGAAGGAAAATATTTTAGCCATGGAGAAAGACACATATGCAAATAAAGAGGTGGAAAATGGAAGGTAGTATCCAGAGAACAGCCAGTTTCCATCACCGTTAAGATGTGTATCACATTTGGAACTGCAAGAGATCTTAAAGAGATCCTTATTATCTTTATCTGTAAAATGTGCCCGACTTACTAAGGACCTGAAAGGAAATAAATACTGACCCTATTATTTTGTGAACTACTACTACTACTACTTTTTATTGATTTAAAATATATATCTGTAGTGAAAGGACCCAGCTAGGCAGCATAGCCACCTCTGCATCACAGTACATTCCTCTACTGAGATATAGTGAGACTTTTGTCTAATTCAGGAACACACCAGCTTTGCTTAGGCCTGCAGACACATCTGAGTGGTTCACTGCTACCAGGGTCAGGACTGTGTAGTACTTGGGAATATACATGCATGTGAGGGGCACTCTTCAAGTGCACTGGTGTAAATTAAGCCAAAACCTATGCACATAGATACAGGTGATCTTGAAGAAGCCAGATTCAAACGCATGCCTAGGCTGCCTTGGTTCTTTTGGCATCTGGAGATTGTGCCAATAATATCAGAATATCCCGGAATATCCAAATACCCCTTGGCAAGGAGCAAGGGCCAAAACTGACTTCCCACTACCCTGAAGCAAAAGGGCTGGACAAAATTATATCTAAGGTCTCCTCCAACTCTATATTCCCTCATATTTTTATAAGAAACCTATTTCTGAAGGACATCTTTATCTTATCTGACAAATGAGGAAATTATTTACTTAAGGTTCCACAGGCAGAAGCAGAGCTGGTATTTGAATTTGGGTTCTCTTTTTCTGGATACAGGGCTCTCACCATCGTACCATGACAGAGAAATCAAAGAGAAGACAACTTTTCAGTTATCCATGGGAATGAAGAAAATCAAATGCCTCCACACATGGTTAAACATAATGTATTGAAAAGAGTACTAGAGACCTGGCTAATCCTGGTTCCAGTATGAATTTGCTATTGTGATTTCTCTCCACCCAGGATCACTCTGAAGTGAGCACCGAACAGGGGTGACAATGTTATGGGCAAAGAAGGAAAGTCAGCAAAAAAAAAAAAACTCCAGGGAGCAATGTTGGTGGAAAATTGCCTACCTTGGTATCGCAATCAAGGCAAAATGAAATCCCCAGAACCTTGAGCAGCTGCTGCCTTCCGCCTCTCGGGTTTACCAACCCTGTTAGCTACAATATTAAACCTCTTTGGGGGTCATAGGCAAAAGGGATGGATTGGACCTGTTGATCTCTAAAGTTCCTTCATATTTAACATTCTAGGAGGCTGTTGGAGCAATTACTGAGGGGCTTGACCCCATCAAAAGGAATCGCATGCCGAGAGTTGTGTGGCCAAGCAGTCTTTGCAAACTGCTCAGCTCTCTTCCATCACCAACCATCAAAATAAGAGCCAGAAGCAATGAGCTCAAACTGCAGTAGACAGGATTTAGAGGACACATAAGGGAGAAGCGTATGATGGGGAATTGCTCAATCCTATCAAAGGCGTGTTTCTCAAATTCCCTTTTCCATGCGTTGCTAAAAACAGGAGAGAGTCACATCTGTTTGGGATCATTGTTTTTTTTTTTTCTCTTTGCTTTGCCAAACCAACTCCAAACCACCTACAAGAAAGAGGATGAGGACTCACTGGAGCCAAAAGGAAAAGCAGGATTTCTCGGAAACTCCCCTGAGAACTGTGGGCTTCAGCCTGTCCCCTGAATGTGCACATCAATAAGTCAAGCTATAAGTCAGAGCCAAACAAATGTTACTACAGGATTAAGTCTGAGGAAATGCATTTTCTTACTTTTTTTTCTCCATCGTGTTGTCCATGCCAGCTTTCAAACAGGTCCTTCCTTTGCTTCTATAGTTGAAAATCAAATCCAGCTGTGAGGGGGAAAAAAATTAATTACATTCCAGTATGATGATTCTAATAGCATCACATTAATAATTAGGTCAATTTTCCTTTTTTTCTATCACATAACTTTTCAAAATCTTATCTTACTTCATTTATTTTGGATGAGGCAGCATTTGGAAAAGGAAAGAATATTAGATTTTTGAACCTGACAGCCTGTATCAGAATTTTGCCTCTGTGACTTAACTGTGTGATCTCAGGGAAATCACTTACCTCATCCAGAGTCAGTTTCCCCCTCTGTAAAAAGACAGGGATTTAGACCTCCAGCTCTGAATGATCTCAGAATTACAAGGTTTGTGATGTCCCTGCCACCCAAAGGATGACCAACCCTACACTCAGCTGATGAGGAAACTCATAGAATGAACCTTAAGGAGTGGGAGAAAGGTCACACACCTTGCTTATGCATAAGACAATAGGGTCTATTTCAAAAACATAAAACATATGAAAATGGCATTTGCTGGGCGGCTAGGTGGCACAGTGAATAGAGCACTGGCCCTGGAGTCAGGAGGACCTGAGTTCAAATCTGACCTCAGACACTTAACACAAAACTAGCCACGTGACCTTGGGCAAGTCACTTAACCCCAACTGCCCTACCTCCAAAAAAGCAAAAAAAAAAAAAAAAAGAAAAGAAAAGAAAATGGCATTTGAAATCATAGCAATGAACTTATTTGTCATCTTGTGGCTCCACTCCCTTGCTGAAAGGGAAAACAGAGATGAAGGCATTTAATGCTGTGACCACCAGAGAGCTGAAGTCATTCGACTTGCAAGTTGTCAGAGGCAGAGCTTGAACTCAGGGTTTCCTCATTCCTTGGAAGCCCAGAATTCTCTTTACCCTGAAGACACAAGAGATACCAGCAGAACTGGAATTAGGATTCAGCTGTCCAGCACCCCTAACTTTTTTTTTCCTGAACCATTTAAGAGACATTATAAGGAAGACTCAAACAGACACACCAGACGGCTATATTTTCATGTTGCAACATGATATCCTATCAACCATTCAGGTGTACCATATGATGATTTTTCTTTCCCAAACAACAGTGATTAAGTTCTATCAGAAAAGGCTGACAGAAGATTCCTAGAGTGGGCTAAGACGCCACTGTTGAGGCCCCAGAATTACATTTCGCTATTATTATCTTGTGGAATGCTTGTCCCTGGGGTAGTCCATTGAGTTCAACTAAAATGACAGTTTAATGCTTAGTAAATGAGTGCTAATTAAAATGCTGGGGGAAAGACTGTCATAATTGAATAATGAGAATAATGCAGTGTACATTTGTTTAAAGGATCCCTTCCCTAAAAGGTGAATTTAGGGACCAAAAATGCCCACCTCCCAAGCTCATGTGCTAATTTAACTCTCAGAAAGGGGGCTCAGCCATCCCATTCATTGTGAACAGATTAAAATGCACTCACTGCTTCCTATGGCAGCATTGCTTTTACCCACCTCTTACAAGGTTTCTGGGTCTTATTTTCCTATTTATCTCTGATGATATTTATGTGAAACCAGTTCTTGCAACTCAGGAGCACTGGGGAAAATAATTGTCAGCTGTTACAGTTGTTACAGGGCTCAAATTCAGATGGCTTTGCTTGTATATCTGTCTCCCCTTCCCCAACCTCCCACCCACCCACCCAATGGCTCATTTTTAGGCAAAGAGCTATTCCTCTCTCAAGATCCTGATTTGAAAAGTAGAATACTTCTCATATGAACAAAGCTTTCTAATTCCTCAGATGTTAAAGCAGTATCAAAGAGCCTTGGAGCTGGCAATAAGGAGCAGCATGCTGGAATACTGCTGAGTTTGGAGTCAGATCTGGATTGAAATCCCTACTCTGATACTGGACTGGACGAACATTAGGTCATATGATCATTGATATAAGTCAGGGAGGGACCTCAGAACCTATATAGTCCAATCCTCACATTTTACAGACAAGGAAAAGGAGGAATGAGGAGCTTCAGTGACTTGCCTAAAGTCACTAGAGTAGAAAGCAGCCGAGATGGAATTTGAACACATAGCCTCTAACTCAAGAACTAATGGATTTTGGAACTACCACTGTTTCTTTCCAACCCATTATCTATGATCCTTCTTAAAGGCCATTTGAAAGCCTCAATTTCTTTCTTCATCTTTAAAATGAGAATAATAAGACTTCCACATCCTATCTCACAGGGAGTTGTGAGGAAAATGCTTTGCAAACTTCCAAGTGCCATATAAATATAAGTCAAGAAGACAGTATTGCCTGGCACTGTGCTAAGAACCAGGATGACGGACTCTTAATTTTACTTTTGCCAAATAATTGTAGGCAATAACATCAACAAAAAGTTCTTTTTATGCCTAAATCAACACAAACACTTTCGGAATTCCATTTAAGATTTTGTTGTTGTTCAGTTGTATCTGACTCTCTATGACCTGATTTGGGGTTTTCTTGGCAAAGATACTAGAGTAGTTAGCCATTCCTTCTCCGGATCGTTTTTACAGATGAGGAAACTGAGGTCATGTTTGATCTCAATGTTCTGGACTTCAGAATGGACGTTCTATCCACTGCGCCACCTAGCTGCTCCAATTAGGATTTACAAAGTACTTTTCTCACATCAGTGCTGAGGAAGAATATAATAATATTCCCACTATTGAGAAAATAATAATAATCCCAATCTGGGATCTGGGGAAATTGAGGTTCAGAGGGCTTAAATAATTTTCCCATGGGCATACAGCTAAAAACTGACAAAGCTTGGACTCAAATCTCTGATTCTAAATCTAGTATTCTTTCCACTTATACTAAACTAGTCTTTGGATCAATTTAGACCATTGTTTCCTTACATGAAAACACTCACCTGCCAGAGATGTGAGAATAAAAGGCAACAATATATGTGAAAGTACTTTGAAAAATAAAAATCATGATTCAAATGAAAGAGGCGATTATTTTAAAGACTGAGAAGGATCCGACTTGTTTATGACTAATATGATCTTATTCTTTGTTTGTTTTTGTAATTTCGATGAATTTGGTATAAAGTCATTATAACAGGCCAGACCTCATTGGCCAAGCATTGTCCAATATAATCTATTGCTGGGATAGAAATCTCCTGGCAATAGGACAAATGGGTCTGGAAGGTACTACCCTCTAAACTATCAACAAAACAAGATCAGCCATCGGGCCTATAAAATTGTCTTCTTCGAACTAGTACAGCAAAACTATCCCCGAGGTTGGGATAAAACTTCCACATTCCTCAACTTCCCCATTTCTCTCAGTTCCTCAGCCTGGAGTGCTGTGCGCATTCCAAGGTCTCCCAGGGGAACTGCATTTAATCCAACCCATTCAGTGAATTTCCATCCCGTTCTTCTACGTGTGCAGGAAAATAGATTCTACAAACTCCCTCTTTCCCCTGACCAACTTTACAGTAGGGAAGTTCTGCCCAATCTGAATTCCTTATTTGTGAAACAATTTCCCCAGGGCCACCCATGCACTTACTAATCCTACACCACCCCGCTTAGCTGAAAAGGGCTGACAGCTACAGTGGGACAGCTTAAACATTCCCTCCTTATGAATATGCAAAGCCAATCTTTCACTTACAAAAGAAACTGATATAGCCATTATGGCCTATGGTTAATCAAACCTCCATTCACTTCCTACAGCTTTGGGAACTGTCATCAAGGAAGAATGCTGCTAAGCAAAGGAGGACACAGGGCCTGTAGAAATTATCACAACCCTGGCGCCCCAGGCCAGCTTTCTCAGAAGTAGGGACCTCACCTTTTTTTGCAGCTTCTAATTTGATTTCCAATCCAAACTCTGGTTCATCATTCATCTCAAAAGCAGATCTAAAAGTTCCTCACTCATTTTTCATTCTTTCTCTCTCTCCCCCTTCCCCTCCCTCCCTTCTTTTTTCTTTCTCCCTATCTTCCTCCTCCTTCCTCACTCCCCCTTCTTTCTCTCTTTTCTCTCCCTCCCTCTCCCACTCTCTCTGTTCCTGTTTCTCCCTCTGTCCCTTTCCTCCTCTCTCCCTCTATTCCTCCCTCTCCTCTTTTTCTCTTTCTCCCTCCCTCCTTCATCTCTCTTTCCCCCCTCTTTCTCTTCTCCCTTCTTCCTCTCTCCCTCTCATTCTTTATCCCTCCCTTTCCTTCTCTGTCTCTGACTTTGTCTCTCTGTCCCACTCTCTCTCTCCATTCCTCACCCTCCTCTCTTCCTCTCTCCCTCCTCTCTCTCCTTCTGTCTCTCTCTCTCTCTTCCTCTCCTCTCTTTTCTTCTCTTACTCTCTTTTCCTCTCTTCTCTCTCCCACCTTCTCCCTCCCTCCCTTCTCCTTCTCTCCCTCTTTCTCTCTACCTCTCTTCCTCTCACCCTCCCTCCCTCTCCCTCTGTGTGTATGTCTCTCTCTCCCTCCCCTCTGTCCCTCTTCCTCCCTTCCTCCTGTTCTTACTCCCCCTTTCCCCCTCTTCTCTCTCTTTCTCCCTCCCTCTTTTCTTCTCCTTCCTCTCTCCCTCCTTCTCTCTCCCCCCAGTTCTTTTTACTTGCCCCTGTCACTGCCTGTCTTCTTGGAAACTATCCAAGCTTAGGCCAAGGAAAGGCAGGATAAAGAAGCTGCTGACTTTTCTAGCATCTGGTGAGTTCACAACTTTTATTGAGCCTTACATAATGCGTCATCAATATTCATTCTTTCATAGACATCTATCTTAGTCAGGCCTATCTCCCCCAGGAAGCATCAGCAAGAGAGAGCATAAAGGACAAGACATTGTATGCTCCACTGGATAGTACACTGGGGTAGAAATTGGAAGTTCACATCCTGGTGAACTTGCCATGTGACCTTAGTAGAATTATTTCATCTCTTTGTGCCTTCAATGCTCCTATAAATTGAGAGGATATTACTTGCCCTCTCTGACCCTAATAAAGAGGCTACAAATCTACCTACATGAATAATCTGTAACTTTCATAAAACTACCTGGGTTTTTGGATCCATCTGCACAACCGCATACAGCCATTTGTCTTATTTCATGTGTTTACTTGGTTTGTAACAGGGGCTGAAGAAGACTAAATTATTCCCAGTAGCTCTAAAATTTGATGCTGCTTCAGGATTCTTGGAATTTTTATTTGAAATGGAAGCCAAAAGAATTTGATTGGTACCCACAGATTTGCAATGGGTTATGGCATAGGTAAACAAATGGACTGGCCTCTGGAACCACCAAAATACATTTTTAGTAAAATATTATCCCAGGCAGTCGTTGTACGTCATGAATTCCGGTAATGATAGTTAACTTTCAAGATCCAAGCAGCACTGCTATTATCTCTTTACCTCCCTCTCCCTAAACTTATTTCATTGTGCTAAGTAATAAACCTTGGCCAATGAAAGACCTGGCTAGTCTCATTCCAACTTGTTCTGATATTGAGTGTTATTTGATAATGAGTGAGAGGTAACTGAGAAAAAGTCTTTTATAGCGTGTAGGGAGAATACAAAGGAATGATAGTAGCCTCAAGGTCTTTGTTTAAAAATCATATTTCCTTGACTTCAGTTTAACTATTCCATTAGCTTGTTACAAATTATAGGTATTCTTATAAATGACCAATGCCAGTCTGAAAGACACAATGTCAGTTACCTGATTAAAGAAACTATATTTTGGTGGATGGCTAGGTGGCTCAGTGAATAGAGCACCGGCCCTGGAGTCAGGAGGACTTGAGTTCAAATTTGGCCTCAGACACTTAACATAAAACTAGCTGTGTGACGTTGGGCAACTCGCTTAACTCCAATTGCCCTACCTTCCCCCCTCCAAAAAAAAAAAAAGCATATTTTTAATCCAACAAAGAGCCCAAGCACTTTCCCTTCTGTAAGGTACTTGATCTGGTCCTAAATGCATCTCAGTTGCCTAGTCCATAGGAAACTAAATCAGTCTGTCATCTCATTGAGGTTCAATTGAACAAAGAATTACCTCTTGGTCTGCCATTGAGACTCAACTTTTTTGTTTTCTTCTTTTTATGTTTTTTTCTAGTCACTATTCAGCTTATAAATAAAGAAGGTAGGTGGCTCATACTTACTGTTTCAATCAATTATGCCATCTTTATTTTCAGAATTTGTTGATAAGGCACTCCCTGCCATGATAATCTCTTGTAAAAAAGGACAGCCATGAACTGTTTATGATATTTTTTTAAGTGGGTACAAATCAATGAGAATTTGAGGAAATGCTAATGAATACTGAGAACTAAATTTTTGAGGCTTTACACTTTAGTGGAATTGTGGAGTTTGTTGAGAAAGAGGTCTTAAATCTCTGATGCTAGTAATTCCTCTCTCTGTGCTCTTGATCCCAACCCTCCTACCACCTCCTAAACCTTGCTCCATCAATCATGCCTCTCTGTCATGCATCTTCAATGTTCCCTTTGCCACTGGCTCCTTTCCAAATGCCTACAAATGTACTTGGGTCTCCCTAATTCTATTTAAAAGGGGAAAAAAAATCCTTTGCTCAAGTCTTTGGTCTCATTAAGTTACCATTACATTTCCCTAATTCTTTAAATCCTAATTCTGAAATTCTAAGAGTCTGAGATTCTGATGTTATAATTTCATCTGTGGTTACAAGTGCCTATAAATTAATACACATCATCCCCTTTTCAATAAGCCAGAAGTAAAATCCAAGAAAAGATGCTGATTTTTGTATAAGAGACAATGCCTATCTGCCTCATTTCAGGGGTCTTCTTTTTGCTGCAGACTGAGCATTGTAAATGAGATGTAGCCAGGAGCCACCACAAAGATTGAGGAAACCCCCTTTGGGTATCCAGTAACTTTACCAACCAGATCAAAGAAGACAAATAGGGTGTCTCACTAATTCTGCCTAGAGGAACCAATAAACCCAAATGGGTGAATCAAGACAACCTTTCTGGATATTCATTTGAGGTCTCTCCAGGGTATAAAAAAATCCAATAAGTATTTACTAAGCACCTACTAGGCAAGACACTGTGCTGAGTGTTGGAGAGACAAAAGTTAAAAAAACACAGTGCCTGCCTGGAAAGAACTTAAAATTTACTTGGATGATGGAGGAGACACAGAAGTTTACAAAGGGTAATACAAAACAGAAGAAAGATGATAAGAGCCAAAGAAAGACCAGTCAAAATGCTCAAAGAAAATTTTACCCCTTCCACCAAGAAAAATGAGGGAAGGAAGAGGTCCCCAAGCCCAGCATTGAGGGAAGGGAAGGATTTCAACAGGATATGAAAGGGGCTAATTTCAATCATGAGAGACAGACTGGGAAAACATATAGGAAAGACCAAGTCCCCCAGCCTTCCTTTGCCTTTCTGGCATTTGGTACAATGGAAAGCTTTGGGATCAGATCCAAAGAAATAATTGTATTTAGTAGTGCTAGGAAAAGCAACTCAAGAAAATCAATTCTGATAATGAGAAAATTTCATATTCTAGAATGTTAAGATCATCATTGTTTAATTGTTTCAGTCATATTGGACTTTGTGTCTGACTTTGTGACCTCTTTGCTGTTCCTCACACAAGATACTCTGTCTCCCAACTCTAGATATTTTTCTCGGCTGTCCTCCACAGTTGGAATGTCCTTCCTCATCTCTGCCTCCTGGTTTCCCTGGCTTCCTTCAAATCTGGATTAACAACCCTGCCCTCCTTCTACAAGAAGCCTTTCCCAATCCCTCTTAATCCTAGTGTCTTCCCTCAGTTAATATTTCCAATTTATCCTGTACATGGGTTCCTTGTATATAAGTTGTTTTCATGTCTCCCCCATTAGCCTGAGTGCTCTTTAATAGCAGGGACCGTTTTTTGCTTTCTTTTGTATCCTCAGCACTTAGTACAGTTCTTGGCACATAGTAGGTATTTAATAAATGTTTAACTGAGTGACCAAAATCCCACAGCAAGAGGACGACAAAGTTGGGTCAAGAACCCAGGTCTCCTAACTCTTAATCCAAGTTCCTATTCGTTAAACCGTATTTTCTCCAATCTTACACAGTCTTCAAAGATACACCAAAATTGTGTTTCATAAAGAGGTCAAAATAGGTTGGGAAAAAGAATTACAATAGGTGGAATTCACACAATAAAAGATAGCGTTTGTATAGCGTTTTGCAAAGTGTTTTCGACCATTGCCTCATTGCATCCTCATAACAACCCAATTGTAAGGTAAGTGTTATGGGTAATATTTCTCCCACTTCACAGAGGAGGAAACTAACGCTCAGGGAAGTAAATGGCTTGCTCGTAGTCACACAATTACTTAGTGTCCAAGAACCAAAGTGTCAGGTTATACACCTCTCCTGACTCCAAACAGAATACATTTTGTATCACATCACATTGCCTCTCATAAGCAATAAACTAAATGCCGAACATCAATGGACACTGCTGACTTTATCTGAGATTCCCATACCAGTTCAGTGCTATGGCACTGAATAACTAACCAAAGACTTTTCTTTTAGTAGAATTTTGTTTGTATGAAACACGAGAGGAAATAAAGAAGCTAGGCTAAGGCTGGAAAATCTGTATTTTAGTCGGCATTTCTGGTGATGACATTTGGCATAACAGAAGAAGGCACTGCTGTGATAGTGCTATTCTTCTTTACCCAAAAGCTTCTCTTGACTCCATTACTTACAAGATAAATTTTAAATTCCAGATACTTGGATTCAAGGCCCTCAAACAATTCTGTTTCAGCCTTCAATATCTTCCCAATATTATCCCTCTTCTACTTTCCAGTCAAACTGGACAATTCTTTCTCCATACCTTTGCTCAACCTACTCCCCTTTCCCTCCACCCCCCCACCCCTACACACACACACACACACACACACACACACACACACACACACACACACACACCCCACACGCTTGGAATAAATATCCTCACCTCCTGTCTCCGTAGGTTGAAATTTCTTCCCTCAATTAGACTCAACTTGATGCCACTTTCTTTCCTTCATTAACACTCCTCACCTTTTCTTTCAGGACCTCTGCTTCTCCAAATTTTTCCTAGCACTTTGCTAGACTCTTCCTTGTCCTTACCACAATTTGCCCTATATTGTACTTCTTTGTACATATGCTGTATACTTCCCCTGCCTTTAGACTATAAGCTCTTCGAGGGCAAGGCTTTTTACCCACGGCACTTCGTTTTACACATATCAGGCACTTAAAAATGTTTGTTGAAGGCAGACCAGGGCCCAAATGTCAAAGAAAGTTCCTATAACTATCAGGAGGTGTAGGGCCCAAAAGGCAATAAATAGGCAGCTTTGCAGCCAGAGCATTAATCAGTCTCAGTTGTGCATCTTGGATGCTTCTCTCTTGCTCTCTCTTTGCATAATCCTACTCTTGCTCATCTTCATTGATCTATTTCTTGGCTTTGTGAACCATGATCTCCTGTCTCATTCCTCATAGCTTTATCACCCAAGTTTTTTGAGAAATTCCTTGGCTTCCTGAACTCACATGATCTCAGCCTTGTACTGGAATCTAATAATAATACTCTGACTGCTATGAAAAACAAGTTAAAGTTCTTTCCCCTCTTAGATTAGCTCCACTGACAGCTCTCTCCTGCCCCTGGCTGGACTGTGGCTGCCATAGCCTTTCTTGGGCAGTATCTTATGGACCTGGTAACCACTTGTCCTCAAGGCCCCTTGCAATAGTAAGCACACTAATGAACATCTCTGTCAAACTCCACAACTACTACACAGGAATGGAAAAAGTGAGACAGATGATACAGGGGAAAGTCCCTTGAGCAACAGAGGTGGCAACATATACAGAAAAAAAGCTGGGGTTCAGAGGCAGAAGCCCTAGATTCAAATTCCGATGCTATCAGGTCCTATGTGACAATGAACATGCTATGTGGGCCTTTTTCTCCATTTGTAAAACTAGAACAATATTTGTACTACCTACCTGTTGTAAGACTCAAGTAAATAGTTTTAAGCTCTTTGAAATAATAATGCTAGACAAATTTAAATTATTTTAGACAAAGTTTTTTATTTCATTGACCAGAGAGCTCCCAGACATGCCTTGGCTTTCCTGGTTCTGATGCCCCATCTTTCTGACTTATCACCACAGGTACCATCCAAAGTTATTTGACTTCTAACTTTTCAAAATAGCTGATTTCCCAAAATAGAAGAGTCTAAAGAAAAAAAAAACTAATCTTTTAGGCTTTATGGATAAGATGATCTATATGATAATTTTTAAAATCACAATAATTCTACAAACACACCCTCAAACAGTAGTAATGATAGTTTATGGTTTTGTTCAGCTGTTTTTCAGTTGTATCTGACTGTTCGTGACTCCATTTGGGATTTTCTTGGCAAAGATACCAGAGTGATTTGCCATTTCCTTCTCCAGCTCATTTTACAGATGAGGAAACTGAGGCAAACAGGATTAAGTGACTAGTCAAGGGTCACACAGCTACTAAGCATCTGAGACCAGATCTGCACTGAGGAAGATGAGTGTTCCTGACTCTAGACCTAGCACTCCATCCACTCTGCCACCTAGCTAGCCCAATAATAACAATCGCAACAATAATGATAACTAGCATTCATATAACAACTATTATGTTCCAGTCACTGTGCTAAGCATTTTATAAACATTATTTCATTTGAGTCAAATAAAATCCAATATCCTAATTTGATGTTTTGGCAAACAATATCATCAGTGGTCATGTCAAGGTGAAAACACTGACGGTGACCAGGTTGTATAAGATTGATGGTATAGGCAGTTTAGTATTCTGTCCCTGACAAAGATGATAACCACATACAGAATGACAGAAGCACGGAATCTCCCTTGGATGTCATCTGGAACCATAGTGACTCTTACTTAATAAGTTTAATTATCAGGTTTTTTGAAAGCAGGCTAGATTATAATCTACCATATAGAAATGTTGGGGGTGGGGAGAGGGTGACTTTTTTTTTAAGAAGGCACAATGACAGTAGAAGTAACAGCTAACAACTAAGAAGGACACAGAAAAAATAAAAAGTAGACATAGAACTACATCATCATTTAGTATGATAATGGGTATTCATCATGATGAACCTGAGGAACCAAGAAAAAGTTAAATCAGATTCATTATTCCCTATTTAAGAAGGCAAAAAATAGAAGACCATATATAATGTCAGGTTTCTTCAATGTGCTGATTAATTTTGTTAATTTTTTTTCTCTTCTTCCTTTTTAAAAAAAAATCTGTAATAAGAGATGGCTCTTTGGGAAGAGTAATAAAGGAAATTTAAGATTTATGAAAACAAAAAAAGCAACAAATTATATTTAAAATAAAAGCAAAGAAAGGGATAACAAATTTTAGAAAGACTGAAATTTAAAAATGATTAAAACCCAACAAATTTTGGTACATAAAGAAGTAAATTGTAAATTTTAGTTAGCAAAAAAATTCACTCATGAGGAAGACCTTATTCCCCAATAATGCTGAAAAGGTAAGGTGCCAGTATCTCATGCTTGTATAGCACTTTGGAAGTTCTGAATTTTCATGTGTATTATAACATTTGGTCTGAATGACAACAGTGTGAATTATACAGGACATTTATTTTTATTCCCATTTGGCAGCTGGAAAAACTGACCTACAGAAAAGATTCAATGATTTCCCTAGGTCCTAAGTTAAGTCAAAACTCCCTGTCTGTCACCCTCTTTCTCTCAAAAGCTACCATCCCTCCATTTCTCTCCCTATCCCACTTTTATGCCCCAAACTTCAACTTTCTCTGTCAGTTATGACAGTATGGAAGCAGAGACTCAAATTTAAAGCTCACATCTCAAAAGGGAAGGTAGCAATCTGCCCATTGTTTCAAACAAATCTGTCTCCTCACCATTGTCAAGACACCATATAGACCATATTTTCTTATGTTGAGCAAACAACTGCTTTTTTTTTCTGTCAGGTGTAATCTATCTTCCTACCTCCAGGTAGCACTGTACCTAAACAAATCCATAACAGGAGGCTATCTATCTTGTTCTCAATAATTTTCAAAAAGGATGAATCCACAAGCCCAATGAGTCCCCTGTACCAACAGAAGCTAGCTTTTCTATTTATCAGCCTTGTCCTTGGGTTTAACTAACCTTAATCCATTCTGGGGCAATATAAAACCATACATACATTTCTCATTTCATTTTTCCAATCAAGGTTGAAGAATTGTTCCATTTACTTCACAATACACCAAACAAAGCTGGAGACACAATGGAGCTTTGGGCTACCTGAGTTCATATCTAGTCTCAGACAATTGCTGAGTTACTCTGGGCAAGTCACTTAAACCATATTTGCCTCAATTTCCTCAACTATAAAGTGAGGATAATACTAGCACTTACCTTGCAGGTTGTTGTGAAGATCAAATGAGATAATATGGTCCTAGCACAGTGCTTGGAACATAAAAGGCAATATATAAATGCTTATTACCTCCACTTTCATTCTCTCCCCCTAAACTGACCTCCTTCCCTTAATTTCAGCCTTCCTCCCCAAAATATCATTGTTCCCATTTCATTGAGTAGGAAATGGGGTATTGAAGACCACATGCATTAGTTTCTCAATGTCCCTCTAAACTGACTATCTTTGCAAGAAGTGGCCAAAAATTTAAGAGCCCCCCCAGAAGCAGGAAAGGGACAGCACTTGATCTAGCCTAGGAATGCGAGATACAGAAAGAAAAGGCAGTGGGTGCAAAAGGAGGTGCCAGTCTCTAGGGTCAGCCTGATGAAAGATGAAAGTTGTGTGTGAAAGAGGAAAAATAGAAATATCAAAAAATTTAAGAGTTGATTCTGGAGGAAAACCAGAAGTTTAAAGAAAGAGGAGAATAAAGGCCATGAGACACAAAGTGAAAGATAAATCCCTGCTCTTTCCACCAATGACTTAGCAAACACGTTTGCCAGAAGCAAGCCCTAGAGAAGCCCTGTTGTCATTTTGCAAAATACAAGAAAAGAAAGAAAGAAGGAAGGAAGGGAGGAAGGGAGGAAGGAAGGAAGGAAAGAAGGAAAGAAAGGAAAAAAACCTCTTTGTTACAGCTAAGACAGTGAGTGGAAGATAGGAATCTATAAAGGCATCATTGCAATTCAGCATAGCTTCTAATTTCAAGAAAATCTTTTCAAATGGGAATTTTTTTTCCGAATATCAATTATTAATTGAATACTGACAGCACAGTTGGTGGTGAACTAGACATAAAGAACAAGTTGTTTCCCACACAGAGGGAATGACAATCAGTGAAGGAAACAAACCATCCAGAACCCCCCAGAGCAGGGAACCAGTGCCGAAATCAATCCATGTTTCCTAGATCTGTTAGGCAGCCTGGGAGGATGACCTGATTGAGAATTCAAATCCCCAAAAGAATTACCTTAAAATCTGGGAAATGGCAGCCAACTGCATTGTTCATAACATTAGAGGTGGGTGCTACAATGCGAGGGGAGACAATTCAGCATACTTTACTTAGCATTTTTATACATTCATGTACTCATTCTGTTCATTCATTCATTCATCTATTCAACATTTACTGACTATCTCATAGGTGCAAGCAAGGCATATGCTGGAGCTTGGGGATTTAAAGAATTATAGGGAAGCAGCAAGGCACAGTGAAAAAGGTACTAGCTTTAGAATCACAAGATCTAGTATTAAGTCTGTCTTCTGACACATGCTACTTGTGTGATCATGGACAAATCATTTAAACCTTCCCTTGGCCTCAGTTTCCTCATCTGTGAAATGGGGAGTTATATGGGATTAGAGGGTTAGATGGCTTCTTCCAGGTCTCAGTCCAAGATCCTGTGATTCCACGATGTGGTTCTTCTCCTCACAAAGCTTAATCACATTAACATTGGAGGAATAGGGAATATGTAAATATATAACAATATTTAATACGGTACATACTAAATGGATCAAAGAAGTAATGACTAGCTATTCTCCCTACCTAGTGAGGACAGAAAGAGAAGATAAGTATAGCAGGGTAGATTTAGGAAAACAGATAATAAAACAACGGATGCATTTAGGCTAAAGATAACCAATCTCCTGAATGCATAAATTAAGAAGCATGGATACAGATTACTTGGGTAAATGGTGGAATTTTTCCAGGAATCCTTTGCCACAGAAAACATCTATCTAGTTATATAGAATGATTTAACACCAGCCTGTCTGGAAGCAAGGCATAAATAAAGTCCCTTTGGGCCCTAAAATTCTATCTTCAACATTCATCTACTTAGCAAAGGGGATTCTTAACATATCAGACGTAGAAAGGTTTAGTAAGAAATTCTGTATGAATTGATCATTTTCTACAATTTCTTCTTACTTTGCTTACTTTCCTACTTTAAAGACAATGAATAAACCACCACTGTCCTTGAAATGCCTTTCTGACTTCTGTTTTTTCAAGTGTTGGAACTTGAACATGCTCCAAATTCCAAAACTATTTGGTTGAAAATGGGGTTGGGAGGGCAGGGGAAAGCATCAACCAAGCAAACCAACCTCAGATTTCAGCAAATGCAGCCATCAAAATGAATGTTTTGAGCAAAGTAGGGAACTAGCTCTATGGTATTAGTCTAGAGAATTAGAATTAAGTGTTTTCTACCTTGTATTTCCCTTTCCAATGGTTAAAGTCTTAGTGAAATATTAGGTAACAGAAGCTTCCTGCAAGGAAAATAGGAAAGATTAGTCTCAATCTTAACACATTTCACTTTAGTGAAACCAGTCTCCTCATAGTTATATACACTCATTCTCTCTCTCTCCCTCTCTCTCTCCCTCTCCCTCTCTCCATCTTCATGAAATATTTTCATTCTTATCTCTATAGATCCAAAGCTGATAGTAATAAATTCATGAATGCCCTCTCTTCCAACAAACATTCTCCAACCATTTCAACTAACATTACTTCCAAAGTCATAAAATACGCTCACCCTTCACAAAATCACAGAATTAGACAATCAAAAAAATCTCCAAGTTGGAAGTAATCTCATAGGCCATTCTAATCTAACCCATAACAGAACAAGAACTGATTCCAATATGTGCCTGACACCATCACCCAGCCTTTGCATGAAGACCTCTAAGGATAAGGCACCATGACTTCTCACTTAAAAAC
This sequence comes from Pseudochirops cupreus, assembly GCA_028627135.1. NCBI lineage: Eukaryota > Metazoa > Chordata > Mammalia > Diprotodontia > Pseudocheiridae > Pseudochirops > Pseudochirops cupreus. Next base: position 269,395,276 of record CM053582.1, read on the forward strand.
ATCTCTAGTGGTCAGGAAGTTATTTCTTACATCAAGCTTAAATTAGTTCTCTCTAACTTCCACCATTTGTAGCAGCACTGTCTCCTGCTAGTTCTTGTCTCTAGAGCCAAGAGAAAAAGCAAACCCTTTTCCTAAGACCCTCCTAAACCCTCTTCACCATAACAACCCTTCGAATACTTGAAGATGGCTATCATGTTCCTCCTAAATCTTCTTTTTATTTCCAGGCTAAATATCCTTCATTAATGAACTGATTCTTTTATAACATGGCATCAATCTCCTCCCCATCCTGGCCTCCCTGCTCTACATTTTCTCTTGCTTATTAATGTTGTACCTACAATGAGACAGCAAGAATTGAATGTAATGCTCCGGAAGCAGCCTCACTAGAGCAGAGGGACAACAGGACTATCAGAGCCTTTGTTCCAGACTCTAGGTCATTCTTAATGTAGTTTAAAATCTTATTAACTCCTTTGGCTGCTGTGTGTTAAACTGCTGACTCATACTGAAATTGAAACTACAGTAAAATCCTCAGATCCTTTCCACATGACACTATCTCATCCTATACTTGGGTATTTGACTTTTTTTCTTTTGGACCTACATTCGAGGTTGTACATTTATTCACTATTAAATTGACCTCATTAGATCAGAGTTGTGCTCTCTGCAGTGGAGTTTTGAGTGCCCAAAGAGCAAATGTACGTTTGCTTAAAAGATTATTTTACTGGAGGATTCAGACAAGGCAAGCCCTCACACAGTGGTACAAGGACATTTCCAAGGTATCTCTGAAGAACTCTAGAACTGATAGTGATATGGGAGACACTGGCACAGGACCACCCACTATGGTGTGACTACATAAAAAAAAGGCATTGTATCTATGAGCTAAGCAGAATTGCATAGCACGAAGGAAATGTGAGATATGCAAATCCAGAGACATCTCCATCCCAAATGTTCAAACAGACTATAAGTGCTCAACCTGAGGCAAAGCCTTCTGGGCTTATACTGGACCAATTAACCACAGTCACACTGTACTTTGATTCCAATGCCATGATGTCATTGGGCCTCTTTGAGCAAAGGATGTGTTAACATCTCATTAGATTACAGGTAGCTAGGTGGCACAGTGGACAGAGGAGACCTGGAGTCAGGAGGACCTGAATTCAAATCCAGCCTCAGACATTACTAACTGTGTGACCCTGGGCAAGTCACTTAACTTATTTGCCGCAAGTTTCCACATCTGTAAAATGAAATGGAGAAGGAAATGGCAAACCACTCTGGTATCTCTGCCAAGAAAATCCCGAAAGGGGTCATGAAGAGCAAACATGCCTGAACAACAAAGGCTCTAATATGATCTAATTGTGTTAAGAAGTAACATAACATATTGCAGAGATATTAAAAGGAGTCTGCAGCCAACAACACTCCATGCCTCTTGAACCAGATTAAAATGTAATTGGGAAATACTTAACAAAATAAAAAAAATACAATTTTTTGTTGTGGTTGTTGATTAGTCGTGTCTGACTCTTCATGACCCTATTTGAAGTTTTCTTGGTAGAGATACTGGAGTAGTTTGCCATTTCTTTCTCCAGCCTGTTTTACAAATGAGAACTCTGAGGCAAATAGTGTTAAGTGACTTGCCAAGGATCACATTGCTTGTAAGTGCCTGAGGCTGAATTTGAACTCGGGTCCTCCTGACTCCAGGCTCAGCACTCTATTATGTCACCTAGCTGTCCTAAACATACAACAAAACATAGACAATGTTAATATGTGGTTTTCTTAGTCAACATGTGGCTGCACGGATCCTTAGGTACAGATTAGTGGCCTGGGTTTCTAGTCGAGTTTGACATTGCGGGACTGCAGGAAAAGAGAGCTGGCCTTAGAGTCAAGAAGACCTGAATTCAAGGCCAGCCTTACACATATATAAGCTGTGTAATCTTAAGTAGCTTAACTTCCTGCTCTCCCAGGCAACTCTTTGACAAAAGATCAATATTTCAGCATACCTCAAAGGATCAATTCATTGTTTTAAGCCATAAGGCAAAGAAAATAGAGATAAATAATTGGATGAAATTTTTTATTTCAAAGTAAAATTAGGGCACCTAAGAGACAGAGTGAATAGAGTTATGGGCCTAAAGTCAGGAAAACTCATCTTCCTAAGTTCAAATGTGGCCTCAGATACTTACTAGCTGTGTGACCCTGGAAAAGTCACTTAACCCTGTTTACCTCAGTTTCCTCAACTATAAAATGAGCTAGAGAAGGAAATGGCAAACTACTCCAGTATCTTTGCCAAGAAAACCCCAAATGGGGTCACAAAGAGACAGACACAAGTGAAATGACTGAACAACAATGACAAAATTAGATCATCTGCTCGTAATTATATGTATTTAAAGTGCATTGGCATAGATAGGAAAAATTATAATAAACGATTGTAAAATTACTTTTAAAATTTGCATCAATGGGCGTACCTGGTCCTTCTTTGGTTAAGTTACAGGGAATATGCAGATCTATTTTGGAAGGGAAAATTCCTCACCAGGTCTTCCCTATACAAATGACATCACAGGTCTGATTTTGAAAAAGATGCCCTTACCAACTCAATTCAATTTCCCAAACATTTATCAAGCATCTACTATGATCAGAGCATTGTTCTCTGTGCTGTAAACACAAAGGAATCAAAATGTCATCATTCTGGGGGTAGAACACAGTCAGGATTTACCACTAACCTGGTATCCATCAGCAAGGGAGCCAGCTGAAGACCTTTGCACAGTGCTAAACCTAACGGAGTAGAATCACAGAATTTTACAGATGGTAGACACTAATGAGAGGCAGTTGTGGGTAGAGGCACAGCCTTGGACCCAGAAAGATTTAGTTCAAGGCCTGCACTTGACACTTAATTACTATGTGATCATGGGGTAGTCACTTGACCTCTCACTGACTGCAGACAACTAAGAATATAGATAACAGAATTGTTGCTGATGCAGCTTAACACAATACCTGGCACACAGTAGAGGTTTAATAAATGCTTGTTGACTTGATAAATGCTTTTTGCTGTGACCTGCATTGGTGGAGGGAGTTTCCACACTGGGATTTATCCACAGCAATAAAATTGCCAGTCTATACCAGGGGTCAGCAAATTACCACCTGTGGCCCAAAACTAGCATTCTGCCTATTTTTGTATGGCCCCTCAAACTAAAAATGGTTTTTGTTTTTTAAAATAAAGTTTTATTGTTTTTTAAAATGTAAAAACCAGTCTTAATTCACAGGCTGTACAAAAACAAGTGGCTGGCTGGATTAGTTGGAGTTTGCCAACCCGTGGTCTAGACCAGTAGTTCTCAACCTGTGGGTTATGTTCAATTTGTAACAATGAAAATACATCCTGCATATCAGATATTTACATTACGATTCATAACAGTAGCAAAATTACAGTTATGAAGTAGCAATGAAAATAATTTTATGGTTGGGGGTCACCACAACATGAGGAACTGTATTAAAGGGTCGCAGCATTAGGAAGATTGAGAACCACTGGTCTAGACCAACAACAACAAAGGATGCTCAGTAAATAATTATTGGTTAAATTCTTACCCAGTGCACTCTATTTAGATACCAGTTTGCCCACCTCTTCTTCAGACCATACATAGAACCATTAAGATCTGAAAAGAATCTTGGGGATTATCCAATCTCCTCATTTTACAGATGAGAAAACTGAGGCTCAGAGAGGTCATGTCATTTGCCCAAAGTCACACAGATAGTAAGTAGCAGAAGTATCAGTGTGAATCTTGTATTATTCATGCAGAAACAGGTGTTCTCTGGATTCTGGATCATCCAATACTGGTGATCTCTGGATAGTTAGAAGTTAGATAATTAGAAGCACAGTGAGCTATTTTCTCAGATGGTCATAAGGAAGGACGGCCTGCACATACAATGTCCCTCTCTACTGGGGGTTTAATGTGCTGCCTGGTAGGGGCCAATCTCCCCTTATGCTATGTAGCATCGGGAAACTAATACTCTCCTCCTTCAAGAAACTCCTTCAGATTTGCTGCGTAGCCTGTGAGAGAAGAATCATTGAATCTGAATTCTAGGGTTTGGTATGTTCCTTAGCATAGACACTTGTCTGGAACAATTCCTTTTCTGGAAACTGAATTGGAGAGCTGGCCTAGAGGTCTTCTCATCCATTCCTCTTCTTTCAGGAAGGATTAGATCAAAACTGTCAGTCGTCCACAATAAATTTTACAACTCCCTCCTTTCTCCCATTTCCTTTGCTTATATCAAACGACCCTCTTAATGCTGTTGTTGTTGCTCGGTCATTTCAATCATATCTGACTCTTTGTGACTCCATTTTGCAGTTTTCTTGTCAAAGATACTAGAGGGGTTTGCCATTTCCTTCTCAGAGCCTACTTTTCCAATGAGGAAACAGAGGCAAGCAGGGTTAAGTGACTTGCCCAGGGTCACACAGCTACTATGTGTCTGAGGTCAGATTTGAACTCACAAAGATTAGTCTTTCTGACTCCAGGCCTAGCGCACTATCCATTGCAGCTGCTAGCTGCCCAGCCTCACAGTAGGGAGGGTCTTACTTATATCTGACCTAAGTCACTCATGTGGCATCTTCATCCTACATCCTATTTTTTTTTCCAGAAAATGAGAGTAAATACTTAGTTATCTTCCTTTGCTCAGAGTCCTTCAAATACCTGGCTATTAGCAAGCTCTCCTTCACTTTTCTCCCTCCAATACATTTGGATATTTACCTATCTCTGGCCAACCCCGCCAGAGGGAGCAAAAACACCAGCTGATTTTTAAAAACAGTGATTGCCCTCTTTGTAATTTTTTTTCCAGTAGTATTCAGAGGCTAGACCCCAGGCAGCATTTAAAAAAAAATTGGCAGGTGTTATAGATCAGGCACAGAAACATTACTAAAGCCTGTGGGAGCAAAGGAAAAGGTAGAGAAGGAGAAACAGGAGAAATTCTGTGGTTGCTATGACTACAAGGCATGTTACCTGGACAGAGGTTTTGGAAATCTTTAGTTTAAAAAAAAAAGAGCCAGAAATGTTTTAGTCTACTGCGGAGGCACATAAAAAACGGAAGGCAGGCACATTCCTGCTCCCTAGCCAATGATACGCAGAGATGTTCGTCTGCTGCAGGGTTAGCCAGTTATCATAGAATATGCTCAGAAAGGATGGAGGGAGGAGGGTGTGCCAGGAGTGGGTATTGCAGGATAAACACAAATATGAAATACAAATTTAGGATCCCAAATGTCTCTTCTTACAGCTGTTTCACTTGAAATGCTTCAACATCATTCATTTTGAAATTACTCTGCTAATAGTTGAAGATCCCTAACCTGCTGCTATCCAGCTCTTTGGGGGAAGTGAATCCTTAAATAACAACAGTTTAATTTATTATTAGCAGTGGTAATAAATAGGAAATGGAAGAAACCCTCCAAAATATCAGGGAGGGTGGGGAGGTAGGGTAAAGTTAAGATTTGCTATAAGGTATAGTTCTGAGCATGCAAAGGAATGGATGATACGATTTAAAAAAAAGTCTTCTCTCCCTGCCTTCTCATGTCCTATGTACTAAGCATTTGTGTGTGCTTGGTTGGTTTTTGAATGTTTTGTTGTATGAGTGTGTGTGTGTGTGTGTGTGTGTGTGTGTGTGTGTGTGTTTCCCTTAAGCAATCTGAACAGTTTACACTTAACACAATAATCTAGCACCTCTCTCTCAATTTTCAATTAATCGATAGTATTTTTAAAAAGAAACAAATAGGGGGCATTTGTCATAGTATTTCCCTTAATTGCATATTTTTCAAACATAAGACTATTAGAGTAGCAAGCCTATGAAAGAGGTCATTCAATTCTCCTCTGAGGTCCCCCTTCATGCTGAAAGGGCCTCTCTCATCAGACTCAATAGCATCTCTTAGCTGCCTGAGAAAAAGCACTGGAAAAAAGAAAAAAAGAGAAAGAAAAGGAACCTATTTTCCAGATCAAAGTAATCCCTACTCCATTGCCATGACTCCAGACGTCTCTTTCTTCTTTTCATTGACCAGACAAGGTTCTTCTCGGCTCCCTGCTTCATTTTTTTTTTTGCTTGAATTTGTTTCCTCGTTGGGAAAAGTGGTCATTAAAGTATTAGTTTAGGTTGATTGGTTCTTCAGGGACGGAGGAGGCTTCTGGCGCTTTGTTATCTCTGACATGATCTCCAAACAGAGGCCTGTGACATTATACAATATTGAAATAATAACTGGAGGCTGCCGGCTTCCCCTTTGAAATCCAAGCAGGATGCTGGGGATATGATCTTGCCTGGCCTGCTGGGGCACTTCTTATCATTTCTGTATGAGCCTCAGGGTCTCTGGTCAAATCCCCAGGCACTGGGTGGGGTCTTACCCACTTGGTGTGACCAGCCTGCCCCCCCCCCCCCCATTCAAACCTGAATTTCCCCTAGCCTTGGAGGCTGGTGGAGCCCCTCCCTGCATTTAGACCAGCCATTGGCGCATTCAGGGGTAAGGATCATCCAGGGAGGGGGTTAGCTTTGATGTTTCCAAGGCAGGAAATCACTTGGATGTCTCTCCCAGGGCCCACTTGGCAGCAGGTAAAGGTTATGACAGCTGGTGGGAGGGTCGCTGGGGATGTAGCCACTCACCCATATCGAAGGAACTAGTCCATGGGACTTGAGCCATCCTTTCAAGCTGAGTTTAGCCCTAGAGTCTGATAGAAGGAGAGAGTGTAGAAGAGGGGGTGGGAGGGCCGATGGAATGGGATGTGGCTCCTAGATAGAGGAGAATTCAAAGCCCTTAGGCAATATGAAGAGTAGTTCATTTGGAGAAAGGTGATTGGGGAGTTTCTTGGGGAAGCTGAATATGGAAGGAAATAATGACTTTGGGTGGCATAATAGAGAAAAGCATTTGGAATCAGAAACATGGTAGATGCTAATAATGGCATCTAACTCTCCAGGTTTTTGTAAGGATAAAATGAGATATTTGCAAAGAACTTTGTAAAACTTTAAAATGTTAAGTAATGACTAGCTATTATTATTAGCAAAAAATAAAGGCCTCCATTCACTCATTCATTCAACAATTCACATTTTGGTAGCCCTTTAAGGTTTATAAACAAAAGCACTTTCACCCCATTGTACCTCTGAGGTAGGTAGTACAGATTTTACAGATGAGGAAACAGAGCTCAGAGAGATACAGCGACTTGGCCAGAATCACATGGTTTATAATGTCAGAGCTAGTACTTGAACCCAGGCCTTCTAAGACTAGAGTTCTTTCCATGATCCAATATATTGTATATTGAGTGAATGTCTAATATTGTGTTTCTAGGTTTTGTAGCATATAAAAAAATGAAGACCCAATCTTGGGTTTTAAAGACCTACCATCAAGTTTAGGATAGAAAGTTTACTTACTTCCTAATACTTCTGTATCTGTATAACTACCATCCAAAGCAGAATACGGTAGATGCCAGATAGAAATACAAACACTGTGCTTTCAGGAGGAAAATATGGCTTTTGTTGAGGTAGGAGAGGGAAGGAAGAAAGATAAAAAGAAAGTTTTATGGAGCCATTGACTCAATCTGGGCAGCCTTGAGAATGGGTATGAACTCAAAAAGCAGAAACTGTGAGTTCATTCCAGGTGGAGAGAGCAGCATGGGCAAAAGTACAGAAATATAGTTCATGTTGGGGAATGGCGAATAGTCCTATTTGACTGGATCATAAGTGATATTTAGGGTATCAATAAGGCATAATAATTAAAATAGCTCACACATAATATATACACAGAGTTTTTTTATTTACAAAACACTTTAAATACATTATCTGACTGGATCCTCACAATATCTCTGTGACATAGGTTACTGAGTGTAAAAAATAGATAAGAACAGAAAAGCATGGGGCTGGGAGGGCAGATTATAAAGGGCTTTGAATGCTAGGCTAAGGAAATTGGACTTGACTTTGCAATAGCATCAAAGGCTTTTCACACAGGAGAGTAACAAGATCAGAGCAATTCTCTTGACTCATATTGCAAATTTACAATATGCCCATTTCATGTTACAGGAAGAGAAATGTGGCAGCATTTGTAGGATGAATTAGAGTGAACAGACTGGAGGCAAAGCAAAAGAATTGGGAGAATTCGCAATAGTTCGTATGAGAAGCAATAAAGGCCTGAATTAGTGTCCTCTGCCAGAATGAAAACAGACATGGCTGAGGAAAATGGAGAATAAGGATTTATTAAACAACCCTTATGGGCTAGGCACTATGCTTAACACTTTAAAAATATTATCTCGTTCAACATTATGACAATCCTGTGAGGTAGGTGATGTTATTATCTTCATTTGACAGCTGAGGAAACTGAGACAAACAGTGGTTAAGTGACTTGCCTAGGATCACATAGTTAGTAAGCCTCTAAAGCAGAATTTGAACTCAGGTCTGCACAATACTGTGCCACCTAACTGCCTCACTAGGATTGTTTTGATAGTAGAAAACGGAGAGGTAAGGCAGGTTATGTCCAATAACTTTTTTTTAATCTGAACCTGTCATTTCATTTATGGTGAAAATTTCTCATGAGGAAATTTTCCCTACTAATGCAAATTAGCAATGCATCTACAATTTATGGTCTAAGAGAATTGCCTGGGCAGTTGAGATGTTAAGTGACTTGCCCACAGTCCCACTGTTAGTATGTATCCAAAGCAAGACATGAACCGAGGCCTTTCAGACTCAAAGACCAGTTCTCTGGCCTTTATGTGGTACTGCTTTATTTGGGTGATCAGAATAATGCATTTATTAGAAATAGGAAAATTAGGTACTGGTTATTGTTCATCCTTGGTTTTTGCAGAAGACCAATAACATGATAGGAAATGTCTCGACCTACACGCGAGTTGGATTTAATTGAGGTAGAGTTACGCAAGGTTGTCAGTCTCACTCTCTTCCAGACTCATTAAAGTCTGGGGGTAAGACCAAAAAAATGTCCCAAAAAGTCAAAGAAAATTAGGTACAACTGTGAGAAAAGATGATGAGTTGTATTTTGAATATGTTGAGTTTGAAGTGCTCTCAGGAAAGCAAAGTAGAAACACTCAGCCATTACTTAGAATTGCTATTCTGGAAAACCATGAGAGATGCCATGGTTGGGATGAAATGCAGAAGCCATCCACTCACAGGTTATAGTTGAAGCCATAAGAATGGATGAGGACACTATCTTTTATCCACTGGGAGGTCATTGATGACCATAGAAATGGACGTTTCAGTAGACTGGTGGGACTTGAAACTACTTACAAAGCTCAGGGGGAAGGGAGTGGAGGTAGAAGTAAAGTAGGGGAGGCAATAAACTACTTTTTAAAAAGAAATTTGGTGGAAAAACGAGACAAGAAAGAGCATGTGATCATGCACAGAGTACTGGGCAATGAGTCAGAAGACATGAACCTGCCTCAGATATTCCCTTCCAGCCATTCAGCGAGGTTAAATTTCTATCTGCTCTACCACTATGCCTATCCCATGGCCCTTTCTTACTTCTTGATCTAGGTATAGTAATCAAATCAATAATACCACTACTTTTGAAAAGAATGTGTCAATCAACTGCCTTATAGATCAATTCATTATTCCCATGACTCCACAAACCAAAAAAATCCTTTCCCTGGACATCACTCCCTTATATGTACTATTTCCCCCAAGTAGAATGTAAGCTTCTTGAGGATAGGGACCATCTCACATTTGGGATTTGTATCTCTAAGGGCATAGCATAGTACCTGGAACATAGTATGTACATAATAAATGCTTTTCCATTCATTCATTCATCCTAACTAGATATATAACCATAACTAGAAGCATAACCTCTCAGAGGCTTCCTCATCAGTTTCCTCATCTGTTAAAAAAAGGTGGGGGGGGAGGGGAGGCAGAATAATAACACCTGATCTACCTGTACTACAAAAGTGTGAGGAACATAATGTGCAGACTTTAAAGTGTTACATAAGTGTGAGTCATTGCTATGATAACCTGAGGGTCATATCAAGGGCTATTCTATAAAGGGAAGCTCTTTATATAATAGCAGAAATCTGGACATGCTTGTAGGCAGTGGGGAAGGACCCAGTGATGAGAGAGGTTGAAAATGCAAATGAAAGGGACTAACTTACAGGGCAACATCCCAGAAAAGGTTGATCAACACAAGACAAGAGGGCACAGATGGAGGGGTTAACCTTGGAAAAGGGAAGGAACACCTCCTTCCCCTGAGGTGGAAGAAGAGGGTGGCCAAAGAAGACATTCTGAGATAGAGAAGAGAGAATTACATGTGTTTATATCAGACAGTCCCTAAGACAGCGGTTCTCAACCTGTGGGTCGCGACCCCTTTGGGGTCAAACGACCCTTTCACAGGTGTCACAGAGGTCACCCAAGACCATCAGAAAACACATATTTCCTATGGTCTTAGGAACCGGGACACCTCCTCTATCCATCTCCAGGCGGGTTTGCCCACATGCAGACACGCCCTTTTTAATACGACTATTAAAGGGTTGAGGCATTAGGAAGGTTGAGAACCACTGCCCTAAGATAATAAATAATTATCTTCTCTGTAAAATAGGAGGTCAAGTCCTTTGTTGAGTGTGATGAGTGGGGATGGGGGTTTGAGCAGGGCAAAGAAGGTTTGGAATTGCTGCTGTGAGAAATGTAATAAGGACTCTGCAAGGAGTAAACACAATGACCAGAGCCCAGCAGCAAGGAATCGGCTGAGACTGGAGCACAGTACAGTACTTTAGGACTGGCATCCTGAAACCCTCTGTTCTTATCAGATCAAAATACCTTGGGCTCCTGGGCAAGTCTCCTCATTGCTCTATTTCCTATATCCCCTACTCTGAAAAAACAACAACAAAAAACAAAAACAAAACAAAACCAAATTATGGAAGCCACAAGCCAAGAGGTTGTGAGTTTTCATTTAGTGTGCGCCAGCAAAGGGCTTTTTAGGCAGCAAAGCAGATAATTACAGAAGATGCCCATGAGGAGAAAGGAGGACAAAAACATGCCTGACAGACAATAGCAGTTTCCTGCCAAGATTTCAACATTTCTCTATTTTTCCAGTGGAAGCTCAATATCCCTATCAGTCTCAAAGGGCCTGGCACTGTAAGACTCTGAGGTTATATCTTCACCAGGGTCACTGACTGATGTGCAAGGATATTTGCTAGACTAAAGCACAGACTCCTGCTGTCTGACACCTCCCAGTTCAGGGCTCTGAAGCCACCTGTGCCCTTTTTTGGCTTTTCAAACATTCTCTCAGTCCCTTCACTTCTGATTTCTACTTTTGCAGGCTAACAATGGACAGCTCAAATGTGCTTGACCTTTTGGGAATATACTTGAGTTTGGAAGAAGTACAGTGATCTTTAATCACAACTATTATACAGGGTATTAGCTAGACAAAGAGAGTTATACAAGCCTTGAAAGCAAGCACCTGCCCATTTACACAGGAGGGGAGTAGTGGTTTAGACCAGGTGAATAATAAGGGCTGGTGATTTCATTTATTTTATTACCTGAGCTACCAGGGCTTATAAAAAAGAATGCCTCCGTACTGGTACATGTTTATACTTATTTCTAAGATCATGGACATAGGCAATAAGCCACATGCAGAGGCTAGAGAGGCAGCATGTTGTGGATTGAAAGCCAGCCTAGGAACCAGCAAGATTTTGGTTTAAGTACTGGCTGTATGACTGGGCCAGCTCTATGATTGCTTAGTGCCCCAGGACGCTCTCTTAGACTATGACTTGTACGGTAAATGCATTAGTAGAGATGGTCTCCTGATCTGGAAGTTCCCTATATCAATGAAAACACAGGTCCATAGCTTTCCTCTATCTCATGGAAACAGGCAGAGAGAATCTTCAATTATCTGTGCTGATAGAAAAGAAGTACAGATAATCCCCTAAATGCTGATCATTCCAAAACATTTGACTTTGGAATTTATGAAGCAGGGGATGAGGATGACTATCTCCTCATTATGTTTTGTTTGAGGTGATTTCAAAATTTGGTTCATATTCTATGTCCTCCTTCCCCTACCCTCACTCAAAGAGAAGCCAGACGGGAATTTTAAAATGATATGAATAATATACAGTGATAAGAAAGTTGTTAGTGGAAGCCTCAGTTTCCTCATCTATAAAATGAGCCAATAGATAGGAACAAATCACCTATAAAGTCCTTTTCTAAGCTCTAACATTCTATGGTTCTATGATTTTTTGTCTGATCACGATTATGATGAGAATGGCTCAAAGAAGGGGAGGAAAGAACAAGGGAATAGGAGAGATACAAATGGGGATTGTAGGAAGAATAGGGACTAACCACACTCTGTAACCATTGATCAGCCATCAGTCACTTCAGCCAATCTCTATTCGCTTTCTATCTGTAGTCCATTGCTGGTTTGATTGGGTTGGGTTTTTTTTTTATATCAGGTCTAGGAGAACATGGGACTAACAAACCTAATTAGAAGAATTAAGAATTAGAAGAATCAAGAAAAATTTTAATCCTATAATACTATTCACTAAAAGGTTTTATCAGTGCTGAAAAGTACCACTCACTCCTTGTTTATCGACTAATCCACGCCATCCAGAATACTTCAGATGGTCCAATGGTCCATAGACAAACACCACATCATGGCCCAGGCCCTGGGCACATGCCTATATGACTGTTTACAAACTTCTTCCCCCACTCTCCTCGGCTTGCCATTCCAAAGCATAAGCAGTCAACAGTGGAATGCAAGCTGGAGACGGAACATGGCAAAGTGGGCAGAGTGCTAGACCTGGAATCAGGAACACTGGTCTAAGATCCAACCATGTGGCTGTGGGCAAATCAGTGAACTTGCCTGAGCCTCAGTTTACTCATCAGTAAAATAGAGGGGATAACTGCCACAGGGCTGTTTTTAAAATAAAAGGGGATAATGTAGGTGAAGCATTTTATAAACCTAAACAAATACTATAGCAGAGCTTCTTGCCAGGATTTGGACATTTCTCTACTTTTCCAGGAAAAGTTCAATATCCCTGTCAGTCTCCTAGAGGTCTCAAAAGTCTCAAATAATAACCCTGTTATTTCTATTTGCAGTGAGGTGGTGCAGTGGACAGTGTCAGGCCTGGAGGCGGGACGACTCATCTTCCTGAGTCCAAATTCAATATCAGACACTAAAGGTGTGTGACCCTAGGCAAGTCATTTAACCCTGTTTGCCTCAGTTTCCTCATCTGTAAAACGAGCTAGAAAAGGAAATGGCAAACCACTTCAGAATTTTTGCCAAAAAAAAAAACCAAATGGAGCCACAAAGACTCATACATGACCAGAAAATACTGAACAACAAAAACCATTACTACTAAGATTAATATTGACTTGGCCTAGACAGGTTCAAATGTAATTAAATTTAATTCAATTCAATGAACATTTATTAAGAAAAATCACAGAATTATAGAATATCTTCACTTCAACCCTCTTTTTCTAGCTAACCTCAGAACCCAAAATCATGCTGTATCCCATTCAACCCTCTACGAGAATATTAGGACCCATCCAGAGTGGGCATCTTGCTCTCTCTCCTATGACACATGCATACCCTATCTTCACCTCCATTTCTCACCTCTTGTTCAGGGAACAATTGCTTCTGGGAAGGGCATGAGAATTTATTCCTGTGTCTCCAGTCTCAAACCTGGTGCCTGGTTAGACCAAAGTCCCACCCCAGCCCCTTTCCTGTCTGCCACATTTCACCATGTGGGATCCCAGTAGAATTTAAAGTCCTTGAGGGCACAGATTTTTTTTCTTTTCTTTCTTTATCTCTTCCTTCCTTCCTTTCTTCCTTCCTTCCTCCTTCCTTCCTTCCTTCCTTTCTTTCCTCCTTTCTTTTCATATCCCTAGCACATAACATAGTATCTTATGCATAGTGGGCTTTCAATGTTTGTTGATTGAATTGCAAAACCTGAATTTGCTTCTCTGCAATGTCTATCCATGGCTGCTAGATCTGCTCACTTAAACAAGATTAATCCCTATTCCATGGGAAAATCCTTCAGATACTTAAAGAGGATTAGCAATAGCCCCATCCTCAATTCTTCTCCACATGAAACATCCCCAAGTCCTTCAATTCACGCCTAGAGATTGAAGTGACTTATTCAGCATCACACTGTGGCAATCAGAGTCAGGATTTAAACTAGCAATGTGCTGGCAAATGTTTTATAACCGGCTCTCTAGGAAGAAAAAATGTACCACAGGATACATTTTTAAGTGTAATCTGCTTTATTAACAATTTTTCCATTACTTTCTTAAGTCTAGACAATCAACAAAACAATAAATTAAACCCTGATTTGTAGTATTTTCTGACTTCCAAGATGCAAATGCTGAAATTTTAACAGTTGGCTCTTCTGAGTCGGTTAGAGCTGGTTCCAGCACACCCCTGACTTGAACTCATAAATTCTGACTCTTAATCCAGTGCTCCCTCTCTCTTTATACCATGCCATGAGGTCATCTGGTAACTCTTCTTAGCAATGATTCATCACTGACTTTCTCATTTCCCTCCACTGAGATTCTGACCCAGGTGACCAGAAGCTCCAGGTGTCTCCATCATCTTTCCCATTCATCATAACCATTTATCAGTACTATACCTGTAGGAACATTGGCTCAGATTGTGGCATTTGACAATGTTTGTACACTAAGTTCTTACCCCTCCATTTGCCCTGTCTTGCCTGAACTTGACCAACACTCCAAGGAACATGGAATGACTTTGGATCCCTATTAGGGAGGCTGGCTTGAGGGCCTCACTTTGGCTGCCTTTGCTCCTTCACCACCACTAAGGGTTATGGTGGGTCCCCCTCAGCCAGGCCTCTGATTACTTCTAATAGTTTTTAGTGGCAAACTAACACAACTCCTTCTAATACCTAGTTGGAGTAAAAAAAAAAAATTAAAAGTGTTCAAGCAAGTCTGTAATCAAGAGACTCTGGGGTCTTGAGTCCCTCAAAAAAAAAAAAGGTTAAATAATCTCATGGTACCAAAACAAAATACAATTATGGTGTTGGAAGATTTAGAGTTGGGAGGGATATTTGAGCAAAGAAGAGAGAGCTATGTGATAGAAAGTGGGGAGAAAAGTGGAGGGAGAGGACCTGAATTTGAATCTTGCTATGCTATTGATTATTTGTATGAATTTAGGCAAGCCACTTAATCTGTCTAGGCCCTTGTTTCTTGTAAAATGCAGAGATTGGGTTCAGTGACCTTTCAGGTCTCTTTCCAGCTCTCAAGCTTATGACATAATGGGTTTATCTATGAGAGCTAGTTTAATCCCTCTCATTTACAGATAAGAGATGCTACATCAAAAGAATAAATCAAGTAACAATTTTTTGCTTTGTGATGGAGGATAATCTAAGTATGAACACCATAGATAGGCCTATAAATCATCGTTTCTGATACTGGGAGCTATGGTCCCCCATTTCTTGAGTTTTGTAACACATGGCCTTTATATGATTAATCACCACTGATCTGCTCTCTTCCAAGAACTTCCTCCTAGCATGATCAGTTTTACAAGAAGAGAAGGGTAGAAGGAAGTGCAGTGGTTTGAGGAAACAGTACCATGATTGTGGGTTGTCCTAATGATTTGATCAAATGTATAGTAGGAGGAAATGACCACAATCCCACCCCAGATTCAGTCTGAACTATCCAAAGGCTTGTCTCTGGGAAGCTGGCCTACTATGAAATATATTTTCCTAGAAACACTTCCTTTTTCTTTTCCTGTTTTTATTATCACACCCATCCCAGGTCCCCCAGTCCTAGAAAGTCTTTCAAAGAAAGACTGATTAAGTGGTTCAGTAGTGACCAAAGGGGAATTTTACCTTTAGGTCACTGATTCAGAACCTACCATATTGGTTGCTTGTTAAAGGAATGGAATATCAGTGACAGACATCTCAAGATTTCTATGGAATCTGACCCTACTTGTACCCAGGGCAGCTAGGTAGCCCAGTGGTTAGAGTGCTAGACCTGGAATCAGATGAACCTGACTTCAAATCTGGCCTCAGAAACTTCCTAGCTGTGTGATCCTGGATAAGTCACTTAACTCTGGCTCAGTTTCCTCATCTGTAAAGTGAACCAGAGGAAGAAAGGGCACACCACTCCTCCAATATCTTTGCCAAGAAAACCCCAAATGGGGTCACCAAGATTTGGACAAAACTGAAATGACTAAACCACAACAACAAGTTGTACCCTGCTGCTACAAATCCCTAAAGATAATAGATAACAAATTTCAAGATTTATCAGTCCTATTGATAGGTTCAACTTAAGAGAAGAAATGGAGTGTAAGCCAGCTGGTCCTTCTTAAGAGACTATCCCAGACCAAAGATTCAGGTAAGACACACCTGGTAGTAAGGGAGAGAATGGTAAAATGAAACAAACCCCTAAGGCAGCAGGCTCTGCAGAGAGATTGGGGAATCTACTTCTTTGGAAATCTATAAGTAGGAGATTAATATTCACCTGCTGTGGCTAGCCAAAGATATACAACTGCCAAACTGTTGTTCTTATACATTAATCTATCTGTTTCACTCCTCTACTCAAAAAGACTTCAGTGGTTTTCTATTGTCTATCAAATAAAGTTCAAATTTTGTAGTCTGACATTTGAGGGAGTGAGGAAGGGAGGGGAGAAGGAAAGGAAGGGAGGGAGATAAAGGAAAGGAAGGGAAGGAAGAAAGGAGGGAGGGAGGGAGAAAGGGAGGGAGGAAAGAAGGAAGGAAGAAAGGAAGGAACGAACGAACAAAGGAACAAAGGAAGGAAAGGAGTGAGGAGGAAAGAATGGAGTAAGGGAGGGAGGAAAGGAAGGAGGGAACAAAGGGAAGGGAGGGAGGAAGGGAAAAATCGAAGGAAGGGAGAAAGGGAGGGAGGAGGAAGGAAGGAAGGAAGGGAGTAATAAAGGAAGGAAAGGAAGGAGGGAATGAAGGAAAGGGAGGGAGGGGAGAAGGAAAGGGAGAGAGGGAGGGAAAAAAGGAAAGGAAGGGAAAGAAGAAAGGAGAGAAGGAGGGAGGAAAGGAAAAGGAAGGAAGGAAGGAAATAAGGGAGTAAGGGAGGGAGGAAGGAAATAAGGGAGTAAGGGAGGGAGGAAAGGAAAGAGGGAATGAAGGGAAGGGAGGGAAGAAGGGAAAAAGAGAGGAAGGAAGGGAGGAAGGAAGAAAGGGAGGGAGGGAGGGAGGGAAGAGGAACAACTAAATGATCTCAGGATTCATGACTGAGCCCATGTCTACATGGCTGAAATAAAGGTCTGAGACAACTATCCAAGAAGCCTGCTCTTTATCAAGCAGTCAGTGTGGTGCAATGAGAAAAAAAAAAATATTGACTCCAGTCCCAGCTCTGCCACAAATTAACTGTGTAGCCTTGGAAAAGTCTCTTAATTTCTGGTTCTCGGTTTCATAGTTGGTGGAATAAAGAGAATCACACACCTCATGTGATTCTTGTGACAATAAGATAAGAGATGGGAAAGTAGCCTAAAATTTAACAACACTATCTCCGCCTACTCCACTAAAGTCACTCTGTGGCCCGTAAGGGCCCCCACGTAAGTTTCAGGGGCCCTTTCACACTACTGCTCTACACAAATAAAATCATAAGTCTAACTTCTTTTTTTAAGGCATAGAGAAATTATGATCTGTATTCCTGAAGGGATAACAACCAGTAACAAAAAACACAGATCCTTAAGAGTACTCAAGTTTTATTAAAACTAACCTTTTCTCTTCCATCTCACAGTCTTACATTTATATACAGTTTATTACTTTTCAAGACATTTTTATATCTACAGTCTTATTTTAATCATTCCTACCTTATTTTTCCCAGGTAGAACCTAAAGCACATTTCACCCACATGTTTATTAACTGTATTACCACTGTTTGTTCAGTTGTTTCAGTCATACCTGACTCTTCCTGACCCCATTTGGGGTTTTCTTGCCAAAGATACTGGTTTCCATTTCCTTTTCCATCTCACTTTACAGATGTGGAAACTGAGGTAAACAGGGTTAAGTGATTCGCCCAAGGTCACACAGCTAGTTAGTGTCTGAGGCCGGATTTAAATTCAGGAAGATGAGTCTTTCTGACTCTAGGCCCAGCACTCTATCCACTGCAACATCTAGCTGCTCCTGTAATACCATACAAATTAATAAAAATAATTTATCACACCCATGTTCCCTTCAGAAAGCTAATAATCACTTTTTTTATCCTCCTATTGCCAACTAATCTCTACTTTGGCTTACCCTTCCCCATCATCATGCTTCTCTTGCCATGATGTCTATCATGCTGGATTAAGGAAGGCTAGGTTACCTACCATGTCAAAGTGGACTGGAAGAAAAATACCAGCAGTGAAAGTCCAGGGTCTCCTTGGGGTCCTTCACTGACCTGAAATGCAATGAGTCTACAATGTTTATATAGTGGATTCTATTCCTCCTAACACTTCTTCACACACCCTTCGTGGGATTGGAATAAGAGAGGAAATGTTCATTGTCAGCAAGTTCACACACTACAGCAATTAAAAGGAATTGAAGCCACTTGCTGGGGTGTGCTGGAGGCAGCTCTAGCCAGCTTGTGACTGGCAATATCTACAAGTCAGGGTTGGATTTATTATCTCATTGCTTGTGTAGACTTAGGACAGTGTTAGTAATGCAGATTAAAATTAAAAGTGTATGTGTCCAGAGAAAGAGCTGGCAGAGTCTGAATGCAGACAAAAGCATTCAATTTTCGCTTTCTGCATCTTTTTCATTTTGCCCCATTATTGATCTGTTTCTTCTTTCAGAACATAACTAATATGGAAATACGTTTTATATGACTGCATATATATAACCTATCTAAAATTCTTACCTTTTTAGGGAGAGGGAAAGGAGGAAGCGAGGGAGAAAATTTGGAATTCAAGAAAAATTTTAAATGAATGTTTTTTAAAAATTATCTTTACATGTAATTGGAAAAAAATAAAATGCTATATAAAAAAATGCTATTAAGAAAAGTGTGTGCATAGTTTGTTCCTCTCTTTCACTCCCATCTCCCCAAAAGCTCATTTGTTACACATTTACCAGCACACTCCAGTTTTACTCCATAAACATAGCTTGAACTCAACAAGAGTGTAATAGAACATTCAGGAAATAAAATCATTGCCAGACTGGACACCTGGTGATCGTAGATTAATGGTAATAATAACAATAACTGGAATTTATATAGTGTTTTAAGGTCTACATAGCGTTTTACATCTATGAGTTCCACAACAACCCTTCCCCTATCATTGGAAAAGTCTCAAAATCCTCAACTTGTGATAAGCAGTTGTGGGTGGGATGAGGGGACATGCACAACATAAGTGGGCATTATAAGTGTTATCAGAGACTTCCGCAAGTGACAGGTTAATTAGTGCACTTTCCCTTGTTCCCACACTTCTACCTTCAAGGAAAACCATATTTACAGCATGTGCTTTTTCTCACTAAAAAAGTGAAGAGGAAGAAATCTTCATCTAGTCTCAACTAGGCCCTCTGCTCCAATTTTATAAACAAAGCAAATGGGGTTCAAGGAAGATGTGACTGGTCTGAAAAATGTTTAGTAAAAAGGTCAGGATTCAGGTGTTGCAATGGATAAAGCCCGGGGCCCAGAATCAGGAAGACTCATCATCCTGAGTTCAAATCTGGCCTCACACATTTACTAGCCGTGTGACCCTGGGCAAGTCACTTAACCCTGTTGCCTCAGTTTCCTCATCTATAAAATGATGTGGAGAAGAAAATGGCAAACCACTACATATTTTTGCCAAGAGAGCCCCAAATGGGGTCACGAAGAGTCAGGTATGACTGAAAAAAATAAAGAACAACAGTATTTGAATCCAGATCTTCTAATCTTCCAGATGCATAACACTAGATTTCCCAGGCTGAAGGAAAGCTTTTCCTAGAGAACAACTGGGCTTTTGCCCTGGGGCTAGGAAGGGAGGGTGATGCTAATTGCCCCCAGCCCTGGAAACTGCTTGGCATCATAGGGCTTTGCCCATAAGACTTCATGGAAACAAGCTAACGCTGTGTATCTGCTATTTAGTGGTGGCTTTACTTCTTTGAATTTTCAGGTAAATATTGAATTGTCTCTGCTCTGTGGAGAATGTGAAGGTTGTCATGGCAATAGGTTGGCAAATTTAACCAATAGAATTTATCCCATATGCCAATGGTGCTCATATCATGCACTCTACAATCTACACCCAGGTCTGGGGGACTAGTCTGTTCACCCAAATATTTGGATGGGAGTTTTCCATCCCCTAGGAGTCCTAATCTAGAACATTTAAATCAGGTGGTAATTGGGTGTTTGGGTCAGCTCCCAAACAACTCATACTTTCAAACAATGAGCAGATTATTAGTGAAATGGAACATCTAATTCAAAAAACAAGCATAGGGGTATTTATACAGGAAAAATCCTGTGTCTATACAGGAAAAATCTAACCGGTTAGCCAATGAACTCACTGCAGAGAACAAACGATGGTACCTCCAGAGCAGACGGTTTTGCCCAAATTATCAAGATAATTATTGCTACTTTCCATTTTCCCTTTCCCCATATAAACAGAATCTTCATGAATTGTATCTCTATCACCTCCATTCCTTTTAATATAGTTCCTGATTGCTAGAAATCAACAAGATGCACTATAGAGGGCCAGCCTTTGAGCCAGAAAGACCTTGGTTCAAGTCCTATCTCTGACATATACTGGCTGTGGGAACCATGGGAAATTTACTTCATGTCTCAAAGCCTCAGGTAGCACTTTAAGACCAAGCAAGTTACAGATGAGTTGGCCATCTGCCTCAGGGAATGGACTTTTACACAGCTCTCCACTAGGGTGAAACCAAGATGTGGAACCAAAAAATCGATAATGAAATGTTTCAGGCAGTAGGGATATCTTATCTTCTTTTGTGAAATTGTTCTTCCTTCTGATTACAATTACATTAGGAAGTGCTCAGGAGTACTGTACTTCAGGGATCACAGTGAATGGGCAGCAGGACACCTGGGCTCTTTTGCAGGTTTCAGGATGAAAGGAAGAAAAGGACTTAAATCAATCAGATGTGGTGAACTGAGAAGGGTGTAGTCATGGAAATCTGGGGGCAATAGGGGGCAAGGAACAGTTAGCTACCTTTGGTGGGTACTTTGGTGGGGGTCAAGGAAATGAGTCTTTTTTTTTTCCTAATCAAAGTCTTAGAAGACAATCCATGAGGAACTTTGAACTCTGAGGAGAAAAAAAAAGATATTACAGAAATACAAGGCATTCCTATTTTTAGAGTAGACATTTCTTTTCATCATCACTTCCTCCTATCATTCCTATTTATATTCACTGATTTAAAAAAAAAATCTCTTTCCCACATCTCCTTGTTTCATTCAGCAGTTGTACCAATAGACTTTTCAGAGAAGGAAATACTGCCCTGGAAGCCTTTTCTATAGCTGGGATAGCAGGGATTCTATGGGTAAGACACTCTGACCCTGAGGGGAACTGCTACTGTATTGAAGAGCAAGAGACAAAAGGATGAAGCCTATGGACACCACCTGCACCAGGGCAAACCATTTCACGCAGAACAAAAAGGCATATGCAAGGGGGAGAGAGAATCCACCCGTCACAATGCCAGACAGTCTCAGGCGGCCCCTTGGTTGTTCCTGGTGCAAGCTGGGGTCAAAGGCACCTAATGTGCCCCACTAGGCAAGAGGGATCAATAATGCTAAAGAGTTAGTGTCTGCAATGAGAAACAAATCATTGCCAATTTAGATAAAATGGTCTCCATGCTCTGGGCACCCTGGGCTCCAGACCGAAATCCGTCATCCTTCCCCTTGACATTGACACTCTGACACTCCCCTCCATGGGGGGAGGAGAGTGGGAGGAAATGAGAGTTTCTCAAGATTTTTTTTCTCTTTTGCTCCAGATGGGAAACCCCAAGATGGGGCAACCAGCCATCTGGTCTGCTGAAGAGACAAAGCTGAGACCCTGACAACCTTTGTGGCCTGGGAAGTGAGCACATGCTCCCTATCCAAAAGAAAGCATGGAGACCAAAGGAAGCTAAGGCAGCAAAATGAGCACATAACATGCTCAGGAAAAGGAGTTACAGGGGTTTCCCAGAATGAAGGCAAGAGGGAGGGTCAGGAGGCAGGCCTTGGGCAAAGTATGTGTGCTTTCTCTGCCTCTTTTTCTCCAAGCATTCATAATGCGGCAATCACCATCTACGCTAAACCTTGCTAGAATGCTGGGAGGAAGGAGGATAATGTTGTGAAGGCAGCTGAGCTGGGGAGGAGTATGAGTGTGTGTGTGTGTGTGTGTGTGTGTGTGTGTGTGTGTGTGTGTGTGTGTGCATGCGTGCATATGTGTGTGTGTTAGCATATGTGTGTGTATTTGTGTACGTAGGCATGTGTGTTGGGGATAGCAGTAAGATGAGATAGATTAGAAGATTGTGAGAAAAATGAAGAGGGTAAAAAGGTGTGCTTCATCACACACTGTTAACTGGTTTTGAAGAAACACAATATTAAATGGAATGACATTCTAAGTGACTGCTATTTCCAAAGGAATACTTCAAGAAATCACACATTCGTGGGAGTAGACTCTCCCTCCATAGATATACTTAAGTCCATACTTAAGTCATTTAATGACTTGTTGTAGAAAAAATAGTTATCAACTAATGGTCAAATCTCTGGGGATGGGCCTGGTGTAGCAAATAGAGTGCTGGACCTGGATTCCCAAAGAGCCAAGTTTCAGTCTTTCTTCAGATAGTTACCAGTTGTATGATCCTACTCAAGTCACTTTTACTTTTCTGTAAGCCTCAGTTTTCATGACTTCTCAATTAGTCATATGGGATCTACTCAGAGGGAGCATTAGTTTCCAGTTTGGCTTGCACATTAAATAAACTGTCATTTAAGTGCCTACTATGTTGCAAGAAATTCCATAGTTGCTAGGGAAAATCCACAATTTAGATAGTGGCAAGAACAACTGGCATTTATTCGGTGGTTGGATTACAAAGCTCACCAAAAACAAAACAAAACAAAAAATAACGTTATGGATGAGAAAACAGAGGCTCAGAGAGGTTACAGTGACTGTGTCTGTGTCACAAAGATAGCAAATATCAAAGCTGGGATCTGAACCTAGGTCCTGCAGCTCCAGAAGTGTGCTGGTAAATGTTTAATAACCAGCTCTCTGAAAATACACAATACCTGTTTAAGTTTCATCTGACTTTTTAACATTTTCTCCATCACTTTCTTAAGAAAACCATAAATTAAATCCCAGTTTGTAGTGTCTGCCAATATCCAAGGTGCAAATGCTCACCCTAAAAATTTAACAATCAGCTGCCAATATCCAAGGTGCAAGTGCGCACCCTAAAAATTTAGCAATCAACTCTCCCATGCCTGTACAAGCTGCCTCTGGTACACCCCTGGGTGAATCCAAATCCAGAGTTCTTCCCAATACACAGTCCTGCCTTTCATTGGATAGTGAAAAGGTGAGATGTGATCCCTGACATGGCGTCTGTTGTCTAGTAGAGAGATAGGGGATCAAAATCCTAAGTATCTTATCACATAGTCCTAGTCAAAAAACAAAGTGCTATGTCAAATCCAAAGGGTGAAAGTGCCTCATGACCCTTTAGTTCTTCTGGCATTGCCCCTTTTTGTGCAGGAATATTGAGTGGCAGCAAGGCAGACTAGGCAGAGCCTTGGACTAAGACAATGGTTCTCAACCTGTGGGTCGCAACCCCTTTGGGGGTCAAACAACCCTTTCACAGGGGGTGTCTAAGACCATCAGAAAACACTATTTCCAATGGTCTTAGGAACCAAGACACACTCCTCTATCCATCTCCAGGCAGATACGCCCACATATGATTATTAAAGGGTAGCAGCATTAGGAAAGTTGAGAACCCCTGGACTAAGAGGACTTGATTTGAAACTACCAAGCCCCTGAAACTCTGGACCTCACTTCCTTCATCTGTAAATGAGGGGGACTGATTGATAAGATCACTAAGAAAATAAAAATGACGATTACTATTGTAACTAGCATTTATATGCTGCACTATATAAGGTTTATATGGCACTACACAAGTGGGATCTCAGTTGAGCCTCACAACTCTGTGTGGTAGGTTGCTGCTATTCTGATTTCTCAATGAAGCCGAGTGAGTTAAGTGTTGTGTTAAACATGTCAAAGACAAGTCAAACAGTTAGTAAGTATCAGAGGCAGGAATTCAACCCAGGTATTACTGACTTCAGGTCCAACACTCTATCCCTTAAGCCACCTATATCCATTCCAGCTCTAAATCTTATGATCCAATGACAAGACTTGATATGTCCCTAGTATGAGTGGTAGGAGCCATCCAGGTGGTTCAGTGGATACAGCACTGGGCCTGGAGTCAGGAACACCTGAGTTCAAACCCAGCTTCAAACACTTACTAGTCTGTATGACCCTGGGCAAGTCAGTTAACCTCTGTTTGCCTTAATCCATCAGAGAAGGAAATAGTAAATCACTCCAGTATCTTTGCCAAGAAAATCCCAAGGACATTATGGTCCACGGGGTCAAGAAGTCAGACACAACTGAACAACAGCAACACAGTGTGAGTAGTATTGAAGGAGGTGCAAACATTAAAATTAATCTCAAAGTTTTGAATGCAAGACAGAACTTATGTTGGTGACAAGGGCAGAAATTTTGGCACTAGAAGTCAGAAGGAGAAATAGATTTAAAGGAAAGTACAATTTTGGACATGTTGAGCTTAGCTGCCAGTAAGCCATTCAGGTGGGCTTTTTGGAAATGGAAATGTGTCATCTTCAGAAGAGATGTCAGGTGTAGAGATATCTATTCTGAAATCACTTGCAAAGAAATGGTAGAAGAAACTACAAGGGATGGCCAAAGAAAAGCACAGAGAGAGGTGAAAAGAGAAGCAATTCCTTGGGGAATACCTGCGTTAAGGAGCAACTGCATAAAACTGAAAAGAAGCTATTTGGAGATTTAGGAGAACAAGGCAAGTGTGGCATCTCAGCAGTCAAAACAAGACAAAGTGTGTGGCAGGAGCAAGTGGTTAACAACATCAAATGCTGTAGAGGTCAAGGAAGACAAGGAGTGAAAAAAGCCACTGGAGTTGGCCATCAGGAGGTCACTGCCAACTGACCTTAAAGAGAAATGTTAATAGAATAGGGAAGAATCTATTTCAAGGGTTTCAGTAGAAAGTGAATAATAAGAAAATGTAGACATTAGGAATAGACAACTTTTTTCAAGAAGTTTATCAACAAAATGAAGGTCCCTCCTTTTTTTTTTAAGGACTGGGAGAATTAAATATATTTCGTTTTTCTGATTTCTATCCCTATTACCTAACAGTAAATAGCAGATGCTTCTCCTTTAACCTTCCATCATCTCTGTGTGTCTCTTGTATGTAGATGCTGTCTCCCCAGTTAGAATGGAAGCTCTTTAAGGGTTCAGCACAGTATAGAGCACATAGTAAATACTTGCTGATTGACTGACAGATGGATTTGTGGACAGATGGGAAGTAGCCAATGGAGAGAAAGAGATTAGACATATATGAGAGAGAGAGGATGCTAAAGCAAATTCCTGGAGGAGGAATGAGAGAATACAACTAACATTTCATCCAACATAACTTCGTTAAAAATAGACTATGTGGAAAGAACCATGGTAGGTGCAGTTGAGATTAAGGCTGCATGCAGAGGGATTAGATTTAGCTAAGAGCAGGAATTCTACTTATTCTGTGGCCAATGAGAAGGAGGAGAGTGTGGTAACAATGCTGAAAAGCTTGGAGGAATGGTGGGGACGTGGAACTGACTGAAGGAGCTTATGCCAGATGCCTCAACATTCTCACGGTAAGTCATCTGCTTTAGATGTGGGGGGTGGAGGTAGGTTTGGGGTTTTCTCCATCATCTAAACCTCCTCATCATAAAAAAGTTTAGGGAATAGAAATTAAATTTTAGCATTAGTCTAAAAATAAATTTAAGGAGGCAAGTCTGCTTCCAATAAAATTAAATGCAACATACTCAAGGCACTGTACTAAGCTTTAGATATTCACAGACAAAAACAAAACAGTTCCCTGCCCTCAAAGAATTTGGAATCGACTAGGCATAACACTTAAAACGATCTTCTAGATATAACATGTGCATTTACTGCCTCAACCCTGACCAAGTTGCAGTTCTATATGGACTCAGGTATATGTATTAATTCTCAACTGAGCTTTAAGTCATAGAAGAAAAAAATCAGTTAATTATAGGATAACAGAATGTTAGAACTTGAAGCCAGTTTAGAAACCATCTAGGCAAGCCCTGTCATATTACAGATGAAAAAATGGATCCTCAGAGTAGACTGCCTTTATAGAATCATGTCCTTTAGAGGTGGAAGATATCCTACAGTTCATCTCATCCAATATTTTTATTTTAGGGGAGAGGACACTGAGTCCCAGAGAATGAATTAGTCCATAAATAAACATTTATGAAGCTGTATGCTAGGCACTGTGCTAAGTACAGAAGTTAAGAGAGGTTGCCTGACTTGACAGCAGTCACATAGATAATTAGCAGAAGAGCCAGGGAGACTTCCTGAATAGCAACCCAATCTTTCCACTACATTAAGGTGCTTTTTTTTTAGTCCAGAGGACTCTGAGGTGGAGCATTCATTGCTGCCGAGGGAGAAAATCCACCAAAGAAGAAAGGTGACTAGGATGGTAAAGGTCTACAAGGTTATGTCATATGAAAATCTGCTGAAAGAAACCAGAGAGGTTAAGCCAGAAGAAGAGAAAGACTGAAATGGAACTGATAGCATTTGAAAAATGTTGTGTGAAAGAATGATGAGACCTGTTCTGTTTGGCTCCAAGGAGCAGAACTTGGAAGAATAAGTGAAAGTTATTGTGGCTCAGTTGTTTTCAGTGTCCAACTCTTTATGTCTCCATTTGGGGTTTTCTTGGGAAAGATATTGGAGTTGTTTGCCATTTCCTTCTCCAGCTCATTTTACAGATGAGGAAACTGAGGCAAACAGAGTTAAGTGACTCACCCAGGGTCACACAGCTAGTAAGTATCTGAGGCCAGATTTGAACTCAGGGAGATGAGTCTTCCTGATTCCATCCCCGGCATACATCTCCTGACACTTCACAAAGAGTCAAATTTGAGCTTCATGTCAGAAAAAACTCCTAAAAATTAGAGCAGTTCAAAATTAGAATGGGCTGCCTCAGGAGGTAGTGGGGTTCCCACTCAGAGCTCTTCAGGCAGAGACTAGACCATCAATTGTCAGGTATGTTGAAGGGGGATAGTGAATTAGGTACAGGCTGGACAGGATGGCCTTCTAATTCTGACATTCTGTGACCCTGTGAGATTTGAAACCACAGGACAAACAATAACAGTGAGAGAAGGAGAGGACAAGTGTTCCCAGAAGTAGATCTAGTCCAAACTCTGCCATTCCAATATTTATTCGGTGACTTTTGACAAGTCATTCCCCCCTCTTGGGAGGTTTATGCCATGCTCTCCACCATCTCCAATAAAACAAGGCAGGCAGCATACCGATCCTAATGATACTAGGGATAATAATGATGATAAAGATAATAAGTGGGAGGGTTGGATCGAAGGCTCTTCTAGGTCTAACATTCTATTGTAAATATATACTATCACCAATTCTCAAAAACAAGGTTGGGGCCATCGTCATGGTGGAAGACCCACCTGAAAAAGGAGATAAATCAAGGCAGTCTTTTCTCAGTTACTTGGTATAGGGTCAGATCACCCCAGCCTACCACCTCCCCCGCCACATCCAACCACTTGCCATATGTTCAAGGAATGCAAATTAATTATAATATTAATCCAAGAGAAATATAATTAGGGACTTCAGGAAATTATCATATCCTGTATCCCAAAACTAAATATTAATGCTTTTTGGATTATCTGGAATTTTTTTTATTATTTGTGCTACTGCTACATCCCAGTACAGTTAATGAAGAGCCAATTGTACATTTTTAGGGGGTCCATAAGCAAATCCTCATTTGAGACTCAGATAAATCATTAAACAATGAGGGAGCACCTGCTGTTGGTCTATGTCACTATTATCAAGAGACTGATCAGTTCAGACCAGTTTAGACGCATTAGTATATAGCTAAGTGGTAGTAAATAGAGCTTTGGACTTAGAGTCAGAAAGATCAGAGTTCAAATCTCACCTCAGACACTTGCCAGTTGCATGATCCTGGGCAAGTCATTTAACTTTTGTCTTGATTTTTTTTCTGTAAAATGGGAACAGTAATACTATCTACTTCCCACTGTCATTAGGAGGATAAAAGATAATATTTTCAAAGTGCTCTGCAAATTTTAATGTGCCATATAAATACTAGCTATTACTACTTTTATTAGCCATGAGTTTCAACTAAAACTCTCATTGTAAATGAAAAATTAGGCAGCCTGCAAGAGAAGAAAAAAGAGCACTTGCCCCATTCTAGGACGGACAGGGTCTTGACCTCTCTCCACAGAAAATATTAAATCTGGACCCAGGTGCTGCGGAGAGCGGGGTCTGGCAGCAAAGCGGCCGATAAAAGACCTTTCTCAAAGACCTTTGATCCCAGACATCCCACGGGAAGTGACTGAGGAGATTGTAGGTTGACAGACAAGCAGGTGTGCACTGGAGGAGCCACAGAGATTAGCTGGAGCTTAGCCAGACCTCCCCAGGATGCAAATCATTCCCAGGCTTTCTCAAGAGACTTCCAAGGTCATGGATTTAGATCTGGAAAGGACCTTGGAGGTGATCTATCCCAACCCCTTCATTTTACGTATGAGGAGACTGAGGCCCAAGGAGTTTATGAGATTTGTTCATGGTCACACTGGTGGTTAAGTGCCAGGGTCAGGATTTAAACACAGATCTTCCAGTTTCAGAGGCCGTGTTCTTTCCACTTGAACAGAGCAGGTGCTAAATCATTCTATGAATCCAGGAGTAGGAGAGAATATCTGAGCATCTCCCTCCCCCTCCTCCTCCCCCTCTCCTTCTCCCTCTCCCTCTCTCTCTCTCTCTCTCTTTCTCTGTCTCTGTCTCTCTGTCTCTGTCTCTGTCTCTCTCCCTCTTCCTCCCTCCTTCTCTCTCTCTCTCTCTCTCTCTCTCTCTCTCTCTCCTCTCTCCTCTCTCTCTCTCCCCCAACCCCATCTCTCTCACTCTGTTTCTATCTCCCTCTCCTTCCCTCTTTCTCTTCCCCTTTCTCCCCTTCCCCCTCCCTGTCTCTCCCCTTTCTCCTCTCTCTTTCCCTCTCCCTTCCTCCTTCTCTCCCTCTTTCTCTGTATGTATGTATAAATATATATATTAATTTATCATATATAACATGTGTATATATAGATATATAAATATATTTAAATTTATTTATAGGTATATACATATATACTTATATGTAAGTATATATATAAAATCTATATATGCGGATCTGTGTATACATATGTGTGTATATAAGTACATTCATACTTATGGGTATATGTACATATATGCATACTTATATATTACATTATATATATTACATATCGATATAGATGTAGATATGGTAACAACCTAAGTATTGAATTTGATACGCAAATTGAGCTGAGTTTCTTATCTCTCTAAAAGGTTACCAGGAAATATAACTTCTGTGGAAACATCTGACATCACAAAGTTTATTCATTCACTCATTCAACAAACATTAATGAAAAAGTCTGTCATTGTAATTAGTGGTAGCATCACTAAGGCTACTCCGTGTGAGGCCTTACTCTAGATAACTGAAGAAGATACAAAAATGAGTAAGACACAAATCCTTGCTCTCAAGGAGTTGAGAGATGCCAAGGAGTGGACATTAGAAGATGCGGTTAATATGCAGCATTGTAAGTGAGGTCCAAATCAAACAGAGCTACAGGAGAACAAAGGGGAAGAAGGCGTATTTCTGACCAGGCCAGCTCAGAAGCCTTCAAGGTAGAGGCGGCATTTGAGTTCTGTACCTTCAGAGACCAGTAGATTTCAGATGGGAGGCAGATGGTGGAGGATCACTTCTCAAGTGAGTTGAAGAGGAGGATTCTTGATTCAGTAAAGGTCCAAGATGCCTTACAACCGTGAAATTCTGTGACCCTGTGAGTTTACAAAGCACAGGACAATCAGTAACATAGGGTGGGACGGGGGAGGAGTAGGAGCAAGGGAATACAATTGTTCCTAGGAGCAGAGTTCCCAGACCTGGGTCCCACGTTCTAGTCCCTTCTCTGACAGTGATGTCGGACAAGTCACGTCCCCAGTTTGGGCCTTTATTTTCTAAGATATGAAATAAAAAGGTCAAACCCAGGTCCCTCCTGGGTCTGACATTTATTCTAAATATACACCATCATCAATTCTGGATTAAGAGGAGGGTACACTAGACAAAAGAAATGAATGACATGAGAAACAGTGTGGAGGCAGAAAGTGAGTAGGCCCAATCTGGCTGCAGCACACAGTATACATAGAGGAGATAATACTGGAAAAATAGATCAGAATGAGAATGTAGAGGGCATTAAATGCCAAACAGGAGCTTGGACTTTATCTGGTAAACAATGGAGAACCACTGAAGATTGTTAGGAGGAGGGGTAATATAACTCAAGTGGTCTTATAGAAAGATTAACCTGTTAGCAGTAATTAGGACAGAAACAGGGGAAGAAGAGACACAAAGAGACCCCCTGGGAGGCTACTGAAAGAGTTCAAAGGAAGGTACTGAAATGGGGTTCTGGCAAGGGGAAGGGAAAGGAAGAGACAGATGGGAGAGGTACAGCAAAGGAAGAAGCTGGGCTTGGTGACTAGCTGGTTGTGGGGGTGAAGGAGAGGGCTGACTCAAATAAGGAAATGAGAAGGAAAAGTTGGCAAGAGAGGGAGGAAAAAGTGTTCAGTTTTAGATACATATATTTTGAGGTGCTAGAGAGACATCCAGGTGGAGATGGCTATCCAGCAGGAAGTTAGAAAATTCAGAGTTAGGATATTAGAGAGGGGTTGGAGGACAGGTGTTTGGAAGTGATCATTGAAACTGTGGGCACTGAAGCGAAAAATTGCAAGGAGTACAGGGAAGAAAGAAAAGAGGGTTAAGCAAAGGTCTGTGATGAATGACCATATTTCAAATCCGACCTCAGACGCTTAATACTTACTAGCTGTATGACCTTGGACAAGTCACTTAATCCCAATTGCCCTGTCCTCCCCCCTCCAAAAAAGCAAAAAAAAAAAATGACCATATTAATATATTGGGAGAAGGAGAAAAGGAGAGATAGAATAGGGTAAATTATCTCACATAAAGGAGACAATGGAAGGGAAGAGCAGGGAGGTGAAAGAGAGTGACTCAACTTTGCTCTCATTGGATTTGGCTTAAGGAGGGAATAATATACACACTCACTCAGGTATCTTACCCTATAGGAAAGTAGGGGGGATGATAGAAGGGAGGTAGATTGGGGGAGAGGGTAGTCAGAAGCAAATACTTTTGAAAAGGGACAGGGTCAAAGTAGAAAATTGAATAAATGTGGGGTGGGATAGGATGGAGGGAAATACAGTTAGTGTTTCACAACATGACTACCATGGAAATGTTTTGCATAACTACACTAGTATAACCTATATTGAATTGCTTGTCTTCCCAGTGAGGGTGGGTGAGGAGGGAAGAAGGGAGAGAATCTGAAACTCAAAGTTTTAAAAACAAATGTTAAAAAATTGTTGTTACATGCAACCAGGAAATAAGACATACAGGCAATGGGGTATGGAAATTCATCTTGCCCTATAAGAAAGCAAAGGGGAAGGGGGGAAGGAGAAGGATGGGGCGGGATATATAAGAGAGCAGACTGGAGGAAGGAGTAATCAGTATGCTTGCCATCTTGGAGTGGGGGTAGGGAAGAGATGGGGAGAAAATCTGGAACTGAAAATCTTGTGGAAATGAATGTTGAAAGCTAAAAATAAATAAACAAATTCTGAAGGAAAAAAAAAGAAACGTTAAAAAAAATAACTATATTTAGGGAACCTGAGGAGTAAGAGGACCCAGCAGAAAAGGCAAAGAAGAGACAGTCAGAGAGGCAAGAGGGCAAATAGGAAAGGGCAGAGTCATAGAAGTTAAGGTGGAAAAGCTTCAAGGAAAAAAGTTTCAAGTTCAAGGTCAACTGTGAGATGCCAATCATCGGCTAGTATTTATTAAGCATTTACTGTGTTCCACAAGGAACTCGGGATTCCAAGTGTCAGTAGGACAATAATTAGTATGTTAGATAAAGCCAGAGGGCGAAAAGGACATGAACATGTTCAGAGGTGGCCTTTGAAACTGTAGACTTAGTAATATGGGTCTGAAAGCTACATTGGAAAAGGATTGAGGAATGTGTTGGTGGAAAGGAAACAGAAATGAGTATAAAGTCAAAGAGACCTTGGAGGTTTAAGGATGTAAGCCTTCCTTCTATGGGTACCTTCACAGGTATGAGTTAGGGGCTTGGGGGTGACATGTATGGGAAGTGGGGTACATAAGAGTGGGTATCTTGAACCTAGCACATGTCACAGAGGCATGAAAGCCACAGTGGGGGCTTGCAGCTCCACGTGGTTAATTTGGAATAATTAAGGTCTTGAGGACATTTAAGTGACACAGCCACAGTCCATGTTCGTAAAACTGGGACAAGCACCCGAGCTCTTCTGACTTTCACACAGGTTCTTTGTCCACTACTGGACGGTTGCTTTAGTCACTCATGGCATCCTTATGAGTGGTGTTACTGAGTCCAGTAACCTAAGTCTTTACTCAGATGCCTCAGAAAGAGGTGATCATGGTGGCAGTAAGAGACTACTGGTTCCTCCCAGGATATGAACATATTGTAGACATTCTCCCACTCAACTGAGGAACTGCTTCTGTGAGCCTGTGCTTGGCAGATATGCATTCATTTTCAGCCTAGCCATAGCTGAAACTCATCCAGGAAAAAAAAAACCAATAACAAAAAACCTGGATATATGCAGGAGAAAATGAATATAGCAGACAATGAATCTCTAACCAGAGCTGTATTTTTTAAGTTGGTCATCCCGCACACATGCATACCCAAAAAGCAATGGGATCTAGAGGGACTACAAATGTGGGCAGGATGTACTGCATTCAAAAATAATAAAAACAACAATTATAATTTTATTTGTAAACATTCTCAGGGACATTGGGTAAAAGCAAAATATTAATCCTAAGAATTTGGTGACGTTCCAAGTTGGGTAATTGCCTTCTATCTACCTAACATCCCTCCCCACCCCCACCACACCTGTAATTCCCTGTGATTGGCTCTTTTCCTGATGGCTATATTATAGAAAATCAAGGCTGTGCCCCACCCCAGACATGGCTTCATTTCCTTTGCTGAGTTAGAAAATCACTGGATTTTGGAGCTGGAAGAGATCTTTGAGATTATTTTATAGATGAGGAAACAAACTCAGAGAGGGAAAGAAGCTTTCTCAGGGTCACACACCTAGTTAGCATCAGAACTGGGATTAGAACCCAGGTGTCCCCAGTCCTAATCCAATGTTTACTCTGCTGTCCCAGATACTCTAGGGCTGCAGAATTCCATTTGAATGGGTAAGACAGTCCCAATGCACAGCCATTATCATTATGACAAAGCAAACTGTGTGAAGAGCCCATTATAAAGGCAATCAGGGTTGACAGAGGCAATTAAAACACAATGATAATAAAGAATTTTCCAAAACACCATTAAATGTATACTGCAAAAAATCAAACACAATTTCCAACAGTTACTGAAAGTTGCATTCTTGTTTTAACTCTGGGACTGCTTTACAGGGCCCCCAGGCTACCACAACCAAACATTCCAAACTTTGCTATGTTCCTGCCACATTTCACAAAAAAAGGATTTGGTTGGAAGGAGAGAAATGATCATTTCTCTTCTTTAAGAAGAAAAAAAACCGTCATTTTTTTAAAAAAATGTATAAATATATATGTATATGTATGTGTGTATATATATGTGTGTGTGTATGATTTATGAAATAAAATAAACATTTCCATATTGGTAGTCATCTCTAAGGTTCATAGGAATTTTCATCTTGATGTTCTCTGGGACATCCATCCAGCGAATGTGTCCAGCACACAGAACAGAAAAATCAACAACAGAGACACAGAAGGATCAATCAAGGAAGTAGGAAGAAAACTGTCAGAAGGAGATGGAAGAGGAGGAGTTTTATTTTAGATATCTTGACTTTGAGTTTTGGGGATTTAGACACTTAGATTTTACCTTTAAGGTATTACTGAATAGGTACTATTCAACAACAGAAGTAGCTTGAGATTACCTAGGTTCAAACTGTATCCCTGATACTTACAATATGTGTGGTGGCCCGGGGCAAGTCACCTAATCGCTATGTGCCTGAGTCAGTTCCCTAGGACTTATTTCCAGAGCCATAACCACCTACCATCTGCCTCAAATGGAGACAATTCTCATACCATGAATTCCCTTGGTTCCAGTTCCCAATAAATACTCTATCCCTTGTACACTCCTGCTTAGAAAAACCTGCTCCCAAGGAAGCAGAGTAGATCAAAGAAAAAAAAGACTGGAGTTTCATGCCTCGAGGACCTTTGGGAAAACCAAGATGTCCATGTTGTGATTCAAGGTATGAAGGGATTTAGGGAGGTACTGACAGGGCATGCTATTAAACGTGGCTCCTGGGCAGCTAGAAATAGAGTATTAGAACTTGGGAAATAGGTTGAGATGTGAAAAATTTCAGAACTCTTCTGTATCAAACTGGCAATTGAAGTAGTGGATTGTATGAGGAAAGTTTCTGGACCATAGACATTTCTCAAGATGTCCTTTTAGATAACCTCAAAAACAGATTCTCCTTAATTAACTTGGTCTTGTTGAACAATGCCAATTACCTTCAAGGGTCACCTTCCTTGGCATGGACCAAATGCTATAGGGAATATGTGTGAGTCACAATAACTTTCTGTTTAAGGTAGATTAGGAAAATGAAAAGACCATCTATAATTACCTCTTTGCCTTTTAGCTGGTAGGTGGTACTGCTTCATATCTTGGAGGAAGGGGGATGTTTCATGAGGTGATCTTTGGAGTTGTTATCTACTTCTAGTGATCAAGATGTGTGGTCTGCTTCAGGAGGTTGCCATTTGCATTTCAGCTAGGTAAGTATTCTATGTCCAACTTTCATGCAATCAGGAAAGACTTCTTGAAAGCATCAGGCAGTCCAGTAGGCTTTGAAGGATGGATGTAGCATTCCAGAATCTTTACTGTTAGTGAAGACAAGACAGATTCATAACCTGAGTTGAATAGAGCTGATTTTCCCCAATCCCTCACCCATCTAAGTTCTCACCCATCTCTCTAATAAATGCCAATAGTATAACCACATCATAGATTTGAAGCTGTGACTTTAGAAGGCATAGTCTAAGTCACAGTTCCAACCTTCCACATTTGGTGGATAAGGAACCCCAGGCTGAGAAAGGTTAAATGATAAGCCCAAGGTGATAAGTAAATGGCAAAGTTAGAATACAGACACAAGTCCATTGCTTCCAAAGCTTTCTACTACCTGAATCAATATCTTGAATATAGTCACTATTTTATTCCAAACACCCAGTATTTATTATATATTTAATTCCCAAAAAATGTGAATACTTCCATTGTACAGTTAGGGAAACTGAAGCAAAGAATGGTTAAGTGACTTTGCTTAAAGCATACAGTATGGTCCAAGAGTATAGGACCAATCTATTGCAACGCATAGAGTCTCTCTCATTAGGACCACAAAACCTCTGTCTGGACAAACTTGGTTAGAGTATAAAACTAATGAGGCTAAGGTCACAAGTCCAATCCCCATATAAGCCACTTAGCTTCACAAAGAGAAAAAAAACTGCCCCTTTGGCACAGACTGGCAGATGTGTTGCTAAGCCACTGTCAATGATATCAGAAAGATTGCCATAGCAGAGAAGGGCAAATACTGAGCAAATACTTTCCCAAAAAGGAAGGAGAATTGAGACACCAAAGTATAGACCAATGAATTTGTCTTCATTCCCAGAAAAATTCTAGAAATATTCATAGAGGTAGTTAGTGAACATCTGGAAAAGAAAATGCTCATCATGAACAACAATGTGATCTACCATCATGGATTTGGATTCATTAAGAGTAGAAAATGCCAGAATCATTTCTTTCTCTCTGTTGGATTACTAACCTGGTATATCAAGGGAATGATGCTCTATTGTTTACCTAAATAAAAGTAGTGTATGATAAATATCCCATGCTATTCTTGTGGAAAAGGTGGAAAGATATGAGCTAGATAAGAATAACTAAGTTATTTCAAAACTGGCTGAATGGCTGATCTCAGAAAAGTAGTCATTGATGGTTCAATGTCAATAATTGAGTGCTCCAGGAATCTTGCAAGGATCGTGCAGTGGATAGAGCACTGGACTTGGAGTTAGGAAGATGTGACCTAAGTTCAAATTCAGCCTTAGATATTTACTGGCCATGTAACCCTGGGCAAATCATTTAATCTCAGTTCCACCATCTGTAAAATGGTCTCTATCTCCCAGGGTTGTTGTGAGGATAAAACAAGATAATACTCTTTGCAAACCTTAAAGTACCATATAAATGCTAGCTATCTGTGTTTGATCCTGTTTTATTTAACGTTTTTATTAAAGACGCATATAAAGGCATATATGGTGTGTTTATCAAATTTGCAGTTGATAGAAATCTTGGAGGGATAATTAGCACACTAAAAGACTGAACTAGTATCCAAAAAATACCTTGATGAGCTAGAACATTAAACCAAATTTGATGATCTGAAACTTAATGAGGATAAACTCTAACATCTTCAGTCTGGTTTCATAAATGAACTTCCCAAGTATAAGATGAGGAAAGCATGGTTATGTGAGATTTTTCTGAAAAATATCTGGATATTTTCATGTACTTCAAACTTAATATGAATCAACAGCATGATATGATAGCTGGAAGGGGGGGGGGGGGAAATGTAATCTTGAACTTCACTAAGAGAGGTATGGCTTCCAGGAGTGGACAAATGACAGTCCCATTATAGTTTGCTCCAGTCAGATGACATCTGGAATATCGTTTTTAGTTCTAAGCAACATAGCTTAGGAATGACTTCGATCAGCTGGTGAATGTTCAGAGGAAGGCGACCAAGATGGTAAAAGGTGTCAAGTCCAATCCATAGAATTTAGAGCTGGAAGGGACATTAGAAGTTACCTAGCCAAATTCCCTCAAGGGACAGAAGAGGAAACTAAGGCCCAGAGAGATGAAATAAGTTCACAAAATTATAGAATATTAGGAT
Source organism: Pseudochirops cupreus (assembly GCA_028627135.1). Lineage (NCBI taxonomy): Eukaryota > Metazoa > Chordata > Mammalia > Diprotodontia > Pseudocheiridae > Pseudochirops > Pseudochirops cupreus. The sequence continues at coordinate 269,432,398 of CM053582.1, forward strand.
TTAAACAGATCCAATCCATACTCCACCCCCAAATTAAATCAATTGAAGGAATGGGGAATATTTAGGCTAGAGAAGAGAAGAATTAAGACTAGGGGGATAATACCAGTTCTTTTCAAGAATCTCAAGGGTTGTCAAGTGGAAGTGATTGAACTTGTTCTATTGTTCTGTATGGTCCCAGGTGATAGACGTGGATGGAAGTTATAAAGAAGCAAATTTAGGCTTAATGTCAGGAAAAATTTCCTAACAATTAAAGTTATGGGCAAATAGAATGGACTGCCTCTGGGAACAGTAGATTCTCCTTGATGGGAAGAGGCAGAAACAAGATGACCACTTTCAGGTATACTTGAGTAGGATTATTTCTGGACTATGGGTTGGACTAGAGGGCTGCTGTGATTCTTATTCTACTCTTAAATTCTATGATCCTCATTCTACAGTTGGAGAAACTAAGGCTCATAAAAATTAAGGAAATTGCCCATGCTGATATGACCAGAAAACATCAGAATCCTTAGGTCTCCTGACTCCAAGTACAAGTACTCTTTTCCTTATAGAACATTACCTCTGCTCACTAAGTAAGACACTGTATACAGAACTATGGGGGAATATGAAGATGAATAAGAAATAGCCTCTGCCCTCAAGGAGTTTACAGTCTAGCAGGAGATATAATATAGAGACAACAGCATTCTCTCCCTTAGTACATTGTCTTAGACTAGAGCTCCCTGCCTTCTTTGTTCCCCTCACACTCTATGCTTTATCATGCTTAACTGTGTATGTCTCCTCGTAAGGGCCAGACTGCCATCTTTTGTCCTTATACTCTCAGTGCCTTCAAGCATTTCTTGAATTATCCTGAATCTCTAAATAGACTGAAGAGAAAGTATATAGAAAGAGCCCTCATTTACAACCTTGGTAGTAGTCTCAGCTCTATCACCAAGTATCAATTGATTTTGGAGAAGTCACTTCCCTCTCCAACCTTCAGTCTCCTCATACGTAAAAGAAGAGGAGATTAGATGATCTTCAAGGTCCCTTCCAACTTGAATAGTCTCTAAATCCATGAAAAAAAAGTACTATGAGAGCCATAAGGGGTGATTATTTCCAGCTGAAGCAGAGGCATTCTCTAATTTACAAGAAAGCATAGTGAAAATTTCCTCTAGCTTAGAGACAAGAGATTTGGGTTCAAGTTCTTGGATCATCTGATTCACTAGCTGAGTGGCCACCAACAAATCAATTAACTTCTCTAAGTTTATCTTTCTTCATCTGTAAAATGATAATGACTTTTGAGGCAAATGTCCTGTAAACCAGAGAGTGCATATTATGTACCTGACGTAGTAGCTGTCACTCAACAGTATGGTATAAAAATAGACGTTTTTGAAAATCTCCATTGGCCAAGACCGAGGCAGCTGATACCAAAGACCGAGCACTGCCTAGAAAACCAGGAGGCCTGGGTTGGACTCCCAGTTCTGCCACTAGCTGATTGTGAGGCCGTTGGGCCTTTCCATAGGAGGGCTGGTTGAAGGGAGAGAAGGTAATTATCTTAGAAAAGAGAAGGTTAAGAGGGGACAATGCCAGCTGTTTTCAGCTATCTGAAGGGTGTCCTGTGGAAGAGGGATTAGCTTGTTCTGTTTGGCCTCAGGAAGTGGAAACCCAAAGTAACAGGTAAAAGTTACAAAGAAGAAATTCAGTTTGAATGTCAGGAAAAACTTCCTAAAAAACAGAGCTCTCCAAAAGTAAGATGGTCTGTCTTGGGAGGTTGTGGGCCCCCTGTGATCGTAGGCCTTTGAGCAGACTAGATGATCACTTGTCAAAAGTGTGGTAGAAGGAAATTCTTTGGGGAGCTATGCATTAGACTAGAGAGCCACTCAAGTCTGTTTATATTCTAATATTCCATAATTTTGTTAAATTACTTCATCTCTCTGGGCCTCAGTTTACTCTTTTGTCAGTTGAGGGTATTTGGCTAGATAAGCGCTAAGGTTTCTTTCAGCTCTAAATTCTATGATTCTGTGACATCCTCATCAAGTTCATATTTGTAAGTCATAGAGATAAGAAGAGAGTCTGAGTTGGTGATTTCATTGGTTTAGGGCACTCCAGACAAGGAGCTACCTCAGCTAGTTCAGTTCAGCACCTTGTCTGCAACTTAAAGTCTTAAAGAGTTTTCTAGAACACAAGAAGTTAAATGACTTGCCCAGGGTCACACAACTAAGAAGTGTCTAAGAAAGGAATTGAACTCCGGTCTTACTTATCACAAGTCTCATACTTTATTATGCCACCTAGTTGCCCATCCTCACAGATATTCATTTAAAAAAATAATAATGATAGCTAGCATCAATATAATGCTATGTATATGTTATACATGTTACTATATATATATACATATATATATATAAATACATGTATATATGTATATTACAAAGGGCTGTACACGTTACCTCCTTTGGACTTCAAAAGGACTCCCATAAAGGAGGTCCTATTATTATGCCCATTTTATAAATGAGGAAATTGAAGCTAAGAGATGTAAAGTGACTTGCTCAAGGTCATACAACTAAATGCCTGAGGCAGGATTTGAACTCATGTCTTCCTAAATCTAAGTCCAGGACTCTAACCTTTGTATTACCTACTTGCCACTATCTCTAAAGAAATGCATGTTCTTTAGAGGACAGATTTCCAGTCATGGCTCACTAAATTAATGTGCTACACACAGAAAGAAGTAATTATCATTTCATGAGGATCCATCTGCCTTCTTGAATGGAGCTTTTTAAACCAGTGAGAGTCAGATTCCCCCAACCCCCAGATCACTTAACAAATGTTTCAGTAACTTTTACAAGGAATCTCAGACAAGCCAGCTTTGGTGAGAGCCAAGAAGATAAGGACAACATGGAATGGCTCCATCTTCTAGAATCCAGCCCAAGGCACTGACCATAGTAGGCACTTAATAAATATTGCTGAATGGAATGAAAAATATTTTAGCCCTTAATTCATTATAGAGTGTCAAGGCTGGAGGGTACCTCAGAGGTCAGCTAAGTCTAAATCTGAGCCTTCTGACTTACTGTCCCAGCTGATTCAGAAAGGGGAACTATGGGTCCAGTCCATGATGATGTCTTGACATGGTAGTGAAAGATAGGAGTGGGAAACACACACCCATAAAAGGCAACACTTTGGTGGCTTTCTGATCCCTTACTAATTTCCCCAATTTGGAATCTCTACTCCCGCATGCAGCTACTTGCTTCCTTCTCCCTCTTGGAGTACAGTACCCCAGAGAAACTCAAGCTCCCTACCCAGCCTAGACCAAGCTTGGTTCTTTGTTTGCTTGGTCCTCAAGTCAAATAGCACCCCTCCTTCAACCTTTGTGACTGCTCTAATCAAGGCCAAGGTGCCCCAGTGCATCCTTGGCCATCTCCAGTCATCCTGATCTATATCCGATCACTGGACCCAGATGGCTCTGGAAGAGAAAGTGAGGCTGGAGACTCTGCACAGCCCTCCCTCACTTAACTCCAATTAACTTGCAAGTCATGGCATCACCTTCCCTGATGTCATGGTCCTCTTCAAGAACAAAGGACAAACAGCAATCACCAGGTAAGCTGCCACCCACAGAAATGTTCAACTAATATCAAAACAGGAATTTGCAAATCTATATTCTTCCCAGAAATCCCAACATGCCAGCCACTGCTTAAAGGTCTCTCTCATAGAGACATTCACTACCTCCTGAGGCTGCCCATTCAACTTTCAGACAACTCTCATTGTTAAGGCTTTTCTCACAGAAAACATAAACATGCCTTTCAGCAATTTTTACCCGTTAATTCTAGTTCTGCCCTCCCAGATCAGGCAGAACAAGTGGAATCCCTCTTTCTAATGACAGTCTTTCATATATTAGAAGATAGCTATCCTTTCCACCCTGATTTTTCTCTTCTCTCTGTTCAACCTCTTCAGTTCCTTCTCCTTTGTCAATTTTATCAATGAATTTCTTATAGCCTCTAAAACACTGAGTTACTCCATCACAATGAACAATGTCCCTCCAAAAAAAAAAAAAGGAGTTAGTCACTCTCCTTTCCTTGGCAAATATTAGAAGAATTAAATAGCTGGAGTAAAACCAGACAAGGCCAAGCAGAATAGTGAGGGGAAACCAAGCCAAGCCAAACAAAGATTGGTTGAAATACTTGAAAATGTTTAATTTAAAGGAAAGGAGATGTGTGGTACAGGAGAGTGGTAGGAAATTATTTTGTCGTTTTTCAGTGGGGGTTTTTTTTTGGTTTGTTTTTTTTTTTGGTGTTTGGAGGGGGGAAAGCAGGGAAATTGGGGTTAAGTGACTTGCCAAAGGTCACACAAAGGCTAGTAAGTGTTAAGTGTCTGAGGTCAGATTTGAACTCAGGTCCTCCAGACTCCAGGACTAGTGCTCTATTCACTGCACCACCTAGCTGCCCCCCTGTTCAGTGGTTTTTCAATTGTATCCAACTCGTTGGGGTTTTCTTGCCAAGAATACTAGAATGTTTTGACATTGCCTTCTCCAGCTCATTTTACAGATGTGGAAACTGAAACAAGCAGGGTTAAGTGACTTGCCCAGAGTCACAAAGCTAGGCAATGTCTGAGGCTGGATTTGAACTCATGAGGATGAGTCTTTCTGATTCCAGGCCTGGTGTTCTATTCACTGTACCACCTAGCTGTTCCCCTGGGGAAATGACAGCTATCCTCAAATATCTGAAGGATATCAAAGGGAAGAAAAATTAGATTTGTTCCACTTGGCTGTAGAGATAAGAACAAAGACCAGTGGGTATCATTACAGAGAAGCAAATGTCAGTGCTACATAAAGAGCTCCTTAACAATTAGAGCCGTTCAAAAGTGGGATGAGCTATCTTGGGTGGTAGTGAAATCACTGGTACAGGAGGTTTTCAGATAAAGGCAACATGATCACTCAGAGATGTTGGAATTGGGACTCTTCTTACTTTTGCTAGACATTGGACTAAATGACCTCTGAAATACCTACCAGTTCGGCGATTTTTATATTTCTATACTTCTTCTCTCTTTTATAGTGCCTTGAAATCTGCTACTTACCAGAGATGGCTCTCTAAAGCAGTGACTTTCAAAGTACAGTCCTAGGACCCCTGAAGGTCCCTGAGACTCTTTCAAGGGGATCAGCTGGTAAAAAATGATTTTTGCAATAATACTAAGATGTTTTCATTTTTAATTTTGTAAATATCAATAGGTACAGTCCAAATAAACAAAAGCTCTTTGAGGTTCTCAATTTTTAAAAGGTCTCGAGGTCAAAAAGTTTGAGAATTGCTGCTCCAAGGCATATCCCTTCCTCAAATCCTATGAATCTACGACAGATAACAAATGTGTCTTGCTTTAAAATTCAGAAATATATAAGCATGTATGGTCCTAAAGCCAGAAGACAACATTGTGCCACCAGAAAAATGCTACAGATTAATTACTAGAGATCACAGGGCTGAAATGGATTGATGATGATAAGAAATTAGTGCTTTGGAGTTGCAATTTGCATGATATACATAAATATACATTATTTTATTTTTATTCAAGCCTCAAAGAAAACCCTAAAAGGTCAATAATATAAATACTACCATATGCATTTTACAAATAAGGAAACCAAGTCTCAATTTATGTGACTTGAATGAGGTACATAGCTAGAAAATGAAAGAAATGGGAAAAGAGTCCGGGTATCCTGATTCTCCAGCCTCCGCCTCAGATGAGTCTGTCTCACAGAATCTTAGAATGTCATTGATTGAAGAGATCTTGGAGATTATTTGTTAAAAAATACTTGATTTTATGGGGTATAGAAATCCATCTTGCCCCGCAAGAAGGTAAGGGGGAAGGAAATATAGGGGGGTATCTGAGAGGACAGACTGGGGGAAGGAGTAATCAGTATGCTTGCCATCTTGGGATGGGGGGTAGAGGAATGATGGAGAGAAAATTTGGAACTCAAAATCTTGTGGAAATGCACGTTGAAAAAACTAAAAATAAACAAATTCTGAAATTTAAAAAAATACTTCATTTTACAGGAGAAAAAAAGGGAAACTGAGGCCAAGAGTGACTAAGTTATTTGGTCAGTTAGTTGGTAGCAGAGCCTGGAGAAGAACCCACATCTTGAAATTGCCTTCTGCTTCCTACATACTATACTTTTTTTGTTTTAGGTAATCTTAACAGGTGGAGGAAGGTGGGTGAGCAGGCAAGCTGGCAGATTCAAGAAGTCGCTCAATTTAGAAGACAAGAGAAACAAAAAACACAAAATGTCTCACTTGTTTTCTTTAAACCAACATATGTCATAGACATTTACATTACAGATATGACATTGCTTAATCTCCTCTCCATTCTTGTGTTCATGTTGTCTATCCCTCCTAGCCAAGACCTCTCTTAGCTTCAAGACTGTTCCTCCTTTATTTCCCTACCATTTATTCTAAATCTACCCACCCTTTAAGCTTCTATTCAACTGTAGTCTCATGCACAAAACCGTCTCTTGTGTCCTCTGGTCCAAAATACCCTCCCCTAGCTAATCTGAACCTAGGGGATATGTTTTTAATATTTTGATAATTGCATTTAATTTAAAATATTTCCTTGACAATCCTATGTATTTTATTTTATACATTTAATAATATTGTTATGAGAAGGGAAATATAGGTAAGCTCTGTAGAATGCCAGGTGGATGTAGGACACAAAAAATTAAGAACCCTTAGTTAGTGGAACTAACGACTTAGATAGAGGACCTAAATAAAAGTTAGGATATATTTATTTGCTGTATTTATATAGGCTGTTTTTATTTACTAATTGCATGACCTTGGGCAATTCACTTAACCTATCTGAGCTTTACCTTCCTCAGATGTAAAGTGAGGATAATAAAACACATTACCATCTATGTTACCTCAAAGTTTTGCAGTGGGGAAATGTACGCTATGTATTTAAATAGTATGAAAACCACTCAATTCTATTTCAATTTGTTATTATAATTATTTGTTATTACAATGTAGAGAATAATATAAAGTATATAATTAAATATTAACTATCTTACATGAATGCCTTCTCTTCCCATTTCAGATTGCGATAGCCTGCTGATTGGTCCCCTTGCCTCAAGTCTCTCTCCCCACTCCAATAATCCAATCCATCCATTTGACCCAGCTGGCAAACTGATCTCCCTATTCACACTATTTCACACCACATTCAATAAATTCCACTTGCTCCCTATCCCTTCCAGCATCAAATATAAAAATCCTCCTTTTTTGCTTTGAAAGTGCTTTGAAACCCAGTCCCTTCCTACCCTTCCAGTCTTCTTACTCCCCTACAGATACAGTGATCCAGTGACACTGACCTCCTTGCTGTTCTTCACACAGGACATTCCATCCTCCAGCTACAAAAATTTTCACAGACCATCCCCTGGGCCTGGGATGCTATCCTTCTCATCTCTGTCTCCTGACTTCCTTCAAGCCTCAGCTAACCCCATCCTTAGTTTACCCTGGACCTAGCTTGTTTGTACTCAGTCAGTTGTATGTTGTCCCCTGCATTAGACTGTGAGCACCTTAATAGGAGGGACTGTTTGGGGCTTTTCTTTTTTATTATATCCCCAGTGCTTACCACAATGTGTGCCCTATACCAAGAACTTCATCAGTGCTAGTTATCTGACCAACTATAAGCTTTTCAAGGGCAAGGCCTATATCTGAAGAATTCTGGTACTCACAGATGTAAGCACCGTACCCCCAAGCTCCTCTCGGAAACAAAGGCCCATATTTGTAATACTAATATTCTTCTGGTGAAGCTATATGGCTATGAATTATGGAATACTCCAGTCTCCAAAGAATTAAAGTAAAAGGTCACCCAAAGGGCAATGGAGAGACCGTAAATGGTCTAAATAGGCTGTGGCATTATTATCCAATGAAGAATTACACACCAGAAATAGCAGTAAGCCTATCATCAAAGAGATTTATGACTGGAAAGGAGGTAGGCCAGCCATGTATCAAGGGTGAGGGGTACCAGAAGGACAGCCTGTGGATTGCAATCCATGCAATGTTAAATAACCTAAACCAAGGGTTCTTAACCTTTCTATGTGTCATGAATCCTTTTTGGATGTCTAGTGAAGCTTACAGACTCCTAAGAATTGTGTATTTAAATATATTTTTACAAAAAACATGCAGGATTGCAAAGGAAGCCAACAATATTGAAATAGTTTTCAAAATATTTTTTAAAGTACATAGACACCAAGTTAAGAACCCATAATCTAAAGGAAGGTCCTAAGAACGTTGGGTAGACTCCCTATTGAAGGATTTAATAGAAGACATGCCTAAGAGTTAACACAGAATAAGAAGGCATGGATAGGTTGCAATCTCTACCACTGGAGGGAGTACCCACATGGACAAATAGATAATAAGCCCATCAAAGAATCAAAGTCCTGGTCACTTTGCACTCTGTGATGTATTCCATACACGGGCCATACACGGGCCATATATTTAACACCTTGATGTTAGGCTATCAGAGAATCAAAGAATTTTAGAATTCTAAAGGACCTCAGTGACTATCTGGTCCAACCTTTGTAGGTCCAATAGCTTACAAAAGAGTCCCCACAACAAACTCTGGCTGAAGTAATGATGCAGCTTCCACTTGTAAACCTCCAGTAAGAGAAAATCTAGTCTACATTTGGATAGTTCAGTAAGACAGTCTGATCCATCATCTTTTATCATGACACTTCTCTATTCCCAACCACACCACGTGCAATCTCAGAGACAGCAACAATTATTTATTGAGGACCCACAATGTACAAACACTGTGCCAAGTGCTAAGGAAAAGTCAGACAGGGTCCCTGCCCTCACAAAGCTAACAATAGGTAGCAGGAGGATTTCATATGGACACAAGTATAATATAATCTCATGTATATATATATACATTGTCCTTCACTTTACACCTCAACCAGGCCTACACAGTAAAGGAACCCTACCAGAGATGGAAAAACTGACCTTCATTACATAGACAAAGTCAAGTGGGGAATCACATGATTGCTTAGTGACCATATAGACAATATGTAGAATTCAGTCTCCCAAATCTACTTTATCCCACAGAAAGGTTTGGAGTTTTGAATTTTTAACTGTCTTATTGTTTGAGGGTTTTTTTTTTATATAATTCTCACATTCCACTGACTTTCTCCAACACCACTCCAAATAGATGCCTCTCTTATAATAAATACAGTTAAGCCAAACAGATCAACCATGTTTGAATTTGAACATGTCTGAATTGTATGTTTTCAAATACCTCAATTATTTAGATCATTATGTCTGTATAGACCAAGTCTCATGTCATTATCAAAATAAGAGGCATGGAAGACATATGAGCTCTGATTTTAAAAAAACCTCTCCACATCTAGTGATGTGGAAATGTCTTTCATCCCAGTACTTAAAAAAATTATGCAAGTTTAAAAACTTTGCAATTTCTTTGGCTTCTTGAAAGGACAGGCATGAAGGCCAAACAGAATGCTACCAGGAAAGCCATTCAGCTAGCCACAGAACTGCCACAGCCAACTTAGCTGAAACAGGGAGCTGTGGCAGCACATTAACTCCTGACAGGCAAAGTGTCCAGGGTCCACATCTATACTCTCTAGAGAGTATGGGATGGACAGACTGCCAACACAATACATCACACTCATGTATCCATCAGAAGATTTTAGAATCTTTATCCAGATATGTGAAATTACTTAGAGGCAGAAAAAGTAATAACTGCTATCCCTCCCTACGGTAATATACTTAAGCTACTGAAGGCATTCCTCCTGGTCATATTTAAAGTTCCTGGAATAACGATTATATGAAAAAGATAGGCTTGTTTTTGCTCTAAAATTCTATGATTTATTAGTTTTTTTTTCCCTTATGCACCAGGATTATTTATGTGATGAGTAGCAAGCTATTTTTACTTGAATAAATGGTGTGCTTATCAGATTCATAGCTGAAAAGGATTGTTAACATGTTGGATTAGCAAAGTAAGGATCTGAAAAGATTTTGAAAGGCTAGATCAATGGGTTTATTCTACCAAGATATAATTGAAGAGAGATAAATGTAAAGTCCTATATTTGAATTCAAAAATTAAATTTCCATGGAGCAGCTAGGTGGCACAGTGAATAGAAGCACTGGCCCTAGAGTCAAGAGGACCTGAGTTCAAATCCGGCCTCAGACACTTAACACTTACTAGCCTTGTGACCTTGGGCAAGTCACTTAACCCCAACTGCCCCGCCAAAAACAAAAAGCAAAAATTAAATTTCCTAAGTTCAAGATAGGAAAGCTATGTGAGGCTAGACAACAATTCCTCTGAAAGAGACCTGTGTATGTTGGTATATTGGAAGTTCAGTAGGCGAGATTCAATGCAGTCCCAAAATTTAACGTAACCTTAGATTCCATTGAGAGGCACTGTGTCCAGAATGAAAGATGTGGTGTATCCTCTGTACTTGTCCCAATAAGACTACATTTGGAGTACTGAGGTCAGTTTTGTAGCCTACATTATGGGAAGGGCATAACAAGCTGTCAGCGGCCAGAGAAGGGTAACAAGAATAATAAAAAGCATCAAGATCATGCCATCCTAGGGGCAGTTGAAGGAACCAGTGATAGAGAAAAGCAAACAAAAAGGTGATATAATAGTATTCTTCAAGTATCTGAAAGGCTGTTGTGCGATTTGAGGAAGGGAAGAGTTAGATTTGTTCTGTTTGATCCTAAAGAAAAAAGAGGAATTTAAACTCAGTTTAGATACAGTCTTCCTAACAGTTAAAATTGTTCAAAGTAGGACAGGATGCCTCTACAAGCAGTGAGTTCTCCTTGACTTGAGATTTTTAGGTGCAGGCTCAAAAACTTGTCGGGGATGCTGTAGAGGATCTTCTCTATCATTCAGGGGAGGGCTGAATAGACTCTGAGGTCCCTTGCAACTCTGAGATTTCATGATACTATGATTCCAAATTTTGATATAGATCAATAATCTGAAGTAAAGAGTGGCCATTGTAATTGTGCTAACTGGTAAACACTTGATTATTGTCATGGGCTCAACCCATCTAGAGTTGTAGTATCAAACTCCAATAGAAGCAGGAGTCACCAATACATACATGGCTCCCTGCTCCCACATACTGACATAAAGAACCACATATTATCTATATTTTATTGTATTTTTATTTATTTTATTAAATATTTCCCAATTACATTTTAGTCTATTTGGACTGAGGAATGTTGCAGATTACAATGTGGTCAATTGTATTTGACCCCTCTGATCTAAAAGAGTATCTATCTATCTCTTGAATACTTCCAAAGACGTATGATTTCATTAGAGTAGACATTTCCTCCACTGTCATGAATTCCTCCCTTTATGTGTTAGCTGTTAATTTCATGAGTTGTTATAGTCCCCCTCAAAAAAAGTCACCACTTGGCAGTCAACCTTCTAGGGACAAGTTTCTCTGAAGCAGACTAGTCCTGAGACAAGGCACACAATTTATTACTAGGATAGTACCCAAACCTTTCCAAACCTACTCTTCTTCTGGACTTCCCTCTTACTGTCAAGAGTACCACCATTCCTTCAATCACCAAAATTTACAACATTAGTGTCAACCTCCATGCCACACTATCCCTCATTCCACATATCCAATCAGTTACTAAATCCTATCACTAGTTTTCTGCCCTTAAGTCATTAAACTCCCTAAGCCTCAGTTTCTCCAAAAGTAAAATTCAGAATATAACTAAACTCATAATAATCATAACCCCCTTAGGCTTATCTTATACTTGTACAGTTTTCCATTCTCACATCTATTTTCTCATTTAATAAAGAGAACAACCCTATAAAGTAGATAGGTCAGGTACAGCTGTCTCCACTTTAAAGAGGAATTTGAAACCCCAGGAAGTCATGACTTGCCCCAGTCACATGATTAGCAAGTATCAGAACCAAAATTTCAACCTAGGTTTTCTGAGTCTCGGGTGAGCACTCTTTCCCTGTGGCTTGTTCTTGCTATGTCTTGAGTTTCTTGGGAAAAGTTTCCCATCAATTCAGTAATTTCTTACCAAGAATTAGAACCAATATGGGGGCAACTAGGTGGTGTGGTGAATTTAGCACTGGCCCTGGAGTCAAGAGGACCTGAGTTCAAACCCGGCTTCACACTTAACACAAAAAACTAGCTGTGTGACCTTGGGCAAGTCACTTAATCCCAATTGCCCTACCTTCCCCCTCCAAAAAAGCAAAAAGAAAAGAATTAGAACCAATATGACCAAATTACTCTTCCCTTCTACAGATCTATCTATAAATGTGGACTAGCCCTATTCAAACAAGGTAGGAAAGGTTTGTGGTGGGTTTGTGTTGTTCTTAAGGGTTTGTGGAAAACATTAAAGAGAATATTCCTGCCAACTTTGGGCAAGAGGGTAGGGAAGTGGGAAGGAGGCTAGAGATGACTAAATTCTTCCAGTTTGTTTGTTTTTAGCAGTCCTCAAGTTGGGACTTTGACTAGATTCTATATCTTTTTCTCTCTGTTGCTTCCAGAACTGTGCCAAAGAAAGGATGAACAGAAAAACCACTTTAGCCCAGATCATCTCTACTATTCCATTCTGCATAACACCTGCACCAAAATTCTGATGAAAACAATAAATTTGCCCTGGATTACCTTAATTATATCTCTCAGAACATAAAGGGGCAGTTCTCAAAGTCGCAAGAGGCCATAAGAGATAGTATTGTTTTCCCCTCTGTTTTCATGTAGATACAATATTATACCATTTTACAACTGAGGTTACTGAGACTCTGAGAAGTTAGTTTACTTGCCCAAAGACACAAAGCTTTTAAGCAGCAAAGGAGGGACTGGAACTCACTAAGAATCACCTTGCCTTCTAGTGACTGCAGTGTTCTTTTCCTAGGAACACCATGGGTTGAATCTGGCTACCCAAGAGTTGATTAGGGAAAAAGTGGACAAATAATGTTGTTATTCTTTTCTGGAGGAGCCCCAAACATCTGGCTTTAGCTGGGCTTTCTCCATGCATACATGGATACATTTATATGTCAGAGGGAGAAAACAGAACTTTGTCCAAAAGCTTTCTCTGTGATGAGATCTTGAGCTCCCATCCTTGTTCATTTTTAAACCCAATTCCTCAAACACTGTGTGATACAATATCCAAATTCTACCCTTTTGCTAATTTAACAAATCATTAAGAGTTTTCTGTTTGCTTCCCAAAATATCACAAGAACATTGTGTGGTGCTGGTTGATTAACACAGTAGAAAGTCTTCATTTTGCTAATATGTTTCACGCTTCCTATGGGTCCTGGCAATTTCACACTGCAACAGAAATTAAATGAGTGTTATATTTTGGGAGGTCTTCTAGTGTTAGACAAGAGCAGGCACCATTCATCTGAAAAGAGGGCTGGGCTGATGAAGTCCAGAAAGCTGGAAGAAGACGGAGAACTAATGAGAGTTCTGAGACTGAGACCTCTAAAAGATATGAGAGCTATTGGCCTTTATGGGCTCCTGGAGCCATAGGCATCAGAAAGAGAATCTTTCCAACAAATCTAGAAGAGCAGTGTGCTTCTCACATTCTCATATACAACTGCCATTCTGGAGATGACCTGTTTTAAGGGCAATGAGCCTGAAGTCAGGATGAGTAAACTGAGTCAGGACTAATCAGCTCACATTTCCATAAAACTCTGCATTTTACGAAGGGAAAAATCACAACATTGTTAGATAGCCAGAACCTAGTTTTTATCTGCATTTTACAAATAAGGGAAACTAAGGCTTAGATCAGTGAAATGATTTACTCAGGGCCATGTAATTGGTGCGTAGGTAAGCCAGGACCCAAACCCAGGGCATCTTACGCCATATCCAATATTTCTTCCATTTTTCCTAATCTTTCTTTCTAATTGTTTCTTTACAAAACACCTCGTATCAGTGTCCATGTGTGTTCCTTTTTAAAATGCTGAGGTAGCAAATAATGGATTTTTTTTAAACCTTCCCATATTTCAGATTTGGGGGAGGGGGGGGCTGGACTGGGTCCTAAGATTTACAACACTAATCACAGGATTAACAATAGAGTGGATATTTTGTCCACTTAAGTAACCTACAGTTAAGATCTTAGGAGCTGGTGGAAGGAAGAAAGTCCAGTTTCAGGAGATTCTTAAAACAGGTCTTCTAATGTTTAAGGCGTATGTCCTTTGGATCAACTTCAGACACTTGTCTGAAATATTCAGGACAAGAACTGGGTTTGAATCAGGTTTTGCAAACCTCCTGGGATTCTCTGTTCGCTTAATCTTGACAATATCTACAGAAAGACCCAAGCCAAATATTCTCTGTTAAGTTCTTCCAAATGTCTTACTAAAAGGCCAGGCATCTGCAAGAGACTCTGGCTACCAGAAAGGCTCTGTGTGTGTGTGTGTCTGTCTGTCTGTCTGTCTGTGTGTCTGTGGTATGGTGCATGTCTGTGGTGGGTGTGGTATGGTGTGTGTGTGTGTGTGTGTGTGTGTGTGTGTGTGTGTGTATTTTTTTTAATACAAAGTCTGTCCCTCTGGGTGAGTTGCCCAAACTGTTTCCAACTTCTGTGAGAACTAATAACTTCTCCACCCACTTTGAAGTTTTTGAGACCAACAATAATCTAATCCGGGCCTCTTCACAAGACTGAAGCCAGAGGCTTTCCTGGGGCCTCTCACTTTGAAGTAGAAATTCCTCATATCACCTTGTGACTCTTCACCCTCCTTTGACCACCAACCTTTGCAAAAGCAGAAGGCTGGAATCAGTGTTGTTCCTTATATCTAAGGTTCCCCAAAAGTTACCTACAGCAAAATAGCCCTTTTTCAAATGAAACCACTTAAAGAGCCAAGAAGTAGTCTCACAAGGCTGTCCCCTTGGTAAAGAAAGACATGTAACTATCACTGATAAATTTTCCCCTGCTCCCAGCTTCTGGCCTGGGATTGATGTGAGGATAATGCAGATGTGTGCTGGAAATTAAACAGTATGCTACCAGGGTGGCCTGGATTGAATTCAAGCTTGCATTCAGGCCACGGCTCACTCAGCATTTATTCAAGAAGTTCCCTTTCTAAAGAAATCTCAAACCATCCCAAGGCTAACCCTCCCCATTCCTCACAAAAGAACGAGGCCCACTAACTGTACTTGGGTAGGTCCCCAAATCAGAATAATGACAATAAAGAGGGAAAGAGGGTAAGTGTATCTGTAACATACATTAAAATAAGCCATTTATTTACATGCCCAGAAATCGAGGACTTCTTTGTGGTACTTTGCCAACCCAAAAGTAACACTATTCCTACATTTATAGTAAAATAATTTGCAAGCATCATTTATTATTTAGAAGGGAAAGAAACTGTGAGTTCACATTAGTCAAAATTCAAACAAACCAGCAGGAGTTACAACATGGAAGGGCTCTCTTAGGAAAAAAAAAAATTGTTTTCTCCTGCTTTGAGATACAGCCTATCTTGACTTGCAAACACATTTCAGAACTGGAATGCTGAATGTTAGCTATTTTTAGAATTTGTCAAAGAGTACTACATACACCCTTGCTAGAAATTAGAGGGTTCAAGAAAAGGCGGGGGGAAACTTGTGGCTAATTTGAAATCCCCCTCCCGTATAATTAGCAATAGTAAAATAATTGGGAAAGGAAATAAAAAGATCTTTTTCTAGGGTGAACTTAAAACACTTTTAAATTTGAGGATTTTTTAAAAATTATTTAAACACCTGAGAGTAAATTTAATGTGCAATTCTGACTTTTTCCTGGGTGGAACTGTGACCACTTTTACCCACAGTTCCTAGGTTTTATGTGCTTAGGACAAAATGCCCGTCTGAAATAGTTTCTGAAACCTCGACTGTGAGAGCATGACTTGGTAACATTCCCAAACTTCAGGGGTTAGTAGAAGAGCCGGCCTGTTCCCAGAACTCAATCACACATATAGCAATATCACCCCAAGACTAGCTCTTTTACAGGCAGCAGAATTCCAGCGTTTCCGTTGGGCTGACTGTACCCAACCCATCAGAAAGTGGACCATGCTAATATCCAGTGTGAGCTTATTAAACAAGCTGAAACCCAATCTCCAATTCCGGCTGAGCCTCCTGCAACAACGGACTAAATCGCAAACAGCTCTGGCCTTCCTTAAAATTTCCAACCTCGTTCACTGCTCAACGGGAATAGAAACGAATACAGGGATGAACTGATGAATACAGCATTCCTCATGATTTTTTAAAAGATGAAAATGCACCAGAAGCCAAAGAGCACCGACAAAAAGTCCGTCTTAACAAACCTGCCTTTGGCATCAAGACAGCAGCAAACATCTATCTCCGTCCGGGCTCCTTCCCCGCCCCTCACCCCGACCTTGCACTCTTGCTATAATTCCTAATTTCGTGGAATGCATTGCTGGACTGTTTTTCATAACAGTGTGTTTAAAAAAAAGATTCTTCTAACTCTTGCAATTTTCTCCCTCCTCCTCCCCTTTGGCAGGGGCCACTGGTAGGAAAAGCCTCAAAAAAAAAAAAAGCAGAGCAGTGAAAACAGAGAAACAATAGGCAACCGTGGCTTTGACAATGCTCCCCCTGAACCTTCTTTCTGCACCTGCTGCGACACTTGCATTCAAGAGCCAGGGCGGCTGCCATCGGAAGCATGGACAATGGCGTGAGGGACACAAGGCAGGGGGTGGGGGGCGGGGGGGGGAGAGGAAATCAGAGGAATTCAGAACTAAGATGGCAGGGCTCTCACCTTTTCCGTTTTTTTGCGAATAGTCTGGATGGAGGCGTCCCGCAGAGAAGAAATAAAAAGGGTGTTCTGAACTGTTGGATGGTTCTGAAGGCTTCTGCATTTGCAAACGCATTTTAGAAGTATTTGTAGGGGCATATTTACTGCATGCCATTTCTCTCTCTCTCTCTCTCTCTCTCTCTCTCTCTCTCTCTCTCTCTCTCTCAGTGTGTGTGTCTCTGTGTGTGTGTGTCTCTTCTTCTGTTTTATGTCCCGCTATCTCCATCACACCTCTATTAGTCTGAAGACTTTCTGCCTGTGTAAGTGAGAGTGTGCATTCCTTAATGTTTGAATCAAGACACACGTCTGCATGCATTTCTAATCTAAGGAGCCTGTAGCCGTTACTATAACTATCAATTAGTCAGCAATAGCTTGAGACCCTCACGCCTCTGAAGGAACAAAGGTGGAAAGACATGCAAATACTCCAGCACCTGGATCAGAGAACTTGCTAGCAACAAACACCGGCAGCTCTTTTTGTCTGTCTTTTAGGTGTTGGATCCTCGTTTTGATGCAGGTTATTAATGTGGCCAGCTGCATAATTAGGCACAGAATGTATATAGGCATATAGATATAGATATATTTCCCCCTTTGGCATCATTGGGAATAAAGTGAATTAAGCCACTAAAAGGAAATGCCTTAATGGCCAGGGAAACTGGAGAGCAGACCGGCTCTGGGCTCCATTTTAATCAACGGCTATTAAAAAGCAAAGACAATAATACCATGTGTATTCTTTTGTCCAGTTCAACTATATTTCTGAAATAAAACCAAGGGCAGCAAGGCTGGAAGAGATAGAAGGAAATAGACATCTGTGCCAACACTGGGAAGAGTAGTTTTCCTAGCTGGTTGACAAAACAAATGGTTTTGTTTTAGATTCAATTCTCTGGCTTTCGCTTGGATGTTTGTGGTATGTATATGTGAGTGTGTGAGTGTGTGTGTATACACATGCTTTAAGTTGTACATGTTGGAGAAGCCTGTTTACATTTGATGTGTCTGTGCTAATCAACTGAGAAAATGCCGAACCTTTTCTTCTACTTTCTACTAATCTCAATAAATAAATCCATCCCCTTGAAAAGCCTCTCAGTTCTCAAGGACACCAAAAAAACTGCCAACTTGAATCCACAATAAGAGGCAGGTATGAGTAACAGTTGGTCTTTACTGACTATTGAATATAGAATATTTCAAATAGAATGCATGTATTTTTTGTCTAATGTTATTTGTGGAGATTTTTTTCTCCTTAAAAAAATTGTTTCCCTGTAATTTCAGCTTAATTCAGTTCCACAAACAGGTAGGTAGCATCTACTCTGTGCAAGGTATTTTTCATGTCCTAAAATAGCAGTATTCTTTTTCTCCTCCACAGCTAAAATTAAAGTATTTTTGAGGTAGGAGATGAAGCAGTTTAATCCTGAAGGTTAATAGGCTTTCTCTCACTCTGCAACCTGGTCAGGCAGTCCCACAAGAAGACATATTTTAATAGCTTCTAAGCAACATTATCTACATAACTGGCTCTTTTTATCTTTCTGTATTATAGTATTCCATTCTTTGTCAACCAGCTCCAAACTACATTTTTTTTTCTTTTTCTTTCCTCATGAGCAAAATCACCCACAAGGTCATTTTACTGTTTTACCTAAGGGGTATTGGGAAAGGCCAAGAAACACAGGAAAAGCTGCTCAAAGAGAAATTCCCAACAATAGAAACTAAAACTGAGTTGCTAGCAGACCACTGGAGAGTCTAGCAGGCGTTCATAATAAGAAGAGGTGTTAGAAGTCAGAATAAAGTAGGCCCTTATCTAAGATCAGCTGAAAGCAGAGGAGAGGATGATTAAATCCCAAGCAAACTTTAAGAGGGAAAAATAAAATCATAATGAGCTTTGGGGAAATGAACGCTAAGCACCTGACAAAGGTCACCCACCGTCCAGTTTGCTCCTTCGCTCTGTCGGAGAGAAACAAGCAGCCCCAGCAGTGAGAGCAGAATTCTAATGTGCCCAGCATAACCCAAGGCTCTTTGCCTTGTCCAAAAGAAAGAAAGTCATGCCTCAGACAGAGGAGAACCAGAAATAACAGACTCCATCATCAAGTAACAGATCTCACCAGAACAGAGAGAGCAATGAAAACCACTGACTGAGGGTCCCCCTCCAAAGTAACTGAGAAGCAGAAACAATGGCAGGTCAGAAGCTGGGAAAATCATCCTAAATAATATAATTCTTTGCTCTAGAATTTAGATCTGTGTTATAAGAAATGCATACTCTCTATTCACACCATGATAATGCAGATGCCGGTGTCTCTGTGTGTAGTATTTTTAGACAGACACTCAAGCACTGGTAAGGCCTCCTATGTAATTATCAGCAGCATTTGTTTCCTAATATCTGCGGTCTTTCTCCCCCCCACACACACAAAAATGAGTGTTTGGTTCTCACCCCTCATAGTATTTGGTGGTTGAAGAACAAAGTCTATGGCTCTATGTAAGCACAGGGTCCGTTGTGCTTAGAAAGGACCCCGAAATGATAACCTATTACCTCCTTGTTCAAAAAGCCTTAAATATATTTTCCAGATCTGAACCTGGAACAAGGTCATGCAGTTCAGTAATTTGCTCACCTCCTATCTTTTCAACTTACAACATTTTTCATCAACCCACAATATGATTGTTGGAGCAGAAAGCATCTCATCAGAAGGCAAGCTAGGTACACGAGAAGGCTAAGGACAAAGGGCGTTTGACGAATGAAATAATTGCATATCTTACACCTTAGGAGCCAGCAGTGTTTATGAAAAGGGCAAGAAGGGGCTATGTGAACAATGTTAGACTTGGAAAGGGTGAGGATTGAGGGATTCTGCCTATTAACTATTATCCTGAAATATCGCAAATGACAAACCCAACAGAAAAATAATACATTAATCACCAGTTTGAAAATAAGAAGAAAGGAGGATGATGAGCTCATCCTTTTAAAGCAGACATAATTTAAAATGCTACTTGCCTATTATTGTCTACTCCTTCCTCACCCCTATCCATTCACACACAGACATATGTGCACACAGGACTAAAACATTTTAATAGATTCTGGCATTTATACATACAGGTATGAATGTTTTATCTCCACATATGTGCAAGTCTCTAGATAATTCAGAATGACGAGAAAAAAAAACCTATGGATTTACAAAGCAATCAGCTCAGAAAGAAAATGAACAACAACCCTCGATCACTCTCTAACCACTACAAAGTCACAAAACCACTGGAATGAGACATGATTGAGATGCTGAAAACTGAAAAAAACTGTTTCATGACCACATTGTGGCAAATGAAATTATTTAAAATGAAGAGAGATATGCCCATCTCCTGGTTTGTGAGAAGAGATTTAATTTAAAAGAACCATTTTTTAAATATGTTACATATATATATGTATATATGTAAAATGGGAAAGGAGGAAGAGAGAGAGGAGAGAGAGAGACAGAGAGAGAGGGAGAGAGAGAGAGAGAGAGAGAGAGAGAGAGAGAGAGAGAGAGAGAGAGAGAGAGAGAGAGAAGAAACAGGATGTTATTCTTAATCTCATAGATAAGCATTTTGAGTTTTGATTTTACTTTAAGAACAGACATAGTTTACGGTTCCATATTGTAAATCCCACTAGATCTGAATGCTGTTCCAAGGTTTGACAATGAAAGAATAATTCATGTCAGACCAAAAGGCTTCCTTCAATCAGTTTCAAGCAGCTTTCCTCCTACAGGGCTGGGCCCAAATGAACATAGAATCCTGAGCTAATCTATCCATCACATTTCCCCAGTCTTTCAATTAATGGCACTGCAATCAGATCGATAGAATGTAATAAGAAAAGAGCTTTGCATTTCTATACCTATTAATTCGCTGAGTAACTCCAGAGGTAAAACGTGACTTGAAAGGGAAAAGACTGAAAGAAAATGCACTCTCCTAGTGTACACGAGTGCTATATCCCACATCCCCAAAATGAACACCAGTATTTCTTCCCTCGACCTGTAATATTAGAATCAAAAGATCAGTCAAATTTTGCCTATGATGGGATTATTCTTCTCTAATGCAATTCTCAGGCTAGAATTACCCTGCCTCCTAGATAGATAAATATACACATATGTTCTAGAACATGAAGGAGGTACATTGTTATCCAGCGCCAAATTGGTAATTCCGTATTGTATTCAGAGTTTGCCAGAAATGTCCTCAAATGCAAATCAGGGTCTGGGGAAGGCCAGGCTTTGCTCTCCTCTTCCTAGGTACTAATGAGCCACCAAATTCCTGCTCATGATTTGCTATGGTATCTCTGAAGTACTTAACCATCTGGAGGACAGGGTTTGGGAGAGAAAGAGAAAAAGGAATAGAAAAACCAGAGATAGTGGGAATGGAATTTGAATGACTTCAACGCACAACCAAAACCATCAAGTTGATATGGGGCTACCCGAAAAATGACAGATACATCACAGTTTCTGTATACCCCATACTTATCATCATGAGCTGAGATATGAGAAACGAATAGAACTGCTCATTGTGGAGAGGAGGAGGGCTGACCCAAGGACTCCTCCAGAATCATTACATTTAATGCCAAAGAAAGTTACTAAATAGCAACTTCAATCGTAAAAAGTAAAATCTTTGTCCCTGAAGGTTAATTTGGTTCAAATTCAGCAGGTGAAATGAGCACAAGTCATTGGCACTAGGGGAAGTATCATCAGATGAAGACACTGATCCCAATCCCAGTAGACAGTCCACACCAGTTTGGGGGAAAGCTGGGAGAAGGAATTGGTAAAAGGCTCATCACTAATTTACCAAAAGAGACCCGATAATTTGGCGAGTGCACCTGTTTTGTGAACAAAGATTAACACACCTCAAAACCACCTCATTACATATATAAGGAGAAGGATCTAATTAGGCAATTAATAAAAATTTATTTCAAACTTCATGTGGAGAAATGGAGAATTTTTTTTAAAAAAAGACAAAAGCCTTAATCTCAAAGATATATTGTACTGTATCGTATTATACCATATCATATCATATTATAATATATTATAGTTTAATTGGAAATAAAAACGTAACCTCATAAAATGCCTACATTTGGAGGGGAATCAAATGCAAAGTCTGGCCCTGTTATTTACTACCCGTATGACTTTGAGTACATCACAACTTCTCTGGGCCTCAGTTTCCTTAAATATAAAATGAGAAATTTTGACTAGATGACCTATAAGATCCTTCTCAACTCTAAAGCTAAGAATTATAGATGACAAATATGAGTGTGATTCTCTGGGTCATACAATAAAATTCCCGTAACAAATTGGTTTGCTATTATTTATCGATCCTGACTGATATACTTTGAAAAGACCCCTTTTTAATGATTCTGCATAACTGTAACCACATGAGATAGAATGAGATAATGGAAGACCTTTGAAAAGGTTTTTAAAAATTGTTCTACATATGTAAAGTGCATTGTATTAAATATAACAGCATACTACTACATTATTACTTATTATTAAAAAGTTACCAGGAGATAGATTTTGGTTTAATATTAGGAAGAAGTAACAATTCCAATAATGGAACAGATTGCTTCATAAGATAGTTCTCTGTCCCTAAAGGTCTTGGAACAGAGGCTGGCAGATCACTTGTGAGGGGCAGAACTTATGCCTTAGCTAATGGTCAGCCTCGGTGGTCTCTGAAGTTCCTTCCAATATACCCCAAGTATATGATTCCATACATAGTCTGATTAGGCCACATTGAGAAACTAAAACATGTAGAAGGAAGAAAAGTCAGAAAAATTAATATTCAGTTGGGGTGATTAACTATAGAGAATGACTATCACCCACTTTATGATGGAATCAGCTTATCTAGACTACAGGGTTGTAAAATCATCAATACAGAGTGGGAAGTGAACATAGACATCATGTAGTGCAAACCTCAATACGGATGAGGAAAATGAAGCCAAAAGAGATAGAGTGACTTGCCCACTGTCAACAGAAAGTAAATCACAGTCAGAATTTGAACTCATGTCCTCTTACTCTAAATCTAGAGTTCTGTCCACTTCATCATCCTGTGCCCTCATCATTTTAGGATGCCAGTAGAATATTTGTCAAGACAAGTTTCTTGATAAAAATGAACCAGACAAGTTCCAGGGTCTCACAGCTAGATAGAAACTGTAAAGACTGTGGAGACTGCTACCTTCCCATCATCTCTTCCCTAGTCTAGTTTACAAATGACAACTACATCTGATTCCTATCCGAGCTAGAATCCTTCACAGCAGGTTCAACAAACCCTTCTCAGCTCAGCCTGGACCCAGGTTTCTCTTAGTATAACCCATCGATTCAATCTCAGAAACACTTGCATCACTTTCTGGCTAATAGTACTCTTCAATTTAATTGGACACCAGCACTGCCATGTGTTATTCTTATTAGACATAAAAGATCTGGAGAATATTATTCTACATCTGAAAATAACCACATGATGCCATATTGACTAAGGGGCAGAAACAACACTATCATTTCCCTTCAAGAGATGTCTCTAGCCCTCAGTATCATAAATAAAGACAAGCCCCTAAAATATGAACGCTCCTTTCTCATCTTTGCTAATAGTATTGTTATAATCCTACACTTTTTCTACTAGGAGGTCCCGATAGGGGGAGACTAAGATCTTCAAGTATGATGGGGAAGGAGGGGTAACACACACATACATATACAAGTGTTTATATGTATATATAGGTATGTATGTGTGTATGTATGTATAGACACATATATGTATGTATATACACAGAGACACATACATATGCACACATGTATATAGATACTTTGGGCTTCTATGATTTTATCTAATTTAAAAAACATTTATCAATTACCTCCAGTGGGCAAGACAATGTACCAAGTCAAAAGAAAAAACATTTCCTGACCTCATGGAACTAACATTCTCTGAGGGAGATAACAAATCTATACAGGTAAGTAGATACAAAGAGACTCAAATTAAAACATAATAATTTAAAGGGGGATTGTGCTAATAATAGCTAGGGGTGAGAGTAGGAGTAGGAGGGCAGGAAAAACCTCAGGGAGGGGGGGATTCACTGAGTTAGTTGTGAGGACAGGAGACATTCTGCACCTAGGACATCTCTTATACGAAGGCATGAGAGGGGGCTTGGAATGTCATAGACAAGGATCAACCAGCTGACCAGTTCAACTGCATGAAGGGCAGTCATATGAAATAAGATTAGAAAAGTAGGTGGGACCAAGACTGCGGAATGCCTTAAATGACAGACTAAGAATTTTGTCATTTTTTTCCCCCATCCATCAGGCATTTTTAAGTGTCTACTGTATAACAAGTCCTGTTTTAAGTGGTCTTTTATAAAGCTATCTTTTATAAAGACAAAAGTGAAATAGACCCTGATATCAAGGAGCTTCTAGTCTTTCTAGAGAGAAGTAAATACATTTTAAAAAAATACATAGTAATTTCATTCAGGAATGAAATGACTGGGAGATATCAGAAAAGGCCTCTTTTAGGAAAGAGTATTGAACTGAACCTTGAAGGCAACTAATGATTTCAAGAGTCAAAGATGAGGAGGGGAGAGCATTCCAAACATTGGGGAGCAGTACTGGAAAAAGCATGGAGGTAAGAGATGGTGTAGTATATAGGAAACATCAAGTAAATTAGTTTGACCTTAACACCCTGTGAATGAAAGGAAGGACTGTGCAATCAGTCTAAAAAGATAGGTTAACAACTGAAAGGGACACACTTGAGAACCTGGAGGGCCACTGAGGCCATAGGCTCCCCACCCCTGGATAAAAACCAGACTAGTAGAAGCTTTAAGTGCAAGACAAGAGAGTTAGAATGGTATTTCACAGAGGCAATAGGGAACCAAGGAAACTTCAAACAGGAGAGTGACATGGTCAGACCTTTGCTTTAAGAACATCCATGGGGGGGGGGGGCAGGGGGGGGGCGGAACTAGGTGTCGTAATGAATACAGCACCAGCCCTAGAGTCAGGAGGACCTGAATTCAAATCCTGCCTCAGATACTTAACAAAAACAAACTAGCCATCTGACCTTGGGCAAGTCACTTAACCCCAATTGCCCTACCTTCCCCCCTCCAAAAAAAAAGCAAAAAAAAAAAAAGAATATCCATTTGGCAGCTGTGTAGAGAATGGATAAGATTAAAGAGAGACTGGAGGCAGACAGATTAATGAGGAGGTCAATATAACAGTCCAAGCAAAAAGTAAGGAGAGTCTGAACCAGGATGGTATTTGTGCAAGTGCGGGAAAGGGAGTGAATGCTAAAGATATTGTAGAGGTATACTAGACAAGACTTGGTGATTGATTCAATGTATAGAATGAGAAATAATGAAAAGCTAAGACTGGCTGTGAAGTTGCATTTGAAGATTTTTGAGTGAGGAAAGTGATGTGATCAGGTCTACGATTTGTTTAGCTCAGGGGAGGGGAACTTGTGGCCTTGAGGACACACATGGTCTTCTAGGTCCTCGGGTGTGGCCTTTTGACTGAGTCCAGGTTTTACAGGATAAAACCTTTTATTAAGGGGATCTGTTCTATGAAGTTTTGATTCAGTCAAAGGGCTGCACTTGAGGACCTAGAGAGTCACATGTGGCCCTCAGGCCCCAGGTGCCCCACCCCCAGGGTTAGCTGAAGATAAACACAAGCCATAGTCTCTTAAAAACAAGTCTTTCATAAAAATGCTCCATTCATTCCCTGGCCACTTAGTATATACAGGCCAAGCAGAGTGAGGAGGTAAGCAAAAAAGTGGCGAGTGAAATGAATACAAAGAGTCATTCTGCCAGCACAGCAGAGAGGAAGGAGCACAGGACACTTTGGGTGTCAGGACATTTCTTGGAAATTTCTTTCGGGGCCTTTGTTTCCTTACAAATAAAATGCAGGGACTGTGCAACTAGACCATGTGTAAAGCCCTTTGCAGTTCTAAGGATTTAATTCAAACCCCCTGTTCCCTGCTTTTTCAGAAGAAAGTCTGTGTTTTTAACCACAAGTCCATGGACAACTGCCTTAGCATGTTGTAATGGAAAAGAGACAGGATTTGGAATCAGCGGATATTGCTTTGAATTCCAGCTCTGCTAATGGCTACCTGTGTAACTTTAGGGAAGTTATTTAACCTCCCTAGGTCTCCATTTCCTCATTTGTAAAATGAGTAGGGTGGATTAAATGATCATTAATGTCCCTTCCAACTCTAAATCCAGAGTCCTAAGGTTCTGAGTGATTCGCTATCTCACACCATGTGTCTAGGATCTAGCTGGAAGGGGTAAAAACAAGTTGTTTTTAAAAAGTGTGTCTACATTGAAAACTCCCATTCCCCTATTCCAGAGACTAAACTGATTTGAAAAATGTTGTTATTGTGATGAAAGACAAACAGACTAGATAGATAGATAGATAGATAGATAGATAGATAGATAGATAGATAGATAGATAGACAGAGAGATGGATAGATGGATGGATGAATGGATGGATGGATGGATGGATGGATGGATGGATGGGTGGGTGGATGGATGGATGGGTGGATGGGTGGATGGAGAGAGAGAGAGAGAGAGAGAGAGAGAGAGAGAGAGAGAGAGAGAGAAATCTCCATAGATACAATAGATGGTTGGATAGGTAGGTATGTAGAAATAGATAGATACAAGATGCTTAGTTATATAGCTACAACAGATGGCTGGAGAGATAGGTAGGTAGAGATAGATGCATAGATATAATGGATGGATAGGTAGATAGCTATAGATTGATAGATATATACATACATAAAATAGATGGATAGATAGATACTTAGATGGATGGATAAGTAGGTTGGTAGGCCCAGATATAAATACATAGGATAGGTAGATGGATAGGTAGGTAAAGATACTTATAATCAGGTAGATGGATAGACAGGCTAGAGATGGATGGATAGGTAGATTGGTAGGTATAGATACATAAATAGACAGATCTTTCCTTCTTTCCATAGTTTAAGGACTATTTCATAGTTATGGGAAGAACTTTGAGATATTGATAAGAGAGAATCTTATCTATGAGCACAGAACTGGTGTGCAGCTTTTCTCAGTTATATCTATGAGAATTAGCAAGGCTTATACATACCATAGTTATGAAATGTAAACATCCGGACACAGGGGCCCTTCTTAACTCTATGCTAAAATCTCCAAGGGAAGAGACAAAAAAGAAAATGGGAATTTAAAACATTGAATTTGGGGGCTAGAGGCAGGTATTGGTCCTGTGATTTTATCAGTATCAGAGGAGCTCCCCAAGAGGAACTCCTTCTAGCAAGGCAAATCAGCACTGGCTTTTAAACTTACAGCCTTAAAACATTGCCTGGGGGTACCCAGAGATTAAGAGACTTGCCCAGGTTACACAGCCATTATGTGTCAGAAGCTGGATTCATCTTTTACCATCCTTTATGGAAAAGCCACATTGCGTTACCATAAATGACTGAGTCAATGCTACAAGTGTCCTGCACAAGATCACCACAGGCAGGAACACTGAAATGGCTGGAATGACAGTTCCCAGTGTCTGCTGAGTTCATTCAGTGGGGATGATGGAGAATTTTCTGCTGATTGTAACAACAGGCATTTGCTCTTAAACTATTCCGACTTTTCTGGTAGATGGTTTCAGCTGACGTAAAAACTCAACCAGCTTTGTCTGGCTATAATCAGAATGCCAGGAAGAAAACCTCAGCTTCCTGAATTCTTTATAAAAATGATAATAACAACATTTATATAGTGCTTACGACATGCCAGACATAGGCACATTGCATTTTACACTTTATATTTTTCAACTGATATAATTGAGCAATGTGTTTATTGATGTACACTTTATATATTTCATTTGATCTCCCAGGAGGTAGGTACCATTACCATCCTCACTTTACAGATGAGGAAACGGGGGCACAAGTTGAAGGTCTTTCCCAGCAAGTATCGAAGGTCAAATTTGACCTCAGGTCTTCCCAACTCCAGGTTCAGCACCCTATTCACTACTCCACCTAGCTGAACCTAGCAGAAGTTCTAAAGAACAGTGGGCTAATAGGCTAGAGACCTGAGTTCTAGAGTCAGCTATCCCACTCACCAGCCAAATAAACTTAAGCGAATCACTTTGCTTCAGTTTCCTGATCCAAAGAAACAAAGGGTTTGGAATTGGATTAAGTAAACACTGGATAAGCACCTACTGTATGCCCATAACTATTGGTGGACAGTTTCCTCTCTAGAAGTTCCCTACATCAATCAAATTACAAGACTGGAACTCCCACTACCTTACTTGCTCCCTCACCCCTAAAAAGTACAAAGGACTTGTCCTGAGTATACAAAGAAAATTGTCTTTTTCTAGGGGAAAAGTACTAAGGATACAAATTAAAGAATGAAATAATTGCTGCTCCCAAGGTGATTAAATCTTCTATACAGGGATAGAGAACATAAGATCATAGCTCTAGAAGGGACCTCAGGATTCCTCTACTTTGACCTCATCATTCTGTTATTGAAGAAGTTGGGGTACAGGGAGCCTGAGTGACTCATCTGAGGTCCCACAGGTAGTAAGTGTCAGAGATGGGACTTCAAACCACATCTTGTGACTCCAGAGATCATCTAGCTGCCCCAAAGAAAGGCCCGGTTTCACATCCTACCTCTGGCCCATACTAGCTATGTTACCATGGACAAGTAACAGTATCAGTGTTCCCAACAACTGTTTTAGACTATAAATTACAAAAGGATTTGTTGGTCTGGGGTTTAGTGGTTAGAGGACACTGGACATGGGACCAGGGAGACCTAGGTTGGAATCCTGCCTCAGACACTTACCAACTATATGACATTGGGCAAGTCACTTAATTCTACCTTGCTCATCCATAAGATAAAGGGATGGGACTCTATGATATCTATAATTCCCTCCACCTCTAAATCTATGATGCTGATATGTGAGTATTGCTAGAAGGAGGCACACTGCTTGGAGTTCATTACAATCAGTCAACCAAACAGCATTTTATTAAAACCTTGATGTGTTCCAGGCACTGTGCTAAGCCCTAAGGATACAAAGAAAGGTTTAAAAAAATGCCAACCCTCAGCAGTTGTGTTCCCTCCTCTTCCCTCCCCCCCGCCACAAAACTGGACAACATGAGTCACTTTCTTTAAACACTGAATTTAAGCAATAAGTATACTTGGCACACATACCTTACAACAAGGAGGTGGACTAGATTACTTTTCAAAGTATTTTCAAATTCAGGTTTTGATGCTATAAAGTCTGGCTGAATACAAATCTAAACAAATGAAAAGTTAGTTCCTAGGAATTTAGAACTAAAAAGGACCTTAGACTGATCTTGTCCAACCCTCTTCTTTTTACAGATAGAGAAGCTGAGAATGACTCCTCTAAGGTCACACAGGTACTAGGATCCAAACCCAGGTCCTCTGATTCCAAATTCAGTGTTCTTTCCATCACAACCTTCCCCTGTGTCACCCAGTTTACCAAGTGCCTTGACAACAGGCACCTTTCCCAATCTGGAATGAAACTCACAAGGGCTTTGACTGAAAGAGTCAGGAAAAGAAGGTTCTTACCTCAAACTATTTGTTTAAAAGAAAAAAAAAAACAGTAAAGCTCAGCCAGAGTAAATTGCTATTTTACTCCTTTAACATAAACTATGGAACTGCATACCTACTCATTAAATTGTATCAATGCGAGGTGCTATATGAGGTAATCTGCTAGGGAAAGTCTCAAAATACCAAAGAGTAAAAAGGTTTTAGTATATGTTACTTATTATATTTTTTTGTTAGAAGAGCTGGGCTCTTCTCTCAATTAGGATTAAAAGGCTTCTTTATATTAACTTGTAACAAACTTTAATAAAAAACATAGGAGCATAAAGCTTGCCTAATGAAGAGTGCCAACAGCCCATCAAATCTAATGTCAGTGCTTCAGAGGAAGAAAAAATAAAATGCCAAAATAAACAAAGCTAATTTTGCTAACCAGCACATCTGAAAAATGGTAGAAGCAGCCTGCCTGTCCCTGCCTTTCCATAGGAGATTTGATCATCATGCACAATTAATGCAATGATCACTCACTAGGCTCACAACACCCTTATCCTCCCATTGGGCAGCACTGTACATGTTTATCAGACACATGGTCACCCTCTTTGAGCCCATGACTACTCAGGATGGTAAATTCCTTTCCTCCTCTTTTTTCAAAATGCTTATTTGCCTATCACACAATGCTGCGACCCCTCCTCCCCCCAACAAAATGCTGCCTTTAATGGGTTTTCCTGTGTGGCAGGAAATCAAACAGGCTTAAAGCTTTTAAGTCTTGAGAAATCATTCATTGTCTCCAAACTACCTACCTTTAGGCAGTAAAATCCACCAGACCTACAACCTTCCCACAAATAGACCAAACACTAGATGTCCTGGACAGAGTTGCCTAGCCCACCCAGTTTGGAGTTCACAAGCTTCCTTCAGGATCTCACTAGTCTCTTAGCCTCTTCTTCCCTTTCTCAGCTTCCCCCATCCTACTCCCAGTCAGAGTTCAATGAAATCAATTCACCAATGATAGAGGCATGTATTTAGAGAGACAGATTTCCCCACACAAGAGCAACTGCAACATAAATCACAGGAAACTATATGAAGAGGCTGTGAAAAGCCCAGTGAGCTTCTTAGCCCATTACACATTCAGTCTGGAATAATGACCCCTAATTTATTTTAGCTCCAGTGGTCTTTGGTGGTGACATTCTTAATCTTACTCTGAAGATTTCAGGACACTTTTTATTGTTGTTGTCTTGAACTAGGAAATCTGACTCATTCTCTATCTGCTGAGTAGTTAATCTGGTCAAATGCTTCCCCCCAAAATAACCATCTGTCCTACCTTACATTCCTTTCCTCTTCATACTATCTCAGCCTCAGTCTGCCCTGCTGGCTCATTCAGAGATCTGTAATTTCTCCTCTGCCTTTATGTCTGCTTGCTTATATTTTAGAGTAGACAA
This sequence comes from Pseudochirops cupreus, assembly GCA_028627135.1. Lineage (NCBI taxonomy): Eukaryota > Metazoa > Chordata > Mammalia > Diprotodontia > Pseudocheiridae > Pseudochirops > Pseudochirops cupreus. The sequence goes on from CM053582.1 coordinate 269,463,024, forward strand.
TAGAGGTGATATAGGCCATTATTCATGAGGAGCTTGGAGGGTAATGTGAGAAATGCCTCATCTTCTGACCCCTCTTAGCATAAGAATTGCTGATAAAATTCTCAACTGAAAGGGGAAGATTCTGCTGAGAAAATATCAGCAAGATGCTCACTCTGGAGCAGTGTTCTGGAGAAAGACACAAGGAAAAAATATTTCATTTTACTGAAATGAAAATTTATAAAACATGCACAAAGGAATTTTGACAATAATTAGGACAGTCAATTTCCCACAGCCCATGCTAACAGAGGACAGGAAGCATGGTTAAGATAAATCCACAGATAACACCAAACCCTCACATTAGGCAATAGTTTTGGTCCACTTTCTGATTCATTCATCCATTTAGTTACTCATTCAGCAAGCACTATTAGTACCTATTAGTGTCTGGAGTCTTATGAATCTGATCAAGAGAGCTTTAAACTGAAAATATTAAAGGGTAGGGAATAGGGAGGAGGGGTGCAACTGTTCATATAGATCTGCCAAGGCTGAAATCATAGAAAGTAGCAGGTACAACACAGGAAGGAGAGAGGCAGACAAAAGGACTAATAATTAATAGGAGACAATATCCAAGAAAAAATTAGCAACAAAGCCCATAATCTGAGATATCTACATGCAAATGCATAAAGTGTGGATGATAAATAGGGTGCCCTGGAGATTCTAATTCAAAGATGCAAATTTGACCCCATAGGTATAGCCGAGACTTGTAGGGATGAAAATGATAACTTGAATATGGCTGAGGAATGGTACATTATTCAAAAGAAACAAAATCCATAAAGGAGGCAATAGGTAGTATTGTATGTGAGGAAATTCAGGGCATTTGGCTGAGGATTAATGGAGGGAAAAGTGATACCATCATGGGATTATACTATAGACGACCTGGACAGAAAGAGGAATTAAATAAGGAATTCTGGAAACATCACAAACCTGGCACAGAGACCAATAGTGTTGTGATGGTACACTTCATCTCTAAATCTCTGTTGAAGCTCTTGACCTCTCAACCAAAAGCAGAATAGATGATAAATTTGTGACATGTTATAATAATAATTTCATCCTATGAAAGATAAGAGGAGGCAACAAGGGGAACTGCCATTGCAAAACTGATTCTTAACATCAAGAAAAACTGGTTACTGGGAGAGAGATGAAGAGAAACTGTGGACATGGAGGTGCATGTTTGCAATCCTTGCTAGAGTATGGCTAAAGTTCACACTAAGTGCAGCACCAAAAGGCAGAGCCTCTGGGAGTAAAAAGAACACTAGGCTGTCTAAGGAGGGGTGAATCAGCCAAGGTTAGAAGGTCAGAACCAGAGAAGGTCCAAACTTCTGTAGTGATCAGTCATGGGAAAGAGTCCATGAATGGCTACTGCACTTCAGGAAGGAAGGAAAGAAGGAAGGAAGAGAAGACAAAGAAAAGTTATGCAAAGCTCAGGGACAAGGAAGTACACCATCATAAAATCAGTGATAAAAAAGGGAGGGGGGGTAGTCTGATGTGCATCTTAGATTTAGATAAAAAAAATTTCCAGAGGGCTCAGTAAAAGGATGAGTAGAATGTGACAACTTAATAGTCTGCAGCACAAGTCAAAGGATAAGATGCTCTCAAAAGCGAAATTCTGAAAACATAAATAAAAATAATTCAGATAAGGGGGGGAAAGGAGTCTTACCTAAAAAAAATGATGTAGCTGCATAAGGAACTCATCGACCAACTCATATCTTTTTAAAACACATATGTTCATTCATCCTTCACTTTCAAAGAGAACCAATAACATTATGAGATGATGTCTTGACTTGCATGTTAATTGGATTTAAGTGAGACAGAGTTGCATGTATAGGGATGGGGTAGACACAAAGGAATAGCATAGTCCTGTAGGAATAGTTGGGGCAGCTAGGTGGCACAGTGGACAAAGTGTCAGGCTTGTTGTCAGGAAGACTCATCTTTGTAAGTTCAAATCTGGCCTTAGACACTTACTAGCTGTGTAACCCTGGGAAAATAATCATTTAACCCTGTTTGCTTCAGTTCCCTAATTTGTAAAAGGAACTGGAGAAGTAAATGGCAAACTACTCCAGTACCTTTGCCAAGAAAACCCCAAATGCAATCACGAAGAGTCAGACATGACTGAAAAATGATTGAACGACAAAAATAAGAATAGTGTCAAGGATACTAAAATGATCACAATCTGAGGCTGATTGGTGATATATACAAAATGTTGTTTTTGCTGGCAAAAAGAGGATCAAAGAAAGAATAGTACCACTGCCCAAAGTGAATGGGATGTGGGTAACTGATGACTGTGTCGAGAAGATGCTTCATTTGCTTATGTTTTCTCTTTCAAGAAGAATGACTTTTGGCTGGGGAATAAAAAGAGGGAAGGAGTTAGAGAGTTCAAATTGAAGATGTGAGGATATAATCCCTAACTTCAATGAATCCAAATTCCTAAGCATATAGTATCCCAGAGTCCTGAAAAAAACTGCAAATGCCATAGTCAGTAATGGTTGAAAGATCATGGAAAAGTTCATGGTGAGTTCAAATTTGGCCCCAGATTTTGACTAGCTGTGTGATCCTGGAAAAAATCATTTAATCTATCTCAGATTTAGTTTTCTCATTGGCTTCTGCCTCACTAAGTTGTTGTGAAGGCCAAAAGAGATAACCTATGTAAAGCATTTTGCAAATCTTAAAGAACTATATAAGTGCTAGTTATTACTATCATAACAAATATGATAATTATAAGTACATAAGAAAAAATGTGAAATACCATAAGTTCAGATGAAGCAGCTTTTACTAGGATTATTTAGGAGGCTGACAAATCAATCTGTCAAATCTTCCTTTTGTTTTTGTCTGTGATTAAGGTATATAAATGAACACTGTATGGCAAAAGGTGGGCAGGAGGAATAGATAGGAGCAATATGTATGACTTACCATGACTGCAATTTGGCTAGTCATCCTTGAATACTTAAGAACTTCTGCTAACAAAATTGTGCAGTTCTAACAGAATACCTTTGCTTTAACAGTCTCAAAAGTATTCTACCCTAGCACGTATAATTCATGGCCTACTGCCATTGAGTAAACTTGTGGAGTAGTCATAGTATGATATGGATAAAGTCATACAAGAAGGGAAGGGATTGATGGGTTGTGATCTGTAGCTTCTGAAGAAATGCCCAAATAAATGAGATCACATAACCATCAATTAAAATTCATGCCATACAAGACCTATTGTGCCTGCTTTAACAGGCAAGACAAAGTCAGAAGGCAGTGAGTAATATCTTAACCAGCACATACAAAACCAATTGTATAATTGAAAAGACCTGACATTCATTGTTTTCTTTCCTAACTTCTTTCCTAATATGCTGGATAACTCTCTCTTGTGACTATCTAGGTCGTATTTTTCTTAGCCATTCAGTCACTCTTTCATTTTATTGGATTATTTAATCCATTCACATTTAAGGTTATGAGCATTAAACTTATGTTTAGCTCCATTCATTTCTTTGGTATTGATTTGTATTTCTGTCCTCTTTTAAGTCAGCATTTTTTTCTTATAATTAGTTTTTCTTATACTACTTTGACTTTAGTCCGTTCCCACAAGCTCTCCCACTGGTACCCATTTACTCATTTAACCTAATATCCTTAATCTACTTAAAATTCTAATTTCACTTTATATCCCTTTATTTATCTGTCACCACCACCACCACCACCCCCCACTGACCTTTTCAACCCTTTCTTCCTCCACCTACCATGTGGTTTAAAATCATTTTTTTTACGTTTTTCCCTCCACTGTGTTAGTATAACTAATAAAGTAATTAATAAATAACTAATAAAGCTAGTATAACTAATAAAGTAACATTTTTCATATCCTTTTCAAAATTTTTAAATTTTGTTCTTTTCTTCCAACCTCTTTTGAATTTTATTTTCTAATTCATTGCCTATATCTTTACTTGATCCTTCTTTTTATGTCCCTCAAGAGTGTAGATTATCTAGAACAGCAAGTTTGAATTCCCTCTTCTATCCCATTCCACATTATTCAATTTGTAGATTCTATCTTATTCTCCATTTTTTTGCTCTGCCTCACTCTTAATGTGGAGGGACTTCTAAGTCACAGAACCAACAATATGGAAGGTTAAACATTTTATCCAATCCTCATAGACTCTTTAATCTCTCCAAAATAGAAATTATGCACTAGAGATAAAACAATTTCATTACTCTCCATGGTCTATGACAGTAAGAACCCAAAGAAGATAATAACTTCATGAACTAACACCTAATTGACACTCAGTCAGCAGGCTCCCACCCCCACCTCCCAATCACATTCCTGACAAAAAGTTTGCACTGGCCAACCCAACCCACAGACAATAGAGTGCATTCTTACACCTTGATTTTCTTCCTTCTTTCCAGTGCCATGGATATCCAAACTCCAAATGGCAGAAATTTGCTCAGAAATCCTTTCGTTTGTAATGGGAGGAATTCATGAGAGGTACAACCCTTTCTCAGAGAAGGTAGCCTTCTAATGCGTAAATACTGGCTCCCCATGAAGATGAAGCCAATTATAAGACACCTTTCTGCAATGGAGACATAGTAATGTTCTATGCTACAACAGAGCTCAGATAAAGAAAAGGAATCAAGAGAATGGAACAGGATATGTCTAGGCTTATAATAGGTTTCAATTCTACACCTTGACTCCTCCAGTGCTGTGGAGATGAAAACTCCAAATGTCCTAAATCTATGTAGGTTTTGACTGCAGTATGACAGTGTTCTATGACTGGGTCTAAGAACTAAGGAACAAAGAAAACAAAACAGGATATGTTTTTTGGGGCTACGTAGTGCTCCATTAAACCTAAGGGAAAGAACTCAGCATCTGACTAGGACCAGTCCTCTATGTCTAGAATTCACTTGAGGTAGAGACCTAGATTGGTGAACTTCAAATAACCCAGTTTGTGAGGAGGCTGAGATGATTTTAGATCCAATCCCCAGGAAAACTGTCATGAGTCTAAAAGTGAAAAATAGGAGAAAATAAGAGGGAAGAGATCAAAATTACTATAGATCACAAGAAGGAGAAAACTCAGAGACCTTGAGCATTAGCAGATGAATCAATGGGAAAGACATCAACAGCAGAAGGAAATATGACCTTCAGATCTAGTAAATGAATTCAAGCATCTATGAATAATCGCTGCAAAACAAAGGAAAATGATTCAACACCTGATGAGTTAGAGGATCCTGTGGATTTTAAGGAGAGGGTAGAACCATAGCCTGCTGCTTCTGAATATTTTAAAGAGAGAAATAAGAATTGTGAGAGCAGAATTTATAGCCTGCAAAACAGAAATAATTGGCAAGATAGGAAAACTTGAATCTGCTATGACATCTCACTAAAGAAACAAAAAAGAGAATAACTGATTGGGAATGAAGATACACAGAAACAAAGGACAATCTGGAAGAAGAGAAGCACAAAGCAATAATATTAGAAGAAAGCATGTTCTTACCATATGAGTAAAACATTGTAATCCCAAAGGTAGGATGCTTCTAGATGTCTTAGAAATTGTAGGTATCCCAGAAGGGCACATCAAGTTAATAAAGCTGAATACTATAATGCAAGAAATAAGTCCACAAAACTACCCAGAAGGGATAGAAATCCTAGATCTTCTGAACACAGAAAACAAAGTGCCAATTGAAAGAATCCATAGATCACCTCCAGGAACAAATGTGTAATGGAACCATTGTCATGTGTTAAGAGTCATTCTGTGTCCCAAGTCATGAAGCCTGATCTTAAATCCTACCCTTACCATAATCATTCTCTACCCTTAAAAACAGGGTATCCTAGCTCTGGCTCTATAATACCTACCCTAAAACTCTGGGTGATGGCTGTCCTTGGAGACACAAAAAATCCTTTCTTTTGTAATGGGAGGAATTCATGAGAAGTACAACCCTTTCTCAGAGAAGGTAGCCTCCTAATGTGCAAATACTGGCTCTCCATGAAGATGAAACCAATTATAAGACACCTCTCTCTTGTCATAGACATATATCCCACCATGGGAAAATTTTTCAGTGGCACCCTTTAAATTCACCTCTGGGTTAAAAACCATCTGCTGCTCTACTCCATTTCAATCACTACTATCCATTGTTTTGGTCCTGTTCTCTCACAGTTTACTGTCTTGCTGAAAGAGAAAGGAAATTACTATTGCTTCTCCCCCTGTCTCTGAACTGGGTAGAGATGCATCTCCAACAACTTTCTCCCTGAATGAAACTTCCCATTGTATTGTCCCTTTTACAAAAATATACTAACTTACTTATAGAGAATCATGGGATTTAGTCAATGGAGCATTAATTCGGTTCACTCTTCCTCCTTCCTCCTTAAATTTTTAAACCCATAGGTTTTTTTGCACGTCTTTTGATGATCCCACTTTGTTCTTTTTTATATCTTTCAGTTCAGTTTCTTTGCCTTTCTAAAATATAGCCTAAAAATATTGGTGAATTTATTTAATTACTTTTTCTGATAGATTGTATTTATTGGCCTTGTTTTGCATTTCTCATTTGGAGAATTTTCAAATAGAATGTATTTCCAATCTTTTTTTTTCTTTTCAGGGAAGCGATAATTAGTTCTTGTTCTTGCAGGAATGATTAAAATATCTCTCTTTTATTTGATGTTCTCTTTTCCATGATTAATTTCAGTTTTGCAGAAAATGTTATTCTTGATAGTAGCTTAAAGATTTTGTTATGCCATTCTTTTCTTCATTTTCTTATGACTGCAAAGTAATACTGGGTTATCCAAACTGGCATTCTATTATATCTGCAGATCATTCTTCTTGCCTTTTAAATATTATTTATTATTGAAATTGTTGAATTTAACTACTACATGCCATGGTGTTTCAAGTATGCTTGTTTTTTTTTTATGGCAGTCATTTGTGGATTTTATCAGTGCTTTGTAGACCATTTTCTAGAGGTATTTCTTGCAATACGGCAGTTGTTTTTTTTTTTTAATTTAGCATGTTCTTGGACTCTGTGATCCTATGTTTCTTGTCTTCTAGGTCACTTGTTTGGCTTATATAGATTCATGTGTCCTTTTAAAGTTCTAGCCTTTTGTTCCATTTCTGTGAAGTTTTTTCTTATAATCCTGAATTTTTGTGTTCCAAATCTATCATTCTCTCTTCCAGAGAATGTATGTCTTTAGATAGATTTCCCATCACATTTTCTATTTTTTCTATGCTGTTGTTCATTTTCTTTAATTCCACACTGAGAGCTCTAATTCCTAACCTAATTTCATTCCTAACATTTTCTTTTGAAAGTGTTGTTTCTCTTTTGAACTATTCTGCAGCTTCTTGTTGTTTCATGGTTTTGGGAGTTCGCAGAATTCTTTTTTTTTTTTGCATCAGGGATTTTTTAACATTTAGTTTTCTTTCATAGTACAAAAACTATTTATTGTGTCCTAGCTTATCATTGAATTTTTACTCATTTTCCTTCTTCCTTCATGAGTTTCTCCAATGGCATATCTACCTATGAACTACTTTAATATCCAGTTTTCTCTGTTTGCCTTTGGGTCTTCCAGTTTTTCTCTTATATTCCCAGTATCTTGTCTATTTTTCTTCTAATTCTTTGGGCTCTCTCACTTCCACCATCACATGCATGCCAAAATTGGGAATCCTTAACCTTCTTGTGTTGGAGACTTTAAGGTGCTAAATGTGGTCCCTGCTCAGAGTACACTCTGCAAGGGAGGGGCTGACCCCTTCTTAGTTTATACTGCCCTTTCACTTGGACATGGAAGCTCTTTATCCACTAGCCAGATCTGTGTCCCCCATCTTCAACCCCACCACTTTAGGTTACTCTCCAATTCCTTTGTGTGGCTAGACAGAGTTAAATGATTACTGAGACATGATACATGTGGAGGAGCTAGTAAGCTGCTGCCATGGAGGGATCTGTCAGGGACCTCAGACAGTCATGTGGAGGATGAAAGATGAAATGACTAAGGAAACAAAGGTTCAAGCTTCCAAGTATATTGATTTATTAAGCAATGCATGTCCATTGCATAATAAATCAGGACCAGGCCTTCCTCAACTTTGGCACTAGATCCTGAATACAGGAGGAGACAGATTTTTTATGCATTAAAGACAATCAAATAAAACCAATCAGTTAAAAGAAAACAATTAGCAGGGTAAAACCCAGGATACAAGATTAGGTGATCTGATTTCTAATTAGAGAAAACATTAGGGACTTTCTAAATTGGGAGGGGGAGAGCAAACAGGTGCAATTCCCTGAAATCAGAAAAAGAAATGTGCCACTCCCCACAAGTGACTATATTCAATCAAAGGAATATGGAAACAGTAATGGATTGACTAATTGTGAGAAAACTCCTTGCATCAATCTTCAGGTATGACTGGGCTTCAGATCAGCAAAGCCTAGGTCCTTAAGGGTCTACAAGCAGCAGATAGAGGCAGTCCGGCTTCCTAGACACACAAAGCTAGGTTCAAATAATGCAACAGAATTTTCTGACAATTCCCACAGTTGAGCAAAGTTTTTTCATAAGAAAGAAACTGGACTAGACACAGAATTGAAAAGAAAGGAAACTAAGCTAGTTCCAGAATTGAGTCACAAGATAAAGTCAATGTGGTTCACCCAATTCCCACTACCACTTGCTGTTTCAATTACCTCAATACCTTGACTGCACTTGGTCCATGGTATGGATTGGAAGTAGGAACACTAAGTGATAGCTCTAAATATTACACTTGTACAATGTTATTTCATGAGATTTTTACCTTATGAAGTGTTTCTGTCTTTATATTTTGTGGGTTCAGCTTTAGTTATCCTAAATCTGGTACATAATTCCTCTTTCTGAGGTTTTCTGATTGAAAAGATCTGTTGAAAACAACTACTCTACCATCTTTACAACCACATGGCCCAGGAAGGGACCCTAGAAATCATCTAGTCTGAACTCTTCATTATTTCTGGAAAACCCATTTTGCCCATGTTCACTAGGAAGGCAGCATTTTTAAGTGCCTACTAGTTCTTAGGCACCATGCTAAAGGACATGTGTGTGTGTGTGTGTGTGTGTGATTTATATATAATCTTTTTATTCTCACAACTTGGGAGGTAGGTTCTATTATTACTCTTACTTTACAATTGAAGAAACTAAGGCAGACAAAGTTTAAGTGACATGCCCTGGGTCACACAGCTAGTTAGTATCTGATGTAAACTTGTTTTTTTGATTCCAGGCCCAGCATCCTATCCTCTATGTCACCTAGCTGCCTCTTGATGTAGTTGTTGAGGGAATAAAGTAATTATCTACATGTATTATATTTGCTAGATTATAAAACTATGCCTACTTAAATCACTCCATTCTCTTTAGCATAATCTAACTATAAGTAAGCACTTAATGGACAGACCAGTTTTTGTGCTACTGATATTACTATGACATTGCTATAATGCTGATAATAGTGAGAATGAGGACCTTGCAGGACAAACTCATCCTTTTATCATACTCTTGGCACCAAGCTTTCTAGGGAATGTTAACACTACCTTTGAGACACATAATATTTTACAACTGATTTATTATTACCATATCCATATTTTAAAACCAAATGGATTGGTTTTAACATGTCTCAGATGTTCCACCAGGGTCAAAGCCTTAAAAAACTCACTCTAAGTGCCTGGTCTCCAACTCTCTTTTAAGAAGTCTATTTAGGATATATCACTGGCCATTCATTATGAGAACTTATTCATTTGCATAACAAAGTGCAGAATATCCTCTAACCTTTGAAGTGGTTTCCATTACAGTAAGTGTTTTATATGGTAGTTGTTAATAAAAAGCTAAGAACCAAACCCTAAAAATTATTATGTCTCCTTGCCAACCCTAGCTGTCTAGGTGATAAGAGCCTGAACAAAAGATGGTGGCAACTGAAAGATCTTGAGACACATGGAAAGACTTCTAAGCAGTGTAGTATGATACATGGAGATCTGTCTAACCTTCTCTCAGGCCATAGTACAGAATAGAATTATGGTCCATTTTAGTGTGGACAAGACAATCTTGTTTAAGTCCCATAATGTATCATTCATTGTGGGCAAGAAGCCCAGTGGCCTCATCCAAGTACAACCACTGAAACCTAACTGGTGCCAAGAGGTGGGTGTTCTGGTTCCTTCCTACTACCCAATGTAAATGAGCAGGAAGGGAATGGGGGTAATTTTAATAAACATATTTCTAAAGAACATCATGTCTCATTTAAACCCATATGTTCTCATGGGGCACCTATGTTTTCTTCCATGTCTGACTGAAAATCTTAGCAACTACTTTGTGAGAACTGGGCCACGCTAACAACAAAGAAGCAAATAGTTATTATCCCTCCTGCAGGAATCCGCCATAGAAGGTAACCAATTCCTGTGCATGCATTCATTCATTCATTGGCAAGTAATTATTGAGCTCCTCTTGTGGTCCAGGCACTTTGCAAGGTGTTACAAAAGATATAAAATTAATAATGCATAGTTCCTGCCCTCCAGAACTTAAGCTATATTAGAGACTTGTTTCTTAGAATATTGTAGAGATTAATGAGACAAATTAATCCGGTCTACACATTTCTTAGATAAGAGTAATAGAGCGAGGCCAAGTGACTTGCCCAAGCTCACACACCTTGTTAGTGAGACTAGGACTAGAATTCAAGGGGAGTGAGAGAGAGATGGAGAGAGAGAGACAGACAGACAGAGAGAAGAAAGAGACAAAAATAATTATTTTCAATATGAAGCAATAAATGGGTATGTCACATAACTGATATGAACTAGGTACTCTAGCAATGAAGAGAAGACTTACTTCTTTCAGGACATGTAGGGAGCATAATCAAGGAAAGTTTTGTAGAAGAAGTGACATTAAGCTGTGAAGGGTAAAGTATATGGTTGTGCATGAGGGGAGCATAGGGTTCACCTGGTGGAGGAGCTTGAAAGCCAGGCTGAAGAATTTGCACTTGATCTGGTAGGCAATTTGGATTCATTGAAAGGTTTTGAGCAACAAAATGTCATTAACCTAATCTTCCTTAGGAAAATTAATTTGGCAGTGGTGTGCAATTTAAATTGCCATTAGGGAAACTAGAAGCAGATAGACCAGTCTGGAAGATATTATGCTAATTTTGTCATAAGGTGATAAGAGCCTGAACAAAGATGGTGGAAACTAGATCTTGAGACAAATGGGTAGACTTCTAATCAGTATAGTATGATGCATAAAGTGCTAAACTTAGAGCCAGGAAGACTTGAGTTCAAATCCTGCCTTAAATACACTAGCTCTATAACCCTATGCAATTCACTTAACCTCTGTAGACCTCAGTTTCCTCATCCCCAAACTGGGTCTTATAAGGGACTGGTAAGTACACAGAGTGTGTTCATTTGGTTGATCCAATAGCCACATCAAAGAGGCTGAGGATTCTACTTCTGGAAAAGGCTTGATGCTATGTAACAGAAGGCCCTTGCTCTCAAATTTGGAGTATGTGTGGAGACATTCTGTAAATGATTCCAGTCTGAAAACTACATGGCAAAGAAATATACTGGCTGTGGAGCTAGAATTGAAGTTCATCCAAAAAGGGACTAGCCAGCCAAAGTGAGTCTCTTGCTTTAGTGATAGCTCTTTGCTCATGGCTATTATTTGAATAAGAGAAACATGGCTGAAAGACTCTGGAGAGGGAGAGAAATCTTGAGCTCTTTCGTTCCAAAGTTGACATGTGTCACACAAATACAAACCTCTATCCTTTGCCTCCTTGTGTTTGACCTTTTGTGCTTTAGGTAAAGAAAGATTGGAGACAGTTACAACCTTGTGAGCCACAGGAGGCCTAGGAGTTTGAGTCTATGTTGGATTTCAAGACTAGCCAGGCCAGCAATGAGGCTCTGAGGAAGGACCTAAGGGACCCAGCTCAGTGGCAGCTGAGACAAGGACTTATCCAATGACTGGGCCACTTTTGGAGTAAACCTGTTGGGATCAATGCTAAACAGAAACTTCTCTAAGTTTGAGCTTACATTCTCCAGGGATTGAGGTGGTATAGGGGAGAGTGTACCCCCTGTGTGTTGGGAGGGGGGGAGTGTTCACTCTTTTGTTCCTGCTATATTTTTGCAGCAAATACTATACCTTTGCAGTAAATATTCCTTTTAAAAAAACCAATTGATGTTAATTTGTTAAATAGAACTGAGACTGTAATCACTAGTGGTTAGCAGAGAGGGAAACATCATAATGAAGGCTAAGGTGACAGTTTTAGAGACACTCTGAGCCCCTCAGGGTTACCTCTAAAATTCTTAGGGGAAGATGCAGCTAGCCAAGTTCCAGGAACCTAACCTACTAGTAAGGGGATGGAGTTGGGGAGCTGGGGGATGGAGGGAAAGTATAACCAAGGTCCTGCTACACGGAAATAATAGCACCTACTTCACAAGGTTTGTTGTGAGGATAAAATGAGATAAGGTATATAAAGAACTTCATAAACCTTCAAGCACTATATAAATGTTAGCTATTATTATTATTCCAGGTTTATGAACTTGTAGCTCTGTATCTTAGTAATCTGCAAAGTACATCAGGTACTTTCCAAAGTACTGCAATAACTCAGCACTCAGTGACTCCAAGTTCTTTTCATCCTCTTCAGTTACATAGCACACCATCTGCCAGAATATGAGAATTATTTACTCTCCCTGTTCTGATCTTCTTAAGTCTTCTGGAGCAAGTACATTTCATTTCTCTCCTCTTCTTCCTCCTCGTCCTCCTCCTCCTCCTCCGCCTCTCCTCTTCACTATCTCCACAACCCTCAAGAGTATATCCTCTCTGCCTCTGTTCATTATCTTCTCCACGTATTTTCTCCTACCATTCACTGAGCTTTGCCCAAACTTTTCATTCCCATGTGGAAAGTCCTCTGCATACCACCAATTTTGGATGGTTCCTACGTTTTCTCCCCTTAGACTCTAAGTGGTTCTCAACCTGTGGGTTATGTTCAATTCGTAACAATGAAAATACATCCTGCATAGCAGATGTTTACATTATGATTCATAATAGTAGCAAAATTACAGTTATGAAGCAATGAAAATAATTTTATGGTTGGGGTCCCCACAACATGAGAAAGTGTATTAAAGGGTTACGGCATTAGGAAGGTTGAGAACCACTGATTTCTAGCAGGACCATGGAATCTTAGAGCAAGAAAGATATCAAAGATATCTGCTATTAAAGTGAATTTTACTGAAGAATGGAGAGAGAATCATGGAACTTGCAGCCAGAAGGTACTTGGAGACCATCTAGACAAGGAGTTCTAAAATGTTTTGGTTTTGGGACTTCTTTATACTCTAAAAATTATTGAGGATCTTAAGGAGCTTGTTTATGTGACTTATATTTATCAATACTTACCATATTAAAAATTAACACATCTTAGTACTATTATGAAAAATTTTGACTTCACAGAATCCTTGAAAAGGTCTTGTTGATCTCCAGGCCACTGTGAGACTTAGCCTGTTGCCAGACCCTCATGGACAGAAGTTACTTCATGTCTGATTAATCTACCTATTAGAAAGTTCCAGTGTACCCAATAACTGGCTTATTCAACTTCATTTAGGCAAGGAATTCAAGACTCACTTTATCAGTTCAGCAAATGTCATCTAATTCAGGTATTCAAGGTTAGCAAACTTTCTAATTACAACACCCTTGATAAAAGGGGGGGATCCTCTCTGGTCATAGTCCATGGCATTTGCTTATCACCTGTCCTTAAGATCTCCCTCCCACTTTGAATCTACTCAGTAACAATAATCAGATATAAGGACAGAGAACTGGAGCTCTGTGCTCTCAACCAGAGCACACATCTCACTGTATGTCCGCACTACCTGCCTGCCTGTAGCACTGGGTAGCCTTAAGCTTATACCTGTAAGCAATAAACTCTCTGATTCATGATCCTTTGAGAGCTTATATTCCTTCTCAGAACCTCACCTGCAATCTCTTCACAGAGAATCTCTGATATAAACTAACCCGTTCATTTTTTAGCTAAGAACACTGAGACCCAGAGAAGAGAACTGGCTTTCTTAGGATTACCTGGGAAGTTGGTGGTTAAACTAAAACTGGAAGGAATCTATGTCTTCTGCTTCCCAATTCTGTGGTCTTTGCATTATAACACAGCAAGTGAACATGTTGATGATGTACCAGAAACTATTCAAATGGCCCTAAAAAAAAGTCTTCATTCTATTTCCTGTCTAAGCCATTTCTACATACTGAATATGGGTCCACTTTTCCATTTTAAGTTAGCCCTCTCCAGAACCCCAAATACTCCAAATTGTTTATATCAGTACTTTCTATGGCAGCAAAGAACCAGAAACAAAGTGGAGGTCCACCAATCTGGAAATGGCTAGATTGTGGTATATGAACATAATGGAAAATTACTGTACTGTAAGAAATTATACCTATTACAAGAAGTCATTGGAAGACTTACATAAATTGATACAAAACGAAGTAAGCAAAACTAGGAAAACAATGCAGATAGTGGCAGCAATGTAAATTGAAAGAACAAAAGAGCAATCAAGACTGAATGCTGTGAAATTATAATGGACAAACTTGGTCCTAAATAAGAGATACGAAAAGATACTTTCTCTTCCCTTTTCTTTCTTTACAGAGGTAGAGAATCATGAGTATGGAAAACTGAATATAAAGTCTGACTTTTTGAATTTGTTACTTAGCTTTGCTGAATTTTTTTTCTTCTTCTAAAAATTCCTTATTATAGGTGATGATTCTCTGGGAGGGGAAGGATACAATGGGAAATATGGGTGATACCATAACAAAAGATACTGGTTAAATTTTATTTTTTAAATATTTTTTCAAATCAGCCCTTCTCCCACAGTTGGGTAATTCTGTTTCAACTTGTATCTGTAGTACCACACAGAGCATGATCAGCTATTTTGTAAATAATAGGATATGGCACAAGATGTCTCCATTTGAAACCTTCTCCTACCAAACTGCAACTCTTAGATGGGTGTTTCTAAGTGAATATAGCTATTCAGCATGATCTTCCTTTAACCAACCTTCAGCCATCATCTTGTAAGCTAAAAATATTTCCCATGGAGGGTCTTAACGAATTCTCTCAAAATATGTTCGTTGGTATTTCCTGAGTTCAAAGGATCCTAGATTTCAAGCTAGAAAGAATATTAGATAGCTGTGTGACCTTGGGCAAGTCACTTAACCCCAATTGTCTTGCCTTCCCCTCTCAAAAAAAAAGAAAGAATATTAGAGTTCATCTAGTTTAACCCTCTGACTTTACAGATGAGGAAACTGAGGCTCAGAGGTCAGGTAATTTGCCCAAGGGTCACATAGTTTGTAAATGGCCAATTCAGGGCTCTGACTCTGAGACTAGCATCTTTTCCATTGTTGAGAGGCATAGTCAAATTTTTCAAACAACTGAATGACTCTTTAAATAAATCACTTCAATATTTTCTCTTTGAGCTTTTGTATGTGGATGGTGACATTGGAGATGGAGTTGAGAGGGTCAGAAATCCAGATTCAGCAACATAATGGCCAAAGACACCCTCGGGCCTACTGAGAGGATACCCAAAAGCCATTTCTCCTTATGCCCCCTTTACTTAGAGCAGAGGTCCTTAATATGGTATCCATGAACTTGAAAATATTTTTTGCAATTGTATTTCAATGTAATTGATTTCTTTTGTAATCCCATATATGTGTTTTATGCATTTAAAAATATTGCTGAGGGAAGAGGTCCATAAGCTTCACTAGACTGCTAGAGGAATACATGGAACGTGGCATAAGGATTGTCAATGCATAAAAATTGGTTAAGGACACCTGACCTAGATAGAGCACAGTCATAGGAAAACACCTCCCACCCCCCACCATTTAGTCCTCAGGCTGGAAGGGGCTCTTAGAGATTAGCTAATCAGTTCTCCTGCCTCTGAGAAGCCTCTCACTTAAATCAATGTAGATGATAATTTACCTTATTTCCCAATACCTCTAGAGAAGAAAATCATACACCCTCTCCTTACAACTCAGTCTGGAGTCTAACGATTCTGACCATAAAGGAATTATTTAAGTACCTTCTTAAATCCACATCCTCTTATTCTGTTCTCATTGGAAACAAAGAGTAGCTATTCATTTGGTCTGACAATCCTTCACATTACTAAAGATTATTGTTAGTCTTCAACCCTTTGTTTTGCAAGCCAAATGATTCTCACTCCTCTAGCCTTGTCTTATAGTTCTTGTTCTCAAGAACCATCTCTCTCACAGGAGATTATGGCAGCCTCCTAACAAGTATGGTCACAGGAATAGAGGTGTATCAATTCATTTCTATCTAGAAGGGACCTTACAGGTCATCTTATATAAATAGTAGATCTATTTGCCAGATGAGCAAATTGACGTTTGGAAAGATTAAGTGGTTTATCCAAGGTCAAACAACAGTTGTATGTCCCAATAACAAAGGTAAGATTTTAATTCATTATTTATGATTTGTGATTCATGTTATGATTTCAAATCTAGTGTCCTTTCTACTACCCTGTGGCTGCTTCAATGTCCTAATCCAACACCCCATTAGAGGTGTTGGCCCTACCCAGGAGGGAATCCAACTTTAAGAACGCCATTATAGCATGGGATTCTAGAACCCAATAGAGTCCAAATTACTCTCCCTCTCTCAAGGAATTCAGTACCAGGCTTACAATCTTTCTTTCTGACCTCATTCTTGGCAACTTCAATATTCAATTCACACAAGTCCTACCATAGCCTCTCAGTTCATCAACCTCCATCTCTTCTGAGCTGTGTCTTCATACTACATCCATGTGAATGTTCATACCCAGGATTTCACCATTAACTAAAATTGTTCTAACAACCCCATCTCTGTTCAGACCCTTTTTTATTCTCTCTCCCACTCCCTCATTCCTCCTAAACTTGATTCATATTGTCACCATGGCCTCTAGTCACTGAATCCCTCTCTGTTCTCTGCATCTATCATCCTTGTTCTGTTCTCACTTCCCTGACTTCACAGACTGGATATTATAACCAACTCAAGAAGGGATTGTTGTCTATTTCTGAATCACATGCTCCCTTGTCTTTCCATTGTTCATACTCTGCCATCTTCAATCCTGTGTCACCCCCACAACTACTCCTACTCCTGAGCTGCTCAAGGTTCCTGGATCTACTATAAATTCATGTCATCTAACTTTAACTGGAACCACATGAAAATCCTCCTTATTCATCTCCACTTGACTATTATACTCCCCAGAATGGCTGTTCCAAATCTTATTCTTCTTCAATCCCCCAACCTACCTCTACCCTCCTTTCCCCTGCTCTCTCTGAGTCTTTTTGTCTCTGTCCATCTTTCTCTATCTCTCTGCCTCTGTCTCTCTGTCTCTGTCTCTCTTTGTCTCTGTCTCTGTCTCTCCCCCCCCCCCCCCCATTCTTGCATTCAATTTTGGTTCCTGCTTCACTGAGAAACCAAGGCCATCTGTTAACGAATACTCTCACCTTTCCTTACTCCACACTTCAAAGCATCTCTATATCTTGACTCTATCTTGGTTTCCTTTGAGAGTGATTCAAATCTTCTCCCTCCCTGAGGCCACAGGAGTCAGGTAGTTTGTATTAATCACCTGACCTTTGTTTCTTTCACACTGAAGTAAGAGCCAAGAGTCTCACTCTTTGGAGGATGGGGAAAACCGAGATGGTTGCCATTTCTCAAATATATGTGTCTACTGCTAACATTTTATTACCCTTTTAATTAATCCAATTAAATTGTTTACTAGGATAATGATGCTTTGCCCAGAGGCTTTTGATTGACAAATGTGAAGGAAAAGAGGAAATTGCCAATGAGGGGGTATATAATCCAACTGATCTGATTGGTGTACACACAAACAACCTTTGACCTATGTCAGAACTCAGGTTAGCCAACTGAAAGAAATGGAAACAATAGGTGAATGGCAGCCAGCTACCATGGAGATCCTAATAGACAAACAAAGGAAATTTGAGCGGTAGCTACCCTGTCCCTGGTTGTGGTCAAATACATAAGGAATATTATTCTGGCATGCATACGTATGACTGGAAGAGGGAAAAAAGTGAGCGTGGAAAAGAACTGTATGGAGGCGATTGTAACAGTTCAGTTACTTTATTTGTATATTTATAGTAATGAAAAACTGTACCAGGGTGTGGGTAGGGACAGAGAAGAGGAAACAGATGCAAAAGACGACAGAGGCAGCTAGGTGGCACAACAGATAAAATAATGAGCCTCAAGTTAGAAAGACTGGAGTTCCAGTCTGGTCCGAGACACATACTAGCTGTGTGATCCTGGACAATTCACTTAACCTCCGTTTGCCTCAGTTTCCTCAGCTGTAAAATGAGGATGACAACTAGGTGGCACAGTGGATAAAATAATGGGTCTGAAGTTAGGAAGACCTCAGTTCAAATTCAGCCTCAGACACCTCCTACCTGTGTGACCTTAGGCAAGTCACTTAACCCCTTTTGCCTCAGTTTCCTCACCTGTGAAAATGAGCTGGAGAAGGAAATGGTAAACCACTCTAGTATCTTTGCCAAGAAAACTCCAAATGGGGTCATAGAAAGTCGGAAAGACTGAAACAACTAATATGAGGATAATAATAGTGCCTACTTCTCAGGGTTGTTACAAGAATTAAATGAGATAATATTTACAAAGCACTTTGCACAGTGCCTGGCACAGAGTAGGCATTTAACAAACATTTATTTCCACCCTTTCCATTATGACAGTACTTAGAAACACAGGGCTTGGAAACTTGATAGATATGGGAGGTGAAGGAGAGGAAGGCATCAAAGATAACCCATGTGGTCCCAACCCATCTTCTCAAGTTCATTATACACTACTCTCCCTCATACATTTACATTCCAACCAGGCTGGTTGATTTGCCAGTTCCCATACACAACATCCTCTGCCTCTGTTCGTTTGCATCAATTGTCTCCAGTGCTTGGAATGCTCTGCCTTCCCCCTCTGCTTCTTGTGACTTCTCACTCCTTTCAAGATCCAAGTGAACATCCACCTACTGGAAAGAAGTCTTCCTTGTGCTGGTGTTCCCTACTCCTCAAATTATTTTACCTTTATTTCATAAAAATTTTGTATTTGCTTTACAATGTGCACATGGTTCCCTTCCCCACCTCCCATAGAATTAAAAGGTTATAATAAGTGAGTGAATGAATGAAGTGACCAATGATCTGAATATAGGCCAAGTAAATAGTGGTGCCAGAGGGAAAAAATAGTGCAGCCAAGAGGAGCAGGTTTAGGGAGACAGATAAGGATCTCAGCTGGTGTCTCTAGGATACACCTTTGTATAACTCCCATTTTCTCTCTGAGAATCTATATCACTCCCCTCTCTTCCAAATCAAGATAAAAATTCACCTTGTCCCCAAAGCTTTCCCTAATTGACTTCATCCCACTTCAATTGCTACTTCATTCCAAGAGCATTCCCCTCAGCATTTATGGACAATATTCTGACCATGTACAATAGTCTAGATTAATCTCCACCTTTCATTCACTTTCATACTCAACTCTGTATTATATCTATTTCCTCTCTCCTTTCCCCCTCCCTCCCCAGCCACTAGACTGTAAGCTTCTGGAGATCAGGAACAAAGTGATACTTATCTTTGCATCTTTTTCAGTGAGTGATGGATTTTAGTTATTCAGGTAGAATTTACTTGTTGCTTTGTAATTGTTCTGAAATTCTTTATTTGTATACCATTTGCTATTCATTACCCCCAAAATTATAAGCTTACTGAGGAAAGAATTGTGTTTTGTAAACAATGATTTAACAGGATCTAGAGTGCAGGAGTGGGAACCCAGAAAACCTGGATTCAAATCCCCCCACCCCACCCCCAATACTGGCTAACTATGAGACTGTGAACAAGTCATTTAAGCTAAGCCTGAGTTGCTTCATCTATATAATGAGGACGAATAGACTAGCTAAACAGTCTCTGAGGTCCCCATCCAGGGATAACTCTATGATCTTGCATGTTATCATCTTTCTATATATCTTCAAAGTCTTCACCCTAGTTACCATCACCCATAGGGCCTATTAGAGTACTCAGCACAGAGTGTGCACTCGGTCAAAATGGCAGCCTGGCTTTTAATCACCTTCATCTTTTCCTTTGAGCCCTTTTTATAGGGTTCGACTGACACCAGTACCTAAGCAGTTTTCTGCTGGCAGGTACAACACAAACAATACCAGATCCAAATGAACTTAGCAGCTGGGTCAGTCTTGCTTACTTTTCATCCTGGAGTTAGTAATTTTCCAGAAATGGAGCAGCATTTGAGGTCTGATTCTATGAAGGAGATTTAGACAAGTTCAAGAAAAATCAGGGGCTACTCTGGGTGTTCTCTGTGCAGTCCAAAGCTCCCCTCAGCTGCTATACATTTAGTTCAGCCAACAAAGATCAGTTCCAGTCTTAGAATGGTGATCTCAATCAGCTGCAACAGGTTATAGCCTTTTAAGCTAATGAGATCCTTCTTGATCTGATTTTCCATTTCTCGTAGGACCACAAAATGGAAGCTTTTAAAGGAGCCCTGGCAACTGACTTGGGTTTTGTCTAATTTGTTTGGGGGTTGAGAGGAAGGGGGTGGCTGGAGACTAAATCGCAGAATCTCAGGGTTGGAAAGTGACCTTCGAGGTCATTTAATCTAGAAGAGATCTCTGAGGTCATCCAGGGAATAGAAATCTCCTACGAAGGCAATGGGGAAGATAATTAAAGATAATAATAATAATAGTTTCTTACACTTAGATAGTCCTCTTCCAGTAAAATATGACTAACTTCAGGGTAAGGACTATTTAATTTCTTTCTTTGTATCTCCAGTATCTAGAACAGCATTGTTGTTTTTGTTCAATCATTCCAGTCTTATCTAACTCTTTGTGACCCCATTTGAGGTTTTCTTAGCAAAGATATTGGAGTGGTTTGTCATTTCCTTCTCCAGCTCATTTTATAGATGAGGTAACTGAGGCAAAGAGAGTTAAGTGACTTGCTCAGGGTCACATAGCTAGTAAGTGTCTGAGGCTAGATTTGAATTCAGGTCTTCCTGACTCCAGGCCTGGTACTCTACCCACTGTGCCACCTACCTGCCCATATAGCAGAGTGCACTGCACAT
Source organism: Pseudochirops cupreus (assembly GCA_028627135.1). Lineage (NCBI taxonomy): Eukaryota > Metazoa > Chordata > Mammalia > Diprotodontia > Pseudocheiridae > Pseudochirops > Pseudochirops cupreus. The sequence goes on from CM053582.1 coordinate 269,484,101, forward strand.
AATAGTCAATAAGTGAGCCAATAAGAATTTATTAAGTACTTGCAATGCACCAAGCACTATGCTAAGTGCTGGAGATAGAAAAAAAAAAAAGGCAAAAAACAGCCCCTGCCCTCAAGCAGCTCACAATCCAATAGGGTGGGTAGGAGAAGGCAACATGTAAGTAACAAAGAGGAAACGAGACATATCCAAAAAATGGAAGTTATTTCAGAGAAAAGGGACTAGCATGAAGAATGAAAAAGAAAATCTTCTTGCAGATGGTGGGGCTTTAGCTGACACTTAAAGGAAAGCAAGCTGCTGAGGTCATAAAGGAGAACATTCCATGCCTTCAGGAGGGCCATATCTGAACGTGCCCAGAGTCAGGAGATGGAGTGTCTGTGTGAGGGATCACAACAAGGTCAGTGTCATCAGATCACAAAGTGCATGGAGAGAAGTTAGTTGTAAGCAGATTGGTTTAATCAATGTTTCTTGAGTCTAATGGAATTGAATTAAAATTTCTAATTTTTTAAAGATTTCCCAAGGAACCTGCATATATTGTCCTCATTTGACCTTCACAGCCACCATATGAGGTAGCTAGGACTAGTGCATTTTGTACATGATATAAAAAGGCCCAGAGATGAGTAACTTGACCATGAACTCATGTGGTAAGTTCACAGATCTGGAACTAGAATTTGTATGATTTCCTAAAAGAGTCAGATTTTTCAGGTTCTGGATTCTGTTACTAACACATGCTGTAGCCCTATCCATATAATGTAAGAAAGTCATGTGAAATACAAGCTTCCTTTCACCTCCTCCTTTTATTTACAAGTTCCAGACTAAATAAAAACTCAATTGTTTTTCACTAATAGCTATAAGGTACAGCAGATAGAGCACTGGCCTTGGAATCAAGAAGACTACCTTCTTGAGTTCAAATCTGGCCTCAGACACTTACTAGCTGTGTGATCTTAAGCAAGTCACTTAACCAAATTTGCCTCAGTTTTATCATCTTTAAAATGAGCAGGAGAAGGAAATGGCAAACCACTCTATCATCTTTGCCAAGAGCACCAAGTCAGACATGACTGAAACAATTCAACAACAAATGGTCACTCTTAGGAAGAGATAAGTATAGGCTTTAGAGTTAGAATAGACCTTATCTCATCTAATCCTACAGTCTTAGAATACAAAAAAAAGGAGAGAAAGAAAGAAAGGGAGGCCCAGAGGAGTTAAGACATTTAACTAAAGTGATATTGTCATAGGCAACAGGACCAGGGTTTGAACCAGAGTCATATACTCCAAATCCAGAATGCTTTTCACAGTCCCACCCTTCCTATTACCAGAGAAAGGTTTCTGATCATGTCCCCTCAGTGTTTAACTTTTCTACTGATTTTGAGAGAAAGAAGACAGGTTTTACTGTAGTATTTACCCTACTTGACAGCATTATTGTTGTGGGTGGTAGTGGTCCTTCAGTTTCAAAAAGGACAGGTGATGTGTTGAATTGTGCGTGAATTGGATTTAAGTGAGGCAGAGTTGCACAAAGCTGTCAGCCTCACTTTCTCTTCCAAAGCCATCAAAGTCCAGTGGTGAGACAAAAGTCAGGACAACTGGCGACAGGCCAGGATGCAGTGGATGACCTTGGCATCTTTGATGTCTGACCAAGCTCTAAGTGCTCCACAGTGCCTGCTTCAATCGCCTTCATGGCCACTGGAACAAATTGTTCTGGTCCACCCATTCTGCCAGTAAAATTCTTTTCATGCTCGGGGTAGGCATCCCACTAGCTCACTGATGGATTTGAAGCCTGTCAGCTCCCCTCAACCTGGTTTAGCCTGTCTGCCAGATGGTTTTACCAGGGCGTGGCTGCTGCTGCATCTTATCCAAACTTACTATCTTCTATTAAAACACTGTTCCCATAATAAAGGGTGTCCCAAAAAGTCTTGGTGTAGTTTTAAGTTATTAAAGCATAACATTTAATTAATTTAATGACTTTAAACTGCACTAAAACTTTTGGGACACCCTGAATGTACTTAATAATCATAACAACCGCCCCCACCAAAATGTACACAGTGTTTTAAAGTTTTGAAATTGTTTTGTATCATTCTTTCATTTGACCCTTAGAAACCTGTGAGGAGCCTTCCCATTTTGCAGATGAGAAAACTGAGTATCAGAAAGTTGGAATGGCTTGCCCATGGTCACAGAGCTAGCAAGTCCCACATTCTTTCCATTATATCATGTTGCCAGATAGTAAATATTTGCCAGCCACTTAAGTGTTGAATAAACAAAGAAATGAATGAATGAAGTAACTAGAGGTGTGAATAGAGGCTACCCCAGAAAAATGAGGTCTCTTTGATAGCAAACACTATCAAATATTTATATAAAAACTGATTTGAAGTCACATGGATTTTATACAAGTTGGATGAATAATCTAGGTTCTCATATCCCCCAAGTCCCCAAGATAAAGTAGTTCCCATGTGTCTTGGAGAACTCAAACAATTTTCAGGGAACTGTGACTCAACTTACAAATGGCTAACCTATGAATTAAAATACTCTATCAGTCTGAAAGGCTTCCAAAGAAAACTCATTCTTCCTAGAGAGTATTTTGCCTAGTAAAAGAATCTGGCTCAGGATTTAATAAAGGTCTACAATATATTACATACTATCATCAACCCAACAAAGAAAATTTGAGTGGGAATCTAAGATTTTAGATTAGACAGAGGATCCATGTATAGATAGATGTTCTTCTATATGCTATCATTTTGCAGCTGTGGCTTTCCCTCCAACAATGAATACAATAAAATATGTACTTTACAGTACATACACAGGCAAAAGGCTAAGAGAGGAGGTGTATAACTCTGTAAGACAAGGCCACTACGAAGAGGAAAGAAGATGAATGCTTTTTTGTTTAGCCAATTCAGTTGTATCTGACTCTTCTTGATCCCATTGGGGGTTGTCTTGGCAAAAATACTGGAGTGGTTTGCCATATCCTTCTCCAGCTCATTGTACGGATGAGGAACTGAGACCAACAGGGTTAAGTGACTTCCCCAGGGCCACACAGTTAGTAAGTGTCTAAGACCAGATTTGAAGTCACAAAGATAGTCTTCCTGACTCCAGACCCAACACTCTATCCACTGCACCACCTAGCTGCTACAGAATGCTAGAGAAAACAAATGAGTTTCTCTGTGTATTCAGGCCCCAGAAGAACTAGGTGGGATATAAACTATATTTTCTTGACTTTTTCAGCAAAAGTCTCCAAATTATGCTTTCAGTAATCTAGCAGAACAAGGAGTAGGAAGGTTGTAGTCACAGGAGCCCACTGCTGAATACTTCGTTTTACTCAATTTCAATTTGTTTCTCGAGGCACCAATTCTCACAAACACAAGCTTAGGAGCCAAATGGTACGTGTGGGGCACATCCTCTGAAACCTCAGGATAGCTCCATGTTCCATCCTCAAGCCAAAGAAAATGCAGACAGAGAAACTGATAGCCTCAAAGGGGCTGCTTTCAATCATCTACAGTTCAGATCAGGAAGAAACGTGCATTTGCAAATCCCCAAGCATCCAAGAAGGGACATGGGCTGTACATTGAGAGCTTTCCCAGCAGGATCTGGAGAGAGTTAATCTGATTCTGTTAGGCCACAAGTTGGCTTCCAACCTAGGTAGTGAGATCTGAGAGTTCCTGGCACTCTCTTGAATCTTGTGGTTCAAAAGGATTGGCACAGGCATAGGAAAGTTTGAAGGCTTTCTATACTTCCGCTGGCCCTGATTCTCTATTAGCTCAAACTCAAAGATGACATCCAAGGAAAGGCCATTCAAAGAACAGGATAGAGAATTTCACACACCTTTGCTGTCTAAATCAGGAAATCAGTGACATTGAGATCAAAGCATTATAAAACCATATTTTTCTGGGGCTAGAAAAGACTTTAAGATAGTGCTGTTGCCTTGAGTTGGACTAGACAGTACCTACACAATCTCTAATGAGTGTGTGTGTCTGGCACATTTTAAATGGCCCACAAGAAATAAATGTAATGCGGGTAATCAGGGGAGTTTCCCCTTCACTGCCCATCTCTTGGACTATGGCTGTGGAGCTTATCCTATGGAACATTCTTGGGAATGGGCCTGCATCCTGGTGCCTCTTGGGGAACTCCTTGCATGTGGTTAAACACAGATCTTTGGTTGATTCCCATTGTTCCCATCAACTGTGTTGAAAATGACTGGCAACAAAGCAAGAGTGTGTCCACTCAGTGGGCCTAAAGGAGAAACAACTTGTGCTTTCACTCTCTTCCCCTGGAATTAAAGAGGGGAAGACAGAGCAAAAGCAGATGTTATTTCTCCTTTCAAGCCTACTGAGTAGGCAGCCTGCTTCCTGCTCAGCCACAAGGACCACCCCCAGGCCACCTCCTAAGGGTCAAGGCACAGGCTCATCTTTATGCATGGATAGGACAAGGCCCCAAAGTCAGCAGAGAGAGGGGCTCCCCTGATTCTCCCCTCTCCCCCACTACATAAGACTGGGGAAAATTCACCTTGTCTATTGTCCAAGATAAAACTGCAATTTTCCAGGTTCCTAAACATACTGTACTTTGAGCTTAGCTTTAAAAGGTTCTCTAAACCAAGAACTTCCATCTTGCGGGGAAGTGGGGCAAGGTGTTAGATGGAAGCATTTCACATATGTACTGAATTGGATGAGGAGAGAGAGAGAGAAAGAGGAAGGAGAGAAGAGAAAGGAGAAAGGGAAGGAGAGAGGAAGGAGGAGAGGGAGAAGAGAGGGAAAGAGAGAAAAGAAGGGAAAGAGGAGATGGGGATGGGGGAAAGGAGAGGAGAGAAAGAAAGGGAGGGAGGGAGAAGGAGAGAGAGGGGAGACAGAGAGAAGGGGGA
>CM053582.1:269489440-269543741 GCA_028627135.1 Pseudochirops cupreus
GAGAGAGAGGGAGAGGGAGAAGGAGAGGAAGAGGGAGGGAGAGAGAGGGAGACAGACGGAGGGAGAGAGAGGGAGGGAGAGAGGAAGAGGGAGAGGAAGAGGGAAAGGGAGGGAGAGGGGAGGGAAGGGGGAGGAAGATTATGGAGGAAGGGCAAAGGGAAGGAAAGGGAGAGGAGACTAAGGGGAGAGGCTTATTTAGCCTACTGAGTGGGAGGCTCTTCCTGAGTCAGTTGCCAATCATCTATGATAAGTACCCCCTGAGCACCCTTCTCCCTTTACAAGGGCCAAAAGGCCAAGCAAAAGCCACTGGTCACCAGTGTGACTTTTTGTATGGTCATATCACCAAAGACTGAAGCACCTATGTGGGAGGTGCCAAGGGACCAGTTTCTGAAAGAAGATATTTCCCTACCGAATGAGTGGGTGAAGCCACTTTTCCACTGACTGGCTACATAGCCAGAGTAAGTTGCACTTCTAAAAACTACCAGACTGGAATAGTCTCAATCTCTCTGTTGCCTTCTAGAGATGTGAATTTCTTATTCACCCAAAGCATGGTCCCCATGCACTGAACTAGGTATGGGTTAAAACCCACCTTCCCCCTACCTTTTAGACTCCAGGAAATCAGTTTGGTATAGTTTCCATGTTCATTTCAGTTCTAGGAGCAGGCAATGCTCCTGGGAATCTCAAGTCAGGGAGACCTTCGAGCCAGAATTTCAAGTCAGATATTGCTACCAGCCCAGTAGGGAAACACTGAGAAACCATGGTGTTGGTCCACAAACCTGAGACGGGTTGAAACTAAGAACTTGATGGGGCCAGTGCTACATAGGAATGAAATTAAACTGTGAACCTAAATCCCTCTCTGGATCCTGGGGGAGGGTTGTGCCTCTAGGCAGTGATGAGAAGGAAGGTTGTTTATTTGGTCTTACTTTACCTCTGAAATAAATATTTCTTCAAAAAAGTTATTCTGACTGTTAAAGTGTTTAAACAGAACTGGGGTGCAGGGAACCCCTAAAATTGGAGGAACATAAATGGAGAGGGCTTGAGAGACTAAATATCCCCATATCTTCTTTAAGTGTATTAGAGATCCTGGAGAAGGAGGAGAAAGTAATAAACCTTGCCTCTAGGCAATGGGGGGCCTGGATAGTCCCTATTACATTAAAAAGGCAGCAGAGCTCATGCCTAGCTTCATAAGAAGTGTTCCAGTTCAATCCCCTACCCCCACCAAACCTTGATAGTGGTCTGAGAGATTAATCGGTTCTCAATCTTTTTTGGTTTCACAACCCTTTTATACTGTTAAAAATTACTGAAGACCTCCCAAAGAGTTTGTGTTTGTGTGGGTTCTATCTATCAGTGTTTACCATATGAAAAATTAAAACACATTAATATTATTATGAAAATAATTTTGACTTCACAAACTGCCTGGGGGTCCTCAGATCACATGTTGAGAACTTGTCTAATTGATTCTCTCAAAATATATTTTACAGCTTTTCTCACTTTCATCCTGTTAGTTCCATTTGCCCTAAAGTTTTCCTAAATATTTGCTTCTTCTAGTATTTCTGATTTTCTGAATACTTGGGAGACACATAAATTGGTCCAATGCAGGATAGCTGTTTTAGAATTGGATGTGCAAATAAATAATTTTTTTTTAAAGAATTGGACATGCACAGGAGAACCTAAGAAAGCTGACTATAATTGGATCACTAACATTCTGGGGCTATCTCAGGGAAAGCAGATAGAAAGGCCAGAGTTTAAAACCAACTAAAGACAATTGTCTATTATTCCAGAGAGTAGATTAAATGGAAAACTGCTAGCCAAAGCCTTATTTCAAATTTGGTGATTTGATTCCAAGGATAATCCTAAAAATAACACCTCCTTCATGGATACCTAGACATGCTAATATCTTTAAAATGGCATTTAAGTGAAACCTCATTAATCTGGTTCACACCAACTCCAAATTCACAATAATTCAAACCAGACAACTGGAGTTAATGTTTTTGTGCTGCTTAGGAAAAAAAGACAGAGGGTTGGGCAAGCAAGTTCATAGTGTGTGTGAACCAGAATGGGGAGGGAGGGAGTGCTATTTCTACGTGAAAGCAAGTTGTTTTAATGTATTTTATAACACAGAAATATTTACGATAAATCTCTAGTCTCCTCAAGACCTTAAAAAAGTTGAATAGACATCCTATACCCAATACTGACGGTATGAAGGACTAGCTTGACAAATGTGTTGGACTTCCTTCTTAAAGTCACTTCTAGGCCCTAGAAATCTATGGTTCTGTAATGTTTCTGTCTTCAGTGTCAGTGATAATCTCTCCTAAAGCAACAAATAGGTTTGAAATTCTTCAGTCTTTCATAATAACATGGAGAGACTTATATAAACTGATGCTGAGTGAGGAGAACAGAACCAGGAGAACATTGTACACAATTACAGACACATTGTATCTATGACGACTAACTTCAGTAAACTGGGCCCCTCTCAGCAATGCAAGGTTATAAGACAACTCCAAAAGACTCATGATGGAAAGGAATATCCACATCCAGAGAAAGAATTATGGACTCTGAATGCAGATTGAAGCAAACTACTTGCTCTCTCTCTTTTGTGTTTCTTCTTTCTCATTGTTCATTCCATTGGTTATAATTCTTCTTTACAACTTGACTAATGTTTACTGTGAAGATATTTGCAGAACCTATATCAGATTGCATGCCATCATGGGGGGAGGGGAGAGGGAGGAGGAGAAAATTTAGAACTCAAGGGATTGTGGAACCGAATGTTGTAAACTAAAATAAATAAATTCTTCAGTCTTTCCTGCAAATGGTCTGTTTCTTGAACATAATCTTAGTACTTGAATTAATGAATTGCTTCCCTCATAACAACCCTGTGAAGTAAACAGTCTAAATATGTTTACACATGCACATTTTAGAGATGGCAAGCTAAAAGCTCAGAAGAGTTAGGTGACTCAGACAAGGCCATACAGCTAGGCAGTGACAGACAATGAGGCTTTAATTCCAAAACCTCTATTCTTCAATGAATCTATTTACTCAACCATTTACTCAAGCATGAAAGAGGTGTTATTTTTAGGATTATCCTTGGAATCAAATCACCAGTGGGTAACCACTGGTTAATTCTTAGTTCAAGATTAGTATAAGTACATGGTTTTGAGGCAATAAAAACGTATTTCTTTTTTTAAAAATATCTTTAATTTCCTTTGTTTCATTTAGACTGACCTCCCCAATTAACCAAAATGGGTGAAATTATATTACACCTTGCTTTCAATGCTAGAAATAAAGAACTAAGTTGCTAATGGGCCTGGCTGGAAATGTCCTGCTCTCAACCTTACTCTGAACATATGCAGCCCTACATACAAAATAGGGCTCCCTGACATTAACTCATCCTTCCCTCCTTATTCATCAGTGTGGCAACATCATCCTTTGGTAAAGAACTGAAAGGAACAGCAGGAAGACTATAGTCCCTAGGAATTTGATGTTTGCCCACTTGAGAAGCCCAACCTGACTATTCTGAACTAAACTCTCTTGTGGCTTAAATCTAAGAAATTTCTGACCATCCTGGGAAAGATTAAGACCGCTCCATCTGAGGACACAGATTTCAAAACCAAGCCTCCTCCTCTTCCTCTACCTCCTCCTCCTCCTTCCTCTTCCTCTTCCTCTTCTTCTTTTCTCTCTCTCTCTCACACACACACACACACATACACACACACACACACACACACACACACACACACACACACACACACACACACACACACACCTTAGTTGAATTATCTAGTAGGACCTAGAAAAGAAGAAGCCTACCGTGGTACACTTTTCAATGGTAACATTTCAATGGTGGAAAAGGAAAGGGGCCTTAATAAGGTTTGCTGCCTGGCTACCCTTCTCTGCCATTTTCTGCCTATTCCCAGCTCTTACGAGTTTTGCCAAGAGTTTATATCATTTTTCTAAACCTTGTACCATGGGCCTTCAGTGGTTGTCCTTCCTGGGGACTGGGAGAAAGTACTGGACTTCTTTACCAGGGAGGAGAGGATCCACATTAAGCCCTAGACCTCCATAGTAAGCTTGTTAGTTATAAATATTGCAATTATTAAATGCATAACAAATAAAATCATACTATCAGGTATCCCATTATGCCACACGTTAGTTTTTTACTGTGAGTTAAAGTATATTTGCTCATAGAGCACAACTCTAAAATAAATTCTAGGTGAAAAGCACTATGCATATAATTGAAGGAGCACCGGGTTTGGAGTCTGACATGCTGATTTCAAATTTGCCACCTTAGGAAAGTTATTGCCCTCTCTGGGCCTCACTCTCTTCATCTGTAAAATGAGGGATTTGGACTGTGATCTCTAAGACCCTTTCTGTCTCTTGTATCCCATGATTCTATTCTCCCTGTATACATAAAAATATTTGGTGTATCTCTTACTGTGATAAGGAAAAATTTTATAGCATAAGTGCTGTTCATAACATTCCTATGCAAGACACACACACACATACATAATATAAGAAAGTATGTCAATCACAACCGTGAATGGATGTTCTCATGGCAACTGTTGTTTAGTCATGTCAGTCATGTTCAACTTTTCATGACACCATTCAGGGTTCTCTTGGCAAAGATACTGGTGCGGTTTGCTTCTCCAGCTCATTTTACAGATGAGGAAACTGAGGCACAGAGTTAAGTGATTTGCATGAGGTCACTCAGCTAGTAAGTGTCTGAGGCCGGATTTGAACTGAAGTCTTCCTGACCTAGCATTCTATACACTGAACCACCTCATTGTTCACTCATGCCAGCTACTTAACTTATTTGGCCTACCACCCCCTTTAAAAAAATTACTCAATGCCCCCCTGGAAATCTACTTTCTTTAATGCTTTAATGGTGTTTGGTTTTTTAAAAAATTTGTATAATTTCAAAAATATATGGGGGGGGCAGGAGAGGCCCCCACACACACACTGTCCCAGCACCTCCCCCCAGGGGGCAGTATGGCCTTCTTTGGGAACCAATGATAGACTAACTTTAGGTTCAGATCAGCCCCTTTGGTAAAATTATTCCAATAAGTGATTAGCATGATCATAACATCAATCACTAGCATGTATGTAGCAAAGCACTTTACCAAGTGTTTTAGGGGAGAAATCCAAACCTAAGTTGAAATAGTAAAATAATGAAGCCAGTGAAGGGTTCAAAATTATGTCATGTCTAGTGCTTTCTTATCAAGTGTCTATTGAACAAGTATAGCATATTAGGTACCAAAGTCATAACTGATTGTTTTTGTCAGTGGTAGTGAGGGAGGAAGGGAGGAAGGTGTACTCACCTGGGGTGTGGCTGTAAGGGAGGAAGCCCATCCCCCCAAACACCAAAGACCTTCTAAACAACTGAAGGGGAAAGTGCTCTCTCAGGTGAAGCTGCCACTTGTCCTGTTGGAAGCAGGGATGGGCAGGGGAGGAAACATGCCCTAGTACCATCCTGTTAATGCCCTGTAAATTTCCACACTGGTACAAAGCCCCAAAGACCTTGTCCTAACCACAGTTGTGACTCAAGGTATTTCTGGGGTGAGGGTAGGGCTAGGGTTACTTGAGAGGGTCCAAAAAAATGCCACTAAATCGTCAGCACCCCTTGTGCTTCTTCTTCAGCTTTGACAACCATGCATATAATTCAAAGGAAATATAATCCTTTACGGTGCTCATTCTTTTGTTCTTAAATCACTAAAATGTTGGTTTGAAAAGGCTATCTGATATCCAGGAAACAATTCTCACCATTTAATGAACTTTATGAAAGCCCCCTTTTTTTCCCTAAACATGGAAGTCACACTTTACAGAGAGACCTAAATGACAAAGTTTTCCACTGTAAACTCCAAATTTATGTATTTCTGAAACAATTCTCATTTTGTCCCAGTGTGTTCGTTCTCCGATTCATAATCTCTACCTCTGGGAAATTCCAAGTCTACACTAGATGGTGAAGATGATCACCATTGCCACCTCCTCAACCAGATGTGAACATCTGCCTTCTGTTTTTAGCAAATCATCAAATTTTATTTATTTTATTTATTTTTTTGTTGTTGTTCATTTATTTTTTGGCCTTCTGCTTCAGGAGTTGTTAAATAGAAAAAGAAAGTTACTTGGGCCACTCCATACTGCTAACACCCAAAATTTGACCTTTCTTCACAGCCTTATAAATATCTGTCAACTTCAGAAGGACTACTAGAATGGAAAAGAGAGACTTTAAAACAAAGTTGTTTATTAGACAATAAACCATTATCCTTGAGGACTTAACAAACTGGCCATCAGCCAGCCTTTTACTGATACAACCCAATAGGATGAAATATGACGGTTAATTGGTTTATGTGAGAAGGATAAAGCATTTTGAGCAAAAAGTCTGGTCAAATGCTTCAGAGACTATAGCTTCACAGTAATAAAGGGAAAGCAAATATAACTACACCACTCTGAAAATCAGGTGAAGGGGGCCTTATAGGGATGATGCTGCAATAATAATGACTCATATTTACATAGCGTTTTAAGGTTTTCAAAGCATTTTCCTCACAGCAGGTCTATGAGATAAATAGTGTAAATATTATTCATAGGATCAGAGTTAGAGCTACGAGGATCTACTCATCTACTCAAAACAGTCTCATTTTACAGTCATCCACGTTTAGTGACATGCCCAAGGTCACACATCTAACCATTAGAAGACCTGAGATCTGAGCGTAGGCAAGGCACCAAACACAGATTCAGGTACCCTTTCCATTTTTCCATACTGCTTCTCAATCATTTCCCTTTCCTTTAGTTTGGTTCATAACCATGTTCTGTGTTCTCATCAAATTAAGGCAAATTTGCAGATTCACACCCCAGTTCACACCTAGGTTCAACACCATAAATCCGACCTAGTATTAAAGTAATTCCTCTGTTGTAAAATAAAACTTATATGTATGTTCTCCTCATTTAATGTCAGATGAGTATGCCTTGTAGAAGCATAGAACTTCAGAACTAGAAAGATCTCAGGGATTACCTAGTCCAGTGATTCTCAAAGTGTGGTCCAGAGACCCCAGAGGTTCCCAAGACTCTTTTCAAGGGGAACCTCAAGGTCAAAATTTTCATAATAATACTACGAAGTTCTAATGTCTAACACAGTAAATATCGATAGCTATAATTAAAAAGAAAAGCTCTTGAGGGAAGGGGAGGGGAAAGAAGGGAATTGTTCTCAAAAAATTTTCAGAGTGTGAAAGGGTCTTGAGACCAAAACATTAGAGAATCACTGACTAGTTCAAATCTCTTATTTTGCCCATGAAAGAGAGCCAGGGAAATCAAATAACTAGTCTAAGAATGTTGTTATTGTTCAGTCTTTTCCAAGTCTTCATGACCCCTGTGGGGTTTCCTTGACAAAGATACTACGGTGGTTTACCATTTCCTTCTGCATTTTGCAGATGAGGAAACTGAGGCCAACCTGGTTAAATGACTTGCCTAGGGTCATACAGCTATTAAGTGTCTGTGGCCAGATTTGAACCTATGCTTTCCTGACTCCAGACTGGGGATAACATTTTATGCAATAGATCTGGGGCCCAGTGAAGCTGAATGAGTTGTCCAAAGTTACATAACTGTAACTAAGACCATTAGTCCTACGTGTCTGTTTGCTCTTTCTCTGTTTCCTTTGCTGGACTTTTATCCAAATCATATCTGCTCATAGTGCGGAATCCCCACAACTCTATCCTAAGTCTTCTTCTCTTCTCCCTCCCTGCTATTTCTTTCATCAGTTCTGATGGTTTCAATTAGTTGCTATGCAGATGACTCTCAGATCTACATGTCCAATCCTGACTTCTCTCAGATCTCTAATCTCATAACTAACTTCTTATCGGATATCTCGAATTAGATTTCTCATAGATAGCTTAAGCTCAACATTTTCAAAACTGAACTCACCCTCTCCCTAAAACTCTCCTGGCTTCCTAACTTCCCTAACACTGCTGAAGGGACCATGATTCTCCCAGTTCCTCAGGGTCCCACCTAGGTATCATCCTTGCCCCCTCACCCTCTCTGGGCCACCACATCCAATCAGTGGTCAAGTTTGGGTGTCTTTACCTTCATAACATCTCTCATGACACCACCTGGCAAAGGTCCTCACTACCTTCCCCTTCCACCTATGCCTATTGCAGTGCCCTGCTAATATTGGTCTCTTGCCTCAAATCTCTCCCCACTCTAACCATCCTTCATTCAGCTGTCAAATTGACCTTCCTAAAACACAGGTCTGAACATATCCCCATCTTATTCAATTAATTCTAGTGATTTCAGTGGATCAAATATAAAAATCCTCTGTTTGACTTTCAAAGTGTTGCAAACTGAAATTCTGAGAGACGAAGTTCTGAACACGGTCAGTCAATTTATTAATTAAGCAAGCAGTGAGCAATAAATTGGGTCACTGCCCTCTCTCAATAACCAAAGACCTGGAGTCAAGTCTGATAGGGCCCTTCAAACCTGGGTATATCTCCCTTCTGATTGGCCTGACAGTACATCATTGGGACCTCCCCAGCAAAGGCAAGGCATTCCCAATTGGCAGACGTGAGGAAGAGGGTTAAAGAGTTCTCATTTCTTCCCAATTATTTCATTATCTCCCCAACTTCCCACTAAGTCTCAGATGATAGGATTAGTCTACAGCAGGGGAAAGTGGGCTGGCATTTTATGGTGGTGATTACACTCCTCTTGACACTTAAAGAATGCTAGATGCTTTAAGAGCCCCAGCTGCCTCTAGCCAATATTGGCTAGAAAAACAAAAGCCATCTCAACTAAGTCTCCCCCATGTAGACCAAGTCACCCCTAATGTTGATTAGAAAGTAAAGACGGGAGATTTGTCCCTTGGGGAGGGCCTAGTTTAAGCTGGTTCTCTGTCTACAAGGTAAACAAAAGCCAAGGACCCACTTGGGAGGGGCCTAGGCCAAGCTGGTTAAAGAGCAGATACCTTGGGGGCTGGAAGTGATTGCTTAACTATCACACTCTTCAGAAACTGCCTTCCCTTCTAAAAGTGGGATCTGAGAAATGAGGATAAGAATAGAATACACATCAGTATTTTTTATTAAATAATACAGAATAACATTAACTTTTCTCAAAAGCCTAGCTCCTTCCTACCTTTCTAGTATTCCCATGCCTTATTCCCCTCCATATTCTTAGCCATCCAGTGACACTGGCCTCCTTGCTATTCCTAGCACCTAACACTCCATCTCCCAGCTCAAAGAGTTTTTATTGACTATCCCCTATGCCAGGAATGCTCTCCCTCCTCATCCCTGACTCCCTTCAAGTCTCAGTTCAAAGTCTGTCTTTAGAAGGCGTATTTTTTATTTTTTGCTTTTTTTTTGGAGGGCAATTGGGATTAAGTGACTTGCCCAAGGTCACATGGCTAGTTTTTTGTGTCAAGTCTCTGAGGCTGGATTTGAACTCAGGTCCTTCTGATTCCAGGGCCAGTGCTCTATTCACTGCACCACCTAGCCGCCCCTAGATGGCTTTTTTTTTAAAAACAAGCTCTCCTTAATCTTAGTGCCTGTCCTCTGAGGTTCCCTCAATTTATCCTGTATATATTTTGTTTGCCCATAGTTGTTTGTATGTTGTTTCCATTAGACTGCGAGCTCCTTGAGGGCAGGGACTGGGTTTTCTTATTATTATTTCCTTTTTTTGTATCCACAGCATTTAGCAAGATGCCTGGTGCATAGTTGCGGATGTTTTATAAATTCTAGTTGAGGGATTGACTGATTAATCCTCTGGTCTCCTGAGTTCTCCCTCTTATCCCATGATCATACAGCTTTGCCTAATTCTGGTTTAGAGGTAAAATGCTTAGCAATAAAGCTCACACAAGCTGCCTCTTGGCACAGATCTTCTGCCACTGTTGGAGGTGGCATAGCTACTAACAGCTCAAATGCCTCAGGACTGAATGATAGGAAAGAGCCCATCCAGCCTGCTGGTGCCTGAAGAACTCCCCATGTGGGGAGTGTGTACAGTACTTCTTAGCCCATCTGTCACTGCCAATCCCCTGGTTATACATAAGAGCATCATACAACCTATGGAAACATATTCAAGGTAATACTGTCAGAGACATCTCTCATATTTTGATTCAAAAGTTCCTGGTGACTAATAAATCTCATCCCCAAATGAGATACATTTCAACGGGATAAATGATGACTAGAACTTTAAGAAATCCTCTAAAAAAGGGTTGGGGGTGCTATAAATTAAGGTAGAAAACTCACCAGAAATGTTCCCAAAGAAGAGATGCACTTCCTCATTACTCTGGGACCTGAACACTGACAGGTCTCACTTTGATCAAGGGATTTCACTGACTTCTTTCCTTGACTAACGGAGATCAGAGGCAGAAGCCAGGAAAGAAGTAAATTCAGAGAGGGATGCCCTGGGTAGAAAAGAATCAATCTATAAATTTTGATTTTCAGAATATTAATTTGGTTTGGATATGGGGGTCAGAGTGCTTTGAATATCTGGATCTCTGAGCTGGAAAAGGCCTCAAAGATCCACTCATACAGTCCTCACCTTGAATACCTCCACTGATGATAAACTAATGATTTAGCCCATTTCATTGTTGTAAAATGATAATTATTAAGAATTTCTTATTTCTTTTATATTTTCCTATATGCAAGAGGGGAGGATTCCCTGAACTCAACTCTCAGTTTTGCTGAGGATTAAAGAAGAAAAAAAGATGATAATATAAAAATATGAATGCCCTCTGAAATCTGCCTCCACCCATCATTTCCTCTCTTTTGTACTATTTCTACCCTATGGACCCACATTTTAAAAAAGTATAACCCCACTTCTTCCATATAATAGTTCTTCAAGTATTTAAAAACAACAAAGTTTCACCTAAATATTCCTTCCTCCCAATGCATTCTTATCTGAACTAGGCTCCTGGCCCCACCTTCAGTTTGGTAAGAGGTAGAGAGTGGAAAGGTATTAGCAGCTGGGGAAATCAGTTTCAAAGAAGTCTATTCCTTTAAATATAGTAAGAGTTTCAAAACTGGAGCTTTGTTGTTTAAGGAAGGTTTTCCCAAGTCCAAGTTCTGTACACTTGCTCAAATAACCAAGATCCGTGTGTTACATACTCTTTGTGTGAGATGGTTAAGAATGCCAGATTTCAGGGATAGCAAGATAATGCCTCCAGAACCATAGATTCTGGGCCCCTATCCTAAGTCTGAATGACCTGTACGATTGTCATTCAGACATCTCTGAAAATCTGTTTATTTGTCTGGAGACCTTTCTTGATGCCCCTAGTGTCTACTACTTCTGCTCCCCACCCAATTACCTTGTCTATATTTTATATGCCTCTATATAGTCACATAATGGTACCCTTTCTGACCAACAGAAAGCTGCCCTCAGAGCCAGGAAAAGTTGGTTTCAAGCCCCACCTCTAATACATAATGCCTGTGTGAAAGTGGGCCAGTCACTTAACTCTTTGGTGTTCTAGGTAACTGAGACTATAAATTGAAGAAAAGTTTCCAGGTTGCATTAGCAGAGAGTGCTTCCTCATTTGGAGTTCCCAGGTCCTATTCCTATGCCTGTCCTTATGTATGCATACATGATGTAGAATATAAGTACGCTCCTCAGAGAGAGAGACTTTCATTTTTGTTTTTATATTCCCCAAATTTAACATAGCACCTGTCGTGTGGTGGGTGTATAATAAACACTTGATTGATTCAAACATTTAGCCACATAGTTAGAGCAAAAGCTAAGCCTCTGTGCCAAGAAGGAATTAAGAAGTGAAAAGAATTGGAGTGAGCAGATAATCTGTTTTCTGAAATTTACTCAGAAAAGCCCCCAGCCTGGGAATTTGAGGATTTGGGATCCTACCCTAGCTCTACCACTGATAATCTCTCAACCTCTCAGTGTCTCAGTTTTCCTGTCTGTAAAATGGGGGAAGTAATCCCTGAACTCAACTCACAGGGGTACTTTGAATATTAAAAAATATGAATGCATTTTGAAAATCGATATGCCATAAGAAATCCAAGGGATCATAGGGATGTAAATGTTATGAAGCATTGCTAAGTGGACACTGCTCCAGCAACATCTACATTTCACAAATAAGTCTGACAGCTAGGGCTTTGTACAATTGGCCTTATAACTGCTTCTGGGAAAACTTCGGGTTACAGAAGTTGAATCTGATGGCCCTTTGAATTCTGAGACTGCTGTCAGAAAACCTAGGTTCAAAACCTGGCTATACCGTTTACTACCATTATGACCTTGGGCATGTATGTGGCTAAACCACTGGGACCTATCTCCTCATCTAGAAAATGAGTAGGGTCTACCAGATAACCTATAAAGTACCTTCCAGCTCAAGACCTATGGCCCCTCTGTTCCCATGGTCCTAAAAGCCTCTGAATCTAGGATTCTGAAATTCTACATAGCATGATTGTCATGACTGTCATTTTGTCTTAAGTGCTTTTTAAAATGCACTTTTTAAGTGCTTTTTAAGTTATTTCTCACATAAAATAAGGAAGCAAAGTTCTAAAAGTAACAAAATTGGGTTCACAGCATTGGATTAAGGCCCCATATAATCTGTCCTGAATTTACCTTCTGCTGTTAACTTTGTATGCTTCAACACATTCCAGGGCTGTAGGGTGTCTCCTTTTGTCCCTTCTCCATGAATTTTGCTGAATTGCAGTACACAAGTGTAGGCCGGACAGCCTAACTTCCCTCTGCCTCCTCTCACTAGCATTCCAGCTGTTATTTCTGGGCAAATAATCAGTACCCTATATAGGGCAAGCTTCCCTGTTCTCTCCATTTTATGGAGGGGTCAGGAATCCAGTCAATTCACACCTAGGTTCAGTAAACCAGTTCTTCATTATTTCTACCCTCTTAAATAGCAACCCTATTTTACACCAAAACAAAACCATTCTTCATTAAGATGTCACTGACTTCAGCCTCACTGCAAGTCTGTAACGTCAGTATTGTTAGTCTCCCTATTTACCGATGGGTAAATTGAGACAGAATAGAATGGCTCACTTTCTAAACACTCCAGTACCTCGCCATTTTTCTTTTTTTACCCCTTTTTGTATCCCTGGTGCTTAGTAGAGCGTCTGGCACATAGCAGGGCTACACTTAATGAATGTTGGTTGATTGATATTCAGATTAGGCCTCATACTAGTCTTCAAACACCTTAACAGACAATTCCTCAAGTCTTTCTGCCACTTTCAGCATTATCTATTCTCCCCAAAATGCCACCCCCAACCTTCTCTTTATGATCTCCCATTCTCTATGTCTTAAGCAAAATTCTTCTCTAAAGACAAGAAATTCCTTCATAAACTCGCTACTTCCTTCTCTGATGAGGAGAACTAAGGTGTGAAATCCAATAACCCCAGAGAGAAAAAAACATCTAATGAAATTGTCTTCCTATGATTTCTTTGTTGTTTGTCCTTCGCTCCCTTGACGTCAGGGAGGTGATGACATGTGAATGAAATGGATTTAAGTGAGGGAGTGCTGTGCAAAAGTCACCAGCCTCACTGTAAACTGAGATCTGTTAAAGACCTTAACTAAGGCCAAGGTTTCCCACTACATCCAGGGCCATCTCCAGTTGTCCTGATCTATATCTCATCATTTCTTTAGACAGAGGGGGAAAGTACTGCGATGAAGACTTGGGGAGGAATCAAAAATAAAACAGTCAATTGGGAGTTAAGAGATCATACCCTCCATTTTCTGGCTCCATAATTAACTAACTGTGTGTCTCTAAGCAACTCACTTGACTTTTTTTTGTACTTTATTTTATTTTCCCCCAATTACATATAAAAACTATTTTAAACATCCTTCTGTTTGTTTAAGTTGTGAGTTCCACTCACTTGACTTTTCTGGACCTTACTACCCTTATATGTGAAATTAGAATTTGGATTAGATGGTCTCTAAGGTTCACTGCACAGTTAGGTAGCACAGTGGAAAGAGTGTTAGGCCTGGAGTCAGGAAGACATCTTCTTGAGTTCAAATCTGGCTTCAGACACTTACTAGCTCTGTGAATTTGGGCAAGACACTTAACCCTGTTTGCCCCAGTTTCCTCATCTGAAAAAGGAGCTGGAGAAGGAAATGGCAAAGCACTTCAGAATCTTTGCCAAGAAAACCCCCAATGCGGTCTCAAAGAGTCAGACACAACTGATTTTATAGATTTTATGGAAATTTTATGATTTTATGATTTTATGGAAACTTCCTGGAGGGCACATACGGTTTCTCATATTCTGTTGACTATCTCTCAGGTTTAGAGGAGTTCATTACAATATATATTAATTGAGGAAAGGAAATAAAATGGTTATGCCACAAAGGAATATGGTGTTAAGAAGTGAAAACAAACACCCCTTCTTTCCCTTCTCTCCCCCCTCCTTCCCTTTTCTCCCCCCTTCTTCCCTTCTCTCACCCCTCCTTCCCCTCTCCACCAATCCCTTGCCTTTTTCTAATCAGCAGACACTTTCCCACCTGGACTACAAAGCAGACTATAGTCTCAATTATGTGACATATTCCAATAAGAACTCCAAGCAGTAATCTTCAGCACCTCACTTAGACTCCCTGGAGATATTTCACACTCTCCTCTTCCCACCTGGCAGTCTCATCCCGTGGTCAGCCAGCAACTTTGAGTAATAGGAGAAAATGAGGGGTCTTTTCATGCTCCTTAACAGAACCTTTCATGTAGTGTTATAATCAGGTCTCAGATGCATGAAATCTGAATTCAAGGCTGCCTCAAGTTCATCTGATGTCTCCTAAAGCTCCCCCTACACACACACCCCCACCCTCCCCAGAAAAAAAGAAAATTAAAAAATCCCAATACCTTTAAGTCTTTGATCCCTTCACCTGCCCACAGAAAAGGTTGACTATGTAGCTTTGTGTTTGTAAGGAAAAAAGCAGTACCCCCAATTATTCTTCAATAATCACTCCTAGCCCCTATTATTGGGAAGTTCTTGCCTTTATCTTGCCCAAATCTTACAACCTGTAGTGTAATACCAATTTATCTTGAGTGGAAAGCAAATTTCCATTTTCTTCAAATATGAATGCTCATTATGCAAAGATTTGAAGGATTCAGAGTTTGAAAAGCAATTTCTTATTAAAAGAGGGGAAATTAATAAAACCAACTCTGTACCACCCACCCTATATGGTTGAGAAACAGTTTTTTTCTGGGTAATCAACTACTCTGTTTAATAGCTTATATGTATATATGTGAATAACACATTTACATGTATATATGCTCAAAGAACTCAAACAAAACAAAAATGTTTACTGGCTTTGTGACTCTGGACATTTCACTTAAATTCTCTAGGCCTCATTTTCTTCAGGTGATACGAACAGGCTGGAATGGATGACCTCCAAAGCCCCTTCCAATTCTAAATCCTAGAGTCTTATAGACTTAACATTAAATTTATTCTTTTTTTAAAACATTTCTTTTATGATTTAAAAGGTACATGATAGGGACGGCTAGGTGGCACAGTGAATAGAGCACCAGCACTAGTCAGGAAGACCTGAGTTCAAATTTGACCTTAGACACTTAACACACACACAAAAACTCTAGCTGTGTGACCTTGGGCAAGTCACTTAACCCCAATTTCCCTACCTTCCTCCCTCCAAAAAGCAAAAAAAAAAAAAAAGGTACATGATAATCTTTCAGTGTTTTAGGGACATCATAATCAACATTATTATGATTATACTAAAGATGTGAAGAAGTGCCAGTGAATTAAATTTCAATTTTCAATCAACAAGCATGTTTGTAGCCAGTCACTGTGCTATGTGTTGGGGATACAAAGAAACCAAAAACAAAATGGTCCCTGCCCTCCAGGAGCATACATTCTGATGGCAACATAAATAAAGAGGTACAGAGTATATGAGAGGTAATATGAACAGGGAAGGCTGGGGGAATCAGGAAAGTCCTTTTTTAAAAAAAGTAGGCATTAAGTTAAGTCTTGGAAACCAGAGTGATTTAAGAGGCAAAGATGATGGGGCAGAACATTACAAGCACCCACTATGTGCAAGAATGTGCTAGGAACAAAAAGACAAAACTGAAATAGTCCCTGCCGTCAAGGAGCTTACCATCTATTGATGGACTGTTCTGATAGAAAAATATCATCTACCATCCTTGTTTGAGCTTTCATTATACATAGTCTCCTAAGCAGCCTTCCAACCTTCATTCTCTCCTCTAAGACATCATTCTCTCTGCTGATTAATTAACCTTCCTCAAACACAGAGCCCAAGTATGCATAGAGTACAGGCTAGGTGTGCTGGCATAGAGGCTCCATGCAAATCTTGGCCCTGATCATGTTTCTTCCCTGCTTGTTTAAGCTCTGAGTTGCCCATTGCTTAGCAAGAAGAATTTAAATTCTACAGGATTCAAGGCTCTCCACAGTCTGGCTCCAATCTGCTTTTCTGGTTTTATCTCACTCTTCTCCATCTTGAGTATTCTACATTCCAACCAAACTGCAGCACTCAGCGAGCTACTGCCATCTTTTCCCACCTCTTTGCCTTTGCTTATGATTCTTTTGGTATCTTTGCTTCTTATAATACTTGTTGTCCATTAGGGCTCTGCTCAGGTGCCACCTCCTGCAAGGATCCTCCTCGGAGACCAAAGAAAATGATCTCTCCTAAATCTATATCTGTACTATGCACTAATCCCATCATATTTTGTTTTAGAATTTATTTGTGTTCTTATTTCTCCAGATAGATTATAAATTCCTTAAGGATTGCTATTGTTCAGTCCTTCAGTATTGCCCATGGAGTTTTCTTGGCAAAGATTCTGGAGTGGTTTGCCATTTCCTTCTCTAATAGGTTATGGCAAACAGGTTAAGTGATTTGCCCAGGGTCACACAGTTAGTAAGTGTCTGAGGCTGGATTTGAACTCAGATTTTATGACTCCAAACCCAGTGAAGCACTCTATCCTCTGAGCTATCTAGCTCTAGCTACCTCCTATCCTCGAGGATCCCATTTTCCTCATCATTGCATTTTCCCTAGCCTAGTACCATGTTTTGGACATGGTAAACACATAATAAATGTTGAAACATTTATTATGTTTCAAACCATAACAAAACCAAAACCAAAACCAGTGGATAAATTTGATTTGACAACAAAGGAGGGGAAGAGTAACTTCATATGATTTTCTTCTTCAAGGCTCAACCCTCTAGTTGCTTCATCTTTAGCTTTTGATTCTAAAGGACCAATCCATTCCAAGAGTCAGAACAGAGAGGGCTAAATTTCCACTTAAGGATTCTCATTCTCTGGGCTTTGGATCAAACACAAAAATTAAGCAAGAAAACTACCTATTTAGTTCATTGGGAGATAGCACTTGCTTTGATTATCAAATGAGTTAATATATGTAAAGTGCTTGTTAAATAGTAAAGCACTAGAAATGTCAGTTATTGTTATTATTAATAATGATATGCAAACACAAATTTCAATTAACAAGCATCACCAAGGTTTTCTAACGATAAATGAGGGCCTTCAAGTACATCAAAGGTTAAACCTTTCTGTTTGACCTTTTCTTGTTCTACATTAAGGTCCCAGACATCAAAGTCACTGTAGAGTACAATTAGAAATAAATGATAGACAATCCATGTACCTTCTTTCTTTTCTTGGGGCAGAGGAATTAAAAATGGCTAAAGAAAGAAAACTATGATAGTGAAATGGAATCCACAGCCTTGGAATGTATTTGGTGAAACCCTCCCCCAAAAAGGCAGAAACACACCTGTCAATGATACTCATTTTCAAGTAGGTTGGTCACTTGGATGTATGACGTTCTTAAAATAAATTGTATTAAATTTCTCTTCCTTTTTCCAGCGAAACTTCTTGAGAAAGTCATCTATATTGGGTGTTTCTACTTCCTCTCCTCTCACTCTCTTCTAAACCCTTTTGAATAATCTGACTTCTGACCTCATCATGCAACAAAATTACTGTCTCCAAAATTACTAGTGGAAACTCCTTGAGTGGCAGAGAGTAGCTCCCATGAGGAATCTGGATTTCCCTATGAATAGTCCTCATGCAGAGAGGCAGCCTTAAAATCAAGAAGATCTGGGTTCAAATGCCACCTCTTACCTTTGGGGCAGTGATCTTGGTCTAGTTACTTAGTTGTTCAGTGTCCCAGACAACTTCCTAAGAATGAATTGCAGAGCAGTTACTGATCTACAATTGTATAGGGAGTTTCCCCAACCCAAAGAAATCACAGGTCCAGTCCAAAAAAAAAATCATATGTGGGTAATTGATATAATTTTTCAAACACTTTAAAAAAAGTTATAGAGTCATCAAGGCTCTGCTCTCCTTTCTTCTTTTCAGTGCTTGATGGAAGAGATTGAACCATGCTTGTCCAATGTCTATTCCAGGGCAGATCCTTTTCAGTGACTCCATGGTGCCATCCATATCTGACCTGATCCACCAGAAGCAGGGTCCAGGCACATGCCTAAACTAATGCCTGTCACAGTACCCAGCATGGAAGGGGACATTTGGCAGTGATTCCAGGGTGTCCTCAAACCCAAGCGACAAGAAAGTCCTCCTGGGTCAGAAACCAGAGCAAGGTGGCACTGACCCTATCCATGGCATTCTGCTCTTTTTCAACAGAAACTGAAATAAATAGAGGGTAAAATGTACTGATAAGTATCTACCGGGGCAGGGAGTTGAAAGGGGGTCCTTTGTATCCCCATTACCAAGCCAAGGAATGCTGATCCTTTATGGTGAATACACAATGCCTTGAAGACTGTACCTCAATAGGATCAAAAGATTTAGAATTAAAAGGAAGCTTCAAGGTCATCTCATTCTACCCCCTCATTTTACAGATGAGGGAACTGAGGCCTGAGAAACAAAAGCAGGCACTGAAAGGGTTAACTATGATCCCTAGAAAATGAAATAGTGGGTTGGGAAGCCGCTACCTAGTACTGGCCTTCACCCCCTGAAGATTTGAAGACAAAGCTTTCTGAGGGCTGTCTGGACTGTATCTGCCCCTTTGGCCTTCACCTCAGGAGACATCTAGCCTCCCAAAGACAAGGTTACAAGTTGACAAAAGAAGCTTTTTCCTTTAATAAGAACAGTACAACGTCCATGTGAACACTCCGTTGGTTCTTTTTGGATAATGTTGCTGCTACAAAGGTTGGGCTGCTCCTTCCTAATGCAAACTCCTACGGGGGTGGGAGTTCCGATCCCAGGAGGTCAACCAAAGCAGAATTTGATTTTG
The DNA here is from genome assembly GCA_028627135.1 of Pseudochirops cupreus. Lineage (NCBI taxonomy): Eukaryota > Metazoa > Chordata > Mammalia > Diprotodontia > Pseudocheiridae > Pseudochirops > Pseudochirops cupreus. Next base: position 269,508,591 of record CM053582.1, read on the forward strand.
GAGTCTTCCCTTTGCCTCCGCCTGGGTCTGTGAACCTAACTCAGAAAAAAGAAAAAGAGAGGGAGACTCGTTCCCTCCTCCTACAGTTCCTCCTCACAGAGCCCCATAATTCATTCCAGCTGAACCTCCCTCTCCACAGGCCTCTTCTCCCCCTCACCCAGCCCCCCTTCACTGGCTGGAAAACTCAGTCAGTTCCAGACTAAGGGCAACCACCTGTGTGAGCTTGGGATTGAGGGGAGGAAGGGTGGGGGGAGTAGGGAACGACAGCAGTTTAACCCCGTCTCTGCCAACAAGTTAAAAAGCTATCCACACTCGAGCGACCAAGTCCCAGAGGCCTCTCCTAGAGGAGCATTTTGAAGAGATCCACAGTAGAGCCTTGAATTTGCCCTTCTAGCTAGTTCAGTAAATGCCTTCCAAATTTAAAAGTTCTTACTGACGAACAACGTCATTAACTTAGTTTTAGAAAAACTTGATAATAATTACTAAGTTAATCAGCTTAACATTTGGAGAATACTGAGAAGACTCAAAACATTTTCAATCGCAAATTACCATAGGAAGTTGTTGTGGTCAGTTGTTTCCGTCCCGTCTGACTCTTTCTGACCCCATCTAGGGTTTTCTTGGCAAAGATAGTGGTGTGATTTGCCATTTCCTTCTCTGGCTCTGTTTACAGATGAGGAAACTGAGGCAAACAGGGTTAAGTGACTTGCCCAGAGTCAAACAGCTCGTATGAGAGTCCAGACTTGAATTCAGGTCCTCTTGACTCCAAGATCTATCCACATCCCTTGCCATATGAGGTAGGACCCTTCAATCCAAGCTCTGATGCTCTCATTCCTCTGACCAGCACCCTTCAGTGGATCCCAACTGCTTACCCAATAAAATTCACTTTTTAGCCTGGCATTCAAGGACCTCTGCAATCAAGCACCATCTTTTTGTCTTTTACATTAGTCTCCCTTACATTCTTTCTGCACTCCAGTCGAAATAGATGACTTGCCGTTCCCTGTATATATCTCTCATTCTCCCAGCTACTATACCTCTGGATATATATTTCCCCCAGCCTTAAGCTTTTGAAATCCTAAGCACCTTTGAAGCCCAGTTCAAATGCTACCCCCTCCATGAAGCCCTTCCTAATCACTTACTCTATTAATCCATTCCCTTACAAAGCCCTTGTTTTGTTCCTCTTTTACGGACTTATCATTTTTCATTGTTGCTATTTTTGTGTGTTTCATATTCTCACCCCTAACTAGCCAGTAAACTACATGAGGTCAGAGACCATGTCTTATTCAATCTTTGCATTGCCTTCAAACTTTATAAAGGATTCTGTTCCTAACAGGTGCTTCATAAAAAGGAGGCAGCAGGAGGGAATGGAGAGGGTCTTGGACATGGAATCAGTTAAATCATGGGTTGAAATACTGGTTCTGACACTTAGTAGCCAGATGCCCATAGTCACATAACTTAATGTCTTTGAGACTCAGTTTCCCCCTCTGTAAGTCTAGGGTAATAATACTCCCATATCTACTTCTCAGAGACATTCTGAATAGCCTTCCAACTCTTCCAAAGTTCTACAGTTCTGTAAATGTATACAAAGTACTTCGTAAGCCTGAATGAACTATATATATAAATGCCAGCTACTTCTACTGCTAAATGTCTGTTGAAACTGAAACCATCTCCCATGTTAGTTTTGCTGAATTTTTTTGTTTTCCCCTCTCCTTTTGTGTTCTTTGTTGCAAGGGTTAGCTTTCTGGCTGGGAGAGGAGGGAAGGAAGTTTGAGAAGATGCAAAATCAAAATAAAGCAATTAAAAATTTTAAAGAAATTGAGACCATCTGCAACAAAGCAAGTGCATCCATCTCTCTGGCCTTCACCTCCTCAGCTGTAAAATAAGGGGAGCGGACAAGATGATCCCCAAGGCCCCCGACAATTCTGACATGGCATGATGCTCAGAGAGAGGATATAATTCACAAACTGGAGATGGGATACAGAGTCTTCCCCCTCCCCCCCACACATACACACTTTCATTTTGCTGGTGCTAGGTAGTTACTATTGGTCATTAACATGGGACGGGAGTTTCCTGGTGCCCTTTGTGGAATGAGTTGGTGGTCTTCAGTCATTTCTAATGGGCAGGTGTAATTTATTTCCTATGTTTCCATTAGAAACACACTAGGGGAAGGCCAGAGGGGAATAATCCTTACCAAATGGTAAAGTATTTCTTCCCCCACCCCCAACTTCCTAGAGGGGAGGAAAATTCATTGATTAGTATTAATTAGCTAATGACGGAGGAGCACTTTGAAGATGAAAAGACCTCTGGAATGCACAGCATTAGCTGATTGCAAAGAAGGGTGGATAAACAGAGAAAGAGCCATATAAAATGCCCTGGCCTAGCCTGAACTGCTCACATGCCTTTGTCCCTCCCTGCACTTAGAGAGCTTGTCTCCACCACCATAGCCCAAGAACACATTCTTAGCTGGGTTACATAAACCTCTAAAAATAGTAATTTATCATGGGCATGCTAAGTGACCCTTGACTGCAGCCTTTTGATGGGTTATTAGGTTATTGCAGTCTCTGCTTTCTGTTGCATGTTGGATCTGAAGATAAAAATCATTTTAAGTGCCTTTCCAACTTTAGAAGTATATCAGTTTCGTACTTTGGACATTTATTCATCTTGAGAACCACTGAAAAAGGTTTCCAGTGGTCAAGTAGGTTTTACCACAGATAGAGATTTGAATTCTTTTCTCATTCTTGTGGTCTGGAAAAAAAGGGGGAAACTTGAACAGAGTTAGCCTGCCTGCCTGGGCTTGATAAATGAATGTAGATTAAACAGATCTGAGAAATAACAATATTTTATTTTTCACTTTCAATTCAATAAATGTTTACTCTGTACCTACTATGTGCAAGGCAGTAAAAAAAAAAATCTTTAAAGAGCACGGAAGCTACTGGGAGCCAGGGGGAAGATGTTCCATAGACTTAGATAAGTATAATACCTCTCTGAATACTTAGCGTATCACTGCTACCCTTTCCCCAAATATCACATGGGTCCCTTTGGATTAGGCAGTTAAGTGCTATAGAAAATAGAGTGATACACTTACTACACTCAGAATTAGACCTCAGTTCAGCCTTACACACTTACCACCTGTAACCCCCAGGCAAGTTACTTAATCTGTCTTGTCCTCATTTTCTTCATCTGTAAAATGAAGATAATAATAATAATAGTCTACCTCCTAGGATCACCAGGATCAAATGAAGTTACATATTTCAAGTACATTGCAACCTTTAAAGTGCTATAGAAATGCTAGATTTTATTTGATGATAAATTATTTCTACTCTTTCCTTTTACTCCCCCACCCAGCACCTAGCATATATTATAGTAGTCATTTCATAAATGTTTGCTGAATTGAAGTGTGATGGTGTTATAGAAGCAAAGGAAAGATCCAGAAAAAGTGTCCCTTGGAAAACGAAAAGTCATATATTTTCACAGGGTGGAAGATTAAGAAAAACTTGAAGGAGGAGAAGGAGGAAGGAGGTACTTGAGATTGAAAGAAGAGAAGGATTTCAACAAGCAAGGATGAGGAAGAATAGCATTCCAGGCACGGAGGCAACCTGTACAAATGCACGGAGGCAAGAGAATTCACGATGGGATTAGGGAATAGTGGTCTAGTCATACTCTAAGCACTTGTGAGGAGACTATTCTTATGATTTACTGTGCTAGGTACTGGAGGAACCATAAGGAAAAAGGCATGGTGCCTACTCTTGAGCAGGTGTGTTGATGTATACACAGATTCTCTAATATATCTGTGATCTCATCAATGAAGTTAGTCTCAGATCAAACCCATTCATACCTGCCCAACCTGGGGGACTCATTCATGTCCTTCCTTGAGTCTACCACCGAAGCTCTACACTACATTCTGGGGTCCTTCCCCTTCCCCTGACATTAAATTGCATGGATACCAGTAATGAATCTGGGCTGTCCATCAATAATTCTTCATTCTAGCTATGTAACCAGACCATCCTTTTCCAGATCATACATTTCTCTAATCACAAGCAGTACGGCATTTATCCTGTGTAATTGCACATTTGTAATATGTAGCAGCTTTCTCCTGACCACCAAGTACCTACCTCCCCATTGCTCATTGGGTTATATAAATAAACTATAAATTAGAGTATGAAAAGTGAATGAGGAACACAAGGTGCCGTGTAAGAAAGAAACAGAGTAATCACTTTTACTGGGAGGAATCAAAGAAAGCTTCCCAGAAGAAATGGTATTTTAACTGGACCTTGAAGGGTCAGACAGCATTAGGCCAAGATTGAGGACAGAATATTCCATATGTAGGGAACAGTATGAACAAAAGTATAGACACAAGAAAAGTAGGGCCATGCTAAAGGAATTATTGTAATTTCATTAAAGGAAAAGCAATGTGAATTAAAGTTGGAAATATAAAGTAGACCCAGACTATGAAAGCCTCGAATGCCAAGCTAAGGAGTCTTAACTTTATTGAAGAAGTGATGGAAAACCATTGAAGGGTTCTGAACCATGAAGTGACAATGATTAGATTTGGAGATTTATATAACAGCAGAATAAACTGGAGGTTGAAGAGACTGGAGGTGGAAATGCCTATTAATATATTGCAACAGTATGGGTGAAAGTTAATGAGGGCTCACATTTAGGAGGCAGCAATGAAAAAAATAAAGGGGAAAGAGATAAGAGAAAGATTCAACAAGACTTGGTGAATGATTGGATGGTTTCTGAAACTGATAAAACATTTTTTCATGGAAACAATGTAAAAAAAAAAAGAAAACCCAACACAGTAGTTAGGTTCATAGGCTAGCCCACAATAATTGATTTAATCCCTAAAAGAACTGAATTATACAAGTACTATTACCATATAATCTAGCTTCCATTTATAACACCATTTTCATAGAAAAATGTATTTCAAGCTCTGACTTGGGATGCCAGAAAAACCTCTCTCTGATGGTAAAGTGAACTTTCCCCAGCTTTAATAACATTAGACCCTGCTATAGTGAAAAAAAAAACAAAACAGAAGAGCTGCTAGAAAGTGATGGAGAGGAGTGTGGGGAGAGAGGTGGGAGATGCAGGTGATAAGGCAGTAGCTTCTGGGATAGTGGTTCTGGCAGTAAATCAGCAGCTCCGGAGGAGGGGCAAAGGCAGAGTGGGAGCAGCACCAACAGCTGGCATATGCCAACGTCTTTCCTAAGTTAGGTGTGTGTAAGTCAGAGGCTACCTGCAGTGAATTGCAGAGTTAGAGAGAGCTTTAATTTCTATTTTTAATTATCCCTTGATTATATCATACATCTCATTTTTGCTTTATCAGAACAGATGACTGAAAACTGACTGCAAATCCACTTTAACTACTCAAACATAAGGCCTATTAGAAAGAACAATGAATATGGACTCAAGAAGATGTGAATTCAGATCTCTCTCACCATATATTCATTTATTCAGGAATTATTTATACATCTAGGCTATCTATATTCTAGCTGTTGTCTCTCCTATTAGAATAGAAGCTCCTGTTGAGTAGGGACTGTTGTATTTCTTGTACTTGTATCAGCAGTGCCTAGAGCATAGGAGGCACTTAATAAATTCTTGTTCATTGAGGGAAAATAAAGTACTATGTTAGATGCTAGGTATCCAGCCCTCACTTAATAAATTCTTGTTACAAAAAATAAAAAATAAAATAAAATATATTCTTGTTACTTAATTGATAATAGAGTTAGGTTCTAGGTGTCCTGCCCTCATGGAGTTTACCATCTAACAGGCAGACTGTAATAGATACGTAAATATGAGTAACTAACAATACCCACAAACAGAATAGAAGTTGACCTTAGCATAGGAGAACAAAGAGCTATGTGAATTCTAAGGAAGGAAATATCATTTTCAATCTATAATATTATGGAACATTTGTGGAAAAATGCTTTCTTGGATCCAAACAGCTGACTTCTAGAAAGTTCAGGCTTGTCTGCATCTATTTTTTGTGGGCATGAAATCTACCTTGCCCTGATTACTGGGCAAACTTTTTCTCTTCTGCAACTCTCCTGCCCTCTGGTGGTGGGTGGGCTTGTAGGATGTGGCTGCCTAGACCTGCCATGTATTAGAAAGGTTTTAATTACAGCTTAAATTATTTTGAATTATAGTGCTTTATCAGTACAAGAATATTTACATATTTTATCTTATTTGATCCTCACAATATTGTGAGATAAGTAAAGAGATATGTGAGAAGTTTCAACTTCTAATCTGTTTGTAGGTATCCTTAGTTAAATATGTAACGATTATTATCCCCATTTTACAGGTGAGGAAACTGAGGCTCAGAAAGACGACATGACTTGACCATAGTCACATTGTTTCTAAGTGACTGAGCCTTGACTTTAAGTCAGCTCTTCTTTCCAGTTACACCTCTTTTTCATTTGTTACTACACAATGCTGTCTGTGTGTGATTTCTGTAAACTCAGAGTTAATAGTGCCTTCAAAAGAGACTTGAAATTCCCTCCACTGGACTACACTGGCAAAACAAACTGGATAGTTGAACAACTATCCATTGAATTTAGTCCATAGAAGTGGTTCAATTGGTTGATTGGAGGACACTGGAAATCTACATGAAAAGAGGTTCAGGTCTGTATCACATGTCATTCATTGTGAACCTGGATCATCCCAGGAACTAACAAGCAAATGTACCATTGCTGGAAATTCCACATAACCACTTAACAAACGAACAATGGAATACGTCTTCACAAATCACCCTCTCTGACCCTAAAAGAAGAGTTTTCCATCATTCTTTTTTTTTAAAAGAATATGTTATATTCTGCTCAACGTAGTGACCACTTTTTTTTAAGCTGTTTTTTTTTTATAAACGACTTCATTCCCTGTTCAGTTTCTGAATCAGTTTGAAGATTCGGGTCTTTATCTTGCTCTGATTCCTGGCCTTCTGAAAGCCCTACAGCTGAGGCTTCCATCTTGCTGAGCAGATTTTCAAATAAAGTCCCCTCCCTTGGCTGTGCTCAGGGAGCTGCCCTCCAGAGCCGCCTGCATGTCCGCCAGGGGCTCCAATGCCTGGATTTATTTCCCACATCTTGAACGCATCCCTCCCTCCCACCCCCCCCTCCCATTCCTAAATCCTACAGCCATGACAGAAATAAATTAGCTAGAGGTACAGGTCACACCTTGGAGAGCAGGGAGCGTTCTGTGGGAAATCAATAGAGAAGATGGGATTCTCAAACAGTCGAAGCAGAAGGAATTATGCATTGACGGCCGTACACGAGCCAAACAAAGGAGCCTGGGAACAGCGGTCCACCAGTGCACACAGAGTTCATGCATTCAGCCACCTGAACCCAAGACCGCCTCGCCCTGCACAAACAGCTCCCCCTAAACACCTGTTTGGAGGGGGAGGGAAGCTTTTCTAAGAGGCAGCTAGAGGCTCCAGACATCAAAAAAAGTGTTTTGTTTTTGTTTTAATCGCTGGAGCTGGCTCTTGGGGGAATTTTGAGGGCGTGTCTGGAGTGTCTGCTCCCTGGCAACAAGAGCCGAGGCTGGAACAGTTTTGCCTGAATCTCTCTTTTAATTACATTCAACAAGCATGTATTAAACACCATGAGGTGCAAGGCACTGTTGGGTGCTGAGGCAAAAAAAACAAGGTTCCTTCCCTCAGGGAGCTTACAGTCATTTTGTATCAAGTATATACTGTATCAGTGCATATTGTATTAAGGAGTATACAATTTCTATATTGCTAAGTATAAGATACAGAAAGCATGATGGAGGTAAAGGAAAGACGCAGGAAAACATAAGTTTCAACTTGAGTCTTTGTTTAAAGCCCAAAGAAGCCCAAGGTTGATTCTTTGTCCTCATGAGCTACATGGTTCTCCTGCCTGAAGGAAGCACAGGGCTGTTCTCAAAAGCATTACCCCAAATCCAGGTAGGAATGGTTTCAGCAAAATTCTGTCTCTTTACCCTTTCTGGTCTACGGTTTCTTAATCTGCAAAAAGGGAAGATGAACTTGATCTCTCCGGCTCCTTCCAGCTTTAACATTGGACTATTTTAAAATTCTCGTCCATTCTTGCAAGTAAAAGAATCGTGGACTTGGAATTTGGAAGATTCACAGCTCTGCTGCTTACTGGCCAGGTGATCATGGGCAAGTTCCCCCAACCTTCCTGAGCATCACTTTCCTTATTGGTAAAAATGTATATGTATCATTCATAATAATACTTGTAAAATTTCTCTCCCAGGGTTGTTTTGAAGAAAGGGCTTCATAAACCTTTAAAAGGCTATAGGAATGTGAACTATTGTTACTTTTACCAAGAACCTGTTTCTTCCTTTTCCTCTTTCCCTTGTGGAGAGTATCACATGCAGTTACAGAAATAAGTTGGAAGGGATGTCAAAGGCTCATGGGGCCCAGTCCCCTTCTTCCAGGCAGGTCTGTGCCTGCTGGGTTCTTTGTACTCATTTCAAAGCTCCTCAAGAATGGCGATTCCACAACCTGCCCTGATAACCTCTTCTCCTGTTTATTTCTGCAAAAAGTCAGAAACTCCTTCCTTTTGCCTAACCCAAGTATACATTTCCCCTGCCTTCTTGTCATCTCTCTAATTGTACGTCTTCTAAAAGCTCAGGAAATGATCCTAATGTTAGCAGGGCACTGAGAGCTTTTGGGGCTCTCATGGGAGAAAAAAAAAGACTTCATAGGATGATATACAGTGGCATTTAAGTCAGAGGACCCAAATTTAAGTTTTGACTTTGATGCTCACTCACCACCTGTGTGGGTGACACTGGACAAGTCACTTCACATCTCTGAGACTCTATTCTCTGTAAGATAAGGGAAATGAACTGGGTGATATATAAGGTCCTTTCTAGCTCTAAAATTTATAGTCCTATGATAGGACTAGCCCAGCTCAGTTAGCAACATGACACTATACCCCAATTGGAAAAAGAAGAATATTTTTTAGGCAGAAAATCCTGACGTCCTTTCACTTGCCAATAAACACCCACAATTAACATCCAGAGACATAACTACTGAGGCAGCATGGTATAGAAGAAAGAGAGTTTGGGATGTGAAAAGAAGAGAGAGCAGAATTCAAATCTGATAGTTACTATGTGACTATGGGAAGTCACTTACATTTCCTAAGCCCAAGTTTCTTCTATAAAGTAAAGAGAACAACAATTGTCTTCTGACTCAGTGTTGTTCTGAGGATCAAATGGGGTGTTTGTAAAGCACTGCTAGTATCTGACAGCTAGACAGGGCAGTGGATAGAGCACCAGAGCTGGAATCAAGAAGACTCCTCTTCCTGAGTTCAAATCTGGCCTCAGATACTTACTAGCTGTATGACCCTGGACAAGTCACTTAACCCTGTTTGCCTCAGTTTTCTCATCTGTAAAATGAGCTGGAGAAGGAAATGGCCAACCACTCCAATATCTTTGCCAAGAAAACCCCAAAATAGTGTCACAAAGACTCAGACGTGACTGAAAAAACAACTGAACTGATTAGTATCAGCTATTATTACTCCAGTTTTAAGTTGGCCATACCTTAGAGGTCCTCATTTGAAAAGAAAATGCATTTGAATTTTACATCATCCACTTTCGGCAGTCAGATAACTTTATCAATTGTGAATATTAACCTCCACTTTACAAAAAAGAAACAACTCTCATAAGGCAGTCAGTCAGTACTGTCAGTTGTACCTTGACTTGCCTAACATTGGACAATAAATGATGATGGATCCAATAGCTGGGCAAAATGTATTTATCTTCCATAAGCTGTCATAAGAGATTTTGTCATCTTAGATCCTATGAGATATAAACATATAGACGTGTGTGTGTGTGTGTGTGTGTGTGTGTGTGTGTGTGTGTGTGTGTGTGTAAGGAAGGAAATGCTGTAGGATGTTCCCTAAACATTATTTTTTTTAAAAAATTATTTTTAATTTGAGAGAAATTCTAGGTATAAGCTCATGGACAGAAAATCTAAAAGGTAAGATGAATAAGAGACTCCCCAAAACAAAATTCTTACCGTTAATCATGAATGTCAATGAAGAAAGAAAAAAGAAAGACATCCAAAGAGATAATGTGGCTGCAAAAGGTGCCCTTTAACAAGTTCAGATTTTGTTAAGCCTTGGTAAAAATAAATAAATAAATGGAAAACAGAGACACAACAAGAATGAATATAAAAGAACATGAACCTTGTAAGAATAATATCACTAAAGTTAAAAACTGGAATGAATTTGCACAAACAAAAAAACAATTAAGGGACCACAAAAAAGATTTATGTATGCCCAAAACAAAAAGAACCAAGAAAACACAAGCCTACTTCTTGGGAGGATAATAGAATGTTAATAGATAGACAAAACTCAAAATTAAATCAACTCCTATTCTTCTTGTCCTTTTGATCAAGGAGAATTTTTCTTCAAATTGAAAAAAAGTAGAACAAACATGGTTAAGAGGAAATTGAATCTTCTCAGATATATGAGGAGATTGTCTGATAGCTTCTAGCCTTTATAAAAGATTTCAAGGTTGCTGGTCCAAACAAATTATCTATCCCCACAGAATAGTGGAATAATTTTATTTCCAGTATATATCTCACAGTGTCATTAAAAAAAAAAAACTCTTTGTAAACCTTAAAAGCATATAGAGATATAGGTCATTGTTGCTGTTGTTATTACTTATTATTAATATTATTATTATATTGTTATATATTAATATAATTATGATATATAATATAATATATATAATAATAATATTATTATTATCATACCAAGAACCTCATTCCTCCTCTTTTCTCACCTTGTGGACAGCATCACATGTAATCATGGGAATAAAGTGGAAACCAGGACCTTAATAGCTCACCTGCTCCATTCCCCTTCTATAAAGGTCAGTGCCTGCCTGGTCCTTCCACATCATCCTTTGTTTTCATTTCAAAGCTCTTCAAAACTGGAGATTCCACAACCTGCCCTGGCAATCTATTCCACTGTTTATGGAACTTGCAGAATAAACTGCTGAACCACTTGTTCATTATCTTCAAAGAATCATGGAAAATGGGAGAAGTGCCAGTATAGGTATGTGGAGCACATTTCATCAGGCTGTACAACCACAGAATTTTATTTTTTTTAGTTTTTTTTTCAAGCAGTCATACCAAAACATTAAAGAAACTTAATAAATTAGCAAGGATACTTTAATTTCAAAATACAAATTTTTAAAATGAGACACAATATAATTTTTTTTAATACATTAAGGTATACCTGGACATAGACTGCATGTAAGTCTGTAGGTGTCAACAAACTACAGTCAGGCAAATGCTTTCCTATTTAGAAAAAAAAGGAGGTGAGGACCACAAGCCAGTGAGTTTGACATAAAACCCTGGAAAAATTCTAGAATGGATTTTCAAATGAACACTTGGAACCTAGGGAAGTGATCACTAGAAGTCAGCATGGATTGACTAGGAGAATAAATCATGCAAATGAATTTAATTCCATTTTTGATGGGGTTTCTGGACTGAAGTCCTTCTCCAGTGCCTCACATTCTCAAGGGCTTTGCTAACAAAGGACAAGCTCTGGCAGGCCCTGCCCAGCTGGAAAGGGTTTTTTATGGCAAATGATCATATGCCTGTTTGAGAACCAACCTACCTCTTTTCCAAGAGATTCGTCACCCAAAGGCTGATCTTTAGATGATTTTTTTAAAGCCATAGCAGTTTAGAAAGAGGCCAAGCAGGGCTATGTGCTTTGTTGTTGGAGAAATTACCACACCAATGAAATCCCAGATCATGAAATAACTGAAGACTAAACTGGTAGATCAGAGAAATGTCATAATTACAGCATATCTGATTTTCAACAGGGTTCTCAGGACAGTTCATTAACCCCTCTGACCCTCAGTTTCCCCATGTGTATAATGGGGAAAATAATACTTGCAATAGATAACTGATCTAGAACCCACTGTATGTATAGCAATTAGTCTGATACATAACTGGTTGAACAATCAATCCCCAAAGGTATTGATTAATGAATTAATACCAACATGGAGGGTGGTATATAGTGAAATTCCCTAGGGTTCAGTCCTCCACCCTTGTACTGTTCAACATTTTTAACCAACAACTCAGATGATGAAATAGTATATGTCTCAGATTTTCCAGCAACACAAAGTTAACATAATGAATGACAGAACTGGCATCCAAAAAATTGGGACAATATAGAAAAATCGGCCATATCTAATCAAAGTTTAAGTGAAAAGTCCTGTACCTGGCTTCAAAAAATCAAGAGAACAAGGGTAAGATGAGAAAGATGTGGCCAATGGCAATTCCCTTGGAATAGACTCTAGAGTTTTATTGAATCATCAGTGTGATATAGCTGCCCAAAAACCAAGTGTCACCTTAGGCTGAATTAATGGAATAGCCCACCTCACTCTGTAAAATCAGGCCAATCCTGGAATATTGGGTTCCGTCCTGGGCACTACACTTTAAGAAGGACATTAAGACGGAGGGTCGGGAAGGGGTATCCAAAAGGTAGTGACTACCATGATTGAGGGAACACAAAAGCACATTCTCTGAATAGTGCTTGAAGGAAATGGGGATGTTTAGCTCAATGAAGAGGAGAGTTAGGAAAGATATAACAACTATTTTCAACTTTCTCAGTCTCATTTTCCTCATCTTCAAAATGGGAATATTAATGCCTAGCTCACAGGGTTTACTGTGAAGTTCAAATGAGACAATGTTTGTAAAGTACTTTGTAAATGTAAAGGGAGGCATGTAAAAGTCAGTTATTATTTAGAACTATTGTACTGTATAGTTGTTTATACATCTGTGATTTCAAGGACCAGAGCAGAGTCCCACAGTCAGCTGAATTAACTATATGGTTATACTGGGCAAAGGATATTGAAGGTGTATGTGCCCCAACCATCTCCTTACCACCCAGGGTCTCTGGGTTGGTTGGTTTTGGTCCTGAGAGATGAAGTAGCATCCTCAAAATCTCAGTCAATCTACCTGGCCTAGAAATAAAGACTGAACTTCTTCCCAAGGAGGTTATAATCTGAGGAACTTTGCAGTGAGGTAGAAAAGAAAACTAAAGCCTTTTATAAATACCAGTCTAGGGTAATCTATAAATATCGATCTAGGACAAACAAATACCTGGGCATTTCTGAATAGGAAGAAATGGAGGGAAGGATGAAGGAAGGAAGAAAGGAAGGAAGTAAGGAAAGAAGGAAGGAAGGAATGAGGGAAGGAAGGAAGGAAGGAACAAAGGAAGGAAGGGAGGGAGGAAGGAAGGAAGAAAGGAAGGAAGGAAAGAAGGAAGGAATGAGGGAAGGAAGGAAGGAACAAAGGAAGGAACAAAGGAAGGAAGGAAGGAACAAAGGAAGGGAGGGAGGGAGGAAGGAAGGAAGGAAGGAAGGAAGGGAGGAAAGAAGGAAGGAAGGAATGAGGGAAGGAAAGAACAAAGGAAGTAAGGGAGGGAGGGAGGGAGGAAGGAAGGAGGGAATGAAGGGAAGAGAGGGAGGAAGGGAAAGAAAAATTTAATAAATGCTTATGCCTGTCCCTTTCTGTTTATTAAGTGCCTATTTTATGCCAGGCACTATGCTAAGCATTTAACAATTATTATCTCGTTTGAGCCTCACAACTGCTCTGAGAGGTGGATACTATTATTATCCACATTTTACAGTTGAGAAAACTGAGGCAAATGATGATTAAGTGACTTGCCCAAGGTCACACAACTAGTATCTGAGGTAGGATTTGAACTCTGATCTTCCTGAGTCCAGGCCCATCACTCTATCTACTGTACCACCAAGCTGCCTGTAAGTATAAACAGAGGGGTTAGTTAAATTCCATTGATTGTTAGGACCTGCACTTATGTACTCTTCAGTCATTCTAGCATTTTCTTTCTACATATCCTCCCTCCCCATATTCCCCCTAGGAGAAAGGGCCCAGCCCAACCAAACTACTTCAAGGTGCTATATTTATGTGTAGGCAAGTCATTTCTGATGCTTATATTTTACATCTTCAACAAGATTTTAAGCTTCCAACCGTCTGGAATCCCAACTCATTTTTCTGTTATCGTTCTTTTTCAATGTGCTCTATATACAATGGACACCCAATGAGTTATCTGTTACCAGGTGTTATTTTCCCCATTATATGGATTAGAAAGCAGAGTCTTCACTTAACCCCAATTGCCCTGCCTTCCCCCCTCCAAAAAAAAAAAAAGCAGAGTCTTAAAGACTTGAAGGACCAGCTCAAAGTCACATGGTCACTAAAGGCATAGTAGAGATGAAGCCTCTGAGTCTCATGTTCTTTCCATGACACCACACTGCCTTGTAAATAAAAAACCTGGCTTTTTTTTTAACCTCTTGCCAAACTGTTAATTATAAGACTTAAGGTAAATCATATAGTATCTGTTTTCTCATCTGACCAATTGGCAATAGTCATCTCAGCCCTACCTATTTTACAGATAATGTTTTTAGGCTTAAATTAGAAAACTGATGGTAAAGTATTTTTAAAAGTCTATGTATGTGAAGATGTGGTAGTCCTATTAGGTCTTCAAAACAAAAGAAAGCAGAGAAATCTAAGATATTATTATCAGCATAATAAAGCACACTTGGTGGCAGGTTCTTTTTCTTCTTTATCACTCTCTTGTCAAAATCCTGACTTTATCTAAAAGAGAGACTGAAGAGACCCTGCTACCTACATCATTCCAGCTTCTTTTTACATCTGCTACCGTATTTGAAATTTGGTCAGGAGGAGACCAAATCAGAGATCATCAGGGTTACAAGCATATTGAAAAGGAAGGGGAAAGAAATTCATAGTGCATAGAGCTCCTTGCCTTCATTCCCAATCCTGGGACTCCATACACAGGTTACTAGGTGATATTGCCCCTTGGCCCAGACCTGGATTATGAGGAGCCTCAAGAAGTCATCTTACTCATCCCCTGCCTCTGAGTACGAAGACTTCTGGGTCTGAAGAAGAGGTAGTTCTTTTTCTCTGGTTCAAATGGAAACTGAAATAAAGCTGTATTTCTTTGGCTAACCCCTTAGGGAATCCATGCTGAAAAAAATGACCAACCAGGGGCAGCATTTAGTCTTGGAAAAACAAAGACAGGTGCAGAAGAAAGGAATTTGGAGCAAATTCAAAGGCCTGGGGGCCCGGTGAGGTGGTGCTGCTGCATCCATCAACATGGCTCCTATATGGCTGAAATACAAAGCCACATCTAGGGAAGGGGAAAGGGTCATAGCTCCAGGTCTGCCCCTTTGTGGCTCTCTCCTGCTTTCTCTCTATGATTCTTGACCCTTCTGGCTCACTGTCCAGTCCACTGGAATGGACTGATTGAAGTTCAGAGAGTATCAACATAGCCTTAGCTCCCGCCTGGCCTCACCTTCACCACTGCATCCTGAAACATAAAGATGGGGAGGGGTTTGGGAGTCTGGGGGGTGGGGAGGGAGGAAACAAGGGCCTCTGGGTTTCCTATGAAACAGAAGCATTTCCATTTTCCTTCTGTGAATAGTCATCCAGTCTGATTTACACATTGATAAGACCCAATGCTTTTTATCCCAGCAAATATTTAATCCCTAACAGATCAATAACCTTCTCCTTGGTATTCATTTATGAAGGAAAACAAATCCCCTTGTACTCTTGAAACTCTTGAATAAAATCATGCCAGAACCTGGGATGTTCTGATCATAGACACATTCACGTGATTTCACAAACTCAGTTCCCTAAGGTTTTTTAAAAGAGGCTGCCCTTGCTAACTTTTACTTAGCAGCCAAGATGTCACCAATGTAGGTTTTTATATAGATTTCCATGTGCTGTTATAGAACTAAAATGTAAAACCTAGTCTTTCAAACAAAAATAAAAAAAAAGCCTAGCCACTTCAAACACGATTAAATATATAATATAAAAATAAACCAATGATCTTATAATCACCATAAATTCATAGTCACTCATAGTTCATGAACTTTCATTCCTTTTTCTCCATTTGCAAGACTTGTGCATGACTTTTTTCTGTCCAGTGTTTCCATAGGCCTAGCCATTTTTATGCCTGTTCTGCTGCAAAGGTAACGATAAAAGCTGTACCTCATTCTGTAATTTGCAGTTGAATTTCCTTAAGTCTTAATATTGTTTAAAAAAAAAACTAGATTAAAAGCTTTTTCTATTCACCAAAGACTGATACATCCCCAAAGGCCCCTGAAAGTTTGAAAAATTACCATCACTACCATCAACAAAAATACCTCTTCCCACTGTGGCAGTACCAAAAATAGTGACTTTCAACAAACCAGCATCAAGCCAAGAACTAAGGAAGAACACCTCTCCATTCACATCAGTATGGTTACATCAGCCTACCACAATATTAAAAAAAAAGAAAAATCCACGGTTTATGGTGGAGGGAGAACCCCAGTGGAAAAATAAAGAGGAAGAAAGAAAGAAAAAATGAAGGAAGGAAGTTAGGAAGGAAGAAAGGAAAAAAGAAAGAAAGAAAGAAAGAAGGAAAGAAAGAAAAAAGAAAGCCTTTAAATGCAAATTATCCAAAGACACATTTTGTCTGTGTTCTGGAAATTTAATCCAGCATAGAGGAAAATTTTTTTTTTGGTGGAAGCATTTGTTGTACACACACACACTTAGCTGGAAATGTGGCTGAATTCCTTCTAGTTTAATTAACAGTTTTTAAATGAAAAAGTTAACCCCTGCCTCCATTAGCTCCTTAAAGACTTTATTAGCATTTACTGACCTAAGTAGTCTTCAGTTCTCAGGTAGCAAAGTTTCTTTTCTTCTCCACTGAAATGCTCATATGAACATTCAAGGACATTGTATTACTGAACTGATCAGAAAAGAATATTGTTTCCAATCTTCTGGTGCCCTACACCGGAAAAAAAAAAGAAGAAGAAAAAAGCAAGCAAGCAAGCAAAATGCAGACTAATCAGGCATTATTCTTCCTTGTGGAAAAAAAAAAAGTAAATCCAGTATTCTGGAATGAGTTCAAACCTAGCTTGACAGGCTACAGGAGAATTTACACTGAGCATGCTTAGCCCTGCACTGCTTGCATGAAACACTCTTAATGAATATCACTTCCTTCCCACTGGCTACTCCTGCTGGAAGTCCACACCCACTCCTCTTTCAGAAGTCAGGAATGTCGCTTCAACCAAAGTCCAGAAAACATGCTTATACCCAGACAAGGCCCCAGTGATCAATAAACTCTCAGGTTGTGACCTGGAGGTCAGCTTGTCAAATAGACCATGGGGGTAAACTTCTGTACTTGTTTATACTCTTGTTGTGGCTGCGATGAAATGCATGCGCTCTCCCTGGACAAAAGAAAAGGGTGCTCCCTCTGTCTCTCTGTCTCTCTCTCTCTCTCTCTCACTCTCTCTCTCTCTCTCTCTCTCTTTCTCTCTCTGTCCCTCCCCCCTTTTCTCCCTCCTGTCTCTCCCTCTCTTTTTCTCTCTCTCCTTTTTCAATCTCTCCTTTCTTCTCTTTCCCCTCTTTCCCTTCTTTCCCCTCTCTCTATCTCTGTCTCTGTCTCTCTGTATGTGTCTCTCAACACAGCTTCGTGAATGTCATTGGAAAGTTCTTTCCAAAGCCCCAAGTTAGAATGAGAAACAGTAGTAGCATAAACTGTCACTGTTGTTCTTCAGTCATTTTTCAGTTGTCTGACTTTTCTTGGCCAAGATACTGGAATGGTTTGCCATTTCCTTCTCCAGCTCATTTTACAGATGAGGAACTGAGGCAAACAGGGATGAGTGACTTGCCCAGGGTCACACACTGACTAAGAGTCTGAGGCTGAATTTTAACTCAGGTCTCCCTCATTCTAGTCCCAGTGCTCAGTCCTCTATGCCACCTAGCTGCCCCAAAAAACTCACCCTAGTTCCAATTATTTCTTACTGTAAACAAAATACAATTCACTCCGTCCCTAAAGGCTCTCTGGTAACTCACATGTCTCCCTAAAATGCGACATGTGCCTCCTTAAGAAATTAGATCCCATGTGGAGGGCTGGCCAAAACTTGGGCCAGTTTGAATTTATTGGCTTCCTCATTTACACGACACTTGCCTTCCCTCAATTTTGCACATCGCATCCAGGAAGCAGAGTGCTGAAATCTGGGCAAAGTTGACATGAAGAATATACCCTTTGTGAGCCTGAGAATCTAGCAAACACCCTCACTAGGTTCTATAACCTGAGTCTGCTTGATGTGGATAGCAAAAGATTCACATTTAATTTTAAATAATAGCAAAATCCAAAAGTGCAATATTGCCTCAGGCCATGTTTGTACATGTGCTTCCCTTCTTCATCATGTCACAAGTTATAAAATGTTGTCATGAATTTGCTTGGAATTCACGTGTGTGTACATACATCCATATATGCACATACACATGCATGTACATCTATATTTACATGTGCTTGAATATATGTACACACATATGCCGTATGTGAAAGAAATCTTATAAATAGTATTCCTAGAAGCAAGAGAAATTCTGTTCAGCGCCTAATGCAAAGGCTGCCTGACATCAATTTTGTGAATTAATGGAAGGTGCTTTTGTATAAGGCATAAGTAAATTTGTTGCTTCTTGTCTATGACACTTTCAGGAACTATTGCTAAGCTATTGTCATATATTGCCCTTTTCCAAGGACCTTGTAACATCCAATATTCTTTGTACATTGATGTCACTGTAGGATAAATAAGATTGGATCAAAAAATTTTGTTTTTTATTTTTTTCTCTCTAGGTAATTGTTAAGTTTCTTTTTTATCCAAGGGAAGAATAAGATTTTGTATTCTTCTCTATATGCTTGTATTTATACTACATAGATTTCCATGGGTCCATACTTATACTATCTAAAAGCATAGACCTGTGGAAATCAGACCACACCAACAAGAAATCATCCTAAGAAAAACAAAAACAAAAACTGAGGCATGAAGAGTAGGGGTGACATTTATCCTGTTGTAAAAAGTAGAAGTTCCAAAAGGAGAAACTTACCTGAGGTTGCACAGCAAATGCTTTCATGGACTCAAATGTTCCAGCCCCTAGAGCCTTCCCTCCTGGTTATTAAGCTACAGTTTGGTTGATCCCTTTTACCTAATGTGGATTTCATTCCCTGAGCATTTTGGACCATCCAATGTCTAAATTCACTGCTTACTACCTGGGATCGACTAAGCATGTTGTCTGACATCTTATCTGTAAAACTGCTATGGGGAAAATCAGTCTACAGCAGTAGTATCAAACTCAAATAGAAATGAGGGCCACTGACCATCTACGGGGATCCCTGTGGGGCGTATATTGACTTAATATTAAGATAGAATGTTATCTATGTTTTATTGCATTTTTATTTATTTTCTTAAATATTTCTCAGCTACAATTTCGTCTGTTTTGGGCTGTGCTTTGGACAGGGCTACAGTTGGCACTCATACTTGACACCTCAGATTGCAGTCAGATGGTGGTGGAGAGCCTTGAACACCAAGCTAAGAAGTTTGGTATTGTTGGTCAACAATGGACAATCATTAAGGGTTTTTGAAGAGAGGAGTAACGCAATGGAATGACTTTTTATGGAAAATCAATCTAGTGACAAAATGTTGTATGGATTAAAGAGAGAAGAGAGGAACGGAAGAATGTGGAAGGTATGAAAGAAGGCTTAACCAGACTTTGGCTGATTGAATATAGTATGGTAAGGGAAAACAGAAAGTCAAGAATAGTCATAGGTGATGATACTATTATGCTTAATATGTAGTTTACAATGTGCTTTTCCTATATGATCTTATTTGATCTTTACAACACATGGCTGTTAATATTATCTCCACTTTAAAAGTGAGGAAACCGAGGTTCAGAGGGTGAAGTAACATCCACTTAGAACATGATCTCATATTGTGGCACAGTTAGTAGGGGCTAGAGCTGTGATCCAAATCCAGAATTCCTGGCTCCAAGTCCAGATGACTCTTAGGCTTTGAGCCTGGGCAGGTGGGATGCTAGCAGAGCCATTAATATTGATAAGTAAGCCAGGAGGAGAAATGAAGGTAGGAAGAGATAATAAGTTGGGTATAGGCCATTTTAAGTCTTGAGAGTGCCCATGAAACATTTAGGAAGACATCCAGCAGGCAGTTAGACCACCTGCTTACAGGGGCCATCAATTCATTTTCAGGAAGGAGGGAAGAGAGAAAAGGGAAATCACAATTAGGCATAAGTCAATTTGCAGATACCTCTAGGGCAAATGACAAACACATTGATTAAAATTCATACTAAATTGCAAACAACTAATATTCTATTCTTTACTGAAGAAAGGAAACTCAGAACACAATACATTAATTTCCTAAGAAGTGTAGCAAGTGACTGGGTGAGGAAAGGAACACTGAAGGGAGGGGCTGAAGACACTGAAGGCAAATTTCATCCACTTCATCATTTTGCCTAAGACCACCCTGGATACCTGGCAACTTTGCACTCTTGAATTATGGCCATCTCCATTAACAGAAGGGGGCAGCACTGTGCTTTCTGTAAGGTCCCTGTGTTCCTGTAAATTGGCAGTCCCACCCTATCCTCTTCATACTTAGCCTGAGCATCAGAGGCCCTTAGATCCCCTACTGCCTTTTGACCCCTGCCCCTTTAATAATATTAGACCATAAAGTTGCTTAGCACATGGTGGTTGCCATGACGATGATATCCATATTTCTGTATGGATGCCAGCACTGAGTCCTGGGGGCTCAGGGCACATTGCAAATGGACAGCTTGCGAGGAACAATGGAGGGAGCTGACTGCTGATTCTTTTCATGCCTAATTACCCATAAGCACATGGCACAATGGCTTATTTAACTCTGCATTGGCCCGAGATGGAGACGGCTCCCCGTTCCAGTTGGAAAGGATTCTGTCCCAGGTCCTGGGATCAATTTCAGAGGCTGGGGTGGGGGTTGGGGGTGGGAACAAGAAGAAAGGCACATACATTGGGGCATTGAAAGGCACATACATTGTCCCTTCATTATTTTGCATTTAGCCACATAGATGGTCCCAGACACTAATTATTCTAAGTCAGGAGAGTTGTTCCATGTCAAATATAAGTTATGAGTTATGAGATTACAGACAACCTCTATGTAGCTCCATTGCTCCCACCATCTTGACTGGCAGACAAGTATTTCTCTGTCTAGTCAACAGAAAAGGGAATGCCTTGATTAAAATGATTTCAAGAGACATTCAGGTATAGTGAGGTGTTACTCCTCCTCCCTTAGTTTCCTTAACTATAAATAAAAAGGTTGGACTAAATCAAGAGTTTTTGACTTGAGACTCATGAATTTTATATGTGTGTGTGTGTGTGTGTGTGTGTGTGTGTAGCTATATATATATATATATATATATATATATATATATATGTAGGGTATAAATATATGTATGTATGTAGGTATATATGCATGAATATATACTTTAAATAATTGTATTTCAGTATAATTGTTTCCTTTGTAATCCATACATATTTTATTTTATTTGTTTACAAACATTAGTCCAAGAAGGGATCCATAGGCTTCACCAGACATCCCAAAGAGGTCCAAGACACACATATCTGATTGATTCATTCTTTAGAAGCTTGGGGTATCTTGTTCACGTATCCTGAGGAGCAACACTTGGAATCCAAGGACTAAGGCTCAAATCTTGGCTGTGTCATCCTAATTAGTCATGCAGTCATGGGCAAGTCTTTGTAGAGACTCAGTTTCTTCATCTAGAAGACTGACATCTTAATAGTAACACCACCTTCTTCATAAGGTAAAGAAAAAATTAATTCAGAGATCGACTCAATAATTATATTTGTTTACATGCTCATAGAAATTTTATTGTCTAACCATTTTGTTTATGAGATTTTTTAAAAACAAAGAGTATATGTTCAATCATGTAATCATATGTGAGTTCTTGATGACCTGTAAAGGGAAGTATAAAGGAGAGCTGTTTTGTGGACGCAGGCTGGTTTGAATTTGGACACCAGAAGAGCCCAGAGGGAAGGAGAAAGGAGGTAAGGGACACTCCCTGGCCAGGCAGACATCAGGCCCAGAGCTGTGCCAGTTTTGCCATATGGTGAGCTCGTGCCAACCTGAGAGAGCTTGCAGGTTGCCAAGGCTGGGGATAACCACCATCCCCAGCTGATTGATGGCTGGTCCTGGCTCAGGGATACAGCAAGTGCCAGAGGGTTTCCTAGTATCATGCTGGTGCTCCTCCACAGGCTTGAGGCAGTTGAATCAGAAAAATAACTGGGACTATAAGTGGAAGCTGGGGCATGGAGGGGTTGGGAATAATGTTTGTATTCCATGGTTTTGCAGGATTGTTATTCCTTCTCTTATAAATGTTCCCAGATTGTGTTTGATACGTCTCAAATGGATAATTATCTTCCTGTCTCATTCCCTAAAATGACCAACACATGTAATTCTACAATTTTCCTCAGCTAGTGAGGAACCCCCAGACTTGTATCATGTGTGATATGGGTAATGGAAACCTGACCATTTGAAAGGCAGAAAGGGATAGTAGAAAGAATATTAGAGCTGGAGTCCTGCCATCTATTACCTCTGTGACTTTGGGCAAGTCACTTAATGTGTCTTGGTCTCAGCTCCCTCAACTGCAAAATGAGGGAATAGATGATCTCACAGGACTTTTCTAGCTCTAAATCTGTGAATTCTGTGGTTCTGTGATAAATCTATGAAATCTATAATACTATGACACTCTCAAGGAATGTAGCATCATTGGACTTTCTACCCCTGTAGGGCTCTGTTCTAATTTGTGACAACCCATAGAGGCAAGATCTTTTTCCTTCTAAATTGTCTGGCTCAAATCTCTGCTGCTTCAGAATTCACTCATTCTCACATATGTCCACATTGTCTATAGTGATCAAGAAGTACTGATCCATCTGCCAACATATCATAACCCTGCACTGATTTGAAGACTCGTTCCCTTCTCAGGCTCCTCTCTCCCAGTTCCTATAAACTTTCCTCATTATGTACTGTGTGAAAATCTCTTATTTTACAAGCCTTTCTTCTCTTCCTTCCCTGAGCTCCAAGGGGAGGCAGTATACAGTAGGGAGGAAAGAAAAGGAAACAAGCCTTTCTTAAGTGTCTACTATGTGCCTGACACTGTGCTAAATATTATCTCATTTGACCCTCACAACAGCCCTGGAGGGTAGGTGCTATTATCATCTCCATTTTATATAGTACATAACACAATACCAAGGATAAATCAAGTACTGTTCTTGTAGAGAAAATGAAGACATGCTAATATGAATAAACAGATTTAGAACAATGTCAGAGGCCAAACAGAACAAAAAGTAATAAGTTCTTGAATGTCAATGCATCAAGAGGTCCCCAGTGGAGGCTCCCATGGATCTCTGCTGGGCCCTGCACTAGCTAACATTTTTATCATTGATTTAGATAAAGACATAACTGGCATCTTTCTCAAATGACACAATTTGAAGGGACAGCTAACACACCAGATCATTCTCCAAATTTCTTTGATTACTTTGACCAGTCAGTAAAACACACACACACACACACACACACACACACACACACACACACACACGCACGCACACGCACAAGCACACACCACACTGAATATTAACTCCCAATATATTTAGTTAGATTGACTCATCAACCATTCCCCTTTTTTATAATCTTCAACCTTTATTTAGCCACTGGCTCCTTTCTTACTGCTTTCCCCCAATTCTCCCTGAGCCTGAAAATTTAAAAAAGACAAAAATAACTTTCAGTAGAAACCACCATAAGGTGACTAGGTGGCACAGTGGGTAGAGTATTGGACTTGGAATCAGGAAGACTCATCTTGCTGAGTTCAAATCTGTCCTCGGACATCTACTAACTCTGTAATCATGGGCAGCTCACTTAACCCTGTTTGTCTCAGTTTCCTCAACTGTAAAATGAGCTGGAGAAGGAAATGGCAAACCACTCCAGTATCTTTGCCAAGAAAACCCCGAAAGGGATCACAAAGAGTTGGACATGACTGAAAAAAACTGAACAGCCACAAAGATATCACCATCTCCTCAAGATATCATTCTATATTCCTCCCTTTCTCAGCCAAGTTTTTAGAAAAAGCCATGTTCACATTTTGCCTCCACTTGTTCTACTCTCATTCATTCTTCAGTTCTTTACAATTTGATTTCCAACCTCAACACTCAGTTGAACTTTTTTCTCTAAAATTACCAAAAATCCTTTCTTATTGGCCAAATCTGATGGTCTTTGCACAATCCTCATCCTTCTGACTTCCTGCAACATTGTACATAGCTGAATGTCCTCGCCTTTTGGACACTCTGTCTTCTCTGAGTTTTCATGACACTGCTTTCTGTTGTTTTTTCCCCCAAGCTATCTGACTGCTCCTTAGCTTCCCTGGCAGGGTCATCATCTCTGCCTTGGCCATTAACTATGGATGGATTCAAAGCCTGTGTCCTGGGTTTTCTTCTCTTTTATCTCCACCCTATCTTACCTAATTACCTCATCATCTCCTATGTATTCATTTATCATTATCTATGCACATGAACAAAAATCTATACAGCCATCCCCAGTCCCTCCCAAACCATCAGTTCCACATCTGCAATTGTCTACTGAACATTTCAAGTTGGATGTACAAGGGGCAGGTAGGTGGTCCAGTGATTAGAGCACCAACCCTGGAGTCGATAACCTGAGTTCAAATTCAATCTCAGACACTTAACACTTACTAGCCCTGTGACATTGGGCAAGTCACTTAACCCCAATTGCCCTGCCTTCCCCCCTCCAAAAAAGTGACAAAAAAAAGTTGGATGTCCTAGAGAAATCTCAGACTCATCATGTCCAAAACTGGATTCATCAAAGGTATATCAATGGAATAGAGTAGATATACAATTTATAGCAGCAAACAAATATAGTAAATATACTTGTATTTAACAAGTGTAAAGACAATATTTTGGGCTAAGAATTCATTATTTGGTAAAAATTTGGGGGAAAACTGGAAAGCAGTATGACAGAAATTTGGCATAGACCAAATTACACCATTTACCAAGATATAGTCAAAATGGATACATGACCTAGATATAAAGAGAGAGATTACAAGAAAATTTGAAGAAAATTGAACATACTACTTATCTGACTATGGATAAGCAAATAATTTATAAATAAACGAGAGAGAGAGAGAGAGAGCAGAATGAGGTAAAAAATGAATAATTTCAATGACATTCAATTAAAAAGATTTTGTACAAATAAAACAAATGTGGCCAAGATCAGCAGGAAAGTAGAAAATTGGGGCAGGGGAGGGGATTATAGACAGTTTCTCAGATAAAGGTCTCATATCTCAAATACATAAAGAATTTTGTCAAATCTATTAGAATATGAATCAATCCCCAATTGATAAATGGTCGAAGGATATGAACAGGCAGTTTTCAGATTAAGAAATCAAAACTATTTACTGTCATATGAAAAAATGCTCTAAGTCATTATTGATTAAAGAAATGTAAATTAAAACAACCTTGATATATTACTTTACACCTATCAGATTAGTTTAAATGATTGAAGGGGAAAGAACCAAAACTAGACTCATCGTTACCCCTGAACCCTCCTCTCTTCCAAATATTCCAGTTTCTGTAGAAGGCACCATTACATTTCCAGTTTCTCAAATTCATGCAGCATTATCCTAGACTTCCTATTCTCCCTCCCACCACATATTACCTCTGTTACCAAATCTGCCATTTCTCCCTTCCCACCATTTCTCACAACAAATATCCCAGTTCAGGCCACTGTCCATCTCACCTAGGTTATTTCAGTGACCTCCTAATTGCTTCAAATCTCATCCTACGTTAATCTATCATCTACTCAACTGTCAAAATTATTTTCTTTAAGCACAAATGACCATTATATTTCTCTACTTTAAAAAATTTCAGTGGTTCCTTATGGCCTCTAGGATAAAATATAATTTGGTCTGGTTAGCTTTTAGTGATCTGACCTAATCTATCTTTCCAGCTTCAATATACATGAATTCTATGATCAGTCATATTGGTCTTCTCTCTGCTCCTCACATGTGATACTCCATCCTTTGCAGGCAGTACCTCATGCCTAGAATATATGCCCTTCTCCCCTTCACTTCACACAATCCCTCTGTTCCTTCAAGACACAACTCAAGCATCACCTTCTATACAAAATCTTTCCTGATTCCCCCACATGCAAGCGCTTTCAAATGTTTTGTAATTATTCTGTATAGACTCATATATGTACACATTATCTTCTCCAATAGAATGTTAGTTCTTTGAGGGTAGGGATTGTTTCATTCTTTTTATTTTTTCTCCCTAGCACCTAGCATAATGTTTGGAACAAAGTTGGTGTTGAATAAATTTTTGTTGATTGGTTGATCAATAAATTTTATAGATATACTACTGTAGTAATAAAGTATATAAATCAGTGGTATCAAACAACTAGAAGAGTACCCCAGCCAGTCACATATTGCCTTAGAAAACCACAAATTAACATTATCTAAGTTGTATTATATTTTAATTTCTTTTGTTAAACATTTCCCACTTATATCTGAATCTAGTTTGGCACCTGGGAATTTAGAAGGCACTTGCTAGAGAGTTTGGCTATAAATTATAAAATACCCACATAAAAATAAAAGTTTTAAAGAATAAGATAAAATGAAATAAACTATTTTTAAATCTTTTCAAACTGGATTTTCTTTATTAATGGCACAAAAAGTATTTTTGCTCTACTAAAAATAAGAGGTGGCAGCTGCAAATATGCTGAACAGTTCTACCACCCCCCCAGTTCTGATACTTTCTTTGTGTATCCCAATGGATCATCTTGTACAACCCACTTTAGATACTAATATACTAGATGCCAGAGTGAGGAACCAAAAAAATGTTGAAAGGCTGGAGCATTTGCTGAATCTAATCAGATGAAATTCAATAGGGATAAATTAAAAGTATCACACACACAAAAAGGAACTTTACAAGTACAGGATGGGGGAGACATGGATAGAGAGCAGTTTGTTTGAAAAAGAATTGGAGGTATAAGTGGACCACAGATTCAGTATGAGCCAGCAGTGGGATATGGTACTCAGAAAATATAACATGATCTTGGGATTGCATTAAGGAAGACATAGCTTTCCCAAAAAAAGGAGATGTTTCCCCACTAGTCCACCCAATTCAGACCATATCAGTAGTATTGTTTATAGTTTTAAAAATACCTTTTCGGACAAGCTGAAGAATCAGAAGAAGGCAACCCATATGGTGAAGGATTTTGGGTCCATGTCATATGATTCACTAACATCCAAGTGGCATAGTGGACCAAATGCTCTATTTGAAATCAGGAAGGTCTCTGTTCAAATCCTGACTGAGATATTCACTAAGTGGGTGACCTTGGGCAAAGTCAATTAACCTCTTTCAGTCTCAGTTTACTTATTTTTAAAATAGTAATAGTACCTATATCACAAAGTCTTAGAGTACTCTGAAAACTTTATAGTGCTATGTAAGTATTTGTTATTATTATATGAGAATAGGCAGAAGAAACTGTTGAACCTGGAGAAACAAAGTCAGGGTGGATGCAAGAGCTGCCTGAGAATGCTTGAAGGTCTGTCATATGAAAGAGGAATCAGACTTTTGTTGTTTGACCCTATGAGGCAGAACTAAGAGTATTAGGGGAAGAGTCAAATTTAGGCTTGATGTCAGGAACATCTTCCTGACCGTGAAAGCAGTCTCAGAATGGAGTAAGCTGCTTACAGACGCACTGCTTTACTTCTTATTGGAGGCCTTCAACAGAACAATGATGTGTTATTATTCATATATGTGTGTATACATATACACACACAGATACATATAGAGAGAGACATATATATATGTATATATATATATATATATATAATCACACATACAGATATATAGATGTATATCAAGTATGATGTACTAGGGGCTGCTTTCAGGTATTAGCTGGATTTGATGGCTGCTTAGTCCCTTCTAGCTTATCCTGTCATTTTAGGATCCTGGATATTGTATTCAAGAAAACTGTTGGGAAAGTAAAACAAAGTTTGAAAAACATTGTTCCCCTATATATCTATATTATACTATGTATCCCAAGGAGTCTCAGATGTATATGCAACCTAAATAGAAAAAGTTGAATAAGAAAATAAAAAGAAAGGAAAGTAGATGAGATAGAGAAGATGACCAAAATAAATAAGAAAAAGAGAGAGAGAGAGAGAGAGAGAGAGAGAGAAGGAGAGAAGGAGAGGGAAAGGGAGAGGGAGAGGGAGAGGGAGAGATAAGGTAGAGAGGTAATTTTGAGTCCATGAGATTGAAAGGCTTTTTCCATAAACAACATCAGTACAGCTAGGATGAGAAGAAAAAATTGTCAGTGGGAAACAAAGATCTTCATGACAAATAATTCTGGTAAAGGCCTGATAGTCAAGATATGCAAAGAATTAATAGGGGTGGCTAGGTGGTGCAGTGAATAGAGCACTGGCCCTGGAGTCAGGAAGATCTGAGTTCAAATCTGACCTCAGACACTTAACATAAAAAACTAGCCGTGTGACCTTGGGAAAGTCACTTTTACCCCATTTGCCCTATCTTCCCCCCTCCACAAAAAAAAAAGCAAAAGAAAAAAAAAAGAATTCACATAAACATTTAAGACCAAGAGCCATTCCCCAATAGATAAGTGGTCAAATGATATGACAAACAATTTTCAAATAAAGAATTGCAAATTATTAACAATAATATGAAAAATTTCTCCAAAATCAACAATTAAAAAAAACAGTCTGAGGTTGTTTAAATGAGAAAACAAACTAGAAAAGATTATAGCAATTGGAAATAGTTGATGTTGGAGAGGCTCCTGAAGATGGGAAGACTAATGCATTTTTAGGAAATTAACATAGGAACTGTTAGTTGGTCCAACCATTCTGGAACATAATTGGGGCAGTAAGGTGGTGTAGTGACAGAGTGCTGGGCCTGGAGTCAAGAAGACCCGAATTCAAATCCAGCCTCAGATATTAACTAGCAGTATGACTTTGTGCAAGTCACTTAATCTGTGTTTGAGTTTCCTCCTCTGTAAGATCAGGATAATAATAGGGCCTGTCTTGCAGGGGTTTTTTTTTAAAAGATAAAATGAGATAATAATTTTAAAATGCTTATCATATACCATCACATTATCATATCATCACATGGTATCATATTGTCACATATTATCACATTAGCTATTACTGCTGCTATGACTATTACGCAAAAAGAGAAGTGGCTAAAATATCCATACCCTTTGACCTAGAGATACCATTCCTTGGTACCTACTCCAAAGAAAAAAGGAATACATATATACACATGTTTAGTTGTGTGTGTATATTTATATATACATGTGTATATATGTGTATATATATTATATTTTATATTTATACATATATATTTATATATGTATATTATATATATTTATATATATATATACATGTGTATATGTGTGTATATACCCACTGTCTTTTATGCATACATACATAGTGATGAACATCTATTTTGTTTTAATTCTTTGCTATCACACATATACATACATATGCATGCATGCATATGTGTTTGTGCATGTGTGTATACATGCATGCATATGTATGCAATGCATTCATGAATATGTGTGGTGACAGGTACTTAGAAATCTATGTATGCATACACTTCTGTATGTGTATCTATGTGTGTCTATGTATGTGTATACATGCATGTATATGTATATTCATGGGTCACAGAGAATTAGAAATAAAGTATATGCTCATTGATTGGGCAATGACTAAAAACTTGTGGATACATGAACATATAGAATATTATTCTGTCATATGAAACCACAAATTGAAGAGATTCAAAAAAACATGGGTAGACTTCAATAAACCTATATGATCCTATTAACTGACCTGGAATGAAATATGCAGATCCAGAAAAATGATATGCAGGCTAATTATAACAATTTAAGAGCAGAGGACAACAAAACAAAATAGAATGCTGTAAAATTATAATAACCAAGCTGGGTCCCAAATAAGAGAGAAGGAAACACACCACCCACATCTCAATGAAAAATTGGAGAAATATGGAAGTGGAAGGTCATGTATGCTGTCTGACATGGCCAGTGTGTCCATTTGTTTTGCTTAACTGTGTTCTTTTTTCCTTTGTTTTGAAGGAAGGCTCACTAGCATTAGGGAAGAAGAAATGACAATAATGTAAAAACAAAAGACGTTTATAATACTTATTTTTTTCCCCCTAAGTGAATCCAGACTATCTGAAAAAGCACTGCCCCACAGTACACAGAACAATAGGAAAGATTCACAAGTACTAACAGGTGGGAGGAATCTTGTGCTTGGTCACTCCCTGCTGAGGAACATGGTAGTGGTTGCATGTAGCCCTGACAACACTAACTACTCTATCGGTCTATCCTGGAATACATACCCAAGACATAATGAAAGGCCTGAAAAACTCATTAACCACTACCCTCATTGGTTAAATCACAGGGGAACAAATGCATCATCCGTAAGAAACCTAGTCTGCGTACCTTGTGACTGAAGTTCTGAGTGGAAAAGTGAAAGAGCTGAATGCCTGTCCAGGGTGTTTTTCTTTATTTGCTCTCTTGGAGGTCACGGCTTTGGAAAGGAAAGGATATTGAAAGTGAACAGCTGGCTACATAGATGCTGGCAAAGAACAGGATTTCTTCTTTTTTTTTCTTGTTTTTTTTTTCCTGTATTGTGGATTATGATACCAGAATAATGGGCTCCTGGCAAGATGCAGGAAGAGTCTTGAAAATACCAGGAGACACATGTTTGGCAGAAGTTCCGCCAACTGTATCAAAGGGTTTTTAAGCTGCAATTTGAGTAGAAGGCAGAAAAACATATATAGCTAGAACTGCAAAAGTAGATTCTATGAACAATAGGTATGATATGGAAAGTGCAATAGTTTAAGAGGTAAGCAATAATTAGTTTCCAAGGGAAAATATTAGCAAAGAGGGTCAGAAACAATATTGGTGTTTTTGGATGCCTATTTCCAATGCATGGGCATAGACAGAGAACGTGGGCAAGGAGTAGAATGAATGGAAAATTATAACACGAAATTATAACACAAAGAGACAAATAAGAGAGATCTGAATATCACCAGTGTTTTTTGTGTAATGGTATTCATGCCTGAAACACAGCAATAAAAGACTATATCTTGTTAAAATAAAATAAAAACAAATAGAGGGAGTAGAGAAGGAGCGAGAAGGTAGTCATCTGCATGAAAATTCACAAATTAT
Organism: Pseudochirops cupreus; assembly: GCA_028627135.1. Lineage (NCBI taxonomy): Eukaryota > Metazoa > Chordata > Mammalia > Diprotodontia > Pseudocheiridae > Pseudochirops > Pseudochirops cupreus. Next base: position 269,539,749 of record CM053582.1, read on the forward strand.
GGGTGATAGAAACATAGCAAAGAACTCCTTGGTACAACAGCTATGATATAAATTGTGAGAGTACTTTACTAGGAAGACAAAGTATATGGAGGTTGCTTTCCTAATACAAATTATAAAGGCTTCATAGAGGAAAGATTTAGTAGTAATAGAGAACTCAAAACACCTAAATAACTGTTGAAATTATCAGTCAGCTGAAAATAAAACATCTGATAAGTTTTTCATTTGTCTTGCTATTTCATCTTTCAGAAAATGGAAGAAGTAAAGAATTGCTATTCTGAACTTAATTCTGATAAACTAGGAAGGCTTAGGAACGTGGAAGTGATAGATCCCTTGTGGGAAAGTGACCATGGCGCCATATTTTCTGTAATGACAAAGGAAGGAAGCTGGGCAAAGTCTGACATGTAATAGAGACTAAGAAAACAGATTTCAAATTAGAGAATTTCAAAGATACTTCAAACTAAGAAAAAGTAAATACGGGCCTATAGTCAGACACTGTGGAAGGAAGACGGCTTAGGAGGAAGGGAATTCAGACTGAGGCTTCTACCCCCCCCTCCCCCCAGTACATAGCTAATACAGGAATTTATTTTATTTGACTCTACATGTTTGTAATAGTTTTTTTTTTCTTGCTTTCTCAGTGGGAGAGGGAGTAGGGATGGAGAAAATTGAAAAGAAAAGAAAATTGAATTTTAAAATATTAAAAATGAAAGTTGGGGGTGGCTAGATGGTGCAGTGAATAGAGCACCATTCCTGGAGTCAGGAGGACCTGAATTCAAATTCGGCCTCAGACACTTCACACACACACACACACACACACACACACACACACACACACACACTAGCCGTGTGACCTTGGGTGAGTCACTTAACCCCAATTGCCCTACCTTCCTCCCTCCAAAAAAATAAAAATTAAAAAATATCAAAGTCTGTGGTTGCAAATGGTCTCACTGAGGAAGAAAGGGGGAGGCAGCTAAGGAAACCAATGTAGCTATACATGCTGCTCTCTGATGACCTCATAGTTTTAAAAAACAAAGAGAGACAGCAGATGTAAGGAGGAGCCTATGATCAAGGGTGAATATAAAAGAGTCAATGTAGAAATAATATCAGGAAAGCTAAAGCACAAAATGGTTTACGAAAATGTGCTAAGGACAACAGAAAATGACTTTTTTAGCTATGTTCGCTGCAAGAAGAAAAACAAAGAAGGGATAAGCCCACTTGTTTCAGGCAGATGGCTAATAGTAACAAATGACATGGAGAAAGCAAAAGTATTCAATTTCTATTTTGCTTCCATTCTCTCCATAAAGAATGATCTTAAAAATGCAGAACAACTACAGGCATACTGTGTAAGATGAGTGAAAGGCAAATAGAGTCTCTAGATGCTTCAGATGAATTGAAAAAGATGGATTACATCCCTGGGTACCAAAAAGACTTGCCAATCATAGAATCATTGATGGAAATCTTTAGGAATTCTGGCAAGTAGAAGAGGTACCAGAAGATTTGACATGATAGGATTGAAGACTGCAAGATGTAAGGGACCGTATAGGCCATATAAACACCTTCATTTTGCAGATGAGGAAACTGAGGCCCAGGGAAGTTAAGTGACTTGCCCAGAGTCATGCAGGAAATTTGCAACAGGGGCAAGATTCAAATCCACCTCCTCTAATTCTGAGGCCAATGCCCTTTCCACTGTACCACAACACCTCTCTAAAGACATGCCCTATTCTTAAAAAGAAAGAACTAGATTCTGGAAACTACCAACTGATAAATTTGATGTACATCCCTGGCAATATTCTAGAACAGAGATAAGGAAAAGTTTTTACAAAACTGATTCCTTCCTTCCTTTTTTCTTTCCTTCTTTCTTTCTTTCTTCCTTCTTTCTTTCTTTCCTTCCTTCCTTCCTTTTTGTTTTTCCTTCCTTCTTCCTTCCTTTTCCTTCCTTCCTTCCGTCCTTCCTTCCTTCCCTCCCTCCTTCCTTCCTTCCTTCCTTCTTTCTTTCCTTCATAAAAGAACCACAAAGATAATGGACCAGAGGAATGCTAGGCGGAGTTCAGCTGGATTCCGTCAAGGCAATCTATAAAACTTGGTGGACACAACTAAAAGATGATATAGACTATTAGGTGATCAGTTAAGTGGATGCAAAGCTGGCTGAGCAACAGGCCCAGGGAGTGTTGTGTGACTAGAGTGAAAGGGAGCATTAGGGTTAACCCAGAGTCTCTGAAAAAACAATAGAAGCTGATATTCTGGCACCCAAGTTTTCCATTTTCACTTGAAAAAGGAAGAAAGCTTCAGAAGGATTTGCATCATTGCAAACTTACAAACTTATCCATCTATAGTTTCCAGAGTTCACTTCTTTCTTTTTAACAGTCAAGACTACCTCTTTTCAAATCTTTTGACACGTTTTCCATTCTGCACAATTCCTCAAAGATTAATGACAGGGACTCTGTGATTGGCAAGTCCTTTCAGTAACCGGGGGTACACACATTTCATTGATGCTGACCTGGAGAGAGGACATTAGTAGAGTGTGCTACTAGTCAATTGTTTTTAAGTCAATGACATCAATAAATAAACTGATAAATCAGTGTGGAATAAGTCATGCTATATGAAAGTGATGGAGTATTACTGTGCTATTACTGAGTATAAGAAATGAGAAAATACATGATTCCAAAATGATATGGAAAGACTTATGTGAATTGATGCCAAGTGAAGTGAGCAGAATCAGAACAATTTATACATAAATATCATAAACATGAACGATTTTGAGGACTTTTATAAACTGATGAAGGAAAGGAACAGAACCAGGAGAATAATCTATAACATAACAACACCATAAAAACAAGTAACTTTGAAAGCTATAAGAACTATGATCAATACAATGATCGTTGATGATTCCAGAAAACCAACGAAGAAACACTGCTCTCCATAACAGAGAGGTGATTGATGTTTAGGGGGTAGAACAAGGCAGATATCTACATCTATCTGAATTCACACACATATATATGTATATACACTACATACACACACATATACATATATATGTGTATACACACACACATACACACACATATACACACACACACACACACACACACAACCATATGTTCCATACAACCTTGAGGGAACTTGTTTTACTTGACTATGCATACCTGTTACTAGGAATTTCTTTTTCTTTTCTTTTTCCCCTCCAATGTGGTTGGAAGTAAAGGGAAGAAAGAAAAATTTGATGACTTAATTTCTTTAATTTGAGAGAAAAGGGTGTGCTAAAGATGTAGAATGTTGCATGTATTTTCAGATGAGGTCACTGTATTATTAGTTTTACTTTGTTACAAAAAGAATATTTGTGATGTAAAAACGAAACATATCAATAAAACTAATTAACTCATCGAAATCAATGTCATGCATGAAGACAGAAATGGCATACTTATCAAAAATGTGGATTACATTCACCTATATTACACAACAGAATCAGGATCCAAAAACATCTGGATAAGTTTGAACAGGGGATCAAATCTAACATGATGAGTTTCAACAGAAATAGATATATACAATCCTGCTTTTGGGTTCAAAATAACAAGTGACACACATCCAAAATTGGGGAGATATAGACAAATTGGATATAACAAAGAACTCAGTGTTTTAGTTGAGAATTATCTGAGTATGAGTCAGTAGTGTGTCCTGGCTCCACAGAAAGCAATCTTAGCCTACATTAAGAAAATATGTATTGTCAAGAACATTGTTTCACAAACTTTTTGAGTCTAAGAACCCCCCTTTTTAGCATAAAATGATTTTTCAAATCCCAATATGAGAGCAGCTGTATTATTAGTGTCCATTCATTGAAAAAATATGTGATGGGCCAAGATGGCGGCGTAGCAGCAGCAACACATCGCAGCTCTCACATAGCCACCCCAAAATACCCATAAAATAGGACTCTAAACCAATACTGGAACTCCAAAATGCACACAAAGATACTTCCCACTAAAGTCAGCTCGGCTACGAGGA
>CM053582.1:269544241-269572882 GCA_028627135.1 Pseudochirops cupreus
AGGAGAGAATAGACTGAGGGAGGGGGGAAACACTGGGATGGCTGTCTTGGGGTGGTGGGCGGGGGAAAGACGGGGAGAAAATATGTAACTCAAAAAAAATTTAATAAAATAAATTTATTATTAATAGAAAAAAAAGAAAAAAAGAAAAATATGTGATGACAGAAAGTTACACTGAATCCAATGAGAATTTTCAATGGATTTGTAGTTTACATTCACAGTAGCATATAAATACATGTTTTAAAAATAGTAATATACAATATAGAAATTAATACATGATAATATGTAATACATTACCATTTAAATGTATTTAGATGCTATTACTTATTATGTAAATCAATATCTGTCTATGTGTCAGAAAGGGAAATCATGAAAGGAATGGTGGGCAAAGATTTTGAGTACAGCTCTTTCCTTTCAATTTTGCTAAGCTTGCTAGAAGCTTAGTGAAGCTACTCTAAGGTACGAGTGAGAGCTAAGAGCTCTCACTTCCTAACATGGTGAGAATGAATCAAGACATTGGGGTAGAGGTGTAGGAATGGATGATTTATTTTGAGCTCTACCTCCCTAAAATAGGAAAAGTAAAGTGAGGGAGGTCAAACATGAATTGGACAGAGGAACTCAGGAATAGCTTAGGTATAGCCACATGCTGATACGTTAGTGCTTTGCGATGAATTCTTGACTTTATCACTAGGAGTGGTAGCTCTTAATCTACCAGACCTTTTTTTGTTGTTGTTTAATTTTCATCCAAATCTTTTCACAAATGCTCCATGAAGGACCTACCCAGTACAATGGAGTTCTTCCTCTGAATCTTTTAATATCGGTAGACACCAGCACAGCCCCCAAAGTGTCCATCTGTTTATTCCTCTTTTTTTTTTTTTTTGCTTTTTGGAAGGGGGAGGACCAGGCAGTTGGGGTGAAGTGACTTGCCCCAGGTCACACAGTTAGTAAGTGTTACATGTCTGAGGTCACATTTGAACTCAGGTCCTCCTGACTTCAGAGCCAGTGCTCTATTTACTGCAACACCTAGCTGCCCTTTATGCCTCATTTTTGCTTGAGCGAACTCACCAATGTAACTAACTCAGGAAAAGTTGCCGGTTTGTACATCCCCCAAAAGTTCTCTCCCTTTTGCAGAGGAGAATGAAAAGTGAAGCGAGCAGAATCAAAAGAGCAATTGGCAACATCGATATTACAAAAATGCACAATTTTGAAGACTCATATGAACTGATTAATGAAATTAGTAGAACCAGGGGAACAATTTATACAATAACACTGTTTTAAAAAGCCCTCAACAGCTTCTGAAAGCTGGAAGAACTCTGACCAATGCAATGATCTTCTATGATTCCAGGGGAATAACATACCTTCTGATGGAGAGGTGATGAATTCAAGATAAAGAATAAGATATTTTTTGGATGCGGCCAATGAGCAAATATGTTTTGCTTGACTCTGCATTTTTACAAGGATTTCCCCCCCCCCTTTTTTTATCCCTTAATGGAAGGGAGAAATATATATATAATTTAATTTTTAAAAAAAGAATGGGCAACTTCAGCATTCCCAGTTGGGCTCTTTTTAAAAGGTCTCCAGGTTCCCTCCAGCATCCCCATCACAATAATCATACAACACCTGATAGCATAGTTCCCTAACTTCCCTCCCCCAGGAGACATCTTAACATCTGGAGAAAAGTTGACAAACCAACTTGGCTGGAAAAAGTTGACCTCCACCCTAGAAATTCCTACAGAGGCTCGAATTCTTCATGAACTGGTTACTCCTTTTCACCAAGTGCCCTCAGATCCATTTGTTGAAATCTTTTCCTTTTGGTGGAAGTTCTCTTTATGCATCATGCAGCTCACTGGCCATGGCTGTCATTCTTTTACCAATTGCATTCAATATCCAAGGGGGCTTTTACATTTTGTAGTTTTAAAAACAGGTGTGTTTATTTTAAAGTCACAGGAACTGGCTTTATGACCTAAGCCAAGTTTGACGAAGGCCACTAAATCTGTTTATCTAATTAATAATAATAATAATAGCTAACATGAATATAGCACTTACTGTATACCAGTCATTGCATTAAGTGCTTTGCAATTATCTCATCTGATCCTTTGTGACAACCCTGCAAAGTAGAAACTATTATTACCTCCATTTTATAGATGGGGAAACTGAGGTAAGCAAAGGTTAAATGACTTGTCAAGGGTCACAAAGTGAGTAAGTGTCCGGGGTTAGATTTGAACTCGAGTCTTTCTGACTTCAGGACCAGTGCCCTATCCATTGCACCACCTAGCTACCTAGTACATTGCCCTGCAAATTGTAGGTGCTTCATATATGCTTGTCTAATTGAATTGGATCAGTTGCTGTAGGGACTACAAAATGTTTAAGGCATTCCTTACCTTCTAATCCAATAGAAGGAGAACTGCAAATAACTGGTCTAGTGGACAAGGAACTGTCCACAAGATCAATGAACTCTTCTTCTTTAATTTGGGCTTTCTCAGCTCTCCCTCTCTCCCTCTTTCTCTCTCTCTCTCTCTCTCTCCCTCTCTGTCTCTCTCTGTCTCTCTGTCTCCCTCTCTCTGAGCTCTCTGTCTCTTTCTGTCTCTCTCTGTCTGTGTCTCTCTCTCTCCTTACTATTTTTTGTGACTAAATAACTTACTGGAGAGAGTCAAATGTAGAAACTGGAATAGAACTCACAGCCCCTTCCATTCCCATCTGCTGCTCAGTTCCCTGTATTGTACTTTCCCTTATGGTAGCCTGATAATGGATAGAGCTGCAAACCTAGAATCATAAAGGCCTGGGTTTCAAGCCTGCTCTTTGGTCCTGGGCAAATCATTTAACCTCTCTGAACCTCAGTTTTCTTTTTTTTTTTATATTATATTTTATTTATTTTAGTTTACATCATTCATTTCCATAAGATTTTCTCCCCATCTTTCCCCACCCCCCTGTCAAAACAGCCATCCCCTTGTATGATCCCTCCCCCAATCTAATCTCTCCTATGTCCTCCCCCATCACTCCTCTAAATTTCCAATAGGGCAGGATGGATCTCCCTTCCACAGTGCCTGTGAATCTTAATGAACCTCAGTTTTCTTATCTGTAAAATGGGGATAATAAAAGCACCTACCTCACAGGGTTGTTGTGAGGACTCAAAATGTGAAAAGCACTTGGCAAACCTTAAAACGTTATAAATATCTATTATTTTCTTCTGATTATTATTATTACACGCATTTTTTGTTCTTACAGTTCCCTAGTAGGGAACCCCATTTATATAACTGTGGACCACATGAATGTGACTAATCTACTATGATTGAGAAAACTGTTTACTTGAAATACTAAAACATATTTTTTCTTTCTTGTCACACACTAAAAATGAAATATTAACAAGAAGATCTAAACTCCAGGGTTCATTTGGCTAAAGGTTTACTCGGAGCTCTTTGTGACATGTTTGAGCCGAAGTCTTGGGGTCAAAGAGCAACAAGGGGTAAGCAATTCGAAATTGAAGGCTGTGTGTTTGTGCTCAGGGTTGAAGGATATGGACCTTCAACAAGTTCAGCAAAGAGATCGCTTTGGGAAAAGTAAACTTGGCAAACTCAGTCCTCTTCGGCACTGAACTGATGATGTCTTCACTATGGTAAATGACCTAAATGAGTAGAGCTTCTTGCTGCAAAGACAAACAGAAAACCCTTAAGCAAGCAGAGGTTCTTAACCTGAGGTCCGTGAACTTGTCTTCAAAAATATTTTTATTTGAACTGTATTTCAACCTAACTAGTTTCCTTTGTAATCTGATGCATTTTATCTTATGCATTTAAGACCATTCTTCTGAGAACAGGTTCCATAGGTTTCATAAGACTTACAAAGGTTCCATAACCCAAAAAGGGTTAAAACCCCTGAGCTATTTTTTGTGGTGGCAAAGAATTGGAAATCAAGGGGATGCCTATCAACTGGGGAATGGCTTAAACAAGTTGTGGTATATGAATGTAATGGAATACTACTGTGCTATAAGAAATGGTGAGCAGATGGACTTCATAGTAACCTGGAGAGACTTATGTAAACTGATGCTGAGTGAGGAGAGTAGAACTAGGATAATTTTGTATGTATTTACAGATACATCAAATGTGTGACGACTAACTTTGATAGACTCAGTTCCTCTCACCAATTCCAGGTTAGAAGACTACTCCAAAAGACTCATGATGGAAAGGGATATCCACATCCAGAGAAAGAACTACAGAGTCTGAATGCAGATTGAAGCAAACTACTTGCTCTCTCTCTTTTGTGCTTTGTTTAGTTTCTTCTTTCTCATTGTTCATTCCATTAGTTACAATCCTTCTTTACAACTTGACTAATGTTTAATGTGAAGGTATTTATAGAACCTATATCAGATTGCATGCCACCATGGGAGGGGAGGGGAGAAGAGAGGGAGAGGGAGAAACTTTGGAACTCAAAAGTTTGTGGAACTGAATATTGTAAACTAAAAGTAAATTAATTAATTAATTAAATTTTTAAAAACAAAACAAAACCCTGAGCTAAAAGAATAAGGGATTTCCAAAGGGTAACAGAGTCAGTGCCTGGTCTCATTTAGGTCTGCAACTACACCAATCATGAGAGATGGCTATCAAGCTAATTCTGAATAGTCTTCAGGGTCAAAATTTCCCTTAGTAACCTTCTCTAGGTTCCAGTTACCCTTTTCTTAAGACTCTTTTAATTCTCTCTTGCCAGATTTTAAGCTCATTTTCACTTGTTTTGTCCTCTGTGGAGAGGGAGAACAGCCAATCACCATCTTCCGGGTCTTACCACCCTTTCTCATCTGAAGTCATTTGAACTGATTTCCTTAGCAGAGGTATGCATTGCTTCATACAAATGATTCGTAATGGGCCCAGTCAAAAGAGACAGAATGGAGCCTGGGGCATTTCCCCTAGGGGTCCAGATTTTACCAGTATATAAATTATTCAATTCTTTTGGTCATCCAACTTTAAAAACTTCTCCCAAATCTAAATGTCCAGTCAGTCAATGTATCTTGCTGTCTAGCATCTCATAACTAGTAGATATCAGAGACAGAATTCTCCCTCTACAACATCTCTTGGTTCTGTTCCTTCCCCTCCTTCCCCACTATCACCATTTTGGCCCCAGATGTCATCACCTCATTCCTGGATCAAGGCCACAGCCTCCTAATAGGCCTCTCTGTCTTCAGTTCCTCATCTATCTAATCTTTGTTGTTATTTGGTCGTTTTAGTCACGTCCAGCTCTTTGTGACTTCATTTTCTGGTTTTCTTGGCAAAGATACCAGAGTGATTTGCCATTTCCTTCTCCAATTCACTTTACAGATGAGAAAACTGAGGCAAACAGGGCTAAGTGACTTCACCAGGATGACTTAGCTAGTGTCACAGGCCAGCTTTGGACCCATGAAGATGAATCTTCCTAATTCTAAGCAGTTGCTCTATCACTTCACCATCTAACTACCCCTATAAAATCTAATATGCATAAAATGCCAGATGAATTTACCTAATTTCCTTACATTTTTCTCTGATTATGGACCAACCATGATTGCTTGTTTTCTTTTGGATGAAAATTTTCATCATGGAGTTCATGGCCATCTATAATCAGGCTTCATTTTATCTATCCAAATTTCCTTCTCACGACTTCACAATATGAATTTTGGTCAGATGAATTTCCTCATCAAATCCCCTGCAATGGATCCCCTGCAACGTGCTCATTCCATGCTTTTAACTAAGCTCTTTCTCTTGCCTAGAATGTAGACCTGGAATGTTCACCTATCCACCTACAATGTTGAAATATTACCCACCTGCCAAATTCTAGTTCGACTTTTTCTAAGTTGAAGATCAATGGATAAAAAGATCCTTAGTATTTGTCAAGCTCAACTTCTTCCTCATTTAAAGATGGGTAAACTAAGGCCCATAAAAGGGAATGACTTATAATTTTACACTAATAGTAACCAGCAGAGCCAGGATTTAAATCTAAATCTTCTGTCTCAAAATTGAGTTCTTTAACTTCTGTTCCATGTGACTTTTCTTATTCCAGAAATTACTTCTCTCTCTCTTCTTGAATCCTACAAACCACAAAACTGAGAACTTGATTTGTGTACAAGACAAAAAAACTGTGCCTTGTTTTGTTTTTATCTTTTTCCTTCCCCCTCCTAGAATGCAACAAAATATAGCAAGACTTGGTAAATAATTGAATTAAGGTGATAGCATTTGTATCCCCTGTATTGTACTTCTAATGTATTCCCAGAAGATACAATTTTCTGACATCCAGATATTAGATTTAGATATTTTGGCGATAACCACAATGGCCATGAGAGACATCTTGATATAGTAGAAAGGAAGCTGACCTCAAAATCAGAAAGATCTGGGTTCAAGTTCGGCCTTAGACATAAGCTGTCTACATGACCCTGGGTAAGTTACTTAATTCTTCAATGCTTTAGTCAACTATCTAACATTATAAGCTGCAAAAAAAATGCCAATCTGTATCAGTAGAGAGAGTCTCCTCTACCAGGAGTTCCTTATACCAATAAAATCATGGATGTAGTGCTGATCCACATTGGGCATAACTGATAACTTGATGTGTGTAGCCAGAGTCAAGAGGTCTATACCAACCGCTCTGTAAGAAGTCTGTTCTGTCATGCCCCTCTAGCAAAATCATCATTTTCCCAAACAGCCGAAGAGAGGTTCTTAGAACTAGGGTAGCCAGCTCTGACACTACATAGCACTTAGTTCACTTTGGATGCTTGATACTCATTACATCACAAGAAACTTGGTCCCCAAGGGCAGAGTTACTCCAGAGAGCCTGGCCAGCCAACTCTGATTATCCAAAGGCTGATTATCATCCAGTTTGTAGCATATCCAGACCCTGTAATTCTCTCTTTCCTGCCTCTTCATTGTCAGTTTTTGGCGATTTTACTGCTTATTCATTCCACCCCCTAAGGGTGGGCAGGTTCAGGGAAAGGAGAGGAAAGTCCCTGTTTTCAACTCAAGTAAAAGGTTTGGCTGCAAAGGAGGCTGAAAGTAAAGGCTCAAAGAGATTTGGGGATTATCTATATTTCAATTATCCATGCTTTTCCTGGCTCCAGTGGCCATGGATAATTAAAAGTTGGCCAGAATATGTTAAACATTTTTTAGAAGGTGTTAACTCTTTCTAGGCCACTGTCCCATCAAACTAAATGGGGCCTTTGGAAAAGAGATAAAAATCATAAATGTGACTTAGATCTGAACAGAACCTTAAGCATCATCTATTCTAACTTCCCAATTTGGCTGGTGAAGGACTTGTGCGCCAAGGAGGTGAAATGCTTTAATATTCCACTAAGAGTAAGGAGCATAGTCTGGACTTGAACCCAGATTTTTTTACTTCAAATCTAATGTGCTTTCTACTCAACCCAGTTGAAACCACTCCTACCTTTAGGGAACAACTTGGTGGTGGAAACAATCAAGCTCAACAATTCTATTGAAATGCCAAAGTGTACATGAATTGCCAACCACAGTTCAATCAGTCAACAATCATTTATTACATGTGCCAGGCACTACACAAGTCTATACTGGGGCTACAAAGAAAGGTAAAAGACAGGCCTGGTTCTCAAGGAGTTTACAGTCTAATGAGGCTATCAGCTAAATGAAGGACAAATAGGAAGCAATCAATAGAGGAAGGCACTAGAATTAAGAGGGGTTGGGAAAGTTTTCCTATAGAAGGAAGGATTTTAGTTGGAGCTTAAAGAAAGCTGAGAGAAAGAGATGAAAAAGGAAAACATTCCAGTCAGGGGAGACAGCCAGTGAAAATGTCCAGAGTCATAGGATAGAGCAGTGGTTCTCAACCTTCCTAATGCCGCAACCTTTTAATACTGGTATGTGGGTGTATCTGCATGTGGGCAGACCCGCCTAGAGACAGATGGAGGAGCGGGTGTCTCGGCTCCCAAGACCATTGGAAATATGTATTTTCCTATGGTCTTAGGCGACCCCTGTGACTCCTGTGAAAGGGTCGTTCAACCCCCAAAGGGGTTGTGACCCACAGGTTGAGCGCCGCTGGGATGGAGTGGCTCCTTTGAGGAACACCAACAAGGCCAGTGTCATTGGATCATGAAGTGCACATATGTGGGGTAGGGGTGGGGAGTGGAGACAGAGAGAGTAAAGTGTAAAAGACTGGAAAGGTGTGCATGTGGGTGGATAGCTTTGGGAACCCCTAGACCAATGACTATATTTAGAGGCTGAAATATTTTTTGCTATCAGAAAGTTACCTAAAATGTCAGGTTCAACATGTGCGATATCTCACTTCTTGCCAAATCAGTAAAGCAGAAGGAAGTAAAGAGAATCATGGGAATTTTTTTTTTTTGCAGTTTTACCTTTAGGGAGAATTGGTCAACCTTCAAAGTCAGGTAAAGGTCCAGCTAAGTGAATAAAACAGCTTTCTCCCAGTTTGATCTCCATTGCTTGACCAGGCATCCCCAGAGAGCAGCATCCATCTTTCTAAAGAATTCCTTTTTCTCTTGACACTAAACCTTTCCATCTGAAGCCAGCAGAGAAAGTATAGACAGGATATGGATCATCCTAAAACCATAAATGTATCCATCCCATTTTCCCCCTATTTACCACCCTATAAGAGTTCACTGATGACATATTGACAGAATTCCAGCCTCTCTACCTTAGCCAACCTCTTGATGGAGGAAAGGAAGGAAGCCCAGTGGAATTTTGAAAAGTGATAAGATGGGCTGGAGCCAGGAATGACATCAGTTTTGGGTGGGGGTGGAGAGGGGCAGGTGGAAAAATGTATTGAAGTGAAAGCGTGTTCTTAACTCATGTCATCTTGAAAAGGTTCATCCATCTTGATGTTCAATTCCCTGCCAGAAACAGGATGTTAAATTTAGAGGAGCTCTTTCTATTTAATTGCTTCTCTGTATTAAGACATCACAAAAAAATAATCAGAGGGCTCAGGGGTGGTCAAAGAGATAGGTTTCTCCACCAAGCTGGCCACTTATAGATCAGGAGAGGTTAGTACAACCACCCTCATTTCCCCCAAATCTGGCAGTGACCATTGTCACTTGACCAAACTGGCCAAGAACATGATCCTGAATTGCTGGCAAGATGGCAATGAGATTGAATTGTTCTTCCATCCTACATGTCCTTAAATGATAGTTCATGATGCTGAATCTTATAAGGGAAGTAACTCAATTAATTGGTTCCCGTTAATGTTTTCCTAGTACAACATTGACTGAATGGATTCATAAACCCTCAGGCTAAAGTATACCACTTAACTCTGGTTGAAACTGGAAGTCTTGTTATTACAACTTTATGCTGGTAAAATGCTTTATAATCATTTTTTATTAGCTATCCCAGCAAGCCTCAGAGCCCAGTCAGCATCCTTCTCCACCTTAGGAGAAAGAGTAGGAAACAGAGACAGTATACAGTGAGAGGCAGAAACGTCTCCAGGCAAAACTGTGCAAGAGGCTAACTTTTATTTTCTTTCTTTCTACACCATATACCTTTCATTATGACAATCCATTATCTTTCATTGTCTCTTTACCCTAGTTCTGGGCCTGCCCTGTGTGATCCATAGAATATCTATCAAGATTCATCCATGCCATACTCTTCTCCTCCCTCACTGAAAGTAATCTGTTTTGTATCTCGTATTATGTGATTTAGAAATGAATTCCCGGTGGTGTGCTAAGGGGAAAGGGCTAAAAGGGCTTCCTTCTACTTCCACATATATTTATGAGGACCTTCTGGAGACATGACTCTAATCTTGTTCTCTGACCCAGGAGAATTATTCTAGTGGTAGAAACTTCAGGGTAAGGAATTCCACATCAGGAAAGGTGCTGATATATTTTAGGATCATAAGATTATAGATTTTAAAATGAGATAAGATTAGATAGACATTCCATGTAAATCTACATTTTGCCAAATTTTTAATTTTGGGTTTTCAGTAAGGGTTCAGCCAGATGCCCTTTCTGGTTTACTATTTTAAAGTTTTCAGGGAGAAAATCATGCCTGAATTCTATGTGCCATTTAAAAAATTTTTTGAAACACTTTCATACCTGTTATCTTACTGGATCTTTAATGAACAAAGTTGTGAATTAAGCATGGGAGGTGTCACTATTTCTACTAAAAACAGGAGTAAGCTGAGGCAGAGGGAAAAGCTTGCCAAAGTCACAAAGCTAGTTAGTGACAGAGCTAGAACAAAACCCCAGTTCTCCTGGCTCCCACCCCCAGGGTTCCTTCTAATCTTAGAATGGGAGTTCTGAAACTTTTCTTATGTCATGAACAGTTTGGGTAGACTGATGAAGCATATGGACTCTTGTTCTTCTCCTTCTTCCTTTTTCTTCTTCTTCTTTAGCTTCTCCTCTTCCTCCTCCTCCTCCTCCTCTTGCTTCTCTTCCTCCTCCTCCTCCTCCTTCTCCTCCTTTTTCTTCCTTATTTTTTCCTATTTTTAATTGTTATACTCTCAATTCATTGATGTTTTTAGTTTTACATTTTACCTTTCCATATTACTTTCACTTCCCTAAAAGGTAACAAAGTAAAACAGTTAAGTAAATCTAATAATCCTGTGACCTTAGTTAAGTGTGTGCAATATTCCACAGCTCTAGTACCCCTCACCCTCTCTATTTTTTAAATAACCGAAATTTATTTTTTTCCCTCTCCTGCAGCCACCTCACTGAAAAAATAGAAAATAAAAAAGCAAATTTCTTACCAAAAAAAGAGAAAAAAACTAATTTAAAATTTCACAAAAATGTCTTAAAATACATAAAATAAAATATATTAGATCACAAAGGAAACCAATTCTATTGGAATACAGTCATCAAAATATTTTTTTACAAACAAGAACATGGACTTCAGGTTAAGAATCCCTGAATTAGGCCATTAGATCCTCTCTCTACTCTTTTCTTGCCTCTCCCCTTGCTCCCCCAAGTGTCTACTTGAAGGATGCTTCTCTCTGAGTATAGATGCTGCCAGATTCACCCATTTTATATGCTTGGATGGTGTTAGGTTCTGGAGGCTACATTCCAACATAATGTTTCCAGGAAGTAACCCTGCTCAGCAATCCAGAGGTACTATAGACCAGTGGTTCTCAACCTTCCTAATGTTGTGACCCTTTAATACTCATATGTGGGCATATCTGCATGTGAGCAGACCCACCTGGAGATGGATAGAGGAGTGGTGTCTCGGTTCCTAAGACCATCGGAAATGTGCTTTCCGATGGTCTTAGGTGACCCCTGTGACCCCTGCGAAAGGGTCCTTTGACCCCCAAACGGTTGAGAACCACTGCTATAGACTTTACCCTCACAAATTTATGGACAATCTCCTTAGGCAAGCCCAGAGGTTGAGCATATTGCTGCTTCTTGACCCATCTCCAAACATATCTATGATGGGAAAACTTAAAAAGTAGGAGTGACTTCAAGGCCAGTCAGCCTAATGCCCTCTCTGAGGTAATCTTACACAAGCCTGACCACTAACTTATTGGTTGGTAAACTAGGCCAGATATTACTTCTTGCCCTGAGACTGTGCTAGATGAAACACTTAGGCCATTGACATAAGACAGCCGTTCCCAGAGGCTTATGAGATTCTCCAAAGAATTTGAGTGTATCCTGACTTTGCATCTGGTGAATGCATTAGGTTGATTCTGAAGGGAAACATCATCTTGGATTTCAGCCAGAGGAAGTATTTTCCAAAAGTTAACCCTCCAGAGACTTTCAGGCCAAGGGTTCCCACAGGGTTCCTGTTGTATAGCTCCTGCTAGGAAAAGGGAAATCCACCTTTGGCCACCAAAAGCCATGGAAGACAGGATGAACCAAGATGGATTTCACTTTTAAAGATTTCCCCTTCTCTTGCCCTTTGCTCCCTCTTCCATTACTTCTCTTCCTCCAATTATCCAGTCTCCCCTTGGATACAGTCCCAAATAAGTCATCTATCTCTCTAGTTATATTCACACTGGGAATTCAGTGAATGCTGGTAAACATTTGGTTAGAAGTGTACTGTGACATTTGCTGTCACTTCACAGTGGACTCGGAAAGCTGGAAGAGAATTGAGAAAGCATCTAATCAAGCCCCCTCATTTTATAGATGAGGAAACAGACCTTTCTGGGCTGGGCTGGACTCAAGCCAGTCCAAAACTGGAACAAAATGAGAAACCCATAGGTCATTCACAGTTAACAAAAGGAGATTTACTCAGCCATAGCAGGTGAAAGATATTCAACAGGTATTAAGGATACCTTAAATTGGCTTAACTGAGTGATGCTCTCTTACTCCCATGTTTTCCACCAGTTAAACATTTATGAGAGTGCCTAGAGCTCCTCAGGGCTGTTTTGTACTCTGATGAATTAGGAAATGATGTCAGAAGCATCTGCCTTTCGTTCCTCAAGCCAACCAAGTCTTAAGGATGGTTTTCAGGATGCTTTACAATTATTATCTCATTTGATCCTTTGTGACAACCCTGCAAGGTAGAGACTATTATTACCTCCATTTTATAGATGAGCAAACTGAGGTAAAGAAAGATTAAGTGATTTGTCAAGGGTCACAAAGTGAGTAAGAAAAAACAAAAAACAAAACAACGACAACACAAAAAAACCTAGCCTAAGTTGATCTTTTGTCCTTTGCCAAATTAGGTAATTGAATCAAATGATCTCTAAAGTCTCCTCCAACTCTATATCATATACATAAACAGATGGTACACATAAAATGTAAAGAAATGTGAACACCTGGAGAAAAAAAATCAAGTACCCTACCAAGCAATCCTTTACTTAATTGTTATCAATTTCTGTTTAATCTAAACTATGTTTTCCCCAGACTTAGACCCAGAAAGAGATTAAGTGAGAAGTTCAAGGTCACATAGCTCATGTGTAGCAGAGCCTAGATTCAATCCCAGCTCTTATGATTCCAAATCCAAGGCCCTTTTCACTATGCCACACAGCTCCTCCACTGAAGATGCAGATTTTTTTTTCTTAAGTACTTTGCTTACAATTGGAATAAGTTGCCCCTAGATGGACAAAAGTATCCTGTGGTCCAAAAACCGAGGCTTCCCATAGCTATGGTTGAACAAGTTAAAGAGAGGCAATTTTCTATTGAATTTTGCTTGTTAATTCAAAAAGATACAGCTCTTTATTAAAATGACTAAGTATGCAGATTAAATGGTACTCTTCATTACTTTGAGAGGTCACAAGGTATGATGCAGTCAGAGGATTTGAGATGGAATTCTGACTCTGCCATTTATTTTCCATGTGACTTTGGACAAGCTGTTTAACCTCTTTGTCTTCAGTTTCTTCTTTTGAAGTTGAATCAGAAAATCTTTACAGTCTCTTCCAACTCTATATCATATACCTGAATAGATGATACACATAAGATGTAAAGAAAAAATCAGAAAAAAATCAAGTAACCCTCCAAAAATTACTTAATTCTTATCAATGACTGTTTAACCTATGCATTTCCCAAACTTAAATGGGACTAATTAGCCTTGAATCTCTTAATTTTAGAATTTGACTGCCTTGGGCTTATAGGTGGCTCTCTTTCTTTCAGCAGCTTCACAAAGTATTAAAATCCCTGCATCCTCTGCCCTTCTACAATCTTTATCTAACTAATGATAGAATCTTTCTTATTCTCATGGGCTTTATCACATATCTATCAAGTATCCAGCACTCTCACTACTAAAGTCCAGCTCTTACTTACTCTGAGTTAGGTCAACCAGGATTTATTAAGTGCTTACTGTGAGCCAGAAACTGTGATAAGCAAAAAGCAAAAGAAAGAGAGAAAGAAGGGGAGGATGGAAGGAAGGAACAAAGGAACAAACGAACGAACAAAAGGACGAAGGAACGAAGGAACAAAGGAGGGACAGCTTTCTGACCCAGCGGCTGCTGGTTGGGTCTGCATACCATCAATATGAATGCCTCTCAGTAGGGATGTGACTTTCTGATAATAAGAGAGTAATTTACTCCTACCAAAAGAAAGAGCCTTTCCCTTCAACCAGGATTACCAGGGTATTTAATGATCAAGTTGAAGCTGTTGGTCTCTTTAGCAATCATTTTTTAAGTCAATTAAGTTTGACAAATATTTATCAAGGGCTGACTTGTATACAATATTGTAAGACTAGGAAAAATATAAAGTTTAGGTAAAAATTGGTCCCTGCCTTCATGGATCTTACAGTCTACTAAAGGGAATGAATATAAACACTAGATTGGATACATACTCCTTATTTTAAAGAGACCGTATTCACAGAATTATGGAACGTTAGAGGAGGAAGAGACTTTAGTATTCATGCAATCCAATTTCTTCAATTTATAGATGAATAAGTCCAGGCACCCTTCCCAAGCACAAATTCAAGCTTACTAGCACAGAGCTTTTGTGTCCATTTAAGAGATTATAATGAGAATTTTAAATAGAGATTTAAAGTGGTTTCTCCACAAGTGGCAACCTCGGCCATTTTTATCTGCTAAAGTCAAGATCGAGAGCTCAAGACCTTGAGTTTTTGAGCATTAACCCATTGGACTTGAGTGTTCTAAAATGAAAGTCACTGAACATAGCAATCATAACAGTGCACAGTCTCTGGGAAAAAAGAATATCGTCACCTTTATGTGATGTTTTAGGGTTTATAAAGTTCTTTACCCACAACAACATTTTATATAGCACTGTGAAGCAGTTACAGAAGTATCTTCATTTTTGAGCTGAGAAAACTGAGAATCAGAGAAGGTGAGGGAATTGCCCATGATCACACAGCTATTACGCATCTTTTTCTAAACTGAATTAGAAGACACCTCAATCCAGGTGGATTTTATTGAAGGGGGTGGGCTGGGAATTTGACTTATAAAATTGATTTAAATGGAATGGTCTTTGAATCCCAACTTGAATAGCCTAATATTTGTTTGGCCTTGGCCAAATTCATCTCTAATATTGGTGTAATAATATATGCTAACTCCAAGTCCAATCCCCACCCTGCCACAATGTATCAGAGGGACAGAATAGTAACAGTAGGGAAAAAATACAAGCTTTCTAATCAAAGGCCTGAGTTTGAATCCCAACCCTACCACTTATTACCTGTGTGATCTTGGGCAAATCAATTCACATATCTGGTTCTCAGTTTCCTCATCTGTAAATTGGGGGTTTAGATTAATTGGCCTTTCAAGACCCTTCCATCTCTGAATCTACAATCTTTGACCACATTGCCTCTTCGAGTTGTCTTGCAGATAAAGGTCTCCTGAAGGGATTTAAGCAAAGATTGACCACTTATTGGAAATATTGTAGAGGCTATTTGTCCATGGTGAAGGAATAGCCTAAAGATGATCTCTGAGGTCTCCATGGCCTTTGGAATTCTATTATTCTAATGTCCCAAGTTTCTGACTTGTATAGAAATAGCCTCTTCATATACTAATTTGCCTGTTTTTTAAAATTAATGGTTTCTTTCTTATCCTAAAACCAATTGTGAAAGTCCCCTTGGGAAATATGTGGAAAATAACATTCTAAGAGGGGTGGTCGAGAGCCAAGTAGAATTAGGAAACTTTACGTCAGAAATTCTTTCTATCAGGGTACTAAAGAATTAAATATAATACTCACCTTAATAAGATCTACCCATGTAAGAAGAAGGCACTCGGGTAGGAAAATGGACCTCTGTTCTTTAATGTCTACATAGGCCAGTGGATGACTTTTTTTGCCACATAAAAACATTCCTTCCCCCCCCCCCCCAAAAAAAGGAGGTTGTATGGTTCTTGAATTTATTCGACTGGAACTGTCTTTGAATCCCATCTCTAATGAAATACTAGTTGTGACAAATTCTAAGTCTGTGAGCCCCAGTTTTGACATACTACAAATTCCACTAAGTATCTTAATGAAATGTAGTTATGCTAATGACAGAACTGACCCTTGGGGCTCTCCACAGAAAAATGGAATGCTCTACTCATCCTACAATGCAGACTAGACACTGTTTATATATACACCTCGCCAAGAGCTCCGAGGGAACCAGGGAACCAGGATACACTATTTATTTCTCCAAGCAGTTCAATGGAAAGTCACACTGGGGAATGGAGAAGAGAAGAACTTTCAAAGGAAATGGTCTTTCTTTAAAACGGTACTTGCCAAAAGAGAAGAAAAAAAGAAAACTGTAGTTTGAGACCATTTGCTTGGTGTGAACAGAATGTCTCCAATACACTTAGGTTTTCCAATTTAAGCTCAGGATTTAGAAAAGTGTATTCACACCCATCTCCAGGCTCTGTAAGATACCCAGTGGCATATGGATAAGCTAATACGAAAAAGCTAGAAAAGAAAAAATGTAGCCAAGGTCCCCATCCCATTCCTATCAAGATTTTCTTAAATGATGTTTTCAGTCCATTTCTAATGAAGGAGTGTGGTGCCATGCAAACTTTTCCTAATTATTTTGTCCACAGAACAATTTAGGTCTTGAAAAATTGAGGGAGATGGTCTTGTGGAAGGGGTATGGATATAGGGGGAGGATAAAGATATGGAAATTCTTAGAGTTAAAGGCAACATCAGGGAAATTTTAGAGAAAATATAGGAAATGAGGTCTGTTTTCAGACCAAAAGCTGCCACATATCATAAGAATTCATGACATATACATAACTTAATGTTTAATCTTTTAGAGGGAAAATATCACCAGCATCAAAAATTATCTTAATCACACCATGGGAAACATTAAGATTCACACAACCCAGGTTGGGAAATACTAATCTCATGGAAATGAACACCATGCTGGGAGTCGAGAGATCCAAATTCTAGCCTCTGCTCTGCCACTAACTCCGTATGTGGTCTTGAGTCAACCCATTCACCTCTCAAGGCCTATTTCCTGCCCTACAAAATAAAAAAAGAGATTGGACTAGAAGATCTCTAAAAATCTGTTTTCACCTCTTAATATTCTATAGCTCAGAGTATATTAGACAAATAGCTTCAAGTCAGTCTTTCATCAAATTTTAGAACCAAAAAGACATAGATTTTATTTTATAGATGAAGAAAATAGGAACCATAAAGGTTAAGCAACTTTCTCAAAGTCATTGGACAGATGCAAGAGCCAAGACTAAACTCTCAAGCTTCCATTCCCGTCCTCTTTCCACTCCACTATATTGCCCTTCTGGAAGAGTCTTCTCAGGCAAACTAAAATGAAAAATTGAAAAATTAGATGTCCAATATAGACTACTCCAACCAAAATAGTTCCAACTTACCTCAAAAGCAAGTTATTTTTCCTGAATTATCCAGAATTACATCTTACTTCCACTTAACTTTGCCTTGTATAAATACAATTAGCAAGTTTTTCACCCCTTGATGGTTGTAGGATGCTAAGAAGAGAGAAATCAAAAATCTTGAACCAGGAAGGGTCAAAGGGGGAAAAGCCAGAGATGGACCCAAGTAATCAGAACCTCTCCTTCTCTACCTTTCATTTATTCAATTAGCTTCTCCTTATTGCCAATTGGAAAGAGCTTTGAACATCCCCAGTCCAAACATTTGAGTAATACTGGAGTTTTCAGTGAAATGTCTCACAGTGAGCCATACAAACAACCACCCACCATATCCCAGACATGACTTCAGTAAACACTTCTCCATTTCCTAATTCTGAAACAAGTCCTGAAACTCATTGCTGTACCTTCCACCCCCTGAATGACGGGAATGTGTTCTAGAGGATTTATCATTTTCACAACTTTGTAGCAAGCCAAGATTTTTTTTGGATTGTGAAGAAAAAGAGAAGAGAGTAGATCATGTATTTGGTGGAAAGAAGTTTTAAAGGAATTTTTTTTAAATATGTAAGAAGATTTAAATGCAGCCCTGTCTATAGGCAAAGGGATAAATGAAACAATATGCCTTGGTCCCATCCAGCTTTAGGAGTCTACCATACTCCTATTTCCATGGAGATGAGAGTAGAATTAAGTTCTACTGTGGATGTCCTTCCTGCATTAAATAGATTCCTTTTTCTTTTTTTTTTTTTTTTTTTTTTTTTTTTTTTTTTTTGCTTTTTGGAGGGGGGAAGGTAGGGCAATTAGAGTTAAGTGACTTGTCCAAGGTCACATGGATAGTTTTTGTGTTAAACGTCTGAGGCCAGATTTCAACTGAGGTCCTCCTGACTCCAGGGCTGGTGCTCTATTCACTGCACCACCTAGCCACCCCAAATAGATTCCTTCTTGATACACAACTATAGGAATATCTCATTTTATTATGCTTTGCTTTATCACACTTCTTTTTTTATAAATTGAAAGCTTGTGGCAATCCTCGATCAATCAAATCTATCAGTGTCATTTTTCCAATAGTGTGTGCTTACATTGTGTCTCTGTGTCACATTTTGGTCATTCTCTCAATTTTTCAAACTTTTTCATTATGATTTTGTCTGTTATGCTGATCTTTGCTGTACAATTGAAATTTGGGGGGGAAGCCATGAATTACACCCATAGAAGACAGCCAACCTAATTGATAAATGTGGAGTGCATTCTTACTCCTCCACCATCCATCTGTTCCCTTGTCTCTCTCCTTTGCTTGAGTCTTCCTAATCCCTACAACACAACAATATTGAAATTTGGCCAATTAATAACATTACAATGGCCTCTAAGTGTTCAAGGGAATGAGGCAATCAATGTGGCAACTTCATTGTCTTATTTTAAGAAATTGCCACAGCCACCCCAACCTTCAGCAACCACCACCCCCATCAGTCAGCAGCCATCAACATCAAGACAAAACCCTCCACCAGAAAAAAAATTATGACTCCCTTGAAGGCTCAATAGTTAACATTTTTTAGTAATAAAGCATTTTTAAATTAATGTATATACATCTTTAGACCTAATACTATCACACATTTAATAGACTACTGTATAGTGCCAACATAACTTTTATATGCACTGAGAAACCAAACCATTCATGTGATTGGCTTTGTTGTGACATTTGCTTTATTGTAGTGGTCCGGAAGTGAACCTGAAATATCTCCAAGGTATGCCAGTGTCCTACCCATCCTATCCACTCTTCCCATTGCAATTCTCCTGTCTTCAAAACCATAAGAAGGCAAATTGGGCATTATTCAACCAAAAAACAATTGAGCTTACAGCTCACAACTTAGAAAATCTAACAATCTCTTCTGTTCCTTTGAGCCATTGTGTTCCCTGTCCTGAGGTGATTCACTAATTATAACACACTTGGCTGATGTTTGGTGAGGGTCCTCAGATGGAAACATCTGCAAACCTAGTCAATTAACCAGGATCAGATTTATAGCAACGAAATCTTATTTGTGATTTTCAGAGAGGACAGGAAGTACTTACCAAGTATGTGGTAGTATAGTAGTATGTTAATAATTTGAAAGCACCCAGCACTCTTTCCCTGAGAAAAACAGCCTCTGGGTATCCATTATATCTTATTTATTTATATTTCTCTTTAGTAAGAGGCCTTCTAAGTGCTCCAGTGTTGGAGCTTTGCCCTCATTTTAAAGGTGAGGATGCAAAGGCCCAGGAAAAGCTGAATGATATGACCATAGTCACACCGGTAAGTGAAAAAGTAAAAAATTTGAACCTGGGTCTTCTGACTACAGGGGCAGCTAGGTGGGGCAGTAAATAGAGTGCTTATCTTCCTGGGTTCAAATCTAGCCTCAGACACTTGCTATGACTCTGGGCAAGTTACTTAACACTGTTTGCCTTAGTTTCCTCATCTGTAAAAAAAAAGCTAGAGAAGGAAATAGCCAACCACTCCAGTATCTCTTCTAAGAAAACCCCAAAATGGGGTCATGAAGAGTTAGACAAAATTGAAACAACTGAACTACAGAGTGGGCATTTATGTCTCATCACTATACATTTTTTAATCTCTAAACATGATTATCTACTATGTCTTAGATCTACTATTCCCTTCAAATTCTCCCAACAGAATGTAAGTTTCTTGAGAGTAGGGATTGTTTCATTTTTTGCATTTGCATTTCTAACACCCAGAACACTACCTGATACTGGCTAAATAAATGCTTGTTGATTGATGGATTGATTTTGATTGAAATAATAAATAGTAATACTGTTCAGTCAAGGAAGCTTACAAAATTAATTTATGATAAACAATGAATACAACAAATAAAGGGTTTCTACTCCATGTGTGGTATTCTAGTATGATATGTATGCTGTGGGCTCCTCTCCCATAACTAAGGTACTGTATCAGCTCCTCATGACATACTGGGCTTACTTGACGGCTTGGGATCATTCTCTATCCCCCTCAGCTTGAGCCTCCCACATCTGTGTTGCCACCATTATTAGGAGGCCTGTTACTAGCACCCCAATACAATTTAAAAACTTAACATTGGGTAGCTTTTACAAAGGGATAACTACTTCAAAGATATGGGCAGAACAAACATACAGATAAATCAGCAAAATCACAATTCCAGAGCAGTACAATGAATTCTTCTCCACAAACTCTTACTAACAGGTCTAGAAAATGCACAGACTGAATCCTAATGGCGAGATCTAGAAAAAGTCACAATAAGTCCCTTGCCCAACCCAGTCTGGCATAGAGAGGTAGACAGGGAGATCTGCAGACTGTAAATAGATCAGGTCAGGAGCAAAGTTCTGTGCTCAGAATACTCCAGTCCCAGGGAAAGATAATTGTATCAGGGCAAGAGGAAGTCTTAGACCCATATCGGGGCACCCTATGCCCACATCAAAGCACCTCCAGACCCATGTGAGGACCCTGTGATGGGAACAAGTGCTAATGGAGAGCTTTGTTACAGACTAGCCCATCCTAAGTTGCAGATCCAAGATGTAGTGAGAAGGTAGACAGGCACATGGCAGTTTGTTCCCAGGTAAGGAGGCCCTGGATGCAGAAAAAGCAAATTCAGAAGCAGCTAGTTCAGAAGCAGTAGCATTAGTTGCATGGGCATAGACCATGGGAGGAGTTCATTCATTCCTCCAACTGGGTACAGAACTACCTTTCACTCAACAGTGAAATAGGAGGGAAAGAAAGGAAAGGAGAAAGGGAATTAGAAAGAGGGTAAATTAAGAGAAGACTTTGTCCTAAGCAAAACAAGTTCCAAGAATGTACAAAAAATGTTTTTAGTTCTTTTTGAGGTGGCAAAGACTGGGAATCTGATTTGGGAATGGGTGATCCAGTCATGGCATATACACGTGATGGAATACCATTGTCCTGAACTATTATCAGCATAATGAGCAACCAGGATTCCAGAGGCCTAATGATGAAACATGTTACCCACCTCCCACTACAGCAGTGAGACATTCAGAATGATCTCAGGATGCAGAATGAGGCAAACATTTTTTAGGACATGGCCAATATGGAAATTTGTTATGATTGAATGGTAATGAGTTGTATTTTTCTTTTGTTCTCAGTGGAGGAATGGGGTGGAGTGGGAGGGTGAGGATGAAGATATTGACTGAGTAAAAGTTGGGTATTTTTTAAGAAGAACTAATAGACAAACATTTTCTCTAATACCTTTAGGTTATACTCTCCCCTATATCCCTTCAGTCTCTGGGGAAACAGACTCAAATTTTACATCAAGTCAAAAAACATTGATCTTACCAAGTTCAGTCCCAAAGGTGGCGCAACTGCCAGATGAGTCCTTTTGCTAGGCCATGGTCCCAAAGGTCACTTCTGAAGATTCCTCTTTGTTCTTTGGGGCATTGATGCTGAGCTATTGGAGATTCCTTGCCTAGATTCTGACTACCAGATCCCTGTGGCTTGCTCTTTTGACTAAGTTCATCCCTCCCAATTAGAACAGAAAAGCACAAACAACAAGGCCAAGGACCAAGACCTGTTTCTTGGGGGCCATCTGGTCTCAAAGGAGAAAAAGACCCTAAGGCCCTTCCCCTGATTGGATGGTCTCTCACTGAGCACCGTAAAAAAAAAAAAAAAGGCACTAAACTCTCCCGGATACAAATGGAGCTCAAAAGTGCCAAAGATGACTCAGGCCTGAAGACCAAAAGTCCAGGATACACAACCAATTGAAAGGGCTGCTCCCAACCACCTGGTCAGCCAAGCGGAACTAGTTATTAAATGTCCACACATGTTCCACAGACTCCAAAGGACTTAGGCTCCATCGCAATTCTCCTGGAAGCAAATATCCAAGGTTTACCTACATGGTGAAGTTGCCTCAGCCAAGCAAACCAATGGGGTCTGAGCTGCCCCAGATCACTGTTACATTAGATTTAACTCAAAACAATAGAAAATGTTTTCAGTATAATTTCAGGCCAAGGAGACAGGCTAAATCATGGCACTCAACCCTACCAGGATCAAATTCTTTACTTTAAAAGGCCATGGGGTGTGATAGATAACATGCTGGATCTGACATCAGGAAACCAGGCTATGCAGCCTTTGTAGACCATCATTAAGGGCAAATGACTAAATCCCCAAGAAACTCAGGTTCTTCAACTGCAAAATGGGAAAATAAACATATACCCCTACTTTCTAGATTTGTTGTGAGAAAAGCTTGTTGCAAGACCTAAATCACTAGGTAGCAGGGTGATAAAGTCATGAATTTATAGCCAAAATGTGTTTTAGGAGTCATCTAGGGCCAAATGTGGTAACATACACCTGTAATCCCTGCTACTAGTGAAGGTTGAAACTGGTGCAATTCAGGGTCCTCACTAAGTCCAGTAACAATATGGTGAGTTGTAGGAGCAAAGAAGTCACCAAGCTATTTAAGGAGGGGCAAACTGGCCCAAATCAGAAATTGTTTGGATGAAAGTTTCTGGGCCAATTAGAAGCGGGGTCAGGTCCATGAATGGCCATTGACTTCCAGATGGGTTGAGATAGGAAAACCTAACCCCTCCCCCAAAGTTGCTTAGTCTAACCCTTTTATTTTATAAATGAGGAACTAAGTCCCAGCGGTTAAGTGACTTGCCCAGGATCACACAGTTTATAGGTGTCTGTGAAGGGATTTGAATCTAGTTCTCCATGACCACAAGTATAGTTGGCTCTATAATTATTACTGTAATGAAGGTCTGGTACCCAAGCAGACTGGATCAGCTCGCTATGAAGTGAAGCATCCTGCTGCACCGAAAACAACAAAAACAAGCAACGATCCTTCATCACCTTTCACTGGAATTGTCTGACTGAGTGGTATGATGGAAGAGATACTAGCTTGAGATAGAATACTGTATAGCAATTCAATGTCTAGGGCTGCTACTCCTTACCCAGAAATCCTTGGGCTAGTCATTACTTGGCTCAGTTTTTCTCATCTGTAAAATGAGACAATTGAACTGGACAATCTCTAAGGTCTCACTGAGCTCCAGATTCTGTGAAATAGGAATGAGAATCTCTCATATTGCAGGTTAAATCCATTGCCTGGTTCTGTTGCAAACAATTTTAAAAAATTGTCTGTGAAATGCCACTGTGTGTTCTAATGGAATGAGCCCTGGACTTGGTTGGAATTAGAAGGTGTGAATTCAAATCCTAGCTCATGCTACCTCTTATTAGTGGTATCAGTCACTCAATAAACATTTACTATGTGCCAGGCTGGTGCTAAGTACTGGGGATACAAAGAAAGACAAAAGACAGTCTTTGCCCACAGGGAGCTCACAATTTAATAGTGAAATAGTACACATAAAAAGAAGTTGAAAAGTGAGGGGTGGGGGGGTAGAGAAGACCCAAGATGGGGCCATGATGAAATCCAGAGAACGGCAGCCAGGTGGAAAATGATGAGATGGGTGTGCTGAGTGCTCTCCTTAAATGGAGGAAATGGGAGGAACACTCCACTGTCTACTCTCCACTTTGTCCAGTCATAGAGAGGGATGGACCCAGCAGGAGGGTAGGGATGGGGTGCTGAGGTGAGTTTCAAGGTTGATGTGATTTTGCAGGATTATGAGATTCTGAACAAATCAAAGAGTACAGCCAGGTGGGACACAATGAGCGTGAGCTTGGGCAAATGATTTAATAGCAAGAATCAGCTAACTTATATAGCAATTGATAGTTTACAAAACACTCTTCTCACAATAATCCAGTGAAGTAGGTCAGTAATTTTTATCATGCTTTTGTAGATGAGAAAATTGAGTCACAGAAAATTAAAGTGACCCCTCCATCCAAGGTCACATAACTAGTAAGTGTAAAGCAAAGAGTAGGACTCTGGTCTTCAGACTCTGAATCTAGCATTCTTTCCTAATCTCTCAGCCTCAGTTTCCCTACCTCTAGAATGAGAATACTCAAAATACTCAAATGAGTCTGTGATCTCACAAGTTTGGGAATTTCCTCATGTGGGAATGAGGATAATATCTATAGGATTTATCTCATTGTGAAGTCATTGTGCAGATGAAATAAAATAAAAATGGGGCAGTAGAAAGACCATTGAATTTAAAGCTGGAAGACCTGGACTTCGATCTGACATGCCTACGTAATCCTGGACAAATCACTTCACGTCTCTTGGCCCAGTTTCCCCATCTTTAGAATCCGGGGGTTGGTTAGACAGCATGGAATGGTGTGCAGAGGGTTGGACTTGAAATCAGAAAGACCTGGGCTCAAGTCCCATGTTAGACACTAACAGAATGACCTGAATGACCTTAAGGGGGTTGGACTCATGGCCTCCAATGTCCCTTCCATTTCTAAATCTATCCAAGCTAACTTCCACATACAAATCTATGACCCTAATGAACTTTATGTACCATAAAGTACCACATAAATGTAAGGGAATGTATACTCCAGCTTTTTTTCCTCTTTGAAGATGAATGGTCATTCTTGGGCTAGTCTCCCAAGGTACCAACTGACCCCAGTGGTCTTTCCTCTGACCTTTTTCTCATAGGTCCTCTCTTTGCCAGGTATTTTCTGGATTCTCTCCTAAGTTTCCTAATTCCCTCTTTAGTATATAGGATCATGGATTTAGAGCTGGAAAAAAATTCAGAGGTCATAGAGACCAATCCCCTCACTTTACAGTTGAGGAAACTGAGGCACAGATTGGTTAAGTGACCTGCCCAGGGTCAAAAAGTAAGTGCCTGGGACATGGTTTAAGCATGGGTCTTTGAGACTCCAAGCCCAGTGTTCCATCCACCATTCTGAGATCCCTCATGAAAACTCAAAGGGAACCTTATAATCAATAGCTCTGAACCAGAAATGCTCAGTTGTGGCTCATAGAGATCCTTGCCATTCAGAGTCACACAACTAAGTCAGGATTAGAATTCAGGATTTTGGACTCAGTGCTGAGGGCTATTTCTATTTTATCCTCTCTTTTGTGTACTGGTTTGGGCCAGAACATTCTTGAATTTCTTGAGTGTGCACTATCCCTCCTCTTCTTTTCTCCCCTAAGGGTGTGAGCTCCCTGAGGACAGTGCCCCAGTCTATCTCCTTGTTCTGGCTCCCCAAAGAACAGTAGGTCATCTGAGTTGCTCAATATGCAGTGTTGCCTAACTGTCTGACCTGTTTCTGTCTTCTCAAGATCACTCTGTGGGCTCCTCTCAACAGACAAAAATTATTAGTGACTGGAAACAGGCACTTATCAGGGTACCCTCCCCCAAGCCATCTCTAGCTTTGATCTTTCCATCCCCTGAGTTTTCTCTGTACATTCTTCCCTCCACTCTCCCTCCTTAGCCCTGATCTGATTCAGCACCAACTGTGCAAACTGATCCTGTCAAACAATCTTGATTCATGTGGGAGCTGGGTGATGATCGATCACTAGCCAGCTCATTCTCTTTACCAGCAGACTGCATACTGAGGATAACCCCTGCAGAACAGGCAACCTCAGAAACATGTGCAGTCTTGAGCTGAACCCTTATCTGATGGCAGGGCTGCTTTTTCCACATTGATTTGGATTTCACCTGTGTAAAATATTCCTTTATTCTCATCCCCCGTTCACTCAAGAGACTAAACCAAGATGCTTTGATACAGAAACCTAGATTTGAACTGAGGTAACCTGAGTTTGAGTGTGTGTGTGAACTCAGACAAAGCAGTTTATCACACTGGGCTTCACTGAATCATCTGCAATAGGAAGGATTTAGACTAAGTCCCTTCCAGTGCTAACAAACATTCTGACATCTCCTGGCCATTTTGAAACTGTATTGAGACCTCAAGGAATCAGAATTCCTTTGCCCCATTCTAAAACAGAGTGCTTCCAGGAAGGCTTCCAAGTCCTCTGGCAGTGCCATGATGGGTAGATAAATATGTCCAATTGGCTAGTCTATGTTACTCTTTTACTAGTCACACACCCTCAGACCCCAACTCTGAGTTCTTCATATGTCAGTGAAATAAATAGGCATCTGGAGAATCAACGTAACCCATTAGAAAGAGCATGGGCTCCAGAGTCAGAGGAGGTAGATTCAAATTCTGCCTTTGATGCTTACTACCTGTGTAGTCTTGATTACCTGGGCCTCAGTTTCCTCAACTGCCAAATGAGGATGTTGGACTATATGGACAATTCTAGAACTATGCATGATCTTATGATTTCAGGAGCACCAGAAAGAATCCCTTCCTCCAATAAATACACATCACTGAGCTGATGCCTGAAATAGTTTTACTGATGGACAGTGAATGCCTTTGCTTTCCCAATGAGATATGAGGTTAACAGTGCCA
This sequence comes from Pseudochirops cupreus, assembly GCA_028627135.1. Lineage (NCBI taxonomy): Eukaryota > Metazoa > Chordata > Mammalia > Diprotodontia > Pseudocheiridae > Pseudochirops > Pseudochirops cupreus. The sequence continues at coordinate 269,570,655 of CM053582.1, forward strand.
GGATCCTTCTTAAAGGGTATCCAGTGACTTCAGTTTATATTGAATTAAAAAGGGCTGATATCAGATCCTTTCCTGGGGATAGGTTTTGCTAGGGGACAAGAAAAAGCTAAACCCACAGCATATATATAAAGGGGATAAGAAAATGAGAATCTGGGAACTCTGAAGACAAAATTTCCCAGCTTCAAGGCTGACATTTGTATGGGTAATAAAATGAATACTATAAGTTTTCTTTAGTCAATCAACACTCCATCTGGAGTGCCTACCAAGTGGGATCTATAAATGAGGGGGGCTGAACCAGAGGATGACCTCTAAGGTCCCTCCCAGCTTTGACATTCTATGATTGTACCCCAGCATACTCTAAATGAATATGAATGACCTTCTGGTGAATACAGTAGAATGTAAACATCCAACTTGGGGTTATCACCTCGAAGTTTGGAAGATGACACACTTATTCCAATGCAACTACTACTGCCCAAATTTTTAACAGGCTCTTCTTTGGGGTTTGCTTTCACAGCCAATAGCACATTTTTTTCTGAATTTCCTCAGTGGTTTCAAATCTGAATTCCCTGAGGATGTATTTGATGTGGGGAACTAACCAAAAAGTCATTGAGAACCAAGTCAGAACAGAGTGGGTGATCAAACTGAGGAATGTTATTTTTGGTCAAAACCAAGTGCTTTTATATAGTAATGAACCTGATTTTCTCTTGTGTCTCTAAAAGCAGCTCTACATGAGTTAGTATGGAGGAAATAAGAGAGAGAAAAAAACTTAATTTCTGTCCTCAAGTAACTTGCAATCCAGTTCGGGAGGGGAAAAACAAAAACCAGTATAGCCATGGGAAGGAAGACTTTAAGAATCTAATATAATAATGTGGGAAATTTTTTATGATTTCAATATAACTTCATGTGGAAAGTCTACTGACATAACTCTCCTGTAGTTTATAAGATTAGAAAACTGCTTGGGACAAGGAGAGATTAAATGAGTTATCTGTGGTCATAAACAGTCAGTATATGTCAGAGACTGAACTTGAACCCACAACTTTCCAACCCCATTTCCTCCCAAATAATAACTGGGGTAGTCTAGTACAGTGGAAAAAATAGTCAATTTGGAGTCAAAGGTCCTGGATTCAAATCTCAACTCTGATGCGAATTAATTGTATGAACTTGGGCAAGTCACTTAACTTCTTTATTTCATGAAGGGATTGGATCACCTCTGAGGTCCGTTTCAGCTCTAGATAATGTGGTGTAAACACCAGGCATGAGAGAGCATTTGATGAAATTCCCAGGTGACCCAAGTAGAATAGGTTTGTAAGGGAAACTAGGATGTTATTGTTTTACTCAAAATTTTTGAGATAAATAAAGAATGATCATGGGGCAGCTAGGTGGTACAGTGGATAGAGTGCCGGACCTGGAGTCAGAAAGACTCATCTTGAGTTCAAATCTGACTTCAGACACTTACTAGCTGTGTGACCCTAGGAAAGCTCCTTAACCTTGTTTGCCTCAGTTTCCTCATCTATAAAATGAGCTGGAGAAGGAAATGGCAAACCCCTCCATTATCTCTGCCAAGAAAACCCCAAAACAGTTCAGGAAGGGCTGGACCAGACTGAAATGATACAACACTAACAACAAAAGGAATAACCACGCCAACGTACAGCACATCACTTGAGGTTTCTGTCAGAGACAGAATCCTGGAGTACATGGGCCATCAATTGGACTAGAGTGGCAAATCTTATAAAAAAGAATAATGGGGCTAAGTGGGGCCAAGTGGAGAAGGCTTCCTGGAGTGACTAGGGCTGGGTTTCAAAGAAAAGGGAGGAACAGTGAGGACTAAAGAAGGCATAAATCATCCCATAATCTAAGCATGTGCTTCGAGTTAATACGTTTTCCGGTCACTGCCAAATAGAGGGCCTGAAAAAGGATAAGACAGACTTTCCAAAGAAACTCTGCAGACCCTTGGACAATCCTTTATAAGGGAAGCCTAAAGATAGATCATGGGCATCTAGATGGTACAGTGCATAGAGTGCCAGACCTGGAGTCAGGAAGACTCATCTTCCTGACTTCAAATCTAGCCTCAGACTCATACTAGCTGTGTGACCCTGAGCAAATCACTTAACCCTGTTTGCCTCAGTTCCCGCATCTGTTAAAAGAGAGAGAAGAAGAAGAAGGAGGAGGAGGAGGAGGAGGAGGAGGATGAGGAGGAGGAGGAGGAAGAGGAGAAGGAGGAGGAGGAG
>CM053582.1:269573382-269604898 GCA_028627135.1 Pseudochirops cupreus
AAAAAAAAAAAAAACAACAAAAAAACCATAAATGGGGTCAGGAAGAGTCAAATATGGCTGAAATGACTGAACGACAAATGGATCAGTATCCAGAGTGAAAAACAATAGAATAGAGGCGGCGATCCTTTCCAACTCTACAAGAGAAGTAGGACAACATAAGAATCTGCTAAGTCGCCCTCCTTTTTCCTGTGTACTTTCATACACTTAAAGAATCTCAGGGTTCAATATTTTTTTTTAAATCTACAAAAGAAAACAAAGAGGTTAAGAAAGAGCTTTAAACAGGGCGGTTTTGTTACTACTCTGTTAAATTGAATACATGAATTTATAAGCCACATAAGAGAGGAGCATAATTTCATAATATCTTTTTTCATTCTTTGTATATCCAAATATTTGTGTTTGTTGATGATTAACTTCATAATAAAAAAAGAAAAATCATTTCTTAAAAAGAATCCGAGTTGGACGTGACCTCAAAGATCAGTAAGTCCAGCCTCCTGCCCAGACAAATCTCTTTCATGGGAATTGTAAATTCCCATTCACTAGAGGTTTTTGAGTAGAGAGTAATCAGGGTGACCAACCTATGTATGGGAGAAGTTTCAGACAGAATTCATATGTTCAGTCAAGAAGTCAGTCAAGAAACATTTTACTAAGCACATGTGCTAGACACTGTGGTCAGCACTAGGGATGCAAAAAAGGCAGTTCCCTGCTCTAAAGAAGCTCGCAGTCTCCTGAGGGAGCCACTAATAGGCAAACAACCATGTACAAACAAACTACATATAGGATAAATTGGAAATAACTGATAGAGGGAAATTAGTAGAATTAAGGGAATTGGGAAAGATTGCCTACAGAATGTGAGATTTTAGCTGGGACTTAAAAGAAGGCAGGGGAGCCAGGAGGCAGAGATGAGGAAGGGGAGAATTCCAGGCATGGAACAGAGGGTCTATTTCCAGGAAAAGGAAGGAGGCCAGAATCACGGAGTGTTGTGCAGGGAGTGGGACTGCAAGGTGTAAAAAGACTAGAAAGGTAGAAGGTTCAAATGAACACTAAACAGAGGGTTTTATAATTGATCCTGGAGGTGATAGGGAGCCACAGCAGTTTATTGAGAAGTGTAACACAGTGGGGCTCGTGTTTTACAGAGAACACTTCCACAGCTGAGTGGTCTATGAATTGAAATGGAGGGGGTTGGGGGAAGAAGATCTGTGGCAGGCAGACTCACCAGCAGCTTTTTCAAGAGTCGAGGCTTGAGGGGCGGCTAAGTGGTGCAGTGAATAGAGCACAGCTCTGGAGTCAGGAGGACCTGAGCTCAAATCCAGCCTCAGACTTGCTAGGCGTGTAATTTGGGCAAGTCACTTAACCCCAATTGCCCTCCAAAAAGGAAAAAAAAAAAAAAGAGTCCAGGCTTGAAATGATGAAGGACTGTACCAAGGTGGTGCCAATGTCAGAGGAGAGAGAAGCTACCAAGATAGTCTACTGTCCTCAAGGAGCTTACATTTTAACAGGGAAAGACAATTCTTTAAGGAGAGCTTAAAAGGTTGGGGCAGTACTTACACCGTGGGAAATGATTGTAAGTCTGGTTAAGTAAGGTAAACTGCAAGCTCACCTCTTAGAGCCTGAGGCTCCAGGGGCAGAGTCCATGGAAAAAGGTAATGAGGAACATAGCCAGAACACAGACAGCAGAGTTTGCAATGACCAGAAAGTGTCCATTTTTATGATCTGGAAGCTAGCTCTTTCTCATGTCTAATTTAAATCCAATGTGATTCTCCATTTTGCTTTTCTCATACTCTGGAGAAAAAAAGAATATGTATTCAAACAAGTCATTTAACATCGCTGAAACCTCATTCCCTCATCTGTAAAATGGGTATGATAAAATATATAGATTTGTTGTAAGGAAAGTATTTTATAAATCTTAAAGTATGCATAGAAATGAATTGTTTTTACGGTCTGGCTGAGCAAAAAAAAAAAACCACTCACCTCCACCACACATACACACACATACACAAATGCACACATACACAACACACCCCACAGAGTCTAATCAGTACTTTTTTTTTCCTTTTGAACAGTATCACTGACACACACACACCAAGTTGATAGAGTATCTCTAGCAATGTCTCTTTAAAAGAGGAGGTCTCCTAGAAAGCAGGGAATGCTACAATTAAGAGCCTTTTCATGGGCAGGATTCAGAGCTGTTGCTGTGGCAACTCGGGCAACCTCACTGGGTATCCAAATAAATAGTTTGTTGGGTGCTTCCCCCCTCCATTCCGTCCCCTTCTTTTTAAATTAAAAAAAAAGAAAGAATTCAATGAGGCTCGCTGTCGGCATCTATTTGGAGCTCTGGGGCCGGTGAGAAAGCGAGGTTTGTTCCAATGACAAAGGGAAGTGGAGCCTGGAGAAAGGCCCACGCCCCTGAAGTGCGGCTCATTTAAGATGGAAGGGAGAGGAGCAGCCGCCTAGCAGGGGCTGGCTGCCTAGAAGAGGTGCTTCTAGAGGCAGGAAAGGAAGAAAAAGGGCTGCAGCTCAGTGCCCGGAGCCAGTGACCCCGCATTCCTGGGGAGAATTCTGACCTCCTAGCCACAGATCCCCCCCTCCATCCCCTCCTGACTCCCATTCCTCCCCTCTCCTTTAAATAATGGAGTCTCTGCTTAGACAAAGGAAAAAAATATGGGAATTACTTCTTTTTTAAAAAAAAAAAGGATCCTCTCTGCTTCCTGTAATAGGTGACATGTGGAAAATTAATTACAGGAAATGGCCCTGCAAAGTAGAGGTGGCATTTGCTTAAAATTGATATGGTCTTCCCCACCCAGCATTCACCTCTGCCTGGCTAGTCTGAAGACGTGCTCAGACAGCCCACCACTGGGGCCCCCAACTCTCTGTTATTATCAGTTGAATCACGTCTGGTGCCAAGCAAAAGGTCATTTCGGGTCATCCTGGAGATAAAAGAAAGGGGTAATGTATGTGAGAATGCTCGAATTGGCAAGCAAAAAAAAAGGCAGGAGAAGGAAGGAGAAAATGAGAAGATACAGCACACTAATAAGAATATAGTTATGCCAAGAAACAAACGGGATAGTGAGTCTCAAAGCATACCAAGTGCCAAAAGATCTGAACCTGAATATTTATTCAAAAGGAAAAAATGATGATGAAGAAGAAAGAAGAATATGACTGCATTGTTAGGTATGAGGAATGTAATTGTTCTTAATTGGCTTTGCCCAGAGAATGCCTATAGGTCTGGATCAACCCTTGCCAGACAGGGTTCCCCACAGAAAATGGTTTGGGACAGCTACTCCATCCTGGCATTTGGGGGTGTTCCAGTGTCCTGGGCCAAGTTAGTGGTGGAGATGGGGTTAGGCCTCAAGGCACCCATTTCATCTGCTTTTTTGGATAGATTTTTAAAAATCTTGCACATTTATAGGACAGTGCTTATTTTGTTATAGTAACTGAAGTAAGGTCTCATTGTAAGAAATATGGAAGGAAAGGGGGGGTGAGAAAAAAGAGGGAGGAAGGAAAGAAGGAAGGAAGGAATGGAGGGAGGGAGGGAGGGAAGAAGGGATGGAGGAAGCTGGAAAGAGAGAAAGATAAAGAAAGAAAAAGAAAAAAGTGATGGGAAAAGGGGAAAAGAAAGAAGAAAGGGAAAGAAAGAAGAAAGAGAAAGAAAGAAGACAAAGAAGAGAAAAGAACTGCCACTTTTTCTTTGCTTGGCAGGGGTGACCCAGTTTTCCATCTTCTTGCTAAATAAGATGCCACTACCTCCTCTGAGTTTTTAATTCATTGCCATTTCAATTAAGACAATCCCTCTGCCCTGAGTTTCTGCCAAGGGTGTTTTTTCTTCCTTTCTTTCCCACTGCTACATTTGAATGTCCCTGCATTTGCCCCACCAATCATTTTCTAAGGAACAGGGATTGTTCTTTCCGAGCATAACCCAGACATAGCCAACAAACTGTCAAGGGAGTGGGTGGTTCAAGGAATAAATTCTTCACTCCTGGGCTCAGAAAGACTTTTACATTGGAATGCTTTCTCCCTGAACCACCACTGCTCCCTCCTGCCCGCCCCCTCTTCCCCTCACACAAATGACCGCCTTCCATCCAAACTTTGATCAGACACCATGCTGCTCCCAGTGAAACTCAAAAGGAGAGATTTTTTTTTTCAGATGAGTTAGGCAACTGAGGGGTCTTGGGGTTTGACAAGGTCTTGACATTGCAAATGCTTTGAGGCTTTCTGAGATTCATTGCTTACCCGGCCCACCCTGGACCAGAGATTGCCACCTAAATAAACCCTTACACTTTTTAGGGAGGTATGTTAGCTAGAATAACATCCAGTCCCTTCCCCTCTGTAGGGTTATGCAGGTACACACAGATAACACACACATACACACACACAAATCTTTCAATGTGATTATTCTATCTCCCTAATGCCTGAGTCAATATCTCTGCCAAACCACGAGGTTTTCTTTGTTAGCTGCAGATGCTGAATTTTTAGGGCGGGTGATAGGGCTGTGCTACCTGCAGTTTATTTGGTACAGGGCGGGGAAGTGAGAGTAAGAGAGATAAAAGGCGGGGAAAAAAGAGAGATGTGGGGAGAGAGCTGGCCCAGGTGCATGGATTCAACAGAAATCTAGGCAGTGTCAGAGGAAGGGGGGGCAGGGGGCAGGGATTGGACGATGCCCATGCCAATCAGAGAACATTGGCACCCACTGCTCAAGCAACCAATGGGAGCTCCCTGGGCCACGGCCACTTCCAATTGGCTGTGGGCATTATGATGAAAGGCCTAAAGGCAAACTCTGATAGGACAGGCCGAGGCAGCCCGCCGTCCCATAGGAAAGAAGGCAATGCTACGCCTCACTACATTGTTGTTGAATAGCATTAAATCATACCAATGAACGGCAAAAGATAATATTCATCAACAATGGTTCATACGGCCCGCCTGCATGCGCTTGCTGCACACACACACGCACGCACGCACATGCACACACATCCTGCACTGCAGTGCTCACGATAAAATCTCGATTGACAGAAGAATCTTGCAATTCTAGAATGGCTACAGGTATATTCCGAATGGCCTATACTGCAGTGGTTCTCAACCTTCCTAATGCCGGGACCCTTTAATATAGTTCTTCATGTTGTGGTGACACCCAACCATAAAATTATTTTTGTTGGTACTTCATACCTGTAATTTTGCTACTGTTATGAATCTGTCTGATATTCAGGATGTATTTTCATTGTTACAAATTGAACATAATCCACAGATTGAGAACCCCTGGCTACAGTATACATACAGGATGCACTCTTCCAAGACAAGTATCCTTGCAAGCTCAGCTCAGACCCCTCTTCCTACATCCAGCCTTTCCTAATAGTCCCTCCACACCCCTCCACCCACTAATGTCTTGCCTCGAAATTACCGTCCATGTATTCATATGCACTTATTTTTGTGTGGGCAGCTAGGTGGAGTGGTGGAGAGAGTGCCCAACCCGGAGTTGGAAGTCCCAGCTTCCTGAGTTCAAATTTGACTTCAGACACTTCTTAGTTGTGTGACTCTGGGCAAAGAGCTTCACTCAGTTTCCTCATCTGTTAAAAAAAAAATTAATTGGAGAAGGAAATGACAAACCATTCCAGTATATCTTTGCCAGGAAAATTTGGCACATTGGGTCATGGGGGGGAGGGGGAAAGTAGAGGGAGGAAACAAAAAGAAAAAAAATTTACATGGGAATTTTGTTGTATATTTGAAAGGAACAGCAAGTTGTGCACAGCAGATTTGCAGTTTTTCTTTTATTATTGCACTATATTATGAAAATGCTTGTTTTATTCCATAAATTAAAAATAAAATAAAGTTTAAAAAAAGACTGAACAAAAACTTATTTTGAATTACTTATATATGTAGTTATCCTACATGTTGTTTCCCCTGAAAGAATGTTGAGCTTTTTGAGGCCAGATCTTTTTTTCATTTCTTTTCTTTGTATTCCTAGTATGCCTAGCACTGTGTCTAATACGTACCAGACCCATAACAAGTGCTTGTTGACTGGCTGGCAAGGTGGGAAAGTCAAGTGGAAGCCCCACCTTATGGGGACTCAGGTGATGCCTGGCTGTAGGAGCATTTACTGGGCCTGAATAACACGCGTGGTCCGGCCCAATAACACAAAGGCGCTGCAGCAGAAGCCTTTTTTCTGTGGTTCCTTTAAGATCTACAAAGGGCTTTCCACCCTATGAGGTACACAGGGCAAGGGTTATTATTCCCATTTTATAGATGGGCAAACAGTCTCAAAGAAGTAACTCTCCTGTATTCCCACAGCTAGTGTCAGAGCCAGGATTAGAAGAGTCATGAACACTAATGCACTGTTGGGAGAATTGTAAATGAATACAATTCACATTTCATTACAAAGCAATTTGGAATTATGCAAATATAACAGTGATTATTCTGGACCTCCCACTACCTGGAAGAACAGGTATGTTGCATTCATCCCCCTCCCAAGGCTCTCTGGTACCCTTAAGGGAGTGGGGTGAGGGAAGGAGTGAATGATTTCTCATCTCTGCTGTTGGTTCAAGACTCCATCAATTGTGTGCCCTAAATTTTAGGGATCCAACCACCTCAGTTCTTTTCAACCACTTAACAGATTATCTTTTACAAAGGAATATTGACTTCAAAGACATAACAGGGACATACAAACATTTCCCCCAATATATTACACCCTATCTCTAGAGAGGAGACCAGGACTAGGCTCACACTTATTTTCCTATATTGTATTAGTCCCACCAAGTTCCAAGGTTGAAACCTCTCTAGAGCTTGTGTTTTAGTCTGACTTCTTAGGGGTTCCCTAGTGGTCTGGTTATCATATCTAACATGCATTCTTTTTTTTCTTTTGGGAGGAGGCAGGGCAATTGGAGTTAAGTGATTTGCCCAAGGTCACATGGCTAGTGTTAAGTGTCTGAGGCGGGATTTGAACTCAGGTCCTCCTGACTCCAGGGCTGGTGCTCTATTCACTGCGCCACCTAGCCACCTCATTAACCTGGATTCTTGGGCTCTAAGGTCTTCATGACTCAAGTGTCCAGACTGGGAGTGCATTTAGAACTGCACAAGACAAAAAAAACAGACTGAAATCGGGAAGAGCAGGTGGTGGGGGGAGAGAGAGAGAGAGAGACAGAGACAGAGAGAGACAGAGACAGAGACAGAGAGACAGAGACAGAGAGACAGAGAGAAAAGGAAAGAAGGGAGAGGGAGGGAGAGGGAGAGAGGAGGAGAAAGAGAGAGCGGGGAAGGAAAGAGGAAAAGGGAAGGAGAGGAAACTTTCTCAAACCCTCTTAATTCTAGTGCCTTACTTCCTATTTATCTTATATATAGCTTGCTTTGTATATATTTGTTTACAGGTTGTCTCCCCCATTAGGTTGTAAGCTCCTTGAGGACAGGGACTGTAATTTGCCTCTTTGTATCTTAAGGGCTAAATAGATAGATAGATAGATAGATAGATGAATTTTGATTAATTAAAGTATAGAATTAGGGAGATGAGAGACTTTCTGATAAATGGTCTCTTTTTTTCAATGCAATATGAAATGAGGTCTTCTGCTGAGATGAAAGCTATTATATAAGTGACTCGAGTGAAAAAGTTTTGAAACAGATGTTGGGGGGAATGAGGACAAAGTCAATCATGGAAGAGTAGGGATTGGTATACATCAGCCCAATTGAGATTACATAGCATAAATAAATAATGGGCTAAATCAGCACAATTGCATGTGAGTAGGAACAAAGAAGGAGGATGATGGGAATAATATATGACTAGGGAGGGTGATAATAGTACAAGGGAGTGAAGAATTCAAGAAAACAGTAAAGTTGAAATGGTCAAGATTTTAAGGGAAGAAAGGAAAGTAAAGGAAAGAAGGAAGGAATGAGGGAAGGAAATAAGCATTTATTTACTACCTACTATGTGCTAGAGTAGACATTATGCTAGGCACTTTACAAATATTACCTCATTTGATCCTCATACCCACCCTGGGAGGTAGGTACTTTTATCATCTCTGAGGAAACTGAGGCAAACAGTAGTTAAGTGACTTTCCCAAGATGACATAACTACTAAGTGTCTGAGGTCACATTTGAACTCAGGACTTCCTGACTCCAACTCTCTCTCTACTGGGACACCTAGCTGCCTCCAAATGCAGCTGGAGTCAGAGTGATGGCCTAAAAAAACATAGAGGGATGGAGTGACATCAGTTTCCTAACCTTTTTTTCATGGACCCCTATGAGTCTGCTGAATCCTTTGGACCTCTTGTCAGAATAAGGTTTTTAGATGTATAATATAAAATGCATGGGATTATAAAGGAAACCAATCATATTGAAAAACAGTTATCAAAATATGTTTTTTAAGTTCTTAGACCCTTGGTTAAAAACCCTTGATAGATGTCATAGAGAGAATGGAGAATAGGTTTAGGAGGAATGAGACACAGGAGGAAAGAGAATAAGAAAGGAGGATAAAGGGTTAGGATCAGAGAAAAATCAGAGTTATGGATTATGGAGGTAGAAGATTCATAAACATGAGATCAAGGGCATGATCATTCATGCATACAGCTATAATTAAGTGAAAGTACAGAGCATGGAAGTTGAGGAAGTTAATGAATTGGAAAGAAAGGACATTTAAGAAAACATCAGCAAGTAAATTGAAGTCCACAGGATTCTGAGGTAGTCCTGTGTCTGACTATCCTCCTGATACTAGCTCATAAGCCCCCACCAGTATGAGTCCCCTTAACAATCAGCTAGCCAACTCAATTCTTTAATAAAGGCATCTTCTCAAATAGCATAGCAAAGGCAATTTTTAACTCTGAAATTGCAGGGTTTCAATGGAACCGGTCACTCTGCTACTCAGCCAGGCTGGCTCCTCACAGGACATGCTATCTCCTAGAACTGAATGGCTGGAAAGGCAGTTCTGCAGAGCTTGCTTCTCCCTGGTTTTGATATCTTATCTGGTTTAATCAAGGCATTTGATGGCTATAAAGGCTCTTCTTAGAACTGTGGTGAGCAGGCCAAGCCATGAGTGAAAGTACTCTTCTCAGTAGAGCTCACTGAAACATCTTCCCTTTGAATCCCTCAACCCGGAGGCTCTGAGGTAATTTGTTTCATGCAGGGACAAGAGATAGAGACCTTTTTTCTACAAATTCATCTCTCTTTCCTATGGCAACAACTCAGTAAGCCACTCTACCTTGCCTTTGAAGGATTAGTTTCAATTCTACCTCCCCAACAATTTAGGGAATCTTATGTAGATGAGAGCCAACGACAAAGGTTCAAATTCAGTCTGTGCCCTGAAGGCGAGTACATTGTCCAGCTGGCCTTTTCATATGGAACTGAACTATTCAATGCTCTAACCATTCCAAGGGTTAATAATGTCTATTTTGCATCTGAAGGCCTTCCTTTTTACATTTTAATGTCTGTATCTTTTAGTCCCTCAAGAGTTAGAGCTTTTGCTGAAGTCTCCACCCGCCCTTACATCTATCTCCCTTAAAAGTTTACAAAATACTTTACTTACAACAATCCTGTACCTTAAAGCAATAATTATTTCCATTTAAAGGAAGAAAAAACTGAGGCTCTACTTAGGTTCAACAAAGACTTGCCCAAGGTCACACAGGTAGTGTCCAGGCTAGAATTCCTACTCTAATCTTTTGACTCCAAATAAAGACAGAAGGCTTGTGATGTTAATAGGGGAAGGAGAATTCATCTAAATATAGAAAAAAATGGCTTACAAACCCCCCCCCCCCCCGAGTCTGGGATCCTCCCTACCACCCCCCCATTCAGAACCCTAACCCTCACACTTGGATAATTACATTAACCTCCATTTAACTGACCCTTTCACATCCAGCCTCTATTGTTTATAAACCATCCTACACAGCAGAGCCAATTAATTTTTACTAAAATGGGGCTTCCATCATTTTATTTCTTTGCTCAAAAACTTTCAATGGCTTCTCATTGACTAGAGAACAAAATCCAGTCTCCTTAATATGTTAATTAGTACCTTCCAGTATCTGACCCCAACCTACCTCTCCAACCTTATCCTTCCCCACTTCTCAATGTGTATCCTCTGCTCCAGGGGGCTATTCTATGTCCTGAACATTGTCACCTGACTTTGTCACGGACATTCTAGCTGATGTACTTTCCTCATTCTGTATCCCCTACCTAGAATGTGCCTTACGTTTCAATTTCACATATTTTAATAGCAGAAGTCTCCCAGCTACTCTAAGGAAACCTCCCCTGGTCACTTCCACAGCGGGCACATCTCTTGTTTAGTATTGTATTCACCATTCATTTTGCACTCGAATTGCTGTTTCACTGGTTTATAGAACAAAGAGCTGAAGAGACCATCTAGTACACTCCTCTTGTTTTACAGGCTAGGAAACTGAGGCCCAGAGAGGATAAGTGACTCACCCATGGTCACAAGCTAGTAAGAAGCAGAGTTGGAATTCATACCTTGGTCTTCTGATTCCAAATCTCAAAATCTTTCTACTATCCTCCACTGACACCTTTGCCACTTTTTTCTATATATGTCTTATCTTAGATAGACTGTAAGATTCTCGAAGCATGGGCCAGATTTTCTACTTCATTGTACCCCATCTCTGTCCCCCATAGCACCTATAAATAGTACTATACACACACACAGTGACAAACGTAAGTAAAATATGTAACATTCTGGCGTTCATATTACATTGAAATCATTATTACTCTATCATACAGGTTAAATAACTCTGACTGACCCAAAGACTAGTTAGGAATATGCTGATAAATGTTTAACAACTGGCTCCCTACGGGGGAAAAAAGTACACATGACACACTTTTAAGTTTGTTGTTGTTCAGTTGTTTTGGTCATGTTCAATTCTCCATGACCCCAATTTGAGGTTTTCTTGGCAGAGTTACTAGGATGGTTTGCCATTTCTTTCTCTGGCTCATTTTATAGATGAGAGAACTGAGACAAACAGGGTTAAGTGACTTGCCCAGGGCCACATAGCTAGTGAGTATCTGAGACCAGTTTTGAACTCAGGAAGATGAGTTTTCCTGACTCCAGGCCTGACTCCACTGTGCCACCAACTTGCCTTCTTTTAAGTTTAATCTGCATTGTTGACATTTTCTCCAGCACTTTTTAAGTCTAGAAAATCAACAAAACAATAAATCAAGCCAACTTCTAATATATAAATTTTATACTGAAATTTTAACAATTGGCTAAGAGCTGGTTCAAGCTGGTTCCAGCACTTCTCTAGCTCACTGTCACCACCCAGATGATCTGGGAATGAAAGCATTTGGCAATCTTCCCCCAAGTCATAGTCCTTAACGGTAGTCACTAATTCTCCGTAGTAGCAGGTAGGCTCTCAAGACCCAAAACATGAATCATTTTTATAATATTAAGTTAAAGGAATAGATAATAAGACTTAGATCCATAAAGGAAAAGTTATATCCACCAAAGAACAAACCTCTGTACAGTCTCAGTCACTTAGGGCATGCTTACCATGCGTGTATATTCATGTGCACACACAGGCACACAGATATAGACACACACACACACACACACTGCCATGTTGGTACTTTCCTCCATGGCTCTTCTGTCTATACAGTATTGCTTTTTCACAATAGTACTTTCTTTCAATTACTTCCAGAAGACAGCTCGATGTCCCTTACGTTGTTCCTTATCATCCACAGTTCTCATCAGCACCCAAGAGTTTGTAGTTATTTATCATAAGAGCCTTTCTCTGTCATCCTGTGCTCAGTAGTTCTTGAGCACTTCTATATGGGACTCCTTCCATTCCCAGGGTACCAGCTCTCCAGCACGACCCCAGAATGTGACTGGGATGTTCCCACTCATGCCAGCACTCAGCACTGGGTTGAGGGATACTGGCAGAATATCACCTGAATTCTCTCCTAATTGTCCCACCAGCCTGCTCACTTGTCCCAGAAGGATGAGTAGGGTTATTTCTATTCCTACTCAAAGCTACTTCTGGAAGAGGAAGAGAAAAGGAGCTACACACTCCTCCAAGCACCAAGGAGAGAATAAAATAAAAACCTGTGTATGATGTTGAACATCTACCCACCTTAAATCAAATTTGGTGCTACATTATAATCCATTTCTGCATGCAATTGATCGGACTTAAACTTTTAAGTTGTTTTTCAGGAGTAGTGATGGGTTTGTGAACCATTTTTTACTGTTTTTGCCAGTTTTCCTTGTTCACATATACATATATGATCTCTTGTGTGTGAGATGAAAGAGTCTGGAGTCTGAGTCTGAGATCAGAAAAAGTCTTTAGTCCTTCTCATGAGAAAGAGCCCCCTGCCCCTGTCGCTCAAATGGTGTCTGCCAGGGAGAGAGCAACATGTGGGAGCAAGCACATAGTTGTATACCCCCTAACGCAGAAACCCCAACCCCCAACTGGCCTTCACTCCCATTGGAGGGAAGGCTGCTTCACAATCTAAGCCCGAGAATCTATATGGGAAACAAACACAGAAACATGTGGGTGTCCAATGCTAGGACAGGAGAGCAGTTTTGTTCCTTATTTGACATATCTTGTGCTGGGAGGGTCTCCATTGCTCTAAGTCCCAGATTCCTGTAAGGTCAAGTGACTTCTAAACTTAGGCCTAGTTTAGAAGTGGCTGAAGCCACTCTAAATTTGATGTTTTCAAAATGGGAAAACTTCACTGCAAGTTATTCCTCACAGTTATTCACATATACAAGATGATAGATCACAGCCAATGTTGTCCTTTATAGCTGTGGGATACAGGAAATAACCAGCATAAATATCAAACCCAGAAGATGAGACTTAGATAAAGCACCCCCCAAGTCCCCCAGTGTTCTAACTAGCCCAGATGCTCTATGCATAGCCTTTTCTTCTTATGTTCCAAGTTTACTTTTTAGTGGGAGAGGCCACACACTCCTCTTAGCACCAAGGAGAGAATAATTTGTCATGCCTATCATATAATAATGAGTATCTTCAGGTAGTTTCAATCATGAAAACCTGTGCTTAATCTAAATTCTCAATGCAAAATTAATAAGGTTCTATTTTTGTTGTGCTCCAGACTCCAATCTTGAATCTATTTTAGAACACAAAGCCCATTTTTCACATGCATTCTGTTCTAAAATACCTGGAGTCACAAATGAGAAGGGTTTATACTACAATGATCGTCAATGGTGGGCATGCTGGCAACTGATCAAAATCCCAGTCAAGTTTTGTAGCAGTAATTTTATTTTGATTTTAATTAGCATAAATTAGGACCAAAAAATAGACAGGAAGAATAAACAAGGTGAGGTTGGTTTGAACAAGTAAATTAGAGAGTTTGCAGGAATAGAAAAAAAAAGAATAAAATCAAGGGAGTTTCCACTTTCTTTCTTCTGGCCTCCTTCTCTTCTCCCTGAAACAGCTGTTACCCAAGATAAAGAGTCACCAGACATCACAGGCTTCCAAAATGCTTAAGTTAAAAAAAAATCAGAACGCTTACTTATTCATTTGAAATATGTTTAGAGGTGTCACAGTGGCAGAGTATCCAGGAATAAGGAGGTGATAGTCCCCTTGTATTTTTCTGTGTCTAGAATATATCTGGAGGGATGTGTCCATTTTCAATGCTACATTTTAGAGCAGACCGATAAATTAGAGGGTGTCCAAAGGATGATACTTGGATCAATCAATATTTATTAAGCACCTATTACATACCTTGCTAAGTTAGGTGCTGAATCATGAATTGCATCATGAAGGGCCTCAAAATCATGCCATATGAGGACTGGTTGAAAGAAATGGGGATATTCATCCTGGACAACAGAAGACTGGAAGTTGTCTTCAAGTGTTTGTCAGATTGTCACCAGGAAGAGAAATTAGATACATTCTGCTTGAGCCCAGAGAGAACCAGGAGCAAAAGGTATGTGTTTCAAAGAAGCAAACTTTGGCTTACTGTGAAGGAAAAACTCCCAAATAATTAGATCTATCCAAAAGGAGAATAGATTTCTTAGTGTGAGGATAAAGTTACTGAATTTCCCCCTCGCTAACGGTTTTTAAGTAAAGTTATTGGATACGCTGTGGAAAGGATCCTTTTTTGGGACAGGAAGGCAACTAGTTTTTGCCCTGGCCAGACCATAGCTCAAAACCTAGAGTCTGGTTATTGTTACTGTTGCTGCTGACAGATATACATAATAAAAGAAGGAATGTGGACCAGGAAGACAGAGGGCAAGGTCTTTGTCCTTTCCCTTTAGTTTTTGTTCTTGTTCAACTTCATTTGCATACCAATTGGAAAGATCATGGGAAATGGCTGGAACTAGTTGGAACAGTGTGTATAGCCCAGCCTACACACAGTTCCTGGGGGTTAATTTGGTTTGGGGGCAGCATCCAAATTAGGCTCATAGGAATGAGATTCTTATGAAATGAATGGAGACCATAAGGAGTTTCCTAACCCTAAGTCAAATAATTGTCTGGGACCATGAACTTAGAAGAAGCACAAGAAACAATCAAAAAAATAAACTTAATCTGTGGCAGCTCATAGTCCTGTCTTTTTATTAAGAGAACTTGGCTTGTTTTTATCAGCAAGAAGTCTTCTGGAGAACTACTGGTGGTCCTGAAGTGTTAATGCATAGTAGATTGATAGAGAGCGGATTTGTGACCAGAGAAGCCCAACAGAAACAACCCTACACCTAGAATAGAACAGAGACAAAATACCAAGCAGAGATTACATGACTGAGAGTCATTATACACCCAATAATGAACAGCAAAGAGCAGCTTTGTAATATCTCTGGAGGACACTGACATTTAAGGATGTGACCAGGGACATGGGTTCCCGAGGGACATCTCTCATGTGTTTCCTGGTACGTTCCTGTGTGCATGCCTTCTCCCCCGCTGGTGATATGATAACCTGGTCAAGATTATATCCCATCCATGCATGAGGGGATCTTGTAATTTTATCTACTATACCATTCTATTAAGTGTCTTTTGTTTTGAACAAATGTGCCCTCTGACTGGCTTATAAAAGTAAATACATTGGTTTGTGTCTGTGCTTTTGAGTAGGTTCTAAGAACCCACAGAATTTCTCAAATCTGGGGCAACTTTTATGGGAGCACATTGTGGGAGGGGTATACCAAGTGCTTCACAGGCATAGATTAGACTAGTTCCTTGCAACTGTGAAATTCTAGGGTTCTGTGAAGTGGGACGGAAGTTGCTACATAGAAAATACTAGCCCACATGTAAGTACCTTGAAACTAACAAAGTATTACCTTCACAATAAACCTAAAAGGTCATTTGTATAAATGTTATGATGTCCATTTTACAGATGAGAAAACAGGCTAAGCTATTTACCTATGGATATACAGTTAATAAGTGTCAAAGCTAGGATTTGATTGTAGTTCTCTGCCAAAACCAGATCTACCACTCTTGACACTACCTCTTATATGCTCCCTGTATTTGTTTTTTATATTTTTATTAATAACTTCATGTTTGTTGCCTTTACATTCTATCAACAAGTATTTATCAATAAGTACTTACTATTTACCAGGCATCATCCTAGGCAATGGAAGAAAATATCAAAATGAATGAATGAATGAGTGAATGCATGAATGAATAAAAAAACAAATAAATGAATGAATGAATGAAAAATGGATGAAAAACAGTCAATCAGGTATAGATAGTCTCGATCAGGCAAAGAAGTCTCAAGAATGTACAGACAACTGTATGCTCCATGCTCTGCTCCTTTGGGAAGGAGGTAAGAGAGGAGACTGCGCCCTATCATACTCTTTCAATATAGACACATTTCTGCAAGCCCTTTTCTAACAAGCATCTTGCAAGGTTAGTAGAACCAGTACGATGCTAGAATGTTAGCGCTGAAAGGAACCTTACAGATCATCCAGTCCTTTTTTTGTGTCATAGACCCCTTTGACAGTCTAGTGAAGCTTATGGATCCCTTCTCAGGGTAATATTAGTAAAGCCATAAAATATATAGGTTTGCAAAGGAAACTAATTATATTTAAACAGTCATCAAAATATGTATTTTTAAAAATAAGTTCAAAAACCCTAAAAGCTGATCTAGTCTAATTTTACAGAAAAGGAAACCATAGCTGAGGGAAATGAGGTGACTTGCCCAATGTCATATTACCATTGTCAGCAGAGTCGACTCTAGTCCTCTGAATCCACTCTTTCTTCTATGGGCCACCCACACTTTTCGTTGGCTGCTCTTGGTAGGTTTTTTGCGACTTCTGCCTGGAAAGATCATTCTTAGTAGTTTCTTGTGTGGCTTAACCTCACCTTGTGTGGCTTAACCTTGTGAGCAACCCACCCACTGGATACACGGGTCTAGGTTCTCCCTTTAGTGAAACATTTTTATTCTGGGATTGCTTGGCCTTAAAGAAAAATTTAAAAGCAATGAACCTGGAAATATAATCATCTTTGCCCAGATAATAATTTCAAGTATAGTCAAGGAGTACTGTAACCCTCACCCCAGTTCCCCCAACAGCCAGGACCCTTGAGGCTAAGATATGGGATCAGATACTTGTTGGGTCTTCCCTCTGGTTTCACTCACTAGAACTGTACCAAAGAACCTCTGTTTCAAAGACCAGATAAAAGAGACTGTTTATTTCCACTGCTGCTGCCCCTTAGATTGTATTTCTAAACTCTGGGCTTTTAAAAATTAACCTGTTGGGTTGTGATTACTGATACAATTGTCTTTCCTCTATAAATGTAGTTAAGCACATCTTGGAATTTGTGCACATACACTTGATCAAAATAATAATAGCTAACATTCATGTAGTCTTTTACATCTATTATTTCATTTGATCCTCACTGCAACCCTGTGAAATAGATGCTATTATTATTCCAATTTTGAAGATGAGGAAATTGAGGCCAGGGGCTTAATTGACTTGCCCAGACACACAGCTAGTTAATGTCTGAGGCAGGATTCAAAACTTAGGTCTCCTTGACTCCGAGTCTATCTACTATGGCCCACTGCCCCTTTCTGGGCCTCAGGTTACCTATCTGTAAAATTACAGGGTTGAAAGAAATGAACTCTGTGACCCCTCTCATTTCATGCTTTCTTACTTCTCTATCTGTTAAATGTATGCATTTATTATTATATACATGCTTATATGTATTGCATGTTTACCCATCTATTAAAAGCCCAAAGGACATTAGGGCTGTCTAAAGATTTGCTCTCCCTTCTGGGCTATTTCACTGCTATATTGTCAGTGCTATGTGCTCAGTTTAATTCCATTCTCAGCAAAATATAATTGTGAAAGTAAATCTGCAGGCAGAAAAAATGATATTCATTCAATAAACACTAATTAGCCACCTACTGTGTTCAGGGCATTGTGTCCAGTGCTAGGGGAAATATAAAGTTGGGTTAAGATAGCTCTTGGCTTCATAATAGTAACAACTGACATTTATATAGTGCTCTAAAATGTGCAAAGTGCTTTCTATATACATTATCTCATTTAGGATTCACCATAATTCATAAGAACCCTATATGGGAGATACTATGGCCCATATTTTATAGATGAGGAGAATGGAATCTGAGAGTGATTAACCAATAGTCACACAGCTTCTTAAATTTCTGAACCAGGGTTTAAATCTAGCATTCATTCCAAGTTTGATGATCCAGCCATCATGCCGTGCTGCTTCTTATGGAAGTTAGAGCCTAGCAGTGGGAGAAGATGAAAACAGCTCACATTTATAAATGAGTTTTAAAGTTTGTAAACACAATAATAATAATAAAAGCTAAAATTTATAAAATACGTATGCTCACTATGGACCAGACACTGTGCAATGTGCTTCACAATTATCCCTTTTGATCCTCACCATAATCCTCAAAGGTGGGTGCTAATACAGTTATCCCTTCCACATTGCAACTTGCCCCATCACGGTTTAGATATACCGTAGGTCAGCAGGAGAAGCTAAATGGGAATTTGGGAGGAGTTTTGCAGACAGGCAAAGGTCAGTAGATGACATAGAGCCTATGACCAAAATACTTAATCCAAATTTTATAATAAGGTACTGTAAACACCTCATAAAAGAAAAAGAAAAAATTCCGATTTCTTCTCTGGTACAAATCCATGGATTTTCCAGATCACAGGGTTGCTGATCCCTAACCCCTGAGATATGGAAGGGATTACTGTATTATTCTCAATTTACAGATGAGAAAACTAAGTCAAACAGAGGCTAAGTGACTTCAGCTAGGAAAGCGTTTGAGGATGGATTTGAACTTAGATCTTCCTGACTCTAGACCCAGAGTTCTATCCACCTTGCTACCTAGCTACCTAACACTTAATATTCATTATCTCATTTGATACTCACAATAACCTTGCAAAGTAACTGCTATTGTCATTGTTGAGTGTTTCAGTTGTGTCTGACTCTTTGTGACTCCATTTGGGGCTTTCTTGGCGAAGACACTAGAGTGATTTGCCATTTCCTTCTGCAGCTTATTTTACACATGAGCAAACCAGGATAAATGACTTGTCTGGGGTCACACGGCTAGTAAGTGTCTGAGGCCACATTTGAACTCAAGTCCTCCTGACTCCAAGTCTGGTGCTCCATCCACTGTGCTACCTAGCTATTATTATCCTCATTTTACAGATGACGAAACAAAGTTAAGTGACTTGCTCAGGGTCAAACATTTTACAAATGAGTAAACAGGGTTAAGTGACTTGCCCAGGTCACACAGCTAGGATTTGTCACAGTACCTGAAATTAGGACTTCCAGATTATAGGTTCAAGATTCTTTTCACCATTCTATGCTGCCTCTGAGATACAGACTTGTACAGCAAGAGTACGTGATATTACATTGAGTATATTAGAAGAGTACAAAACAAAATGCTATGTGAGTTTCAGGAATTTAGGGTTGTTACCTACTGTGGATGAAAAGATAGTAAAAGACATAGAAGGAATGGTCAGATGAGTAGGAGGAGAACCAAGTAAGAGCAGTGTCATGAATACCTAGAGAGGCAAAAGTATCTGGGAAGAGACCATGATCAAATGTCAAATGCCAAAGAGAGATGAAGGATGAGGAATGAGAAAAGGTCTCAAGACTTGGCAATGAGAAGCTCATTGTGACTTTGGTGTTGGATGATGAGGTCAGAAGCAGATTGCTGAATTGAGAAGATGACACTAAGTCTAGAAAGCTTTCTCAAGGAGTTCAGAAGGGTAGGAGTGATACAGATTGATACCAGGAATGGTCCTAGCAAATGAGGGTTCTTTAAGGATGGGGGAGACATGGACATGTTTGTAGAAAACAGGAAAGGAATCAATAGATAGGGAGAATTGAAGATTAGACAGAGTGGGAATGATGATAGGGACAGTCTGCTGGAGAATATGAGAAGGAATAGTATCAAGAGTTACTCTATGGAAGTCTTATAAAGGAGAAGGTCCACGTTGTCATATGAGGCAGGAGTAAACGAGGAGAAAGATGTATGAGGGATGTGAGATGGAGAGGAGGGTACATGAAGGAGCTCTTATCAAATCTCCTCAATTTTTGGAGTGAACTATGCAGCAAGATCCCCAGCTGAGAAGAGAAGGGGGTGTCACAGGAGGCATCAAAAAAGGAGAGAATTTTGGAAAACCTGCCATGGAGATTGGGAGGAGCAGAAGGGATGCATTGCTCTGGTAAGAACCCACTTGAGATTATAAAGCATAAATCTGCAGTGGATCCAATAAGCATAAGTTCATGATTTCTTCCAGCTCCATTCAGTAACATGTAAATAGGAACAAAGGAGGGGGGTGATGGGGGTAATCTTGGGTTGGGATTTAGCAAGGTATGCTAGGCAATAGGACAAAGAGGACAAGAGATTGGAGGGAACAAGAGAATAGTTTAGAGTTAAATTATTTCACCAGAGTCAAAAATAGAGAATGGAAGGGACTCTTACCAGATGGGTGATGAAGAGAGGAGGGACTGTAGGTCATGATGAGGATGAAGAATAAGGTTAAAGTTTGTAAGGCATAGGAAAATATGGATTATGAAGATTGTGATCAGAGAAGGGTATTTTGGCATTCATGAACACGGACGTAGAATATTTGAGGGGAATGGAGAGATCAAGGGTACAACTATCTCTGTAGCTGAAGTAGAGAAGAGGCATAGGTCATGGGAACTGAGTAGACTGAAGAACTAAACACTTGGGCATTTAAAGGATCAATACATGTGATTAAGGAGTTTGAACTTGATTCTTTTGGCAATGGGAATAAATGAAAGTTTTTGAGCAGAGAAGAGATATGCAAAGTTTCCTCTTTAAAGATTCATCTGGCAGCAGTCTGTCTCCCTGCCTCATCATTAAATAAAAACTACTCTGTCCAAAGCTTGATTTCTTCATTGCCAAATCCAATAGCCTTTTAAAATCTGCATCCTTCTTGACATCTGCATCCTTTGACACTATTGATGATTCACTTATCATGGATACTCTCTTCTCTCTAGGTTTTTGTGATACCACTGTCTCCTGGCTCTCTTCCTACCTGTCTGATGCTCTTTCTCAGTATCCTTTTCTTGTATCCTCCTCCAGGTCATGCCCACTAAAGGTGGATGTCTTTCAGTGCTCATCTGCTCTAAGTTCTCTTCTCTTCTCCCTATATCCTACTTTACCTGGTGATCTCATCAACTCCCATCTCTATTCAACTGATTTATAGATTTAACTGTCCAACCCTAACCTCTCTCCTCTGGTCCAGCATCTCCAACTGCCAACTGGACATCCCAAATTAGTTTTTCTCTTTTTAAAAATATTTTAAATTCACCATGTCCAAAGCTGAATTCATGATCTTTCCACCAAATCCTCCCCTCTTCTTAATATGCTTATTTTCATGAAGGATAGCACCATCTTCCTAACCAACCAAAGTATCATCCTGGATTCCTTACGTTCTCTCACCCAATCTCACTGCAATCCAATCACTTTTCTAGTCCTGTTGTTTATCCCTTTGTCATATCTCTTCTATATGCCTCCCTTCTCTCCTCTGACACTGCCACTGCCCTGTTGCAGGTTCTTATATTTCGTGTCTAGACTATTGTTATAGCTACTGGTGAGTCTGCCTGCCTCAAGCCCCTTGCCTCTCAAGTCCATTCTCATCTCAGCTGCCAAACTGATCTTCCCAAAATGACATGACCATGTCATTTTCGACTCCAGTGGTTTCCTTTAACTTCCAGGATCAAATATAAAATTCTCTGTTTGGCTTATGAATTCCTCTGTACCTTGGCCCCCTGCTACCCTTTTAGTCATCTTACATCTCATACATGCACACACATGCACATGTGCATGTGTACACACGTGCATACAGGCACACACACACACACACACACATGCACACACCCCAAGTTCTCTATGATCAGCAACACCAGCTCCTCAGATACCACACTCCATCTCCTGACTCAGTGATTTCTCTGGCTGTCTCTGATACCTAGAATGTCCTCCTTCATCTCTGCCTCCTGGCTTCTCTGGCTTCCTTCAAATCTCAACTAAAGTCCCACTTTCTATAAGAATTCTTTAGCCATTTCCCCAAACACTAATGCCTCTCTCATCTTGGTTATCTCTGATTTATCCTGCTTAGATTTTGTTTGCTTGCCTTTTGTCTCCCTCCATTAGATTATGAGTTCCTTGAAGGAAGGGACAATCTTTTAACGTTCTTTGTATCCCTTGTGTTTAGTACAGTGTCTGGCACATAGGGCTTTAACAAATGCTTATTGACTGATGGCTAACAGTGCAAGGGAAAGTTCAAAGAGCTTTGAATAAGGACAACAAAAGCATTCTGAACTCTTTCTCAAATCAAGTCAAATTGCTCCTGACTAATCTCAGGCACAGAAATAGAGAAAAAACATTGGTGAGGTCAAACATCCCATACCT
The DNA here is from genome assembly GCA_028627135.1 of Pseudochirops cupreus. Classification (NCBI taxonomy): domain Eukaryota; kingdom Metazoa; phylum Chordata; class Mammalia; order Diprotodontia; family Pseudocheiridae; genus Pseudochirops; species Pseudochirops cupreus. The sequence goes on from CM053582.1 coordinate 269,595,160, forward strand.
CTCATTTTGGGACTGGGTTACCTGTACAGATTAACTAGTTGACTCTGTTCAGCTCCCTATGTTGACAGAAAGTTTCCAGATGTCATCTGCCTGGCTCATAGGTAGCAGAAGTAAGTAGAACTAGTAAGTAGAACTAGTACAACAAAATGCCCTAGCTTCTTTCATCTTCATAATTAAGGATATGAAAAAAGCAAGATGAGTTCTGTTTAGGACAGTATTGAACATCTAAGCAGAGACATCCATCTGGAAGTTATAGATGGGAGCCTAAAGCTAAAATGCAAGATCAAACCTGGAGATGTATATTTGTGTGTCTTCTGAGTAGATGAAACAGTAGAAGGCATGAGAGTAGATGATATCTCTGGTAAAGAACATGTAAAGTGAGATGAGCAGAAGACTGAGGACTGAATCTTGGGGTATACTCTACAGGGTAGAGTAAGCAAAAAGGACAGAGAAGAACCAGGGCAGTATAGCATCATGGAAGTCAAGACAGGAGGCAGTTTCAAAAAGAAGAAGGTTGCCCATAGTGTTAAATTTGATAGAGGTCAAGAAGAATGAGGACTGAGGGGGAAGGGGGTGCGGAATGTATATTAGATTTTGCCATTAGGAGATTGTTAGTGATCATGCAAAAACCAGTTTCAGTAGTGTGGCAAAGGAAGAAATAGAGGCAGTGAGTGTATGTTTCAATAAAACTTTTTTTTGAGCTGTAGATTAGAGAAAGAAAATGAGAGAGTTTACAACACCATGGGCTTATCTTCTCAGTAAAATAGGAGGAAGACCATCTGTTGAGAGGGAGGAAAGGGGATGGGATTGGGGACTTGAAGAGTCTGGTAAAGGTCTGAAACATATGCTGTGGTGAATACAATTAAAAAAAATTTCCTTAAGTCTTGCCTTGCCAACTTGATTGCTACTTCCTTGAATAAAAAAATCATGTCTCATACTTTCCCCTCTTCCCCTAAATCACCTAACACGGGGTAGGAAAACATATAGTGGAAAGAAGACCAGACATTGTCAGAAAACTTGTATTTGAGATTTAGCTCCATGACTTACTGAATGTTTAGCCTTGGCCAAATCACTTTATTTTGATGAGTTTCATCATTTATAAAATAGGGATAATAATAGTTATACCACCTGCCTCAGGATTATCAAATTAGATAATGTGTATAAGCATTATACACTCTTACAATAAAAGCACTCCTAAGCCACAAAGGATGGGAGTTATTATTGTTACTATTGTTGCTATTACTTTGTCTTCAGTGACAATCATTTCCCTCTATATGACTACTGCAATGTCCTTTCTTTCCTTATATACCTATAAATAGGGAATTCACTCTGAAATAAGCCAGTGAGCTTGACTTTGATCACTGGGAAAATTCTAGAGGGTTTTACTAAAGCAATGGTTAATGTGAACTACCAAAAGAGTTAATCAGTCAGTCAATAAACATTAAGCTCCCACTATGTGTCTGGCACCGTGCTAAGCAGTGAGGATACAAAGAAAGGCAAAAGACAACCCCTGCCCTCCCTCAAGAAGCCCACAATCTAACGGGAGGAGACAAGACAGGAAAAAAAAAAAACTGAAGAGTGTGTGTGTCGAGGGGAAAAGGATTTCTGGTGTGGAGAACATGACAAAGTCCTACATGGGTTCTGAGTGCTCTCCCTCCCTTCTTTCCGATCAAAGAGAAGGAATGGCCTAGAGGATACCAACAGGTACCCAAAGAGATATGAATTTCAGAGTTGATTTTGTAGGAAAGTGAGTTTCTGGATATCACAGTAAAGTCCAAAAGGGTAGCCAGGTGGGAAATAAAACAGGAAGCAACAATCAACAAATTGCCAGAGTGGCTTCATCAAGAATAGCTCGCGAGAGACTAATAATTCCCTTTCTTTGGTGGTTTTCCGAGAATGATGGGTCAGATGAATGCCATGGTTATAGCTTAACTGGATATTAGTAAAGTATTTGACAAAGTCTTCTGTGCCCTTTTTAAGTACAAGACGGAAAGGAGGATCAGATGATAGTAGTGGCGTAGATTTGAAACTGTTTGAATAACTGAACTCAAAAAGTTAAGAAATCAGTGATTCAATGTCAATTTAGAAGGAGGTCTCTAGTGGAGTAACCCAGAGATCTGTCCCATGTCCCATGCTGAATTAGACTTGTTTTCCTTAGACCTATATAGCAGAACTCAAAGCAATAGGCAGAAGTAGAAGAGAGTCAGATTTAGTCTTGATGTAAGGAAAAACCTCCTAACAGAGCTATCCCAGACTGGAATGGGCTGGATGTATCAGGAGGTAGAGGGATTCATTCCCACGTTTGAAGCAAAGGCTAGATAAATGTTTGTCAGGGACATTGCAGAGGCAGCTAGGTGTTGAGGTAGACAGATTATTGACCTTGTGTCAGGAAGATCTCCTGTCTTAGACACTTACCAGTTATGTGACCCTGGGAAAATGATGTTACCTCTCGGTTTCAGTTTCCTCAGTTTCCTCAACTGGAAAATAAAGATGATAATAGCATCTACCTTACAAGATTAGTGTAAGGATTAAAAGAGATAATTATGTAAAGTGTCATATAAATGTTAGTTACTCTTATTAGAGGAGATTATTGCTCAGATATAGACTACGAATGGACTCTGACTTCCCTTCTAGCTCTAGGATTCTATTATTCTAGAATAAAATTGATTATCATGTTCTGTTTTCATGGAATTACAGGATGAACAGTAAATTCATCTCCACTCTACATGGTGACCATTGTTATAACAATTCAGTCAAAGTTTATTCAGCATGGAGGTCTTCAGGAGATTTGAAAAGTCTCCTATCCCTATTCCTAAAGGGATGATGAAAGAAGTGCCCATTCAATTGAGAGTATTTAAGTGGTCATGGGACTGACTGGAGAATGGATGAAGAAATTAGGTTTGGGGATGTGAGGAGCTTGTTTCTTTTTACCATGACAGAAAGACTGGGGAGGAGATGGTACAGAGGATGTAACAAGCCTATTCAGGTATATGATAGATGCTAGACAAAATGGTAAGCAGCTTTCCTGAGGTCAAAATAAGGGAAATGACCTTAAGTAAAGACAGGAGGAATTTCTATTAGACACACACTTCCTGTCTTTATGAAGTTGTGAATCAGTAGACTAGGTTAGCCTGGAAGGGAGAAGGAGAGGCAGCAGAATCCTTTCTTCCTCAGGAAATCTCTAAAAATAGGCTGACCTTTGGTCTTTTGAGGCCTTTTGAGTGCCTGCTGAGAGACAGGGGAAAAAAACTAAATGATTTCTGGCAGATTTCAGTTCTGCCAAATGGAATGGAAGTTGCAGAGATGGATGGAAGTTTCAGAGGGGCAGATTTTAACTCCATATGAAGGAAAGCATCAGGAAAATCAGAGCACTATAGATCTTCAAGCCACAATTAGAGAATCACTTAATAAACATTTCAATCAATCAATAAACATTTATTAAGCACCTACTATATGCCAGGGATGTTGTAGAGGAGATTCAGCTATAGGAAAAGGTTAGACCAGATGTATTCCAACTCTTGAAATTCTTTGATTCTGTGAAATATATGTAGGACCATTATAGAGACAAAAAAAATGTCAGAGTGCAAACTTTTCAGCTGTATAGAACTAGATTCAGGACTGTCAACTTTTCTGAAATGCTGAGCCAAGTATTCCTTCACTTGTCCCCTCCCCAAGAAAATATGAGTAGATACTAAAGGTCTACATAGAAGGAAGACAATAGAGGGAAGACAGATGAGTCTTTCTCAAGAACAAAGGATTGAGATGATGAATATGAATGGTCTGAGTATGTGGACAGCTCCTAGACCAGAGGTATAGCCAAGGATATACAAGAAGAATGAGAGACTGTACAGGAGCAAAATCTTGGAGGGATCGTGGATGATGGAAGGATCATTGATGGCTATAGATCTAGACATGCAAGGGACCTTAGAGGTCATAAGTCCAATGCTTTTATTTAACAGATGAAGAAACTGGGGCATAGAAATGGAAAGTGTCAGAAGGCATACACATACACAAGATTGGAAGGAAATACAGTAGGTTATTTAGGCTAATCTACTTACTGCCTCTGGATTCTACTGGATTCCCCCTCTCTGAGACATGTGCATTTTTCTTTTCTTTTCTTTTTTTGGCTAGATTCATGATTGCATTGGCATAAGCAACTTTCACCAAAGCAGATCAGCTATGACTCTGTAACTTACACTCTTAGAGATCTGCTTAGTCAGAAGTGTCAAACGAGATGAAACTTGAACCAGATTAAAATATAATTGGGAAATATTTACCAAAATAAATAAAAAGGCAATAAAACAGAGAAAATGTGAATAGGTGGTTTTCTAAGTCATTTATATGGCCTTCAGAAATTCTTATGTACAGTTAGGGGCCCCGTTTTCTATCTGACTTTGATACCACTTAGAACACTGAGATATGAAGTCATTTTGACAGGTCACACAACCAATAAGCATTGGAGACAGAGCTTGAACAAGTTTGCCTGAGTCTGAGGCCGGCACTCAAACCACTACACTGTTCCACCTCACCTTTAAGAGAGAAAAAGGGAACAAGAAGGGACTGAACCTATGATTTCAATAGCATGAGGAATTCCCATAGATGAAAAACTCCCTTCACTAGTACAGATCACAACCTGTTCTGCAACTTACTCTTAGAGAATTGTCTGGGTATCTGTATAATCTGAAAAAAGAAATAATTTCCAAGGAGTGATTCCTTATTGTCCCTGCAATGTCTAAAGACCTGACTCATGATCCATGTAGTATCTGGAATGTGATTAGTACTCAGTAGTCATTGATGATGATAAGGTTTAAGAAAATTAATGTTTATTTTTATTAATCTTTTTTTAAAAAAGTGAGTTTTCTGAATTTCTTTGCACTCCTAAGCAGCAAATACAGGGTGTCCCAAATAGCTTATTGATATTTTAAGCAAGTTTAAATTCAGCAAACTCCCTTTTCTCCCTCAAGATTAAGCTTATTAAGATACACAGGCACTGGGGTATAGGAATCCACCTTGCCCTACAAGAATGTTGGCGGGGGGGGGGGGGGATGGGGAGGATATAAAAGAGAACAGATTGGTGGAAGGGATATTCAGTAGGCTCACTATCCTGGGGTGAGGGTAGGGGAAAGATAGGGAGAAAATTAGTAACTCAAAATCTTGTAGAAATGAATGTTAAAAACTAAAAATAAATAATTTTTTTAAAAAAAAAAGATTAAGCTTATTAAAGCTTGAACTGCAATAAGACTTTTGGGACAACCCTGTACTGTCTCTTAGGAAGAACTCTATCTTCCATTCAAGAAAATTATACATTTTTTAAAAGATTTTTTTCTAGTCTTTTAAACTTGATGCCTTTTTTTAAAAAGTCATCTTAAAGATGGTGATTTGTTTTGGTCTGGCCTTCTCCCTCTTCTTCCTCATGGCTCTCAGGGGCTGCGGTGTAGGGCTGCTAACCCTTTCTGCCATTTCCTGTCATGTGATGGGCAGTGCTGGCTCTCAGCTCCTAACTATTATTCTCTATGCAAGACTCAACATATGTTTCATCTTTGTGAAAATTACATCACGTCATAGGAAGTCACTCTTTTCTTTGCCAGAAATAGCAGATATTCTAAGTCAATGCTTCACAAATCAAGAGAGAAGTCACTTAAAGGGCAAACAGCTCCAGAGATTCCCGAATGCTTGGCTCCCCTTTCATTTATTTTTAAGCCCAGTGAATGTAGAGTGAAAGGACAGGGTGAGCAAGTGTCAGAAATCAATGTCTATATGTGCCAAAATATTTGCAATAGCACCTTTTGTGGTGACAAAGAAAAAAAATGGAAATAAAGTAGATGTCCATCACTTGGGGAGTGGCTGAACAAATTGTAACATAAAAATGCAATTTTATCACCTTTATTATTTTTTTATTTATTGGATATTTTTTGTGTGTGGGATTTTATTAGGCTATGAGAAATAGCAAATATGAAGAGTTGGACTTAAATCCAGGACATGCTACTTACTACATATGTCACCTTGGACGAGTCACTTAACCTCTGAGTCTCAGTTTTCCCATGTGTAAAATGAATGGATTAGAATAGGCTCAATGACCACTAATATCTTTTTTAGTTCTAAGCATAAAATCAATGATCCACGTAAATGGGGAGACTTGAATTAACTGATATAGCATGACGTAAGTAGAATAAGAACAACATAAGATATTGGCTACAATAATGTAAAAGAAAATACCTCTAAAAGGCAGCCCGACCAACTAATTGCAACTACAAATCTTGATCCCCAAGAACAGTCGATGACACACATTTCCCACCTCCATACACTCAGGAGAGAGCTGGGGAATTACAGCCTCAGAATGTTGACCATTCCATCCAACTGGTTTGTTTGCTCGGTCAGTTTTGCTTAAGTATTTTTCTTTGCTACAAGGGATGGAAATGAATATGATAAAACAGGCATTATTAAAACTTTAAAATTCAATAAACTCTCCATTGGAATGAAATGACGTGAATTGAATCATCTCAACTATAACTAAATTATCTGCTATACAAAAACAAAGTAGAACTGCTATAGAGTACAATGCATTGCATGTCACTGTGATGACTTTGAATCTAACCTTTCTGTACTATGAAAACCCACCAGAGGCTGACTTGTTCTCTGACAAATCTTGTTCTTCCGTTCTGCTATCAAGAGATTTGCTGAAACCCCACTTCTTCCAGGAAGCCTTTTTTAAAATGTATTTTATTTTTTTTGCTTTTTTGAAGGGGTGAGGGAAGAGCAATTGGGGTTAAGTGACTTTCCCAAGGTCACACAGCTAGTAAGTGTTAAGTGTCTAAGGCTGGATTTGAACTCAGCTCCTCCTGACTCCAGGGCCGGTGCTCTATTCACTGTGTCACCTACCCACCCCACACAAAGCTTTCTTGATCAAGAGAGCACCATCAACAGCAACACCTTGCCCTGGTCTGAACCCAGAATTCCCAAGGGTGCTTCCCCCCTCCTACCCAAATCCTTACTCTCTAATCTGAAAGCACATTTAGCCCAAAGCTCTACACTGATGAAACTATGTGCCTGATATAGTCTTTCTATTTTTGCTTTGCTCACTGGTTCTAATAGACCTGGGTGGTTTTCTTTATGCTTTCTTGAAATATAACATCTGGGTTTTTTGTATGGTTATGGTTTTCAGAGGGCCTGGGGATTCTTAAATTATCTCCCCTCGACCTGTTTTCCTTCTCTCCCAACCTTTGACTTTGTTCTAATATTTTTCATTATCTCATGGAGCCCTTGAATTTGGTTTGCTTCCTTTCGTTTTTTTTTTTTTCCGGGAGTTCACCACTTAGAAATGATTTCCATCTCTGTTCTAAGTTATTCCATCTCCTTTCGGTTTTTTCCTCCCAAGCTCTAATTTAATTTCTAATTTCATCGTTATCTCCTGCATCATTTCATTCAGTTCCTCCATAGATTTTGTTGGTCAAGATTTTTTTTTTCTCCTGACTCTCAGCTTTTGGTTACTGTGAGGTTGTTCTCTTCCTTTATACTTTGAACTAGAAGGGACATTCAAAGTCATTGAGTCTGACCCATTCATTTTACACATGAGAAAACTAAACTCTTAGGTTTCTTTTGACCCATAGTATTCCTTGTTTTCTTCTGTTTCCTCACATTTTCAGTATCAGTTCTTGGACTGGGATTTAGTATTCAGAAGGTCCATCCCTGGTACCACTTTCGTATAGACCAAGTAGGTTCTGTTTGGGCCTATTTTCCTCCATAATCAGGACACCACTGCTGTTGCCATTCTGAATGCAGTGTCTGGTACTGGGTCCTTTGCTCTAATCCTTGATTTCTAATAAGAATAATGGCTAGCATTTGTACATAGACGAGACACTGTGCTAAGGGCTTTACAAATATTATCTAATTTGATCCTTAAAACAATCCTGTGAGGTGAGTGCTATAATCATCCCCATTTTACATTTGGGGAAACTGAGGCAAATTGAGGTTAAGTGACTTGCCCAAAGTCATACAATAGTAAGTATCTGAAGTCATATTTGAACACAAGTCTTCCTGACTCCAGAACTCCATGTACTACATGATCTAGATACCTGACCAAGTCTCCTGGTGGTACATGGCAGATTTCTGGACTTGGTTTCTTTCTCTTTGCATGATATTCAACTGGGAGTTGTTTCCTTTTCCTCTCATGGCCCTGATAGGCCTGATGGTGGGATTTAATATATCATCCTGGTCTCTAGCCTCTTGTACAGCCTCCCCTCCCTACCTCCCACCCCATCCATACACTCTCTTGCCAGGTACCAACTTGGCTCTTTCTCTCGCTATGTCTCTCAAGGCTCCAAAGAATTTACAGGCAGGTACAGCTCCCTACAAAGTGACCCATAAGCACTTGTTTCTCTTGCTTCTATTCTGACAAGCTAAAGACAGAACATGGCATCAAGTTGCTGATTACTAGAGCTCACAGGGCTCGTAACTACTCTATTCAAAGAACTGGCTGATTTTGGTCCTTTTGTAGGAGCTTGCTCTGTCTTCCCTGAAGCAATTCTTTTCCCCACTTTTACCAGTTTCTATCCATTTACCTGGGCTCATGCTATCTTCCCCAGTGCAACTCTTCTACCAGCCTTACAGCTTCAGGCCATCTTTTTTCATGTAGTTATTGACTGAATGGAGGGCCTCCCGTCTGCTTCTCTTTGGTTTTATTATTATTCTTTCTGGGACCCTTTTCAGATACCTGCTTGGGTTTATGTGACAGAACTGAGTTTCTCTACAGTCTTTCAAAAGTCTGCACTAGACATTGTAAGACAACATGTGGAATATACCAAAAAAAAAACCAAAACAAACCAAAAAAACCCCTAATACATTTATACTCTTTCATAAGGGTGAACCAGTACTCCATTAATTCAGGTTTAATGTTGTAAATGAACTTGGGCACTTGCAAATCATTAAAGAGTTTGAAAAAAGTAGGTTTACTTAGCCAGAGCATATTCAACAGGAATACTCTAACATTTAGCTTGGATAGATTTGTGGCTTCCCTACTTCTCTTGTATTCCATACAAAAAAGCTCATGGTTTCCATGGAAGGATGTGGTTACTTGTCTGATCTTGAGAGATTTGTCAAATTTGAAGGCCCCAACCAAGTGAGGCCCTTAAGTGATCAGGAAGTCATTTCAATATGGCCAGAAGCTTCCAGGAAGCTATATCAAGAGAGGTTTAATTTGTGTCTTACCACATTAGGGGGGGCGGAGCCAAGATGGTAGCATAGGAGTAGCAAGGTTCGGCAGCTTCCACACAGCCACCTCAAAATACCCATAAAATATGACTCTAAACAAATTCTAGAGCTCTAAAACTCACACAAATATACTTTCTGCTGAAGGCAGCTCGACTAGGAGGGACCATCTCAGCGCTGGGAGTCAAAACCAGCCCAGCCTGAAATGGCGGCTTGGCCCTGGGGGTGGCCTGATGAGCCCAGCTGAGCCACAGCAGGAGCTTCAGGAGAGCAGATCTGCAGCAGCTGTGGCAGTTTCCAGAATTATCAAGCCAGAAGAAAAAAAGGACTAAGTGAAAGGTCAGTGGAACTCAGCTAAAATTGGGGGAGAAGAGCGGGTCTGGCCAAACTGCCTCCAGGGCAAGGAAGCAGCAGAAGCGGAGGCCCTGCAGCTGCCTCCACGTTGCTGCTTTGGAGCTCCCTGCCTGCAGACTGCAGGGGGTCCAAGCCATTGTTCAGAGGCCAAGTACTCTTGTGTTGAGCAGCCTAGATCCGG
>CM053582.1:269605398-269635635 GCA_028627135.1 Pseudochirops cupreus
GGTAGTTGTGAGGATCAAAGGAGTTAACATATGTAAAGTATTTTCAAACCTGAAAACACTGTATAAATGTTAACCGTAGAGCTATCATCTTTCTCCTTTCCCTACATGGGAGGGTGGGGAGTGGGGCAGGCATAGAAGCAGTATTCTTCTTCAAGGTTGAGCTTGGTTTAAGCCTGACCAGAGAGAAAGCAGGCAGTATTGTTTGTCCAAGGAACTAAGCTCTGCTTGGTTTCCTCAGCCCTACCCATGATCTCTCTGCTGTCAGCACCCAGAAGGAACAAGAGATCAGGCGGAGACTCCCAAATTGTTTTACATCCCACTGACCTTTCCAGACCCATACAATGATAATAACCCTCTCTAACCTCAAGCAGATCCAAGCCAGAGAGGAAAAGGGAGGCGCCTTGGCCCACAAGGGGCCATCTATTCTCCCCTAGACGAGAGGTATGGTAATGAAATCCAGACCATGCTAAATTCCCATATTTTATTATTCATCTACTCAAAACCACATAGCAGGTTCCTGTGCTTCTTTCTCTATCCTCATCTTCCACTGCAGACACTGCTTTTTCTTGACCAGGTTTTTTTAAGTCACCAGCCCAGCCTATGATCAGGGCTAAAAGGAGTCTAACTAGGGGCTCCTCCAATCTCTGGAGGGTGTGTGTGTGTGTGTGTGTGTGTGTGTGTGTGTGTGTGTGTGTGTTGGGGGGGAACCTTCATCTTTTGCAAAGTCATATTGAAGGAAATTCGAGGCTTGGAAACACATCAATGGAGCAACAGTGACCTCAAGTGGCGTACCTCCCTCTGAGCTATCCCTGAGGAGGGTACTCCTCTCCCACAGCTTCTTCTTGTCTCATTCTTGCTTTCCAGCAGTCCAGGCTACATAGAATGGATTCTCCTTCCCAGAAACCAATCACACAGCATTTTTTTGTTTCTAAGATTTTTGTTTCTTTTTTATGTGTACAGATGTATGTGTACGGATGTGTATTCTGTTCAAATGAAGTGTGTTATGTACTGAGGGAATCAGTGAACTGAAACATCAATGATGGGTAATTATGGGTAATCTTTAATTTGAAAATACATAAATTCTTCAAGAAGCCCATGACATCCATCCATCCATTTGATAAACATGTATTAAACTCCTTTTATGTGTGATGTACTATATCAGGTACTAATGATACAAAACCAAAACAAATCTGTTTCCTCCTCAAGGAGCATACAATCTAATGACTTACAATCTCTCTGGACAGCACCCTCACAGAATCACAGGGTATTAAAGTTGGAGAGACTGTCAAAGATCTTGTAGTTCAATCCCTTTCTTTTATAGAGTTGAAAAAAAGTCCACAGAGGTAAATCACTTGCTCAAAGGTTACCCAGTGGCAGAGACCAGACTAAATCTAGATCTCTCGCTTATTTTTTTTTGTCAACTAATCTTCATGATTTTCCAATCCTGTCACCATCTTCTTCTGGATGTGCTCCAGTTTGCCAGAATCCTTTCTAAAAAATGTGAAAACCCAAAATGAAAGAATAATACACATGTGGGCTGACCAAGGCAAAGTACAGAGACTTCCTTCCTTCACTGTGGACACTATGACTCATTAATGAAGCCTAAGATTAGTTAAGATTAATTTGTTGGTGTTTGGGGGACAGTTGTCATCACATGTTTGACTCATGTTAAGTTTTCTGGACACTAAAACACTTAGATTCTTTTCACAGAAACTTTTCTCTGACTGTATTTCTTCCATCTTACACTCTTGGCTTTTTTCTCTTGACCCCTAGGCCTCCTATGATTTTTATTCTTCTGAGTTTGTGATATACAAAGATTTGTAGTCATATGGGTGATTTTTTGATAGTAGTTCACTGTGTGAATATTAGTGTTAAGAAAAATGTGAACTTTTGCCACAACTTGGTATTATCAAAAAATGATTCATAATTCTCTAAATGTGGTCCAGTCTAATCTCTTCATCCTATTTAATCCTAGACTCAGTTTATAGCACCTGTCCAATATTTAAATGTGCATGTGTATGTTGTATATATTAATGATTCCTTTTTTTTTTTGAGGCAATTGGGGTTAAGTGACTTACCCAGAGTTATACAGCTAGTAAATGCCTGAAGTCATATTTGAACTCAGATTCTCCTGACTCCAGGGCCAGTGCTGCATCATGTTAACTTCCCCACCTAGTGATGGTCCTCAAAGTCAAAACTATTTTCATAATGTTTTAGTTTCTTTAGTAAATATCAATTACTATAACTCACATAAACAAAAGCTTTTGAGGGTAACCTCATAATTTTTAAGAGTGTAAAGGGGTCCTGACATCAAAAAGTTCCAGGACCTCTGATATATAATATATAAACTAATGGATTATTTTTGGAAATTTCTTCTTCAAGGGAATGTTCTAATGTGGGCAACAGCATTTTTCCATTTTTTTTCCTAAGGTTTATAGTTAGACCAATCCCCTTCAAACACTAATGGATTTCTTTAAGCAGATTTTGTGTGTGTGTGTGTTCTATGGGTCTGACACAATCAATTGTATCTGAAAATAGTTTAATTTTGTAAACTTCAATGTCGATAAGGAATTTTTTTTTTCATACTCCGTAGTCTCCATGACACTGGAAAATGACACGGCCATTCCTTTATGCCTTATTTTATCTCTCTATGCAGGAAATTCCTGGGGGCAAGAAGAGGAAGGTATTTCTATGGTCCCATTTATCACAAATCTTGCATAATTTTATCATATAAATGTAAAAGAGTGTATGAAACCTGAGTGTTAAGCAGGTGATGATGTCAACTTGAGGTTTTTGTAGTTCCTACTGATTCTCTTCTTTGGACCTTGAAGTGATCAGGCTCTGTCAGTCCTAGGAGACTTTACCATATCTGTGTGAGTAAGCAGCAGTCTTCAAAAATTAAGGAATTACTGGTCCCTAAGCACCAGAAGATAGTGATCTACCCATAGTAGTGATGATCTACTCCCCTAAATTGCCCCCTCTACTGCCACCCTGCCACAGGCAAATAACAGTGGCATTGGGCAGGGCTGGCTAAACTCAGAATTTCCATCCCTAGAGGCCTAGAATGTGGGAAATGGGTGGGAAGACTATATGTTATTTTATTGTATTTTCTTTTTTTCATTAACGGAAATCTATTTTTTCTCCTTCCCAACCCCTACTCTCTCTTGGAAAACCAAAAATGTAAATTCTTCATAACAAATATGCATAATCCAGCAGAACATTCCCTCCTTGTTATTATTCAGTTATTTCAGTCATGTCTAATTCTTTGCTACCCCATTTGGTTTTTTCTTGGCAAAGATACTAGAGTGGTTTGCCATTTCCTTCTCCAGCTCATTTTACAGATGACAAAACTGAGGCAGAGGGCTAAGTAACTTGCCCAGGGTCTCACAGTAAGTACCTGAGACAAATTTGAACTCAGGTTTTCTTGGTTCCAGGACCAGTGCTCTATCCACTCTGCCACCTACCTACCCACTTCCCTCATTGGCCTTGTTTAAAAAATATGTCTCACTCTGTACCCAGAATCTATCACCTCTCTGTCAGGTGGATGGCATGCTTTATTATCAGTCTTCAGAGTTTTTTTATGCATTTTATTATATTTTCCTGATTATTTACCCTATCCTAAGTAAACAATCCTTTTTACTATGATGTGATCTCATGTGATTGGTATAGGTAAAATCCAGGTCTAAGATGCTTTAGAGAAGGAAAATAATTATTCAGAACAGTGGTTGAATAGATGGTTAACTCAAACCAGGTGTGAGAAATAAAGTACCTTCAGAGCCCTGACATGGAGTAGAAACCATGGTGGGAAAGAATCTTTTGTTCTTCTTGAGTCAAATAGATTTTTTTTTTAATCAACAGACAACAATAGACACAGAAGTATCTTATGTTCTCTCTACTTCAGTCAGTTGTGTGACTATGAAGATGCAGTCTGATGGGGAAAAACATCTGCAAAAGCCTGCCTGGTTTCTTCTCATATTCTCTTCAAGAATAGACTGGATGTTGGCATAAAGGATGCTTGTGAAGATTTTATACATATGAGACTATATTTGCAAAGATCAGTAGTTGTTAATGTTCTTCTTGGTCTCCTTTTGGGGGGGGTGGGTATCTGTCCACATTTCATTCTCAGAAATTTTCTTCTCTTCAATATATTGAAAATCAGTTTCAAACAAGCAACAAAAAAAAAATACAGACTTAAATGGAAATTTAATAATGATATACTGAATGATGAGTGGGTCAAAGAACAAATCATGGAAGCAATTAATAACTGTGTGAAAGGGAAAAATAATAATGAGACAGCACATCAAAGTTTCTGGGATACAGCTAAAGCAGTTACTGAGTAGAGATTACATACACACATACATATACATGTATGTACATCTATACATACATATACACATATGGTACACACCTCTGAAAACAAATATTGACAAAATAGTATAATAGAGGATTAATAAACACCGAGTATGTTCACCAATTAGAACTATTGCCAATTCCAAGGGGTTAGGATACTTCACTCTTTACCCCTTCCTCAAGGAGGCCCTCTACTCTTCATCCATGCATAAGGTGAATTAGCTCAGTCCTATGGGAATCTATTTTCTAATGATCAGAGAGATTCAGAGCTAGAAGGGCCCTGAGAGGCTATTGGGGAAACTGAAATACAGAGAATTAAGTGACTAGCCCTAAGTTACATGACGAATAAGTGTCTCCTGACTCCAAGTCCACAGTTCTGGCCACTTCTCTACTCTTCCACTAGTAAGATGGGTTGAGCATTTTTTCTCCACTCTTTGGCTCTTTATATCCCCACAATGGATCCCCCAGAAAAATTTACTTGAAGATTAGATCTTTGTTGATGTTTAAGGTCTCCCCAAAGCAAGTAATACAAAGGTATTCTGTGTACAGTGTGACTAGGTATAGGACAGCTATTAATTTCCTTTACCCGAAAGAAATACTTAACACACCTAAGACCCAAAAGCACATATTGACAGAAAAACTTAAATAAGCAATAATAACACAACTACTGTTATATTACTCAGTCAAGTTTGTCAATCAAGATGTGGTTTGTAGGACTACTGAATAGACATTTTAAACTTTACCTTGGCTCTATGCTGTCCAAATAATTCACTACAGCTCCATGATGTTGCCTCCAAAGTTGAACATGCTTATCTTGGGGCCACCCTTCAGTTACCTATAATGATGAAAGAAACAAAGCAAGTGGTAGTCAGGGGCCCAAGGTTCAAACCAAAGCCCACCTAAATTGCATATAATGTACCTTAGCTGTCATGTGTTTATAGTTTGCCATTTCTACTGGGATGAGGGAAGGGCATCAGTCCCATCCTTCCCCCTAAAGAGAGAGGTTAAAATATTCCCATCATTCTCAAAAGGTAGGAGTAGGAAAGAGGGACCAGGAGCAGGTCATTCTCTTTTAAGTATCCATTTTGCAACACTCCTTACTCAGTAGTCATGAGATTGCTTATCATTCCAAAGCAACCAAGACCTTCAGCACTGAGACATCCCTAGATATGCCCAAGGCACAGACTCAGAACTCCATGGGATGTACTCCAATCCAATTCATCTTACATATGCAATTTAAAAAAAAATTAGACAATAAACATTTAAGCTCAAAAGAAGGAGAGAGAGAGAGAGAGAGAGACAGAGAGACAGAGAGAGAGAGAGAGAGAGAGAGAGAGAGAGAGAGAGAGAGAGAGAATATTGAAAATTAGAAGAGAAAGATAAAACAAAAAGATTATGGAATTGATAAACAAAACTCAAGGTTTGTTATTTGTAAAGACTAACAAAATCAATAAACCTCTAATTAAGCTGGTAAAAAAATAAAATCAAAAACCAATATGAAAAATGAACAAGGTCAAATCATAACAGAAGGAATTGAAAGAATTATCAGCTCTTGCTATATATAATTATACGCTAGCAAAACTGAGAATTTAAAATAGTTGCTTGCCACCAAAAATGATACATTACTAGAACATAAACAACCTAGTTCTCAAAAAATAAACTCAAAAAACCATAATGAAATTAATAAAGAAAAAAATAGATCTAGATAAATGTATAGCAGTGAATTCTGTCAAACATATAAAAAACAATTAGCTATCCATATCACACACATTGTCTTCAAAAATCTGAGAAAAGAACTCTATTGATTCTTTTTATTAGGCAGATACAGGCCTAATATCTTAACCAGGAAAGGATGAAGCAAAGAAAAATAATTATTCATTTACGTTCAAAACTCTAAAAAAGTATATACATAAAAGGCCCATTTTAATACTATAAAAAAGCATGTCACTAAGAATGGAAAACTAGCATAGTTTATAACAGAGAAATACCGGAAGCTCTTCTGGTGAATACAGAAGTAAAGCAAGGATATCCTATTTCCTGACTGTTGCTTAATATATGTCTAGAACTTCAGAAACAGATATAATTTTATCAGTAGAAATTGTATTAAAGAAGATAAATTAACTGCCTTGCTAAGGATCATGCTACCTTTCCCTTTGACTTGCAACTAAAACTTCTTACATGTATCATATCCTCTATTAGAGTATATGTTCCCTGAGCATAGAAAGTGTCATGCTTTTCTAGTTGCATTCCCCGCATTTAATAGTGTTTTGCACACAGTAAGAGCTTAATAAATTATTTTTTTCAGTAATTCTTTTGGAGGAGTGGGGAACCTGTGATCTCGAGGCCCCATCTGGCCCTTTAGGTCCTCGAGTGCAGCCTTTTGACTGAATCCAAACTTCACAGAACAAATCCCATTTAATAAAAAATTTGTTTTATGAAGTTTGGATTCAATCAAGGGCAGTACTTGAAGACCTAAAGGGCCACATGGGGCCTTGAGGCCGCAGGTTCCCCATCCCTGGTCTAGAATTTTAAGGACAATCATGAAAAAAGGAAGAATGAAGGGAGAATATAGCACTTCCAGATTTCATATTATATTATAAATCGGTAATCATCAAAACTACTTGGCAGAGTTTTAAAAATAGAAAAGTAGGGAAGTGGAATAGCCTTAATAAGGATGACTCAAAAACAATCAAACTGAATAGCCCAGCATTCTATAAACCCAAAGACAAAAATCACTTGGTAGGAGAGCAGTGGAAGGGAAAGAGCTCCTTATTTGCCAAGAAATGCTAGATAAACTGGAAAGAATTTTGGCAGAAATTAGGTTTAGACCAACATCGTGTACCACATCATGATGATGATAGCCTCAAAATGGATATACATGACCTGAATATAAAAGAGAATGAGATAAGATGTTATGCACAGTCATGCCCAAACAAGGAAGAGAGATCACCACAAAGATTAGATAAATAATTTTCATTGCATGAAACAAAACAGTTATTATATGAACAAAATCAAAGCAGTTAGGATAAGAAAGAAAATTTCCAATGGGGAAAAAATACTTGCATTAAAGTACTGTGATAAGAGTCTTAATACCCAAGAAATACAGGGAATTAACCTAATGGATATGGGAAAAAAAAGTTCTCAAAAGAATTGCAAATTATTAACAATCATGTGAGAAATTGCTATACATCATTAACAACAATAGAAATGAAAATTACAACAATTCTGAGATTTTATTTCACATCCACCAAATTGGCAAAGGTGGCAAAAGGTGGAAACAGTCTATGTTGGTGAGACTGTTTAGTAGTCTGATTTGGCTTGAATTTAAAGTTCATAAAGGGAAGAGGAATGCAATAAGATTGGAAAAGTAGGTAAGAGCCAGATTGTATATATCCTTAAATGTCAGCCTAGCAAAATTGTAATATATCCTAGACCTAGAGTCAATGGGAAGAAGCTATTCAAGGTTTTTAAACAAGTGATCAAATAATCAGAATTATGTTTAAGGAAGACAGGGCGTTTTTTTTGTTTTTTTTTTGGGGGGGGGTGCCGCAGATGTATAAAGTATGAGGGGCAGAGACTGAAAAGAGGGAGACCAATTAGGAAACTATTACAGTGGTCCAGGCAAAAAGTAATAAGGGAGGAACTAGGGTAGTGGCTACGAGTAGAAAGAGGAAATAACTGTGCAATGTAAGGGTGTAGAATAGAGGAGACTTGGCAATTGACTGGGTATGCAGGGAAGGAGGGAGCAGCAAGAATCAGTTAATTAAAGAGCATGTATTAAGTATCTAGTACGTACTAGGCACTGAGACTACAAAGACGAAAATGTTAAGTTCCAGTTCTCAAGCTGCTTACATTCTCTCAAAATAACTAAAGTATAAAATAGTATAAATAAACACTAAAAAAATGGAGAAGAAGCTAATACTTGAAGGAATCAGGAAAGGAGAAGATCCCAAATGTGGTCACAAAGACTCGGACATGACTGAAAACCACTGAACAACAAGGGGGAATCAGACCTGGAAAGGCAGGGTTTCAAGAATGATTATAAGGCTAATGATGGATTTGGACATGGAAAGTTTGCAGATATCTAGGAGGAGAAATCCAGTTGGTAGTTAATGATGAGTGACTAGAGTTTAGGAGAAAATTTGGGGCTGCATGTATAGACTAAGGAGCCAATTATATAGAGATAATACTTGAACCGATAAGAACTAATGAGGTCTCCAAAAGAAGAAAGTGTAGAAAGATAATAGAAGAAGGTCCAGAATGAGACCTAGAGAAAAACCTAAAATAAGGCATGAGATGGATAGTGATCAATCTAGGAGAATGAGGAGTAGTTAGACAGGTATGAGGAAAAAGCAGTATCCTGAAAGCCAAAGGAAAAGAGATTTTCCAGGAGAAGGGAAGGGTCAGAAATGTCATGTTTTATAGGGATCAAGGAGGATAACTGAGAAAAGATCATTGGAATTAGCAGTGAAGAGACCACTAATTGAAGTTGAAGAGAAGCATAGTCACATAAAGAACCTTGGCTCTAGATCAGAGAATCTGGGTTCAAATCCTGTTTCTGACGTTTATTATCTGGATGACCTTGGGAAAGTCATTTGAACTCTCTAGGGTTCAGTTTCTTGATCTGTAAAATGAGAATAGACTAGATGGTTCTCAGATCCCTTCCAATACCAAGTCTATGACTATGTGATCCTATGATCATTCATTATATGAAAGCAATTTCAGCCTAGTGGTGGGTGTCAGAAATTAAATTTCAAGGAATTGAGAAGTCAATAGATAGTGGGAAACTGGAGGTAGCAAGTATGGTGATTCTAGGAGTTTTGAAGTAAAAGGGTAGATGGGTATAAAATGATAGGTTGAGTGGATGGTAGAGTCAAGTGAAAACTTTTTAAGGACTAAGTAGAACAGATTACATTTGTAGACAGTGAGTGGAGAGCCAGTAGATGGGGAGGAAGTGAAAATGAAAGAGAGAGGAAATGACCAATCAAGCAAACTACTGGGAAAAGTAGGCAGGGATTGGATTAAGGGTTAACTCTGGCAAGAAGAAAGGCCAACTTTTTCCAAGAGAGGAAAGGATGTCTGAAGAACAGGAGTTTAACTCAGTGTATGGGGAGAAAAGGTAGCTTAAGGAAATTATCTACTAGGGATATGGGGTATTGACTTGAGATAAGAAAAGGTTTGAAACATCTGCTAATGGGAGTAAGATAGAGAGCAACTCAGGAAAGAATACATTTTTTTCACCTGCAGCAATGAGGACCTAGTTGGTATTAAGTAAAATTAATTTGCAGTGGATGGACCCAGGTAACAGCAGTATGAGTTTGGGAGTATGAGTAATGGGAGCAAAGAAATCTAGGAGAGTAGATAATGTGTGGTTCAACTGGTCTACTATAAGGTTAAGATTGAGAAGAGAGGGAAGTAATACCAGATTAGGGGTGATGGATTAGGAGAATAGGAAGTAATGAAGAGATTAGAAATTTTGGTGAGATGAAAAATAAAAGTAGAAAGAACAAGACAGAGAGATATTGAAGTATAGGAAATTTTTATTAAAGAGGGGCATTTCAGAATTCAAAATCATGGAGGAAGAACCATGAAAGATGAAGATGAGATCTAAGATAAAGTCATCCCTGTGGGTGGCTGAAGCAGAGTAAAGCTCTTTACTGCTAAAGGTCATGGAAGTTTAAGAGATTGATGAATTGGGAAAACAGTGTGTTTGAGGGGTTATCAGCTTGGATAATGAGGTGCCCAAGTATGAGTGCTGAATGCAAAAAAAAAAAAAGAATGGAAAGAAAATAAGTAATGAAGGAATAATATAATATGCCAACAGGCATAATAGAAAAGGAGGGCAGAGGAAGAAAGAGGTAGAGGGGGAGAAGGTTTTCATCCTGGGAGACTGAATGAATTACTGGGATTTAGGGGATCAGCATCTATGAAATATTTGACTGTAGGTACCATTTAGTTCCAATCTCCATTTTCTAGTGGTCTGTGTCAAATGGAGGCCAATGTTGGTGCAATATTCTTTCTCCAAACACTGGAGCTCTAGGGGGAGGGAGAATGAGTCTATAGGGTATAGTGGTCTGATAAAGTAAAGCAAAGCAAAGCCTGAACTCATATACAATTTTAGCTCAACAGTTATATCCCAAGATGGAGGTGGGGGATGAGGCATATCTGAAAGCTAGTCCCATTTATGAAGTATGCCCTTGATTCTGTATCAGGTCTGACATCAGAATTCTTGAACCTAGCTTTGTTTCCCAGTTGGAGGGTTACTAGGCCTCTGCTTGGTAAGGAAGATCTAAGTTCAAATTCCACCTTATTTAATTGCTAACTGTGTGATTCTAGGGAAGTGCCTTCCCTTCTCTTCATCTCAGTTTCCTCATCTTCAAAATGAGGAGGTTGGACCCAGTGACTTCTAAGGTTTCTTCCAGCTCTAAATCTCTGACCCTATATTCCTTCTAGGTCTTCTCTTCCTCTCCCTAAACATCCCCACTTCCTTCAAAAAATCCAAATGCAACATGGGGACCATCTCCAGGAGTCCTAATCTTATCTCGCCCTTGGACCCAGATGGCTCCAGAGGAGAAAGTGAGGCTGGTGACTTTGCACCTCCCTCACTTAAATCCAATTTCCTTGCAAGTCATAGCATCACATTCTTGATGTCATAGTCCTCTTCGAGAATGAAAGACAAACAGCAATAGTAACAGCAACAACAACCAAAAGCAACATGCTTTCGAGTCTCCTCCACGTCCTAGTGGCTTCCCTTAACAAGTCACAGCCTGAACTAGGGATTTTCTCCTCTTCACTGTCTTAAAGGTTCCATGAGAAATGTTTTCTCCAGGGATTCAGAGTACAATTAAGAGGAAGAAATGTGGAGATAAATAAATCTCCAACAAGCCCAATTTAATGATTCATTCCAGAACTCTTCTAAATCCTTTTCTTTTGCCCTCAGTTTGCTTTCGGGTTTTTTTTTTTTTAACCAATTGGGATTAGGTGACTTGCCCAGGGTCACACAGCTAGTAAATGTCTGAGGCCACATTTGAATTCAAGTTCTCCTGACTCCAGGGCCATTACTCTATCCACAGCCCCACCTAACTGCCCCCTGCCCTCAGTTTGAGAACACTTTAAATAGTAACAAGTTCTGGGGCTCCAAGAAAAAATTTAGTCAATGGTCTCTATGCGATTTATTCATTATAAAATAAATCTAAAAGTTGAACTCCCTGCATATAGACCCCATTCTTTACAGAGGAACTGGGTTATAGTGGATAGGGAGCTCACCTCAAAACCAGGCTTCAGATCCCACCTGTGACATATGCTACCTGTGCTACTCTGGTAACTTCTCATGTGCAAGAAAAACTTAAATGGAAGGAGCTGACCTGCATTGGTGGAAGGAATCTCCCCACCTGGGATTTCCCTTCCACCATGAAATCACCCTAAGAACCACTGTGTACTAGGAATTGTACTAGGCACAGGGAAGACAAAGACAAAAATGAAAGTCTATTCCTTACATTCTGTCAGGAAAACAACCCATGCAAATATTAGTAAATATTGAATATATGCAAGGAAAATTCAAAGTCATTTCAGGGAGCAATTGACAGGATGAGGAATGGCATTCTGTAAGAAGGTAGCATTTGGGTTAAGCCAAAATGAAGAGAGGTAAGGATTCCAAGAAGTAGAAGGGAGGGAAGCATGCATTACAGATAGCAAGGACAGTCTATGCAAAGGCACAGAGATGGCATATCACATGCAGCAAACAGGAAGGAGAGATGTGTCATAAAACTGGAAAGTTGAAGCTAGATTGGAAAGAGTTCATAATGCCAAATGGAAGAATATGTACATTATTCTTTTTTGTTCTTTATTAATTTTTGTTTATTTTTAGTTTACAAGATTCAGTTCCACAATCCCCTGAGTTTCAAATTTTCCCCTCCTCCCCGCTCTCCATGGTGGCATGCAATCAAGTATAGGATCTGCAACTACTTTCACATTAGATATTAGTCAGGTTGTAAAGAAGAATTGTAACCAATGGAATGAACAACGGGAAAGAGGAAACAAAACCAAACAAGAAAAGAGAGCAGGTAGTTTGTTTCAATTCTTTCTAGTTCTTTCTCTGAATGTAGACATCTCCTTCCATCATGAGTCTTTTGGAGTTGTCTTATAACTTTGCACTGCTGAGAAGAGTCCAGTCTATCAAAGTTGGTCGTCACACACGTTGTGTCTGTAATTGTGTACAAATTTCTCCTGGTTCTGCTCTTCTCACTCAGCATCAGTTTGTATAAGTCTCTCCAGGTAAATATGAAGTCCATCAGCACTTCATTTATTATTGTACTTAATTAGAAAGACAATTAGGAGCCACTGGATCTTCTTGAGGAGAGTGTGAACATGATCAGACCAAGCCAGAAGATCAGTTGGAAAAGTGAGTGATTTGAGGCAGAGAGATCAAATTGATGGTTAGTATCCATACAAGATAGGATAAGGGCCTTAACTTCGGTGGTGGGCAGTGGAGAGATGTAAAAGCTGTTGTAGAGGCAGAAATGACAAGACTTGGTAGCCAGTTGAGAACAGAGGGGCAGTGAGGAAGAATGAAGAAACAATAATGACAAGTTTACGAACTTGAGGGACCGGAAAGATGGTGATGCTTTTGAAAAAAAAAAAAAAGAAAGTTCAGATGAGATGTTAGGTTTGGGAGTAATGATAAATTTTATTTGAGACATGTTGAGAAGCCAATGAAGAAGCATCCAGTGAGAAATGTCTAAGAAGCAGTTAACAAAGAAGGCCTGGAGCTAGGATGTCAGTCAATAAACGTGTATTAAGCCCTTCCTATGACAGGCACTGTGCTAAGTGCCAGAGATACAAGTATAAAAAAAGAATGACAGTCTTTCTCCAGGAGCTTACAACCTCAAGGGGGGAGATAGCACACAAAAGATATCTTGAGGGGAGCAGGTGTCCAGCTGATGGAGAAGTCCACAAGACTACAGCTAGGTGTGAAATGGGTGTTCTTCTCATTGAGAATTGATACAAGTGCTAAGTATCCAGATCTGGAAATGTCTACATAGAGAGAATAATTAAATCCATGAGAACTAGAGAGGTCATCAAAAGAAAAAGGAGAGAAAGAAAAGGTCTGAGAGCAGAACTTTGGGGAATGAGACACTGAATTGTCAAACAATAATTGAAAACACTAAGCCTTTCAAGGGTTAAAGGAAGTATGGATTACCTATCAAACTACAAGCCAAATTTGCCTCCATATTTGGAAATGCTTCAGTCATTAGTAGAGAGCAGAGACCCACTGAGGCCCTCATTCATATACCTCTTTCTTCAGATGGTACTGTGAACATCTCAGCAAGCTGCCCCATCATTTTCTTGCTAATTAATTTGGGTCTAATTGGTTTCAGCCCACACAACAGTGCAAGTTTCTGCAGAGAGCAGTCACTCATATTTAACTATTAAGTCTCTGCCAGCATCAAAGACTCAATCATTAAGCCACACACTATGGAAGGAGAATTACTGGTGGCTATCACTACAGCCCTGCATCCCTCCCAATAAGCCTATGGCAAACTTCAAACATTTCCAAAAAATCTGAAAGTATGCTCATAAACAAAGAAGATATGAATGAATTAGGTACAACTAACAAACTAGAAGAATCTCACTCAATCTCTCTCTCTTTCTCTCTCTCTTTCTCTCTCTCTCTCTCTCTCTCTCATACACACACACACACACACACACACACACACACACACACATTCAATTAAATACCAAAGAACAAAATTTACCATTTAACATATTCAATACCAAGTGATACCAAACTCAAATGGAAAAAGGGTCTTTAAACCATATATAAGAATCCCTGCAGGCTTAGAAAACCATATGCTAACATTATCTATATTTAATTGTATTTTATTTATTTTGTTAAGTATTTGCATCAGAACACTATTTTCTTTCACTGTACTAGGATCACAGGAACACAGAACGTTGGAACTAGACTAGGCCTTTAAGAATATCTAGTCTAACTCTCTTGTTTTAAAGATGGGGAAAATGAAGCTGAGGGATGTGAAGCGATTTGTATAAAATCACACAGCTCATTAGTAGGTAAGACAGAACCAGATCCGATTGGTCTCTTGGCTGCCAGCCCAACAATATACCCATGATAGCATGCTGCCTACCACAATTGTTATAATGTATTATCATAACACAGATTTGTAAGTGGTGACTAAACATTTACCAGCCTGCATGACATTTAGAAACCTGTCAGGGTCCCCATAAGCATTCAAGAGTAAAACAAATACAAGTCCTTTTATTGCTCACCTGATACACATCAATATTTGTCATGGAAAGAATTGGAAGGCTGATTTGAGTACCTTACACACCACCCTGAATTTATTAAAGGGTGCTTTTCTTTCTCATCTACCAAGACAGTACTGGAAAAAGTTTCTGAAGATTGCAAGATGTCCCTGCAATTCTCACATTAATATGGGATGAAGAAGTAAATTTATTTGGTTTGAAGGAAGAGAAAGGAAGGACATGGGGATGTTGGAAGGAAGAGAGGGATTGCAATAGCTCCAACTTGGCCTTTTTAAATAAACCTTGAACTAAGACAAATGGGAAATTGACAAAAATCAGGACACTGACTCTGATACTACTACTCCTTAAATTAGAGTAACCAAAGCAAAACAATCATCACAACAAGGAGGTTGTAAGAAAACAAAAAAACAAACAAGAAACCATCTATATTAGCAACCATTTAATCTTCTTGTTAAGCAGAGAGACATGGCAGACAAGGGCAAAGTTTAAAGTTTAAAGTAAAAGTTTAAAGTAAAAGAACATTTGATAAAGAATATAATGGAGCATTATGGGAGAGTACAAGTACTTACTGCTTCACTGGAAAAGAGCCCATGATGTGCAAATGTGCTTTTAGCTACCTTGGTATGTGCTATGGCTAAACCAGAAAATGAGAAAGTCCAATGGTATTCTTCCTTGGTCAGACCACAACTGAAATATTATATTGAGCTCTTGGTGCCACTTTTAGGCACGTTTCAAGGAAAAAAATCTTCCTAAAGCTAGAGATATCTGAAAGTAGAATGGGTTACATTAGGATAAAGTGAATTGTCCATCTCTAGGGAGACGTTCAAGCAAAGAATGGATGACTATTTATCAGGTATATTGTAGAGAGAATTCTCATTTAGATAGAGACTATACTAGAAGACCTCTGAGGTCTCTTTCAAATCTGAGACTCTATAATTCCCCCTGTGAGCTCTCGGGCACTTGCATCAAAAGTATTTTCATTTTTTTTCCTAACAGAGGAATCAAAAGGATTTTTGGGGATGGGGGGAGGGTGTCACAAGGAAGGGAGATGAACCTTTGAATTTCATAACCAGTAACATAGGATCACAGGAATTTTCCTCACCTTTAGTGGATATACTCTAACTTGAAAAGTGATTCTTTCACACTTTTGCCTTCGTGCAGGAATGTAGTTTTCTTAATTTGTTTGGGCTACATCTGTTTCATGATAAAAATTATGTAGAAAATTAATATCTCAGATTAAATACTCCATAAACTTCTTCCAGCTCTAATATTTTTCTACAAGTGTACACTTCTCACAGTCTCTACCAGCATCTATACTAGATATTTTTAATGGATGAAATAGATGCTAGAGGTAGCATCCTTTAAAGAAAAAAAATATAGACAAAACAAAGTCCTCTAGGATGAAAATAACTGAAGCGTGACCAATTTACCATTGTGTACACTGCTTCCATGAATTGGTTAACCTAAAAAAATCATAAGAGGAAAACCGTCATACAAGAACACTAGGACCCTGTGGTCTCACGTGTATTTGTCCTGGTGCATAGAGATACTGTTAGAAATGTAACTTGCTACAAATTGAAGATGAAATGCGGGGCAAAGCAAGAGAACAGGCCCATTTTGGTCTATGTGCCTTTGTCTTCCCTAGATTGATGAATCTGGGCCTCTGCAAACTCTCTGCACAGGTTCCTAGCCACATCCCCAGGAGCGAAGTCCAAAAGCGCGTTGCTATGATGGAGATGCACATTTAAGAGACAAACAGAGAGGAAACGACAAGCAGCGACATGTTATCATTAAGTAATCACAATTCTCTCCCTGTATTCCGACAATAGCTGTCACTCTCCCATCTGGAAGGCAGGCCATGTATAAAAACACCATGTCAAACACCTTTTCAAGAAAAGAAAGAAGGGGGAAAGTTAGCTAGGTACAGAATAGAATATTTTGATGGGTTGCATCCACCCTATCTTCCCACCCCCAACACCCACATGTTCTTCAAACAGTGGGTTCTGTAGAGAGCTTCAGAGGCTCCCCAGCCTGACAAACAGAAATAAAACAAGAAGATGAAGAAAGAAAGAAAGAAAGAAAGAAAGAAAGAAAGAAAGAAAGAAAGAAAGAAAGAGAGGGGGGGGAGAGAGAGAGAGAGAGAGAGAGAGAGAGAGAGAGAGAGAGAGAGAAACCATGTCAAAGTTCATGGAGTAGGTTGAGCTGATGAGTGTTATGGTAGTTCTGTTTAGGCAATCTACAAAGTAACTGCAGGATATTTCCTTCTTGCTGGAGGCTGAGGTTGTGCTGTCAGATATGAAGGAGTACAGAAAGGTCAGACTGAAAACAGATCATAAGAGCCTCAAATAAATGATCACAAGTTCTTCTGGGCAATTTTTCTCACTTCCCCCCAGCCCAACCCCAGCCTTAGCTGCTCTCCTGTTCCCCTTCTTCCAAACAGAGGAAGGTAAAAAAAAATAAGATCTGTTTGGTCTCTCCATACATCCTCCTTTTTAATGACATTGAGGGTCATGTCATGAGGTAACAGCTCTGGGATCCTGGACATCTGGCTTCTATTCCCACCCAGTCACTGACCTCGAAAGCATCTTGAAAGCATTTGGCTGTCTTAACAGCCTAAAGAGGGCTATTTGTTTCAGCCCCAACAATTCAAACATTTGCTTCCATTTGGAAACAATTGGTGGTGAGATCTGACTTATATTTTTGCTGTGGGAGGCAAATTCTGTGACTGTTGAGACTAGGACTTGAGAAAACTGTACAAAAAGGCAAATCACTAGCTAAGAGTCTGACGTGACCTCCTGCCAAGGAGGTAACGTCCATTACTCATTCATTAGACTTGGGTGTCCACTTCCCCCTATGCTATCACCTCTTGCCCTCTTCCCATCAAGGTGTTATACAAGTTCCCTAGTTCAGCATGAGTCAATAATGTGATGTGGATGTTAAAAAAAAGTTAGTTGATACAATCCTAGGTTGCATTAATAGAAGCATGATGTTCAGAACGAGGGAACTGATAGTTTCACTTTGTACCTATCCTCATGAAACCACATCAGGAGTGTGGTATTCAGTTCTGGAAATCACATTTTTAAGAGAGACATTCATATACAATACTCATCCCAAAACACAAAATGTTTGGCTTAAATGGAAGGAAGGAAGAAAGGAGGGCAATTAGGGTATTCAAGAAACTAGAAACTCTTATCATACAAATAACTGAAAGGACGGTCACTATTTAGCCTAGAAAAGAGAAAGAGAAAGTTTGAATTAGGGCACTTTTTCTTCAAAAGGCTGTTATAAGGAAAATTAGCTAATTTTTTTTAGGTGGCTTCAGAAGACATAACTAGGACTATTGGGTAGATAAGGAGGCAGATTTGAGCTCAGAATAAGAAGGAACTTCCTGAAAATTAGGTCTGTCTAACTGTAGACTAAACTGAATCATGAGGGAGAGCTTCCTGTCACAAAGGATCTAAATATCTATGTGGTTAAAAGTGCTGTAAAAGGAATTTAGACTTCAGGTACATGTTGAACTACATGGCTCATATGGTGAATTCCAACTCTAGGATTCTATGATCTTGACACAGCAACACCAGCAAACTGATTCAGTCTTTTGTGAGGTAAAAGAAAAAAAGATACACACACATGTATATATGCATTATATACACATATACATATGTGTATATGTGTATATATATCCACAATACATGTAACATACACATACATTAAAATGTGTGTATGTGTGTGTGTGTGTATATACAGCATTTCTAAGTATATGATTACCCCTAAGCAAAGGTTCTTAACTTTTATTTTATCTTGGACCCTCTTTGGAAAGACTTCCAAAGTCTAGAGATTTCTTCTCAGAATAACGTTTTTAATGCACAAAAAAATACATAGGATTACAAAGGGAACTAATTATGTTGAAATATGGCTATCAAAATATTTTTAAAAAACGGCTTCATGGACCTTGGGTTAAGAATCCATGCAATATAGGGAGAATTACTTCTGTTCCCAAAACCTGCATGTTATTCTACCTTTCCTTCCTAAATAAATCACAGGCCACAGTGAGGAAAAAATAAAGCCTAGGGTCTCTTTTACCTGGAGTGATTGAGGAAGTCAATGAAAATGTCAACTAGCTTGTGTCCCTAGAGGCTTGACGTGACAGGTAGCATCATTTCCAACCTGTCAAGGCTCTTTGCAGCTAGAATAGAAAAACTAAGCAATGAGTCTTCTAGCCCTAACAGTGAGTGTTTCTGTTGGAGTATTGGCCCGAGATGGACATTGGCTAAGGGACCTTGGAACCAGGAGATGACCTACAGGAACCACAGCTAACTATTCAATGGTCCTTTGGAAACCTCAACTACATATCTCAATGAGTACCCCAAAGTTTATTCAAGACTTGAGACTGTACTATGGTCACTAGTTCTATACCACCACAAGTACTTTGTCTCATGAGTGAGCAAATGAAACTCCATAGACCCAGCCCACTCTGTAGCTTTTGCCTAAAATGAAGTTCATCGGCCCTTTAGATGGGAGTGAGGTAGAAGGGGAAGCAGAAGAAAGGTGGGGAGGGAAGAGACATCCAAATGCAAGAAGGAGAAAATTAAGAGGTAGAGTGATAAAGAAAGCGTACTCGCTTTGGAATCAGAGGACCTAAATTCAATTCACCTCTGATAGTTACCATCTCTGTGGCCTTATCAAAGTTATTTATTTTGCCTTGTCTCAGTTTTCTCATTTGTGATAATAATAGCTAGCATTCATATAATGATTTAAGGTATACAAAGAACTTTATAAATTGTGCCCTCACAACAAGGGAGGTGCTATTACTATCCACATTTTGTAGATGAGAAACAGTGGCAATGGTTAAGTGACTTGACCAGGATCACACAGCTAGAAAGTGCCTGACACAGGGTTTGAATTTAGACCCTCCTGACTCCAAGTCCAGAGCTCTGTAGATTGTGCCACCTAGCTCCTCCTTCTATGATGCAGTTACACCAGATATCTGTCATCTGAAGTCACCTCCAGACCTGGAATCATGATCCTATGACTAACTTCAGGCTCAGTAACCAAAGCTTTCCATAAGAATCTTTAGCTCGTTGGGTTTGTTGCCACCTCTGCACCCTTTAGAGCTCTCCAAGGTACTTCTGTCCCAGGGCTCCTGCCTTCTTCTGGGCCTCCTTATTGTGGGGCACCTGGTTTCCCTGTACTTTGACTACCCTATACTTCAATTGTCACTAATTATACAAATTCTGACTCAACAGTAGGATTTTAACACAACCCTGTTCAATGTTGGAATGAAATGAGGCCCTCACAGGTCATTCAATAGTCCCCACAGGAAGATTTACTTAGCCAAAGAAAGAAGACATTCAATAAGGATAGGCATTGGGTAAGGCTCCCTTGCTCTAGCTGCTTCTCACTTTGCACCATTCAAACATCCCAGGGAGTGCCAGGAACTCCTCATGCCTGCTTTGTACTCAGGCAAAAATGAAGTGATATCAATGACCTGAACCTTTAGTCTTCTGAGCTAACCAAGTCTCAAGAATAGTCTCCATTACTTTTGAGGGAAAACTAGCCCCAAGTTAGGCTAGTTACTGGGCTTGGAATCAGGAAAACTCATCTTTATGAGTTCAAAGTCTTCCTCAAACACTTACTAGCTGTGTGACTCTGGGTAAGTCATTGTATTGGCAAGCACACTAGCACACAAGGTGGGCTTCTAGCACAGGTTCTTTGATCTGCTTTTCTAAAGGAAAGACAGCTTTAAAGGGGTTAATGATCTTACTTTAATTAACAGACAGATAAGTACAGATAAGAAGTCCAAGAAAGAATTCAATAGACAGGGCTCCAACTGTCTAAACAGAATAATACAACCACCTACATACACCAGGAAAGCACCAATATCTGAGTAGTGAGGGGGCTCTTGACAAACAGTTACCCAGATTCAGGTTCAGGGAATCAAAAGGGCTTTCTCATGAGCAAGCCCCCAAAGCAAAATGCCAACCTCCAAAAATATATAACAAAGACTCAGCCCCTGATTGGCTCAGAGTCAGAAGGCACAAAACCTACACGACTCAGCACAACTGTGAATTATCAGGGTTCAAATTCGATTAATTCTTCAAATGTTTACAATTTAGCCTGAGCCTGGGAAACTGAATTCCAAAAAGAAAACAACAAAAATCCCACCTTGCTTTCACTTGTAATCACTTAACCCTGTTTGCCTCAGTTTCCTCATCTGTAAAATGAGCTGGAGAAGGAAATGGCAAACCACTGCAGTATCTTTGCCAAGAAAACCCAAAAGGGGCCATAAAGAGTCAGACACTACTGAAATGACTGAAGAAGACTAACTTACATGAGGGTAGGCATTAAGCTCCTACCACAGAAGGTGAGGAAAGAGAGCATTTCAGGCATGGAGACAGGAAATGGGATGTTATGTTTCAGGAAGAGCAAGAAAGTTAGTTTGGCTAAACCGAGACCATTCCCTCCATAGACTACATCTATATGATCTAATAGGTAAATCCTGAGAAGCTGCCTGAGCCATAAATAGGTTGAGTGCCTTGCCCAGGGTCACACAGTTAATAGATTTCATATATGGGATTTGAATCCTATTCGTCCTTATTTCAAGTCCACTCTAGCCACTGAACCATGTTACCTCTTCTTATCATTTATTGATATAAAAAATCTACAAAAAGCACATGTGCCATCATATGACATAGCCATCTGATTCCGTTTTGTTCTGATATGTAACATGCCACAGCACATGGGAAATGGTCCAGGATCTGATCAGCTCACCCAGGCTTCAGATTTACCCAAGTAGTTTCTGAATAACCTAAACTGGTTTGTATTGTTTATTGTGGTTCAGTTGTTTCAGCCGTTTCTGACTCTTTGTCGTCACAATTAGGGCTTTCTGGCAAAGATACTGAAGTAGTTTGTCATTTCCTTCTCCAATTCATTTTACAGATGAGGAAACTGAGGCAAATAGGATTAAGTGACTGGTCCAGGGTCACACAGCTGGTAAATTTCTGAGGCTGGAATTGACCATAGGTCTTCTAGAAACCAGACTTGATAGTCTATCCACTGCATGACCTAGCTGCTTGGTGGTTTATACTTGAGACTAAACAAATGGTGATGGTACTCTTTACAAACGCACCATTCAAAAGCAAATCAAAACAACCTTTACACTTTGTAAATTGATAAAAATGACAAAAGATGGCAATAGTGAATGCTGGAGATTTGTGGGAAGACAGGCACATTGATACATCGATGGTAAAGCTACAAAATGGCACAATCATTATGGAATGCAATTTGGAATTATGGAAATTGTCCATACCCTTTGACACAGATGTCATCAGTGTGCTTATACTCCAATGAGGCTGATGATAAGAAAAAAAAAATCCCTATATACACCAAAATATTTACAACAGTACTTTTGGGATGGAAAAGAATTAGAAATAAAATGGATGCCCATTGATTGGGCAATGGCTAAATAAATTGTGGTACATGCATGCAATGGAATATTGCCTTGCTCTAAGAAATGATGTGTGTGATGAATAGAGAGAAGCATGGAAAGATCTGCATGAACTGATGCAGAGTGAAGTAAGCAGATCCAAGAAAACAATATACTTAGTTAACTATGACAATGTAAATGGAAAGAACAAACACAACTAAAAAATGAATGTTACAAAATTGCTAAGAACATATCTCAAATGTTTTCTCATATCTCTAAAAAGAGATAGGAAAAAATATTCCCGACTCATTCTTCTGCAGAGGCAGGATATTCACAAGTGTGATGCATTGTAGTTTTTCAATATATTGATCAGGTATGCTGACTTGTTTTTCTTTTCATGTCTTTAAAAAATACTATTTGTTATGTGAGATGGCTCTCTGGGAGGGGGAGAGGGAAGCATACTGGGGAAGCTACACCAATGTAAAAAAATCAACAAAACTTTTTTTTAAGTGTAGCATTAAGGGCCCCAGTCTAGGACTCTAGGCATCTTTGATTACACTAGTCATAAGTAAGTCAGATAAGGATGATCATAGGAATAAGTATAATTCATTTGGCATTTAGTGGTTATATCTAAGTATTTATGGTTCACTTTAACTGTTTTGTCAATTGGTCTCCCTTCTTCCCTCTGTTAGAAAGGGCCTGATCTGTTTCTGCCTCCAGTCTGGCCATTATCCTCATGCCCCCATATCTCCTCCTCACCCTGCAACTTCAGACTGCATCCAAGTCAAGTCAAGTCCGCTAGCATTTATTAACTACATACTACGTGCCAGGCATTGTCCAATGTGCCAGGAATAGAGATGAACTCGTCCCTGCCCTCAAGGAACATACATTCTGATGGGAATAAAGCACATAAAAGGAAGAAGGAAGCTGAAGAGGTGGGGAGAGAAGGAAAGATGAAAGTATTTGGGCTTTAATCAGTATTTGTATCCTCGATGTCTTCAGCACTGTTCCTGGCACACAGTAGGTGCTTAATAAGTGCCTTATGTATCTATCTTTCTATGCTAGTTCATACTTGCCAGTGAAGGTCAGCTTCTGCTCCCCCTGAATGGCTCTAAAAAAATGGGTGAAGATTCTATGGTGGAATAGAGAGGGGTGGAACCTACTACAGCTAGTAGCACTGAACTGCCACTGTAACACAGATAGGCTGATCAAGCTGGGGTCTACGTTGGTGATCGCTACCTCCCATTATTACAGTTGTCCCTTGAGCCTGTGAAATCACCCATCTATACCAGATCCTCCACAAAAGCACAGGGAGGAAGGAAAATTTCCATTGGGTACTGAGGACATTAGTATATCTGGGGCTCTCAAACATAAACTTCAGGTAATAGGATAGAGAATCAGACAATCAAAGATGCTACCTAAATATCACAGAATCACTTTATCAATACAGAATCATCCCTTATTGGATGACGTCCACCAATGGAGGAAGTTCCAGGTACTGTCACAAGGCATATAATGCCTGGGGAAGGGAACACGTTCTCTTGTGTGTTCTCTTTCTCTCTCTCTCTCTCTCTCTCTCTCTCTCTCTCTCTCTCTCTCTCTCTCTCTCTCCCCTCCCCCCCCCCTTGGTCTGTCTGTCTGTCTGTCTGTCTCCCCCCATCAGTCAAAGAAAAGAAACAAAAAGAAATGGTCATGTTGGGAGAACTTCTCAGGACACCTGAAGAATGCAACCATGTCCTTTCCCAACCCAAGAGGTAGTATTGTGTTTTCGCTTGTTTCGTTTTGTTTTTTTGTATCTCTGTTTCCCTAGCACCTAGCAGGGAAGCTTACATATGGTAAGTGTTTTTAGGAGATAGGGACAGACCTGTAATTTCACTGGTTCATGGAACTGTTGGTATAGAAACTCTGTATACCTGTAACTTATAACCATAGAGAGCAGCCTAAAGTACTAAGAATTTAGGTGACTTGTCTAGGGTCACATAATCAATCAACAAGTGTTTATTAAGGGCATAGCACTAGGCACTGGGGAATCAAATACAAGGAATGAAACAATGCCTTTTCTGAAGGAATTTACCTTTGAGTGGGAGGGAGCAGGGGTCAGTGTAGTACTCAGACTCAACTCTTCCTGACTCCAAACCACCCATCCCAGGCTGCCTCTCCTCTTAAACTTAATTGAATTCAAACACCTGGTTCCTATTCTTGCTGCGCTAATAATCGAAAGCACCTAGAGGTGACAAAATTGACATCAAATAATCCAAAAGGACTACCAGCTCTTCCTCCTTGCTTTTGCATGCCAATCACAGTGATACAATTAGACCAGGAGCAGATATTTTCCATTGGTTTCTTTAGTGTAGTCAGTCCATCATGGCAGACTATTGTTTGTTGCC
This sequence comes from Pseudochirops cupreus, assembly GCA_028627135.1. NCBI lineage: Eukaryota > Metazoa > Chordata > Mammalia > Diprotodontia > Pseudocheiridae > Pseudochirops > Pseudochirops cupreus. The sequence goes on from CM053582.1 coordinate 269,629,846, forward strand.
ATGTGGTTGTAAGCCCACCAGGTGATGCTAGTGAGCAAGGCAGCCCAAGCTGTCAGTCATTTGGTATGGTGGGGGGAGGGGGCATGTTGGGAAGGTTGGGGTCTGTCTGTGCATGTACAAAAATGTATTTGGTCTTCCTCTTTATGTGTGGAAGCTTCCATAAAGAGGAGGGGGCTCCTTTCTAGGATATGGCTTTCTCTTCAGAGCAACTGTTATTTACCCCTCTTTTTGAAAAGGATGATCTTCATTTTAAGCCCAGAGTGGCCTCCCAGAGAAAAAGGAGGGAAAAATGCCTGCCATCATCTTTGCTTAACTATTTCTGGGGTTCATGTGCACCAGGAGTATTTGATTCTAAGGACTGTTCTCTCCGTCTTTAAAATATACCCTCATCTCCATCAAATTTGTGGTTCTCAAACCCCCAGCCAATTCACAATGGAAACTCAGCTTGGATTTACAAATGCCATCATTTAGATTTCCTCCCCTTTGGTTTTCCTCCTTTCCTTCCAGATCTCCCTGTTTACATTCAAGTAAAATAGCACAGGCATAGCTTTAATACAACTTGAAGCACATAAAAGGAAAACCCCAAAACAGGACTTAAAGAGGTAATTCTAAAGGGGCTGGCTGTACTCTTATAGCTAGAGGGGGGAGGAGAAATAGTTTATTTTGCTTCCCTTTTATTCCACTTACTATTCAAGGAATGGATAAAAGCAGGAAGTTGATGAAGGGAGACAAAAAGGGAGTAGATCTCTGCTCTTCTCCTGAGGGATTCTCCACCTAATCTCCTCCACAGGCATACATTCCTGCATGTCTAATGGGGATGGGTGCTAACGTTCTGGACGGTCCTTTCTCCCCTTCATAATGTCCTTGGTTCCACTGGCTCCTCAGTTTGGGGAGTATGACTGATCTATCTATGCTGGAAAAGTCAAGCTTTGAGGATCCCATGATCTCTGGGAGAGGAGCTATAGTTCTACACAGTTCCTTCTTCTTCATGTTCTTGGGTTGTGTCCCAACCTTCATGATCTTATCTGGCCAAGTTACTGGAGTGGTTTGCCATTTCCTTCTCCAACTCATTATATAGATAAAGAACTGAGGCAAACAGGGGTAAGTGACTTGCCCAGGGTCATGCAGCTAATAAGTATCTGAGGTCAGATTTGCACTAAGGAAGAGAAGTCTTCCTGACTCTAAGCCCAGCAATCTGTCTACTGTGCCACCTAGCTGCCGCATACAATTCCTAGTGACACTTTAATGTCATCCCCTTTAAGAATGACTATCCAACTGACTTTGATAGACTTAGCTGTTCTCAGCAATGCAAGGACCCAGAACAACTCCAAAAGATTGATGATGGAAAATGCCATCCACATCCAGAGAAAGAATTATGGAGTCTGAATGCAGATTGAAGCATATTATTTGCTCTCTCTTTTTTGTTTTGTTTTGTTTTGTTTTTCTTTCTCATGGTTCCTCCCATTCATTCTAACTCTTCTATATAACATGACTTATGTGAAAATATGATCAATAAGAATGTGTCTGTAGAATCTCTTTGGATTGCATGCCATCTTGGGAGGAGGAAGAGAAAGGAGGTGAAGAAAATTCAAAATTTCTGGAAGTGAATGTTGAAAACTAAAAATAAATTAATTTATTTATTTGTTTTAAATGATTGTCTAAGCTCCTCTACTGCTTTGGATAGATAGTGAAGGTGCTAAGGTGCTACTACAACATGGATGAGGGAATGAAGATATCACTTCTGCCCTGACCATCTCTACCAGAGAATCAACACCCAAACCAAAATATAGATGCAAAGGAAAAAAGCAAAAGTAACCATGAGCACCAGATCTCCTAGATCAGGAGTGGGGAACCTGAGGCCTGGAGGTCACATGTGGCCCTCCTGGTCCTCAAGTGCCCTTTAAGGCCATACTTGAGGACCAAAGGGCTGCACTCAAGGACTTAAAGAGTCACATGTGGCTTCTAGGCCTCAAGGTCCCCAATCCTGCCTTAGATCATGCCAGGGTGATGTTCCCAGAATGCTCCCTTGGTTCTTGCTCTTTTATTCTCCCCACATACCTATCTTGGAGAGCAACCCGGCATTAAGCAGTCTGACATGAGACTCCAGAGTCATAATCCATGTTTGCTCTGCTTGTGTATTCTGCTCTTCAAAGCCCCTGAAAGGGCAAATATATTGGACAACGTCCTTCATGCTGTCTAACCTGAATCCTCCACATCCTTCCCTGATCTAGCTTCTTTTATTATTTTTTCCCTTTCTCCCCCTTAACTAATCCTTCAACTTAAACCCCACCCCTTCCACTGCTTACTAACTTCTTATTCAAGGGTAACAGGGAAGAAGATGAAAGTCACATGTATCATCTGGACTTCCATTTCTCTTTCTTCCACCATAGTGTAGAGCAAAGTGGAAACCATTGTTTAAAATTCAGGCTTTGGATTGTCTGTGGACTTCAGTACTGAACATAATCGTTTTCCCATTCCGCTCTACAAAGTCAGCACTGATAGGAGCAGGCCAGTAGGTAGCCACCTAGGGTGCCACACATACTGAGAGAAGGAACAGCCACAAAGACCACTTTTTACAATTTTTAACACCAGAAAATCCTGTTTTCTATAGTGTGTTGTTATTTATTTTATAACAAATTCACTTGCATATGTTGAAATGAAGAATAAAAACCTGTACTGGACAGGAATCCACAAGAGGCCTCATTTTAAAACTTTGCCTGGGGCACACAAATGCTTTGGCCCCACTGCTTCTTTGAATTAACTATGCTTAATGATTTCTAAATATTTTACAAATATGCCCACATCATTTAGCACAGTAACACCTAATTGACCCAGAATGGTTAAGGATTGATGTAAACAAGTTTTTCAAAAAATTGATTTTTCCCCTTTAAAATCTCAAGCATATATATTTTAATTATTTAAATTATATGTACTTTCTAAATGCATTATCCCCTTATCTGTCCTTTTTTTCAAAGTAGAATTTATCTACTTTTATTTATCTTTACATCACATTTTCCACCCACTGCCTCCACATTGAACCCTCTGTTACAACAAAAACTAAAAAACAATTCAGCAATATGTCTGACCAAGAACAATAGACACAATGTTCTATCTGTGTGTGATGAAAAACCCCATCCAAAATTTAATCAAGAACATGGAGCTTTCTTAGGATAAGGACAGGAAATTTTATTCTCTTCCCTGGGGAGAAGAGGGCAGTCTTCCCCCTGACTGGTCATAAGGAAGAGGCGAGTTCCAAAAGGCAGAAGAAGAATTTATACCCTAAAGCAGTCAAATCCCCTCCCCCTTTCACCTCCCCCCCAGCTGTCCCTTCTCCCATTGGCTAAGGGGTGGGCTTAAGTCTCAGCTCGAAAATCTTCCCCAATGGCAAATAAGAAGGAAGCCCGACACTACCCCTCAGTGGCTGGGAGGTAGGCTTACAAAGAACAGGGAAATGGGAAATGGCCAAATCAAATGTACCTATCCTTATTTGGTAAACGCCAAAGTGAAGAAGGGAGGGACTAAAGTCACCAGCAAGGTTGGAGGTTGAAAAACCCTAAAGGGCTTAATGCTGATAAGGGCGTGGCCAACAAGGGTGGAAGTCAAAAGATTCCTGAATGGGCTTGCTGCTGATTTGACAGCAGAAGTGAAGGGGGAGAGGGGAGGAAAGGGTGAAGCCGAGTTAGAACTGACACCAATTTGTAAGACACATTCTGAGAAGTTTTCAGATTTTTACTCCCCAGTTACATCTGACTAGTCTCACACCTCTCTGCCACGAGGGAAGAGACATATTTTGTTACCCCTTCTCCAGATCCTTCACTGGTTTTTTAGTTACTCAATTCAACTTCCTTTTAGTGATTTGCTTTTCAATTACGTGGTTATAGCCATTATGGGTATTGTTTATTGTATATTTTACCCTGTATCAGTTAATATAAATCTTCCCATGTTTCTCTGAATTTCTCATGTTCACTACTTCTCATTTCCACTTCATGACATTCATACATCATCCTTTTTTTCAGCCATTCCCCAATCTATGGTTATATACTTTATTTCTAATTACTCACAACCACAAAGAGTAATACCATGGATATTTGGGCGTGTTTTAGATCTTTGTTTCTGTATTTGACTTCTCTCTCATATGCCTACAACAGAGATTTATGGGTTAAAGGGTATTCCATGCTTTATTAAACATAACATGGGGGACACAATTTAAGCTTTTCTTGATAATACTGGGTCATCATTATAAACATTGATTACAAAGATACAGCAATAATTCATATGTTCATAGAATCACTGAACATCAGGTCTGGAAGGTACCTCAGGGGCAGTTTAGCACAACCCAAAAAGAATCTTTTCCACAAGGTAATTAATAAGTGGTCATCTGATCTTTTCTTGAAGACTTATTTTTTTTTAATAAATAAGTTTATTTATTTATTTTCTTGTTTACATCATTCATTTCCATGTGATTTTGAGTTACAAATTTTCTCCCCATATTTCCCCTACCCAATGGCTCAAAACAGCCATCCAACTGTATAACCCTTCCCCCAGTCTGCTCTCTCCTATGTCCTCCCCCTCACTCCTCTGGCTTTGCAGTAGGGCAGGATGGATATGCCTACCACAGTGCCTGTATATCTTAATTCCCAGTTGGATGTAGTTAATAATAATAATAATATGTATATACATATATATTTTTAACATTTTATTATAGAACTTTAATTTCTAGATTCTTTCCCTTCCTCCCTCATCACCCACCCCCACTGGAAGGACAAGCAATTAAATCCAGGCTGTACATGTGTAATTACACAGAACATCTCCACAGTGGGCATATTGTGAGAGACTGATTATATGTCGCTCCTCTCTATCCTGCCCCCCCCTTGTTCTATTCTCTACCCTGTCCCTGTCCCTTTACAGAAGCGTGTACTTCCAGCAACCCTCCCCCATACCCTGCCCTCCCCTCTGTCATCCCACCTCTCATCCCCATCCCCCCTACTCTCCTGTGTGGCAAGATACCCAGTTTAGAGTTTATGTCATTCCTTCCCTAAGCCAAATTCAATGAGAATAAGGTTGACCCTTTCCCTTTTGAATTCCTGTTCTTCCCCTCCATTGTAACAACTATCTCTTGCCTCTTCTATATGAGACAATTAACCCCCTTCTGTCTCTCCCTGTCTCCTCTCATTCTAATCCTCTCCCACCTCAGAATTTCACCTTTTAGAGTATTGTCCCTTCATATTTAACTGATCCTGTGCCCTCTACATACTCATATATACACATACTCAGATATGTATATATAAACGTATATATAAACGTATATATACGTATATATAAACCCTCCCATATAGACAAAAGTGTATGTATACATATATATACATTTGTATTCCCTTCACCTATCCTCATACTGAGAAAAGTTTCATAAGGTACAATTATCATTTTTCCATGTTGGCATGTAAATAGTTCAACTTTGATAAGTTCCTTATGATTTCTTCTCCATGTTTACCTTCTCATGCTTCTTGTGTTTGAATGTCAAATTTTCTATTCAGTTCTGGTTTTTCCCTCAAGAATGCTTGAAAGTTCTCCACCTCAATGAATAACCATATTTTCCCCTGGAACATTATACTCAGTTTTTCTGGGTAGGTGATTCTTAGATTTAATCCTAGCTCCCTTGATCTCTGGAATATCATATTTCAGGCCCTTCAGTCCCTTAATGTAGAAGCTGCTAGATCCTGAGTTATCCTACTTATGTTTCCACAGTATTCAAATTGTTTCTTCTTGGCAGCTTGTAATATTTTCTCCTTG
>CM053582.1:269636135-269694033 GCA_028627135.1 Pseudochirops cupreus
TTCTTTTTCCATCTGGCAAATTTGACTTTTTAAGGCATTCTTCTCTTCATTGGCTTTTTTGGGCCTCTTTTGCCATTTGAGTTAATCTATTTTTTAAGGTGTTATTTTCTTCAGTCAGGTTGTTGACTCTCTTTTCATGATTTTTTTTGCATCATTCTCATTTCTCTTTCCAATTTTTCCTCCACTTCTCTCATTTGGTTTTCAAAATCATTCTTAAGCTGCTCTATGGCTTTTAGGCAGTCTTCATGTTTCTTGGAAGCTTTTGGTGTGGGAGTTCTGACTGTGTTGTCTTTCTCCCATTCCATGCTTTGATCCTTTTTGTCCCCAAAGAAGGAATCTAAAGTTCAGTTGCTCTTCTTACTTTGTTTCCTTTGCCTGCTCATGTTGCCAGTGAATTGCTTGATTTTTTAGCTCTGTAGAACTCTGCTTCCAGAGGGGAAAGCTCTGTCCCAAATTGCTGGGGTTTTCACAACCACTGGAGCTATTAGGAGGCCACTGTAGGCCCCACCAGCTTTGGCTCACTGAAAACATACCCCAGGACCACCACCCAAGACCACCATCTGGATCCAGGCCACTCAACACAAGAGCACTTAGCCTCTGAATGATCGCTTGGCCCTCCTGCAGTCTTCAGGCCAGGAGCTCTGAAGCAGCCACATGGAGGCAGCTGCAGGGCTGCTGTTTCTGCCGCTTCCTTGCCCTGGAGGCAGTTCAGGCCAGACTGCTTTTCTCCCCCAAATTTAGCTGAGTTCCACTGACCTTTCACTTAGTCCTTGTTTCTTATCGCTTGATAATTCTGGAAACTGCCACAGCTGTTGCTGATCGACTCTCCTGAAGGCTCCAGCTGCGGCTTGTCTTGGCTGCCTGGGGCCAAGCTGCGGCTTCAGGCCGGGCTGGTTTCAGCTCCCAGAATGCTGTGCTGAGTCCTTCCTGCCAAGCTGCCTTCAGTGGGAGATGTTTTTCTGTATTTTTGTCAGTTCTGGAGCCCTAAAATTTGTTTAGAGTCATATATTATGGGTATTTGAGGTGGCTATGTGGGAGCTGCAGAACCTTGTTGCTTTTATGCCTCCATCTTGGCTTCCCCCCCTCCCCCCGAAGACTTGTGAAGAAGGTGAACCCACTACCACTATAGAAAGCCCATTTCACTTTGGGAAAACTCTAATTATTATGAAGTTTTTCCTTACCTCAAGCCTAAATGTGCTTCTTTACAGCTTCCATGTATTGCTCCTTGTTCTGCCATCTGTCATAACAGAATAAGTTTAACTGGTCTTCCATGTAACAGGGTTTTAATAATATCTAAATTCAGTGTGGAGTTTAAAAAAAAGTTACATTGCATTGATTGTCAAGTCAACAGGCAAATATTAAGTGTCTGTGTCTATTATATTCCACGTATTGCAGTTAGCACAGAGAATACAAAGAAAGACAAAAACAGTCTCGGTCTTTAAGGTATTCACAATCTAATGGGGAAGGAAAGGAGGAGAAGGAACATAACATGCAAACAGCTACATACAAAACATAGTGAACAACAATCGTATCAACAGACTTTGCACTTCATGATTACTAAGTATTTTGTATACATAATTCCATTTGATGGTCACAAAAACTATGTGATGTATACATAGCACAAAATTATCATCTCTATCTTACATATGAGGAAACTGAGGTTCACAAAGGTTAAGCGACTTGTCCAGTGTTACTCAGAAGTAAGTGATGGAGGTGAAACCAAACCAAGGTCTTTAGAAGTCAAGCCAATCCAAGAAACATTTCTTAAGTGCCTACTGTGTGCCAGGCACTGTGTTAAGCACTGGGGATATGAACAATAGCATAGTCCCTGCCCTCAAGGAGCTTATAATCTGAATGGAGAGACAGTACACAAAAGGAATCAGGAAAGGGGAGGACACACCAAGGGGTATCTTGTTCCATGGAGTAGAAACCAGGGAGAGCAGCAGAGGCAAAATAGAATGAGCTAAGAGTCCAGTTTCTGCCCTCTTTAATGGAAGGCATTGGGAAGAATACTCTGCCCTCCAGCTCTCCAGCCAGAGGGGAGAGGAGACTGAGAGAAGGGAAGTCAATCAAGACTTGAGTTCGTCTCATGGTGCTGAGTTTAGAAGCAATGAGTTTCTCCTGGGAGAGGTCTCTTGTTCCTTGGAGCTGAAACCAGGTAGTGCAGAAGATGCAAAGTAGACATATTCACTGCCCTTCCTGTTTTGATGTGTTGTTTCAGTTAAAATCCCACCCTCTACTACAGTGGTTCTCAACCTGTGGGTCACAACCCCTTTGGAGGTCCAACGACCCTTTCACAGGAGTCACCTAAGACACCACTCCTCTATCCGTCTCCAGGCAGGTCTGCCCACATGCAGATACGCCCACATATGAGTATTAAAGGGTTGTGGCATTAGGAAGGTTGAGAACCACTGCTCTACAGGATGACTTTTCTGATTCTTCTTAATTCCAACTCCTTCCCTCTGTTAATTATTTCCAGTATGTCCTGTATGTATCATGTTTGTACATAATTGCTTGCTTGCTGCTATCTCTCCCATGACACTGTGACCTCCTTAAGAGCAAAGACTTTCTTTCTTCATAATTTATTTTTGGTTTTCAACATTCACATTTACAAGATTTTGAGTTCCAATTTTTTTCCCTCCTTCCTCAAGACAGCAAACAATCTGATATAGGCTATACTTATACAATCATATTAAACATATTTTCTCATTAGTCATGTTCTGAAAGAAGAATCAGAATAAAAGGGGAAAATCACAAGAAAGAGTAAACAAAAAAAGAAAGAAAGAAAATAGTGTGCTTCGATCTGCAATCAGATTCCAAAGTTCTTTCTCTGCATATGGATAGCATTTTCCAGCATGAGTCCCTTGGAATTATCTTCGATCATTGCATTGCTAAGAAGAGCTAAGTCTATCAAAATGGATCCTCGAACAATGTTGCTGTTACGGTGTATGATGATCTCCTGGTTCTGCTCAATTCACTCAGACTCAGTTCAAATAAGTCTTTCCAGGTTTTTCTGAAATCTGCCTGCTCATCATTTCTTATAGCACAATAGCATTCCATTCCATTCATATACCACACCTTGTTCATTCATTCTCCAACTGATGAGCATCCCCCAATTTCCAATTCTTTGCCACCACAAAAAGAGCTGGAAAGCAAGGACTTTCTTTTGCCTTTCTCAGCACAGTGCCCTGCATACAGTAGGCCCTTAATAAATGTTTAATGGGTTGGCTATTTCTTTTCTGTTCTGGACTGTGAGAGATATTACACCCAGATCTTACAGCAACTGTTTGCCCCTGCACTGAACAGTTCTGAATTGACATTCTCATTATCATTCTTTGGTTCTGTCCCTCCACTGCCAGCTATTACTTAAGGTTGTCATTATCCTCCCTGCCCTTTCTCTGTGTGCTAAGAAGTTATTATTTCTCTCTTGTATTAGTCACTAATTATTGAATCAGGACCAAGGTTGTTCCCTTTTTCTACTTCTCATTCAGAAATCAACCAGTGTGGGAAATCTTTCTTAAAGACTTCCCTAGACTTAAGATCTAATGAAACAGCAAAAGGAATTTTAAGTTTAAGCTAACAGGAGGATTCTTGATCATTGTGTTTACTCAGACAGGTCTGAAAAAATGTAGATTCTCCCTTTTGTCAAACAGTTGATATGAAAATTGATAAGTCTCTTTGACCAAGACTTGGGTCATCCTAGCAATGTACCTCAAGTCTCTCATTGTAATATAGCCACTTTCCATTATAATATTCATTTTCTCATTATTTGTTAACCAATCAGAGTTGATTGCCACCCTCAAGAACCTCTTCTCTTCAAGAACCACCCTCTTCCAAGGGCATATAAACTGTGAGCCCACTGTCACAAGTGGCAATCAAGAGTGCCACTGACCTCTTTTTATTAATAATCATGCTAACCTTATTGATAAAATGACTAAATTGCTCAGAAACTATGTCTCTAACTTTTCAAACATCAGTATGCTGCCATATTTTTATGCCTAAGGCAATAGACTTACAGGCTTTTCCATATCATTCCTATTAACTAAAGTGCATGGGCTTTGCAATAAATATTTTCTTCTCTGGCTTTTTGATAGTTTTTTTTTTATTCCAATTACTCCTAGCTTCCCAGATTTATCTTTTATAGTTACATTTGCCTAAAATCTTATCCTGGATAAATGGAGCATCACTATGCATAAGAGACCATTGTTCTCCAGAAAACTTTGGGAAAGAGAATGTATTCACTGAGAGAGGGTCACTGAAAGTGACTTGCAATGGGGCCAAGTACAGCCTATGTGGCTGAGGTACAGGCCCATGCCCCTATGTCGGAATTTTGAAAAGAGAGAATAGCTTAGTAGGAGCAAGAAAGAAAAGGATGGAGAATGCAAGAACAAAGACCCAAAATAACTGTGGCCCCACACCAGTGTGAGCTTCAAATCCCCAATCTGGAATTCATCTTAGTGTTCTTTCAATACAGTAGAGCAGCCCATTCAGGGGAAGGGGTCCTCTGGTTCCTGCCAATGACAGATTTGAGGATGTTGAAAGGCCTCATAATCCTTCTTTGAGGAACATGGTGGCTGAGGGTCAACTAAGGACTTAAGCTGAGAAGTAGGGCCCTGGGTAGATCTTACCTTCCATGGAGCAAAGGCTAAATTCCTAAAATGAGCAAAATTTCTATATTAATAAGTAAATTATTATCCTAATATTTTCCTAGCTTGGACTGGAATTGGATAAGACTCACCAAGCCCCAATCCATCAGGAATGAATGGATCATCATTGAATTTTTTAAAAAACAACACTTCTTGCTAACCCTTACTATATGCCAAGCACTGTGGCTATACAAATATAGCACTGGTGATGACAAGTACAAAAATTAAAGACAGTAACTTCCCTCGAGGAACTTACATTCTATTAAGGGAAATAACAGACATATTGGATAGGTGACCTGGAAGAAGTACTTTGGTTTATAAAATTACAGGGATACTAAGTGGTTCTATTGGGAAATAAATCAATATTTTCTATTCAGAAGCAATAGCAGATCTGACCCTGATTCATTGTTGCAGGTTGGGAGCAAGGCGGGGAAGGAATCAGCAATGACATTGTTGGTTGTTGTCCTTCATTCTCCAAGAGGACCAAAATGACATCACTATGCTAGAGTCAATTTCAGCGTGTTAGACTGTGACTGATCAGATCAATGTGAGCTCAGAATGCTCTACCACAGGTTGGGCACAAATAGTTCGTGTGAACATTTGGGATGGATTCTCCAAATCTGCACATCCTGCATTTCCTTTGAGCTGTCTCAATTCTACATTGCTCATAGAGCACAGCACCTTTTCTGATATGGGCACACCATGCTGAGTGGTCCTGTGCCAGTGTTTCCCATGTCACATAATCAATTCCAAAGTTCTTAAGAAAGACCTTGAGAGTGTCCCTGTATTGCTTCTTCTGACCACCATGTGAGTGCTTGTCCTGTGTAAGTTCTCCATAAAATAATATTAGACTGACTACCTAACTGAAGGTCTACAGAACCTTTGAGCTGACCTCATTGTTGTATGCCTGAACAGGAAACTGAATCACTTCCATTTGAATTGTCTTAGAAAGATTCTAAAGATCACCTGGCAGGACACCGAGGACACCAGACACTGAGGTCCTTACTCAAACAGCCAAGCATTCAAACTCTGCTTCAGGTAGCACAACTTTGATGGGCTGGCCACGTTGTTCAAATGCAAAAAGACTAATGATATTGTAGAAAACGTCGTGGAGGTGACTAAAGAAGTGGGAGTGAAGGAAAATATAGCTGGGGTTGTCCTGAAATTGTGCTCCAGGAGAAGCAGTCACCCTGCTGGAGAGCAGAGCTCCCCAGGCATGGGCTCTGGGGTGGGAAAAATAGTGGTGGTTTCTGGGGCTCTCTAGGTATTGGGAAAATTTAACAATGTAAAGGTTCCTGGTTGTTATTTTAAGTAAATTGATCTTTACTACCGATTTTAAGTCTGTTATTTGTTAACAACAGCTGGATCTGAAAAGGATAAGGAGTTGCCAGTGGGTGGGGACAAATGAGCCAAAAAGAATAGCTAGCTGGCACCTGGGGAGTAATTGGGAAAGCAGGTCCTAGGGAAGACTGCACACCCCTGTTACATATGCATACATAAACACATTCTAATGAGCTCTACACACATTCATTCAAGCCCATTGGCTCTTGCCAATCCCTCATTAAACTTATTTTCACCTCCTAATCGGCACACAGGATAAGTTTCGTTAATTAAATGTGTCAGTCAGCTTATTATGCATTCATTAAAAAAAAAACCAACAACAACAACACACCCCAAAGCCACACTCAACAAACCCCAAAAGCTAATTCTTTCATGTAGCTTATAGGCCGCGACAGTGACAGGCTCCAACCTGCGCTATTACCCTGAGTAAGTACGGCTGGAGTGAAAACAACAAGAAGAAGCCATTTTAGAAAATACTCCAAAGCATGACATTTGCTAATTAGACGCTGTCTTTGTATTTGTGTAGACGCCGAGGAAAAGATGCTATTTATCAGGGACACATATGAAGGATGAAACCAGTCGAGCCCAAACTGGCTGATGTAAGATTATTTATACTTGGTTCTGAGCTGCATCATGATATTATCTATTGGGGATGTGGGTGAAGGTAGCAGATTTACCTTTCTAATTCCATCTGGCTTAGGCAAATGTTTAAATGAGTTTAAATTCCCCAAGCACACATAAACTGAAGGCAGTGAGAATCAGCCCAGAAGCGTGTCTACTGGCTGTTTTTCAAGCATGTTGTATTAGACACATAAGGTCTGAAAATATGGAATGCACATCTCAGAATATGTATTGCCATGGTTTTCTTGCATTAGAATTCCATTATAACTGGGCTCACCATGACTTGGATTCAGACAGACCACATCCCCCACACCACAACTATTCTATCTTAACATCATTGTATTTCAGGTTTGCAAAGCCAGTTTGACATCGGCTGTTACATTCCCTTAGGTATTAATGATTCCTGTTTGATCAAGCTGCCAACAGGCAAAGAGTGGTACCTGGACCTCTTAATCCATAAAGGAGTGTCTTTACCAATGTGGCTAACGAAGTAAAAGAAATTAACTAAAGTAAGATTTTTTTTCCTATAAAAAGAATTCTGTATTATGATAGTTAAGCATAAATAGTAGAGGCACAGTGGAAAGACTTGGAGTAAAGGTAGATCTGAGTCTATCCAGTCTCAGAAATTTACCAGTTGTGTGACTCTGGGCAAGTCAAATAACCTCTATATCAATTTCCACATCTCTAAAATGGGGATAATAGAAGCTACCTCCCAGGATAGTTGTGAGAGAAAAAAAGGAGATAAAATTTGTAAAATGTTTCCCAATCATAAAACTTTATATAAGTGCTATCATTCAATATTAAATAACATTAGATGCAAGAATGATATGCTATGCAGAACAAATTTTTTTTAATTGTCAAGCATACATATAATCTATATCAAATTGCTTGCCTTCTCAAGTAGGGGGAAGGAAAGGGAGAGACAGAATTGGAAACTCAAAATTTAAAAAAACAAACAAATGTTGATTTACATGTAATTGAGAAAAAAATTAAAGGAAAAATGGTCGACAAACATTTACTAAGCCTATACTAGGGAGAGCTATGTGGTGCAGGAGATCCAGCACTGAGCTTGGAATCAGAAGACTCATCTTCCTGAGTTCAAATCCAGCCTCAGACACATACTAACTGTGTGACCTTGGGTAAGTCAATTAACCCTGTTTACCTCAGTTATTTCATCTATAAAATGGGCTGGAGAAAGAAATGGCAAACCACTCCAGTATCTTTGCCAAGAAAACCCAAATGGGGTCACAAAAAATGACTGAACAACAACAAAGGGATTCTATGTGCCAGGCACTGTGCTAAGTCCTAATACTTCTAACTTACAAAATGCACCTTCTTCAAATCAACAGTTTCCCAGGCTAAAGTTTCCTGGTTTTTATACTAGCAAGGAAGTCATCCAACCGAACCCCCACATACCTCCATTCTGATCAATAGCCCTTTTCAAACATGGCTGATCCCTTAAGTAACAGTGGAAGACCCTCTGCAATGATTTCTCTGCAACAGCCATGGAGTAAAAGTTTGATAGAACACGGTTAACCTACAAAGAGAGGGGTTAGTCTAATTTCTCAACCCCAGTACTAGAAAGGGGGCACATCTGAGCAGAGAAAGTTCTCCATAAACTCATAGACTTTCCAAGTTAGAAGGAACCTAGAGAACATCTACTCCAACTTATTTATTTTACAGATGGGGAAACTAAGACCCAGAGGGCAAGAGGATTGCCCAACCTCTAACAGGTCATAAGTAAGAGCCAGGTCTCTGGAGGGGTGGGGGGAAGGGGGTTCCAGTTCCCAACCCAATGTATTTTCCATGATTTCACATGGACTTTGCATTGGTCATGCCTTCTGTCATGCCATCTTCCCAAGTTATATTTAGACACATATGCAGTGTCTACACAATATGAAGTATTAGGTAGAAAGGCTAGAGTGGAATGTGAACTTGAGTGAGGAGCAATCAGGACACCTGAATTGTTTCTCATCCTGGACCTGCTCCTATCCAGCTGTGTGACCTTGGATAAATCTCTTAGCTTCTCTGGGTCTCATTTTCTCTGTTGGTTTGTTTTGGGTTTTGTTTTGTTGCTAGGCAATTGGAGTTAAGTGACTTGCCCAGGGTCACACAGCAAGTATATTCAAGGGTTCTTAACCTTTTTTGTGTGTCATGGACCCCTTAAGCAATGTAGTAAAGCCTCCAGAACCCTCCTCAGAATAGTGTTTTTTTAAATGCATAAGATAAATACATAATTACAAAAAATAATTATATTGAAATACAGTTATTAAAATAAATATATATATTTTAAGTTTATGGGCCTCAGGTTACAAATCCTTCTATGAGATGATTTCCAATGTCCATTTTAGCTCCAAACTCTCTTGTCCTAGAATTGTAGGATTTGATGAAAAACTGTCAAGTCCAGCATTTTCAGTCATCTTAACAACAGAATTGAATTGACCACATGGCCAAGCCCACTGGCTTTGTTGCTGCCAGTTGTTAAAATGGCCAAAAACGTTGATTTAATCAAATTACAGTTGCCAAGTACAGACACAATGGTGGCTGAGAATTGCCATGGAAAACCTGTCAACAGAAGCTATCAGACTCCGGGGCAGGCGTCAAGGCGGCAGTCTCACCCCATCTGCTATTCTTTCTGACAGTCTCATCACCCTCTGCTTGGAGGGCCAAGAGGTAAAAAAAAAAGAAGGAGCCAATGAGCCAGATGGGAACTTGGGCACACTGGCAACTCTAGAGGAGGAAGAAAAGCTGGACTGGCACAGCAGAGGTGGCCTAGGTCACTGCAGCTTCTCGTCCAAGAGGGGGAAATGAGGAGGGAGGGATTGGGATCAGCTCCAGGACTCCAGACTGTGCTGAATAGCAAAGAGGAAATGGGAGTCAAGAACCCAGATCACTAACTGGATTACCTCTGTGGACCTTCTCCCGGCCCCCCCCCCCCAATTTACTTTACATTTATGTTAAAATTCTTTAAAAAAACTATTTTATGGAGAACTCACACAAGGCAAGATGCTCACACAAGGTCAGAAGAAGCAATACAAGGACACTCTCAAGGTCTCTCTGAAAAACTTTGGAATCAATTGTGCCTCGTGGGAGACACTGGTGAAGGACCACCCAGCATGACATGTCTGTGTCAAAGAAGGCTCTGTGCTCTATAGGCAAAGCAGAATTGCAGTAGCTCAAAAGAAACAGGAGATGGACAAATTTAAAGAATCCACCCCAAATATTCACATGGACTTTTTATGTCTGACCTGTGGCAGAGCATTCCAAGCTCGTATTGGTCTAATTAGCCACAGCCAGAAACACTGTACCTTGATTTCAACACAATGATGTCATTGCGGTCCTATTCTAGCACAAAGGACAACAACTAACCAATGGACATCTATATCATGTATAGTGTCTATTTCGTTTTCTGTGTGCAAAGTATTCTCCCACCTCCCATCCCCTGCAGAAAATGAAATCTCTGCTAGGGCAACAACTGTTGTGTTTTATCTCAATCCCCAGCACATGTTACAGTGGCTGATACATTGTAGGTTCTTAGTAAATGTTCATTGATTGATGGATACAGGAATGCTCTGAGCAAAGTCCTAAGGATTGTCCATTTAAAGAATTTGGAGGATTAAAAGGGAAATGAGGCACACGTATTTAAGACAATAATAGTAACTGACTTACAGCATTCTAAGCTTTGCAAAATGATTTACACACCTCATCTCAGTTGATCCTTGTCATCCCAACAGTTCAGGTGAAATATAAGGAGGGCTTGAACATTGGTGGAGGCTCTGTGCTATGAGCTGAGAGAAGGGGACAGATGTTTTGGAGGTAAAATCAGACAAGATTGAAAAATTATGGTCCCTTCAGTGCTTAGTTGAGGTGAAGAGTACATAAAAAGAGGTGAGCTGTGGAAAAAGTGCTCTTAAGCAGCATTTGTTAAATTTGTTTAGGGGAAGAATAGGGATAACTTTTATAGAAAATTCTGCTTTGGATTCTTTCTAACTGGAGTTGCCTTCTTCCCAAATGTCCAGATTTAACCAAGCATGATTACAAGTGTTTTGGTTTTTAAGGTGGTGGAGGTGAGGGAAGCAAGCAAGAAAAAATAAAAATAAGCAGAAAGAATTGTTCTCTAGGGGTTGCATTGAACCTAATATAGCACGTAGAGGTCTTTCCAATGCTCCTCCACAAGTCTCACATCAATCTATACAGTCCGTGCATCCTACAGCCCCTCTCTGCCATGAGACAGGCTGTCCTTCTGTGCTTGGGGCTTTTTTTGCACCAGTCTGGAGGAAGGAGTGAGCAGACACTTGCTCCACACTTCTCACTCACTGTCTTCTCTTATTCCATAGCCAATCACACCAATGACCCCACTATGGACGGATTTATTTCCTAAACTGCCACCTTTCTTCCCAAGACTTTTCCAAGGTTGCAGCAGGAGCCTGAAGCATACCACTACCCACACCCTCCAGCGTCTCTTTCTTCTACTAGGGAGGACCATCTCAATTATTTCTGACCTGACTGACCAGACTCCAACCCAAAGAGACAGAACTGCTGTCTGTTTGACGTGACAAAAGTCCTTTTTAGAAGACCCAATAATTTCACTGAAGTTCTAAATTCACCAACAGCTCCCAGAACAGGATGAGTGACCTGTGACATGCATATTGAAGATGACAAGCAGATTGAATGACAGAGCTGACAAGCCTATCAGGAGAGGCTTCCCATTCTCTTTTCTTCCCACTCACCCCCCATATGTTTCCTCTCTCACTGAGCTGGCTAACTATAAGCTGATGAATTTGACTTTAATTCTTGAAAGAATTCAAGAACATGTTATTAAAAGGATAGTTTGTGGAATATTAGAAAAGGAGACTGTGAGTAGTCAGCAATTCCCTACATACTCACACTCCTATACATATTTTCCCAAGAACAGTTTAGAACCTTCACATACTACCTTTGCCCTAGAATATATACTCTCTATACCAGCCATTAACTCTTGGAACCCAAAACAATGAACCAATCTTCTGAATATGTCTTTGGAATATAACATTGACTATGACACTAGTTTAGTGTTTTAGGGTCTTTTGAAATAATGGTCATAATGGACTCCTAAAGGAAAAGATCATGTCTTCAAAAGCCACCCAGTCCCTGAATTTTCCCACACATTTCATCAGCCCAGATCACTGTGTCTCGCTCAAGGCATCTGGCCCACCCCAGCCCACATAGATACTTAAAATAGTCTTTTCACAATCTTCTTTACCCATCCCAGACTACTTTGTTCCTTTCACTATTGTACCTGCCCACACCAGGCTCTTTACCACTCCTTAATCTCTTCCAGATCTTTTCACTGTCCTTTTCTTATATATAAATATCAATCTCCCCCCATCCCCCGAGGTTTATAGATTCGCTAGAAATCTCACCTGCTCTATCAGTGTTGCAATAAACATGCCACTTTGCCTGGAAGAAGGTTTGAGTGTGTGAATTCTTTCCAGGCAGGACCTCCCCCCATAACCTGACATTTTGGGGTTTCCAGCAACCTGAACTACATCATCAGGGTTCCCAGCAACCCCAAACTATATCAGTCCCATATGTTCCAGGTTAAAAGACCTAGTGGATCATGAGGTAGAGAGGACTGAAAAAGTCATCTATTGATTCAACCATTTGTCCAGCTACATTACAACCAGGCAGATTCCTGCTACCATCACTTTTCCCATCACCATGCTTACCTCTAAATGCCGAAGTCCTGGTCAAAAACTGGTAAATGGAAGTAGGGAAACCCAAGTCTTTGTACTACAATTAACTAGAAGAACCAGAAATGTAAGAATACCTTGAAGGACCAAGCTGCATCAACTGATAACAGTGTATTTTTTTAATCCATAAAATGAAAACTTTCATTTCAAAGCAAAATGATAACATCTGGCTAATTATTTTCATTTAAAGTAAATTTGCATAGATAGGAGAAATTATATTGTTATAAAAAATTAGATCAATCTAAACAATCTGGTGGGAAGAACAATGAATTTGGAGTTACGGGACCGGGGTTTGAATCTTGGCTTTGTAACTTGGGATAGAAATTTGGGCAAGTCATTCCCCTGGTTGGTGTACAATGATCTTATCTTTTACCTGAACAAAAATCCTATCTACCACATTCTGTCATCCTTTTTGAAGACATTCATTGAGGAAGAATCTACCATTTGAAGGCAGTCCATTCCACTTTTGGTGAGCTCTAATAGTTGTGAAATTTGTCTTTATCTCAAGTCTAAATTAGCCTCTCTGTAATTTCCACCCATTGTTTTTAATTCTGCTCTCCGGGCCTAAGCAGAATGACTGTAGTCCCTCTTCTACCTGCTAAAATCTTTAAATGCTTTAAAACAGTTATCAAATTATTCCTAACTCTCCTATTCTTCAGGCTAAATATGTTCCATTCCTTCAGCTGACCCTGTTATAGAATGATCTTAAAACCCTTTGACCTTCTTGGTCATCTTCATATGGACACACTCCAGTTTATCAATACCCCTTCTAAAATGTGGTACCCAGAAGTGAACCTATTAATTTGTTTAGGATATGACCAAGGCAAAATAAATATGGCAAGACTTCCCTACTTCTTTCTCAATCCCTATTAATTATATTTCCTTCTCTTTGTTGATTATGGATGAACTGTATGTAACTTGTTTGTACATAATTGCTTATATGTTGTTTCCCCCATTAGACTGCCAGCTCCATAAGGGCATGAATTGTCTTTTGCTTTTTGCTGTATCCCCATTGCTTAGCATACTGTCTAGGGCATTACAGGCATTTAGTAAATGTTTACTGACTGACTCACTACTAGACAGATACACTCTCTAAATATAGTATCTGATTGCATTGACT
The DNA here is from genome assembly GCA_028627135.1 of Pseudochirops cupreus. Taxonomy (NCBI): domain Eukaryota; kingdom Metazoa; phylum Chordata; class Mammalia; order Diprotodontia; family Pseudocheiridae; genus Pseudochirops; species Pseudochirops cupreus. The sequence continues at coordinate 269,649,596 of CM053582.1, forward strand.
TTTTAGGCTATGGTATCACATAATTGACACTTATTCAGCTTGAAGCCCATCAAGACCTCCAGATCTTTTTCAAAAGAACTGCTATTTAGTCATGCCTCTCCTATCTTATATTTAAGTGTAAGATTTCATACTTTATTTCTTTCAAATTCCATCCTATAAGATAGGGCTTAACATCCTAGCCTGGTAAGATCTTTTTGAACTCTGACTCCGTCATTCAGTGTATTAGTTATCCACCCTCAACCTTGTGTTATTTGCTCAGTTGATAAGCACATACTATAGAGAATTTTCAAAGTAATTGATAAAAGTTTAAACAGTACTCTGCAAAGAAGAGCAAAAAGGAGAGTTTTCAGATGCCTATGTGAGGAGGTAGAAGATCAAGGTAACTGTGCTTTGACAAAGAGGGTTTCCTTTTCCCTTAGGACTGGACAAAAAGAGAAGTGAATGATAAAACCAAGAGGTTTAGAGGGGTGGATAAGATAAGCTGAGGGAGGATGCATTAGATGGACTCACTCTTTTGATCAAAGTAGGATATGTGAGCATCTGCTGAGGGCAAGAAAGAAGGCAGCTAGTCCTGTGGGCTTGAAGAAACGAGATTTGGAACACTTCGTGGGAAATGTTTTAGAGCATCAGTGAGAGATGAATGAAAGGATTGCCATGCAGCAGTGAGAGCCAAATTGATATTAGATAACATAAATGTGTAATGGACAAAGTCAGCATAGTTTTTTGATTTCCTCTAGCAGTGTTTGGTAAACTTGGAATAGGAGCAGGGGAGTTAAATGGAAGGAGTAATCCAAAATTGAGGGCTAGCAGGATAAAGACTGTGGAAGAGCAAAAAGGGGCAAAGCAAAGAATGACTGGCCATTTTCCAACTGTTCCATAGGACAACATACACTCTGAGTGTTTTTAAAAATATAATCATGTGCTTATCCTTTGTAAGGATTTTGTTTTTATTTTCCAAGGGGAAGGGGAGGTGGGAAGAAAAAAAATACTTGATAATTGGAAATAAAAATGTAATCATATGCTTTATAAACAAGAGTTAGTGAGTCAATTTGGTTAAACTCACTTGTCAGAGGGAAAAAGAACAATTTAGAGGAAATGAATATTTCAGCCAGATTTTGAAGGAGGTGGTGGATATGGGCAGTTAGAGAACAGCATGAGCAAAAACATGGGGGTGAGAAGGAACAAGATATCTGGCATATGGGGAATGATCAGGAACAGCCTAGCTGGAGTAGAATCATGTTAGCAAATAACACCAGATGATTAATGAGCTTACTGCCCTATGGGGACCCAGGCATCATAGGATTCTGGATCTTGATGCTCCATAGCTTTGGTCCTCTCCCAGTCAGGGCAGGAATAAAGTGAAACAAGGAGAGAGAAAGAGAGTATGGGGATGCAAAACTATAACATCAATATCCATCCCCTGACAGAACCACTTGGTCAAAGGATATGAACACCTTTTTGAAAAATTAATTGAAAATTATAAATGACCATTTAAAAAGAAGCCGCCAGCTTACTCTTCATTCTTGTCATACCCTCCAGTTCCTTCTGCCCCTTAATCTAGCAAGCCATCACTCCTGCTCTAGCTTCTCTTCCTTTCTTTCCTATATTGGCCATATAGTTTGTCAGTTCAAATTCATACCAGTCTTTATTCTTGAATTCTTTTCTCTCTCATCCTCTCACTTCTCCTGCCTTGAAAAGCACATGGCTGGACTTCCTCTACAATGTACCCCATCTAATCCTACTTACCTACTGCTGGCCAGTGTTAAAGGAGTCACACAACATGTTGAGTGAGTCCATTACAGGTTTATGTTATCCAGTCTCAACTGTTTCATGAATTACCATGACTGAAGTATTAATAATCAAGTGGTCATTCTACGAGAGGTGAGCAGAGAGTGCCAAGAAACACGTAGTTTAGAGCACCTCTAAATTTGAATTGGTATTGCTGACATTCTAAATGTGAAATGATTGCTCAGGGATCAATGAGTGGACACAAACCCTGTCAGTCTTGACATTCTTGGTTTAAATAAGGGGTCTATGGTCTCCATAATAAATGGAGAATCATCAGTCTTGTTATAAACAAAACCAGAAGGAATAAACAAGTTCCAGTGAAATGGAACAATGAGTCACAGGTACCACTTGAAGAGGCCAAGAAAGAGTTATCTTGGTTTATTGCACATCCAAAGGCAACAAAAAACATCACTTCTCAGAATATTTGGTCATCTGGATTTAAAATAATAATGATAAAATCTGCAGAAAGGCCACCATGAAAACAAGTGCAATTTAGGTAACAACAGTGATTGCTGAGGATAAAGAAGGAGAGAAATTTTAGGAAGAAATGGAAATGACCCTTCAAATGAAATCAATATATGTTGTGACAGTGACTTCAATGCAAAGACAGAAAAATATGGTTCAGAAAAAAGTAATGAGCAAAATCAACAACTTGCAGATTACATAGAAACATTATGCATTTTTTTTAAAAAAAGAATTGGTATGCACTAGATGTGGCAAGTATCAAATAGCATCATGAAAATGAATTAGATTATATTTTACAAGACAGGAAAAGACTTGTTAATAAGGTGGAAGTTATCCCTGAATCAGCTGTCTGTATACAGTCAGACCACTGACTTGTCAGGGCAAAGATCAGAATTAACAAAAAGAAAAAAGAAAGAATAATCATGGGAAAAAATATAGCATACAACCGAAACTTAAGCCTGAACTATTTAAATAAGCAATTAGCAATGAAAAATGGGAAATGGACAACAGAAATTACATCAGTACCAATTATAATAATTTTATACAGAAATTTACTGATATAAATCTATTGCCATAACAAGAACAAAAGAACTCAGAAAGCGCCTTAGTCAGCAAACATTTTTACTTCCTTGCCAAGTGGAGACAGAAGCCAAAGGCAACACTGGTTTAGAATATAAACTCACTTATAAAATCTTACAAAGAAGGATGATGGACAATTATGAGCAGTATTATTTTACAAAGTAGGAAAAAAAAAGCAATGGAGGATAAAACAAGTTTAAAGAAAGTTTGGGAAGAGATCCAGTTAATCAAAGGCATCCCAAGGACAAAAATGTCAGGAAAATAAACAGAAGAAAATGGAAGAGATCTATAAAGATTACTTTGAGAAGTTGCTTTTACCCTCAAGGAGTGTGGAACTTGGTCCCTAACAACACAGTCTTGCATGGACCATTAGGGGAGACAGAAATCTCATTAAAGAGAACAAACACAAGAAAAGCAGCCAGATGGAACAGAGTGTATATGGAGGGAATTTCTGCTGGAGAAAATACAATGGGAAGGAGCCGGGGGGAGCAAAATGGAAAGTATTTGAAGAAGTGAAAAATGTCAGTCTTAGAAAAACATGGGACCTTATTAATTATTCCTTTTCTTATTGATGTTCTTCTACCTAGGATTCCATGATACCACTTTATCTTGGGTCTCCTACCTGCCTGGTCACTGCTTTTTCTTCTCTTTTGCTGGAGACCTTCATCAAGGTCTGTTAACCATGGGTGTACTCTCAGGGTGTGTCCTGGGCCCTCTTTTCCCTTTATACTATTTTTTTCTTGTTGATCTCATCAGTTCCCATCGATTCAATTACTATCTCTATGCGGATGATTCTCAGATTTACTGCATCTGTAACCTCTCTCCTGACCTCCAACCATCTCCTTCTCCAACTACTTAATGGACATCTTGAACTAGATGACCCATTGACATCTTAAGAATTGGCAGCTAGATGACAGAGAACTGTATAGTGCACACTGAGTCTGAAATAAGAAAGACCTGAGTTCAAATCCAACCTCAGACACTTACTAGCTGGGTGACCCTATGACCTAACCTCTACCTGTCTCAGTTTCCTCAACTATAAAATGGTGATAATAATACCACCTACCTCACAGATTTGTTCTAAGGTTCAAATAAGATAATATTTGTAAAGCTCTTAGTACAGTGCCTAGGACATAGTAGGAGCTTAATACTTGCTTTTTTCTTTCAACATATCCAAAATTGAACTTATCATGTTTTCCCCAAAACCCTCCCCTCTTCCTCTGTGGAAGGTATCAATATCTTCCCAATCCCCCCAATCTCACAAACTAGATATTATTTTCAACTGATTCTCTCATCCAATCAATTGCCAAGTTCCTTCTTTCCTACTTTTATCACATCTCTCATACATGCCCCCTTCTCTTTTCTGATACTACTACTCAATTGGAGTCAGTCTTTATCATTTCATGCCTGGACTATTGCAATAACCCAATGGATGGTCTCTCTGCTTCAAGTTTCTCCCCACTCCAGTCCATCTTCCACTCAACTGTCCAATTGATCTTCCTAAAATGCGAGTAATACAATGTCACCCCCCTACTCAATAAACTCCAGTGGCTCCCTATCACCAACAGAATCAAATATAAAATCCTCTCATTGCCATGCAAAGCCCTTCATAACCTGGCACCCTTATCCCTTTCCAGTCTCATAGATTACTTCACACACACTCCTTTCTCTCCCCTCTTACACTCTGTAATGCACCCACACTGAGCTTCTCACTATTTCTCAAATAAGACACCCATCTCCCAACTGCAGACATTTTCACTACCTATCTCTCCCCCACTCCCATGCCTGGTATTCTCTTCTTCCTTTTTTCCTCCTCCTGGCTTCCTTGACTTTCCTTCAAGGTCCAGCTAAAATTCTACCTTCTACAAGGAGGTTCCCTGATCCCCTTTAATGCTAATGCCTTCCCTCTGCTGATTATTTCCAATTTATCCTTTATGAGGCTTATTTGTACATAATCATTTACATGCTGCTTCTCCCATTACATTGTGAGCCCTTTGAGAGCAAGGCTTATCATTTGCCTCTCTTTGTAACCCCAGCACTTAGTACAGTGCGTGACATACAGTAGTGGCTTAATTAATGCTTGCTTGTTGATTTGATCCCTAGAAAAGTAACTGAGAAAACTAAGAACTACTAGCTTGTATGCCTACCATCAAACCTACAAAAAATCTTTGAGATTCACCTATACATGAATAAGGGGATCCTAAATGAAAGTATTAATCAGGGGAAATGCAGGCTTTCACAAACAATAGACAGCAACAGGTGACATCTTTATCATTTTGCAATTGGCTATAAGATGTGGAAAACATAAGATTGCATTGTGCCTATTGCTTCTTGATTGTGAAAAGGCATTTCATTTGTTAGTGTTTGAAAACACTATCTTAGAGGCTCTTTTCTTTCCCATCCATTCATCAAAATCACTAAAGATTCCTTAAAAGAGCTAACAACAAAAATAATCCTATTCAACAACCCTTTGATTATAAACCAGGAAAGGCATAAAATGGGGAGAAGTACACTTAATAAAGGCGCTCACCACTGGAGATGGAAGAGATCCAATGCAGAGTCCAAGTGGAAAAGGGATCCCCTAGGAATGGTGAGGTCCTCCAGACATGACTGTTTGTGGATAACATTGTAGTATGCGGTGGCAGCTAGGTGGCACAGTGAATAGAGCAGCAGCTCTGGAGTCAGGAAGATCTGAGTTCAAATTTGACCTGAAACACTAGCTTTGTGAACCTGGGCAAGTCACTTTTACTTCTTTCACTATATATCAGTTCATGTATATTCTTTCCATGCTTCTCTCATGTTTGTCATTTCTTATTGCACAATAATATTCCATTGCATTCATATATACGACCTGTGGGTAGAGGGGTGAATTGGTTCAGCCATTCTGGATATTGATTTGAAAGTGACCAGACTGATTATGTTCTTAAACAAAGTGGTCCCAAAGCTTGGTGTAAATACCAAGGAGGTCAAAGGCAGAAACAAAGGTCAATGTATAATAAAATGTTCATGACCTCAAACTCTGTGGTAGCAAAGAACTGGAAACAAAGTTCGTATCATTCAGTTGGGGCTAAAACAGTGATACTGAATATGAATGGAATGAAATATTATTAAGTAATAAGAAATGACAAATATAAGAAGTTCAGAGGAACATGGGAAGAATTTATATGACCTGATACAGAGTAAAATAATCACTCAAAAGAACAGTATACACCATGAAAACAATAATGTGAACAAAATATAATCGAAAGGGAACAGAACTCAGAGAAATGAAATACAAGTGAAGGTCCCAAAGAACGGATAATGAAGCGTTCCTATCGCCTCAGAGCAGAAAGGCTGGAAAATACTAGCAAAAAAGTTGGTATATATGTTCAGATACTGTCACTCTATTGAGGTTTTGTTTTGTTTTGTTTTGTTGTTTTGCTTAATTGTATTTCTTTGTCACAAGGGAGGGTTATTGGGGGGTACACTGGGAGAGGATCATTGCAACAGTTCACTGCTAAGTCTCCAAGGGGCTATTTTGTGAAAAATCCAAGTTACAGTAGAATAAGACCCAGGAATTCTAGACTCCCAGGGATGCTGCTAAATTCCCCAGACAGGAGGACTCCAACTATAGAAGAAACAGAGAGGTGGGAGGGGTTGGGATGAGAGGTTCAGGATGCTGGCCCCAATAGAAAGTAGTTAGCCAGAGCTACTATGCACAATCCTTTGTCAATCCTGGCTGTTTATACTTCCTTTATCTCTAAGGAAACCAAATTAAAAATATACCATTGGGGCCCTAATTGATCCCAAATTAACATTTCAGAATAAGAAAAGCAAACCATTTAATTAACACATAAAATCACCATAATCAGAACTAATTCACTATTGCCATGACTAACAGTTACAAGACACTGAAACCCTGAGAGTGCTGGGTTCCCTCATGATACAACTGAGAGATGTGTGTTTGCAAATGCATATTTGTGCATTAATTAAAGCTCAGGTGGGACCTCCACATTTGGGCTTTATGCTCAAATCTCTCTCCTCTTTTGGTTTCCATGACACTGAATTATCTTAGTTCCCCTCTTACTTCCTCTTCTGATTCTTCCTCCCCCTACCTGTTCCTCAAAGTTTAATCCAGAGGCTTCCTCTCTCTCTTCTATGTCTGTCTGTCTCTCTCCCTTTTCCACACTTCCACAGCTTCAACAGTCCCCCATTTGTGAATGACTTCCAACTCTCTCTCCAACCACAGGTGCTTATTTGAGAAGCAGCTACCCCTCCAACTACCTATGGGAGCTCTTCATCTGAAAGTTCCATTGGAACTCCAAACTCAATATATTAAAGCATATTCAAAAACAACTCATCTTCTTCCCCATAGTACTGATCTTCCTCCTAATTTCATGATTTCTGTTAATGGTACTGCCATTGGTTCTGTTACCTAGACTCAAAATCATTTTTTTCAGTTTTCTCTTTCTCTTTCCTTTTCTCCTTCCCTCATGCTCTATTGATTCTGTCTTCCCAATGTCTCCCTTATCACTTTCTTCCTGCTTATTCTCATTGCTAATTCCTTAGTTCAAGCTCTCATTACCATTTCCCCTACTATTACTATATTTTCCTCACTGGCCTCCTCCCCTCCACTCTTTCCCAATTCTTCCAATAATCCATGATAAGATTAATTTTCCTGTAGCACTTTTCTCTTATCACTCTGGGTTCAAAAATATTTGAATATTTACTGCTTATCAAATAAGCCCCTTCCCAATGTGGCCCAAAGTCCCCTTTCCAGCCAAATGTACCACTACTTCCCCAAATATCCTTTGTGTTCATCTCAAATGGACTATTCTTCATCGAGATTGTGGATCATGCCCTGAGTTTTACCATTTCAATGTCTCTACAATTCTTTCCACCTTGCATGCCTCCTCTCTCTCCAGGACTCGCCTAGTTGATATCCTGCGCATAATTCAAGGCACAGTTCAAATGTCCCTTTTTCCTCCCTCCCAACTTGATTTTGTCACCCTCCCCTCTGAAATCTCTGAAACACTTGATACCACTTTACAGCATTTATCAAATATTGCTTATTGTTATGTAATATATTTGGATATATGTCTTATCAGTGCAGTGAAAAGAGGACTAGATTTGGAGCCATAGGACCTGGGTTCAAATGTGAGCTCTGCCCCTTATACTGAAACAATATTGGGCAGAGCACTTGCCCTCCCTGGATCTCAGTTTCTTCATTTATAAAATGAAGGTGTTAAATTAAATGATCTTGGGATAAAGCCAAGATGGAGGAGTAAAAGCAGGAACTTACTTAAGCTCCCGCATCAACCACCTCCAATGCCTGTAAAATAAGACTCTAAACAAATTTTAGAGCTACAGAACCCACAAAGTGACAGAGAGAAACAAATCTCCCACTGAAGGCAGTCCAGCAGGCAGACAGGAAGGGTCTATTACACTGGGCTGGGGGATGAGCAGTCTTATGTGAGCCATGATGGCCCAGACCTGGCATGGCCCTGACCAGCAGCACAGACCTGCCAGAGCAGACTTCAGGAGAGTGAATCACCTGCAGATGTGGCAATTTCCAGACTTCTCAACCCATAAACACCAAAGAGAAAGTAAAAGGTCAGTAGGGAACTCTGTTGGAACTGGGAGACAGAAAAGCATGGTCCAGCCCCTGCCCCTGGGGTGAAAGGTGGTGGAGGTGTGGCAACTGCAGCTGCTGCCTGATGGCTGCCTTCAGAGTTCCTGGCCTGGCCTACAGATCATAGGAGGACCAAGTGACCATTCAGAAGGTAATCACTCTTGCTTTGACGCGCTTAGATCTAGGTCGCAGTCTTGGGTGGTGGTCCTGGGGTGAAGAATGCCAGTGTGCCAGAGTTTGTCATGGCTGTAGAGAGGGTGCCCTCCTCATAGCTCTGACAACATTTGTGAAAACCCCAGAAATTTGGGGCACAGCTCTCTCCACTCTGGAAGCAGAGTTCTACTGTGGCAAAGAACTTGAAAGTCAGTAAGCAGAAAAAGTGCAATCAGACCATAGAATCCCTTTTTTGGGGACAAAAAGGATCAAAACATGGAACCAGAAGAAGACAATAAAGTCAAAACTCTTGCATCAAAAGCTTCCAAGAAAAATATGAATTGGTTACAGGCCATGGAGGAGCTCAAAAATGATTTTGAGAATCAAGTAAGAGAAGTGGAGGAAAAATTGGGAAGAGAAATTAGAATGAAGCAAGAAAATCATGAAAAGTGAGTCAATAGTCCGTTAAAGGAGACCCAAAAAATACTGAAGAAAATAACACCATAAAAAATAGACTAACTCAAATGGCAAAAGAGGCCCAAAAGACCAATGAGGAGAAGAATGCCTTAAAAAGCTAGATTTGCCAGATGGAAAAGGAATTTCAGAAACTCACTGAAGAGAATCATTCCTTCAAAATTGGATTGGAGCAAATGGAAGCTAATGACTTTATGAGAAATCAAGATATTATAAAATAGATCCAAACAAATGAAAAAATAGAAGGCAATGTGAAATTTCTCATTGGAAAAACCACCGACCTGGAAAATAGATCCAGGAGAGGTAATTTAGAAATTATTGGACTACTTGAAAGCCATGATCAAAAAAAGAGCCTAAAAATCATCCTTCAAGAAATTCTCAAGGAAAATTGCCCTGATATTCTAAAACCAGAGGGCAAAATAGAAATTGAAAGAATTTACTGATTGCCTCTTGAAAAATCCCAAAAAGAAAACTCCTAGGAATATCATAGCCAAATTCCAGAGTTCCTAGGTCATGGAGAAAATATTACAAGCTGTCAGGAAGAAACAATTTGAGTATTGTGGAAACACAATTAGGATAACACAAGATCTAGCAGTATCTACATTAAGTGATTGAAGAGCTTGGAATATGATATTCTGGAGGTCAAAGGAGCTGGGATTAAAACCAAGAATCACCTACCCAGCAAAAGTGAGTATAATGCTTTGGGGGAAATATGGTCATTTAATGAAATAGAGAACTTTCAAGTATTCTTGATGAAAAAAACAGAGCTGAACAGAAAATTTGACTTTCAAATACAAGAAGCAAAAGAAGCATGAGAAGGTAAACCTGAAAAAAAAATCATAAGGAACTTATTAAAGTTAAACTATTTTTATTCCTACCTAGAAACTGTCATTCATGAGACTTTTCTCAGTATGAGGATGGTTGAAGGGAATATATATGTTTATGTGTATGGATATATATATATATGTGTGTGTGTGTGTGTGTGTGTGTATACATACATACACACACATATATATGTATGTATAGGAGGGTGTATGTGAAATACATATGTGAATGTATGTAAAAGTGTGTACATGTATACATGGAGGGCACAGGATCAGTTGAATAGGAAGGGATGATATCTAAAAAATAAAATTAAGAGGTGAGAGAGGAATATAATGAGAGAAGGAGAAAGGGAGAGATAGAATAGGGTAAATTATATCATATAAAAGAGGCAAAAGAAAACTGTTACAATGGAGGGGAAGAACAGAAAGGCAAAAGGGAATGGGTCAACCTTACTCTCATTGAATTTGGCTTAAGGAGAGAGTAACATACACACTCGACTGGGTATCTTACCCTACAGGAGAGTAGGGGGAAAGGGGATAAGAGGGAAATGATAGAAGGGAGGGCAGACTGGGCGAGAGGGTAGTTAGAAGCAAACACTTTTGACAAGGGATAAGGTCAAAGTAGAAAGTAGAATAAGTGAGGGGTGGGATAGGATGGAAGTAAATATAGTCTTTCACAACATAACTATTATGGAAACATCTTGCATAGCTACACATATACAACCTATATTGAATTGTTTGTCTTCCCAGTGGAGGTGGATAAGGAGGGAATAAGGGAAAGAATCTGGAAATCAAAGTTTTAAAAACAAATGTTAAAAAAATTGATTTTTACATGCAAATGGGAAATAAGATACACAGGCACTAGGATATAGAAATCCATCTTGCCCTACTAGAAAATTAGGGGGAAGGATGGGGAAGGATATAAGAGAGAGCAGATTGGGGGAATGGGTATTCAGTAGGCTTGCTATCTTGGGGTGGGGGAAAGGGAAAGACAAGGAGAAAATTTGTAACTCAAAATCTTGTGGAAATGAATGCTTAAAACTAAAAATAAGTAAATAAAAGATTAATTTTTAAAAAAATTAAATGATCTCTGGGGTTTCTTACAACTCTGTAAGAAGAAATCAAGAATTTATTAAGTATTTACTATGTGCCAGGAACTGCGCTAAGCACTTTACAAATATTATCTCATTTGATCCTCAAAAGCCCTGTGAATATGTTCTTATTATGCACTTTTTATAGTCAAGGAAACTGAGGCAGATAGAGATAAAGTGACTTACCCAGAATCACAAAGCTAATAAATGTCTGAGGCCAGATTTGAACTAAGGTCTTCCTGACTTCAGGCCAAGTGCTCTATTCTCTTTGCCAACTAGCTTCCTCTTTGCAATGTCTGTGATTCTGAGTTCTTTGAGGACAAAGAATAAATCTTGTCCATTTTTGTTTTCTCCACTGTGTCTGGTACAGTTTCTTATGTGTAATGATACTCAATAAATGTTTGGTGAAGGTTAAATGAAAGAAAGCACTTCCAAAAGATTTCTTTACTCCTCTAATCTTATACTAAATAATTTCAAAGCCCTTTACCAATAGTTTCTCCAACTCCTATAAAGGGAAGCTGTTAAATTTATTTCATAATTAGACTGAGTTATAGAGAAATGCTGTCCAAAGGCATTAAGAAAACAAGTGACTGATCCCAAAAGAGAGCTCACAAATTTCCAAATTCTCCAGAGGAACCCACTTAATAAATGGCTCCTTATGATCAAATGTTTGCTTACTAGAACTCCTTAAATTTCAAATACCTCTTGCTTCATCTTAAGACAACCAATCAACCAAGCTATCCTTGATTCACAATGCCACCTACTGGTGAACATAAGGAATTCCACTAGGATCACAGAAGCATTTACATGCTTCATTTTACAGATGAGAAAATGGAGGCCTAGAGATTTTAAGTGACCTACCCAAGATTACATAGGTAATAAATTGCAGAGCCATGATTCAAACACAGATAGCTATTTCCCTAAAAGACTGATGAAAAAATTATTTCCCTAAAGACTCCTCTTCTTTCCCCACCACCAGGAGGAGAGATAATATTATTTTTACTCCCTGGGTTCATTTTATGTATTTTTCACTGACGTGTTACTTAATATAACCCCAGGCCATCTCTCATATATAAAATTTTCTTTTATCCTTAACTTCCATCTTTCCTCCCTCCTTCAGCATTTTTCAAGATAACTCCAGGAACTTCTCACATCTCTCATTCTTTTCATTATTCAGAATTCCATATTCTATTTGTGAAGACATATCCTGCCCTAATCATGACTATCAGTTTAGTACTGCTGATATACCTACAGGAAGAAAAAGAAAAAACCATAATTTTAAGAAAGATAAACTAGATATAATATCAAGCCAGCACTAATATCCTTGAAAGGCTCTTAAAGTTATTATAAAATTATAACGCTATAGATTTCTATTTTTGTTATTCTCTAATTAAACCTATTTTCCTCAAAAACAATATTCAAGATAAACAATCTCACATTCCATTTCATTAGTGAAACAATATTGTTTCTTCCTATTTTTCATTTTGTATATTCAATAAGTCAGTTATAATTTGCATTAAATGGACTGACTTAGCCCTAGCTATGTATGAAATTTATTTCTTTCTAAGGTAAAATATGTTGAGATGGCCAACCGCCTAACTTACAAAACGGACTTTTGGGACATAACCCTTTTCAATAGTGTTAAAGATAGAATGCTGTAAAACCAAGCATGAGCAGCTTTCCAGAGGACTGCTACTGTGAACAGCTTTCAAGGTTCTGATTACATAGTATAGCAAACTCTCTATTCAATAACAAATCAGAGTAAAACATTTACAAAAAATCAAGGTACGGCATTTACGATGTTACAACTTATTACAGAAAATCAAAATACAGCATTCACCATGTCACAACTAAACAACTTACCACTAAAATGGCCACATAGTTTTCACCAAAGTGGTCATGTAGTTTTCAACACTAGTAACTCAGTCATTCAATCATTCTTAAGAAGGCTTGCCTCCTTACGGGACACAAAGTACAAAAGTCAAAGCCCTCCACCCATGGGGTGCAATTAAACTACAATTTCATTAGTCACTACACAGTACCCTCTTAAGGGATAGTGGAAAACACAAAAGCCACCCACCCCTAGGTCACAAGTAAATCACAATTTCATCAGTCACTTCTCAATACCCTATTTCATCAGGCACTACTCAGACAATTTCATCAGTCACTACTGAGTATCCATGGAGAGGTCTTTTCATCTTGACTCAAGGCAAGTAGCTCCTACCTGAATCCACCAAACTGTCACCTGGGTTCAAAGGCAGACAACTCCCAGTTCCTTGTCCAGCTCTTGGTGCAGTTTCTGCTCCACATTGGAGCTCACATTGTCTGGTCCATGTCAAATCCTTCACAGTCTCTGTTCCTGGGAAGACAAGGCTTAATGAAGCTACAATAACATTCACACACATTAACAAAGCCACAACAACATTTGTACAAAACAGCTCCAGCTGGCCCTTGGAAGTCATGCCACCACAAATTCTAGTTTTGCCACCACAAGTCCGAGTTCTGTGTCAGGTCTTAGTTCTCATTTCTCTTCTCAGTTCTTCTCAATTCTCAATTCAGTCCAGCAGCAGCAACCCAGCCTCCAGATGCTTGCTGAGAAAAATTCTCTCTCTCTCTCTCTCTCTCTCTCTCTCTCTCTCTCTCTCTCTCTCTCTCTCTCTCTTTCTCTCTCCCCCTTCCTCCCTCCCTCCCTCAAAGCAGCTGCTCTGCCTCCATGATGTTTACCCCAGAAAATTCTCTCTGTCCAGCTTGTGCTCTTCCTTATATAGGTCTTAGCTCCTCCCTGTTTAGCCCCTTTCTGTTACATAACCATCAGGAGTTCATACCTCCTATTTCTTTACAGAGGCTTAATTTGAAACTAGGTGCTAAGTACTTTTCAGCTTGGCAATACAAAGGGATCTTCAAATTTCATTACTATTACAAATGCCAACAATGAATGCTGAAGTAATTCAAAGAATAAATAATCACTGAGTAGTGGGATTACCATAAAAGGCTTTCAAGAAGAGACAAAATAGCTGAGCATTGAAAGATGGTTAGTATTTGGACAGACAAAGAAGAGAAGAAAGAATTTTAGGCCAACAAAATCGCACAAGGAAAGATGTAGAGGTGGTATTGTCCATTTATCCATTATCTGACTGCAGCAGAAGATTGCCTCCACTTCCTTACCTCCCACTCACTTCTTACAAATTGGCTTCAGACCCACTACTCAACTGAAACTGCCCTCTGCAAGGTTGGTTACTAATGATCTCCTAAACAGTTCAGTCTATCGACCTTTTCTCAGTCTTCATCCTTCTCAACACTTCTTCAGTTTTTATTACTATTGACAATATTCCCTTCTCCTACAAACTTCCCTGCTTGAGTCCTTTGTGGCTGCCATCTTTTGGGTTTTCTTCTATTGGTCTGATAATTTCTTCTCACAATCTTTCTTTGCTAGATCTTCATCCATGTTACATATACTTATTTTTTAGTGTTATTCAAGACTTTGTCCTGGTTCCTCTTCTCTTCCCTTTTTACACTCTTGGTACTTTGATCAGCCGCCATGTGTTCATCTATTATCTCTATACATCTATCATCTATTATCTCTATATCTCGCAAATCTACATATTCAGTTCTCATCTCATCACCAATTGCCTGTTGGGCATTGCTATCTGGATATCCCACAGGCATCTTAAACTTAACAGGTGCAAAACAGAGCTCATTCTTTTCCCCCAAACACATCACTTGTCTTAAGTTATAATGATAATAATTTTTCACTGTTGATTTCTTTTCATTAATTTTATTATGCCATTCCCCCTGGATTATTTTGGTTAACTGAAGCCTGTCTCTGTTACCATTAACCTCACTTAGCTAAAACCTGACCCATAGGATGATAATTAATATTCACAGAAGACTTTTTATATTCCTTAGATAAGAAGCCAAAGGGGAACTTTGAGCTTCCCAAGATGATGTAGCTATGAGGGGATTCTATTGACTCTGACTCTGTTGTTATCTTTGAGGCATGTAAATCTCCCCTGTCAATCAGCCCACTGTGGGCCTTCTAAATATAGTTCAATATCTAACTTGGTTTAGTTTACCTATAGAGTCTGTTTAACTTGGTTTGTTTCATTAGAGGACATATGAGAGTATGATTCTGTTTAAATAAGTTTGTTCAATATTTTTAGCATTTATTTTTTATTTATTATTTTATTTTTCTCCATTTATACGTAAAAATAATTTCCAACCTTTGTTTTTAAAATTGAGTTCCAAATTCTCTCGCTCCTTTCCCATCCCCCTCATTCAGAAGGCAACCAATTTGACATAGGTCGTACATGTGTAGTCATGCAAAACATATTCCATTTGCAACATATGGTGTAAAAGAAAACATAGAGCAAAATTTTTAAAAAGAAAAAAAAAAGTAAATAAGTATGCTTCAATCTGTATACAGACTCCATAAGTTCTTTCTCTGGGGATGGGATAGCAGTTTTCATCATAAGTCCTTCAGAGTTGTCTTGGATCATTGTAGTGCTGAGAACAACTCATTCACATTAATTATCTTACAATATTGCTGTTACTACATATGATTTTCTCCTGGTTCTACTCATTTCACTTTGCATCAGTTTGTGCAAATGTTTCCAGGTTTTTCTGAGAGCATTTAGCTCACCGTTTCTTATAGCACAATAATATTCCATCACAATCATACAGCACAATTTGTTCAGCCATTCCCCAACTGATGGGCATCTCCTCAATTTCCAATTCTTTGCCACTAAAAAAGAACTGCTATAAATATTTTTGTACATATAGGTCTTTTTCCTTTTTGTTTTTTTATCTCTGTGTACAGACCTAGTAGTGGTATTGCTAGGTCAAAGGATATGCATGGTTTTATAGGCCTAGTTGGGCATAGTTCCAACTGCTCTACATAATGGTTGAATCAGTTCATAACTCCATCAACGATGCATTAGTGTCTCAATTTTCCCACATCCTCTCCAACATTTGTCATTTTATTTTTCTATCCTATTAGCCAATTAGGTGTGAGGTAGTACTTTCAGATTGTTTTTAACATGCATTTAAGTAATCAGTTGTGATTTAGAGCATTTTCTCATATGGCTATAGACAGCTTTGATTACTTCATCTGAAAACTGACTGTTCATTTTTAAAAATCATTTATGAGTTGGGGAATGGCTCTTATTCCCATAAATTTAACTCATTTCTCTATATATTTGAGAGATGAGGTTATCAGAATTATTTTTAAAAAATTTTCACAGTTATGATGGCTAACTGTATTTCCCTCAATCCTGTTTCCCTCCTGTTAATTCTATCATCTCTTTCATTTCACCCTGTCCCTCCTCAAAAATGTTTTGCTTCTGACTACCGCCTCCCCCAATCCATACTCCCTTTTATGAGTACAACCCTTCTCTTATCCCTTCCCCTTCTATTTTCCATAGGGTAAGATAGATTTCTATATCCATTTGAGGGTATATGTTTTTCCCTCTTTGAGCAAATTCTGATGACAGTAAGGTTCAAGCATTCCCTGCCACCCATCTTTCCCTCTTTTGTGTCAGATAACTTACCCTATTCTACCTCTCTTTTTCCCTTTCTTTCAGTGCATACCTTTTCTCACCCCTCAATTTTATTTTTTTAGATATTATCACATCATATTCAACTCATACCTGTGTCCTTTGTCTATATATACTCCTTCTAACTGCCCTAGTAATGAGAAAGTTCTTATAAGTTACAAGTACCATCTTTTCATGTAGAAATGTAAACACTTTAACTGTATTAAGTCTCTCATGATTTCCCTTTCTTGTTTACCTTTTCATGCTTCTCTTGAATCTTGTATTTGAAAGTCAAATTTTCTGTTCAACTCTGGTCTTCATCAAGAATGTCTGAAAGTCATGAATTTCATTGAATGTGGACATGAAGAATCATATTCACTTTTGCTGGGTATGTGATTCTTGGTTATAGTCCTAGCTGGTTTGTCCTCCAGAGCGTCACATTCCAAGCCCTTTAAGGCTTTAATGTAGAAACTGTTAAATCTTGTGTTATCCTGGTGGCTGCTCCATGATACTTGAATGGTTTCTTTCTGGTTGCTTGCTATATTTTCTCCTTGACCTGGGAGCTCTGGAATTTGGCTATAATATTCTTGGGAGTTTTCATTTTGGGATCTCTTTCAAGAGGTGATTGGTAGATTCTTTCCATTTCTATTTTATCCTCTGGTTCTAGACTATCAGGCCAGTTTTCCTTGATAATTTCTTGAAAGATGATGTCTAGGCTCTTTTTTGATCATGACTTTCAGAAGTCCAATAATTTTAAAATTATCTCTCCTGGATCTACTTTCTAAATCAGTTGTTTTTCCAATGAGATATTTCATATTGTCTTCTATTTTTTCATTCTTTTAGTTTTGGATGTCTCATAGACTCTTTAGCTTCCACTTGCTTAATTCTAATTTTTAAAGAATTGTTTTCTTTAGTGAGCTTTTGCACTGCCTTTTCCAATTGTCCAATTCTACTTTTTAAGGAGTTCTTCTCTTCAGCGAATTTTTGTGCCTCTTTTCCCATTTGGCCAATTCTACTTTTCAAGGCATTCTTCTCCTCATTGGATTTTTGTACCTCTTTTACCATTTTGCCTATTCTGTTTTTAAGGTGCCATTTTCTTCTGTATTTTTTGTGCCTCCTTTACCAAGCCGTTGACTTTTTTCATTATTTTATTGCCTCATTCTCATTTCTCTTCTAAATTTTTCCTCTGCCTCTCTTACTTGACTTTTAAAATCCTTTTTTGAGATCTTCCATATCCTGAGACCAATTCAAATTTTTCTTGCAGGTTATGGATGTTGGAGCTTTGACTCTGTGGTCTTCTTCTGAGTATGTGTTTTGATCTTCCTTGTCACCATAGTAACTTTCTATGGTCACAATTTTTCTGCTGTTGCTCATTTTTCCAATTTCTTGACTTTTAACTCTTCGCTAAAGTAGGATTCTGCTTCCAGGGTGGAGAGCACATTGTCCCAGCCTCAGGGGTTTTGTACAGCTGTTTTCAGAGATACTTCTAGGGACCTGTAAGTTTTCAGTTCTTCCAAGATGGTAAGATCTAAGGCAGCAGTTCTCAACTTGTGGGTCACGACCCCTTTGGGGGTCGCCTAAGACCATGGGAAAACACATATTTCCAATGGTCTTAGGAACCAAGACACTGCTCCTCTATCCATCTCCAGGTGGGTCCACCCACATGCAGATAAGCCCACATGTGAGTATTAAAGGGTTGCGGCATTAGGAAGGTTGAGAACCACTGATCTAAGGAGAGGTGTGTGTACTCCTCTTCTTGCCTGTGTTCTGCTCTGTGAGCGACCACAAGCACTCTTTTCTGCCCTGGAACTGTGATGAGGGTCCTTTCTCCACTACAGCTACAAGCTCTGGTGTGCTACTGCTCTTCCTCGCCCTGGGACTGCCAGCCAGGACTGCAACCAGGACCTGAGTATGGGTAAAATAACAGAGTCCTGCCCTGAGGACCAGCAAAGGGACCCCATCATCTCCTTCTGACTAGCTGTTCCACCCTTTACTGTCTGTGGGCTGAGAGCTCAGAACACAGCTGCTACTACTATTGATTCAGTCCCTTTCAAGGCCTGCTTCAGGTTTGTTGGGACCCTGTCTATGCTAATGCAGCCTATACTGGATGGCACTCCACTCTCACCTTGGAACAGCAGACCTTTCTTGCTAATCTTCTAAATTGGCTAGAAAATTGTTTCCCATCCTTTCATGGGTTCTGCCACTCCAGAATTTGTGTGGGGGCATTATTTAAAGGTGTTCTGACAGGGTTGGAGGATAGTTCAGGTGAGTTCTTTTCTCTGCCTTCTTGGCTCTTTCCCCCCCCCCCCCCGCTTAGTTTGTTCAATGTTTACATCCTAAGAGAATATACCTCTATAATTTCTGCATTGTGATAGGTTTATTCAGTAGCAGTAACCTACCTCATGAATTAAAAAAGTAGTTATTTCACCCAAAACAGTTCTATATTTCTCTAGAGGATACCACCATTTTTCCAATCACCCATGTGGACAGCCTCAGCACATTTGATCTCACCACCCATATCCAACTCACTGTCAAGTACTATGAATTCTACCTCGACAATATCACTTGGACCTGCCCTCTTCTCTCTACTCACAGTCACCACCCTAATTCAGACCCCAATCACCACACTCTTGGACTATTGCAATAGATTTTTTTTTTGGTCTTCCTGCTTCCTACTTCTCTCTTGTCCAATATTGTGTGTGTGTGTGTGTGTGTGTGTATACACACAGACACACAGATATACACACATATGTTTTTATATATATATATATATACATATATATATATATACATATATATATATATTTCTGACTAGGTCAATCCTCTGTTCAAAAAACTTCTTTGACTCAAGAATAAAATGCAAACTACTCTGCCTGACAATTTTTTTTTACTAAATTTTATTTTTTAATTACTTATTTTTTTTTTAGTTTTCAACATTCAGTTCCACAAGCTTTTGAGTTTTAAATTTTCTCCACCTCCCTCCAAGATGGCATGTAATCTGACATAAGCTTTACATATACATTCACATTGAACATATTTCCACATTAGTCATGTTGTAAAGAAGAATTAGAACCAATGGTATGAACCACGAGAAAGAAGAAATGAAACTAAACAAAATTTAAAAAGAGAGAGAGCAAATGGTATGCTTTGATCTGCATTCAGACTCCATACTTCCTTCTCTGGATGTGAATAATATTTTCCACCATGATCTACTTGACATTTAAAGTCCTTCACACTCTGGTTCCAACCTACCTTTCCAGACTAATCACACATTACTTCCCCTAATGTATTCTACACTCTAGTCAAATTGTCTACTCAACATTGCTCATCTACAGCATTCTCTCTCCTGTGTCTTTGCTTGTGTATTCCCTCCCCTCCTTCCCCTCTCTTAGAATCCCTAGCTTCCTTCAGGTCATCCTCCAGGACCTCTCTCCTATAAGAGTTCTTTCTTGTTCTCTCCAACTGATAGTGTTCTCAGCTCCTCCTGTAACTGTCTTGTTGTGACTGAATCTATTTCGTATATACATATCAGATAAGTCTTATCTGAATATGGCCCTCCTGCCTCCATCATGTAAGTTTCTTAAAGAGATTATTTTGTTTTTGTCTTTGTATCCGCAGTACTTGGCATGGTGCTTGACTTGGTGGTCAATAAATATGTGTTGAATTAAAATGAACCAAATTGAATTTGAGAGGCAGCTAGGTGGCACAGTGGTTAGAGTGCAGACTTGAAGTCATCTTCTTGAGTTCAAATCTTAAATTGATTAACTGTGTATGACCCTGGGCAAGTCACTTAACCCTATTTGCCTCAGTTTCCTCATTGGTAAAAATGAACTGGAGAAGGAAATGGAAAATCATTCTGGTATCTTTGCTATGAAAACCCCAAATGGGGTCATGAAAAGAGGACACATATGAACAACAATGAACTTAATTGAATTAAGAGTTCATATTGAAGAGGAGTAGACAGTAAGGTTAAATAAGTAGGCAGCAGCCACATTGTGGAGAACTTTGAATGCTAGGCTAAAAAGTATGCATTTTATCTGTTAGACAATGAAGCAAGGTTTGTGAGCAAAGGATTAGCATTACCAGAGCTTTAATTAAGAAGGAGAAAAACAGTAGGCATGATGGATTGGTGGGAGGATTGGAGGCAGGAGTTAGGAGCCCATTTAAATAGACTAAGCCTGAGGCTATTAAGAATGGAAACTAGGGTAGTAGCTGTGGGGATAGAGAGAAAAGATCAGATGCAAAATACATAATGAGGCAAGAATCAAGGGGAATGCTTGGGGGAAGAATTTAAACAATATATTTACTAAGAAAAATTTCAGGTAACTGATGAAATCAGTGAACTTATCTTGAATGGTTTCTCCCAAAATTTCCATGGGAAAAGATTTTTGAGTTTCCCAGCTTTATGATAACTAATTTAACATACAGAATTGTTTCCTGGAATGTGTCTTGGAGCAGTGCTTAACCAAGGATCCATGAACTTTTGAAATATATGTATATATTTAGATAGTAGTATTTCAATATGATTGATTTCCTTTGTATTTTACGAATTTAAAAACTTTATTTTGTGGAGGGATCCATAGATTTTTCCACACCGTCAAAAGATTTAAGAACGTCCCTATTTTAGGTTTTACAAGATGCAATTGTCTCTCTGTCCACCAGATGTCAGAGCTACTCTATACCTTAAGGCTGTAGTAGTAGTACCATACCTTTTCTGTTTAGTGCTAGTCTTTTATATCAAAAATCACTGGATATTTCTTTGTAAAGTAGTTTGTTTTCTATTTTTAGGACCTCACCAAATAAATTCTTCTGGACTGAAGTATTTTACATCTCAATTCAATGATAAATTTTTCAGAAAATTTCCCCACTAATTTCTAAAGGTTTAGATGCTCCCATCAAGTAAATGAAAGACAGGCTAGCTAGTTCCAACGTTCACATGATAACACCTCAAGGAGGATGACCTTTCCTAATTTTCTACCTTTGTAGGTCTAACTAAATCCACATTCAACTGAAGCCTGCGGTTCAAAGGGGAGACTGAAAGCTGGCGTACAGAATGACTGGGAGGGATGGCATTTGTAGGTGTGTGTGACTTCAAGAGTTTAAAGGAGAGAAAGAAGAATGCCATATTGTCATCCAGTGGTATGAACTGTTTTTTCTCTAGGCTTATTCAGAGTCTCTGTATCAGTACTTCCCAGGGGTTAGCAGAGGCAGCTCCAAGACGCACCTCTTCCAAATCAAGGCAGAAAGCAAATTTGTATTAAATGTTTCCTATGTGCCCTAAGTCAGCTAAGGTGCAATGGATAGAGCACCAGGTCTGGAGTTAGGAAGCCATGAGTTCAAGTGAGCCCTCAGATACTTCCTAGCTGTGTGACCCTGGGCAAGTCATTTCACCCTGTATGCCTCAGTTTCCTCATTTGTAAAATGAGCTGGAGAAGGAAATGGCAAACTACTCCAGTATCTTTGCCAAGAAAACCCCAGATGGGGTCACAGAGAGTCAGAAAGCACTGAAAATAGCTGAACAACAACAGAACGTGTCCGGCAGGTACTGTGACCTTGCTTATGTCTCTCCCTAGCACTCAGTTCACATGGATCTCCATTTCTCAGAAAGTCTGTCTATAGTCCTTATAATTAGCATATGCCATTTAGCACTTGGGAGATACCGTAGCTTGTTTGGGCCCCTAGTCAGTGGAGGCAGTACAGTACAGCAGAAAACACAGGCTCAGGAGACAGAGAACTTCCACGCATCACCTGCCCCTGATGCCTGTGTGACCCTGGGCAAGTCACTTTGCCTCCATGGGCCTCAGTTCCCTCATCTGAAAAATGAGGGGTTGGCCTAAATAGCCTTTGAAGAGTTCTCCAGCACTATAGATATAAACTCTGACTTTCCCTTGTCTTTCCCA
Organism: Pseudochirops cupreus; assembly: GCA_028627135.1. NCBI lineage: Eukaryota > Metazoa > Chordata > Mammalia > Diprotodontia > Pseudocheiridae > Pseudochirops > Pseudochirops cupreus. The sequence goes on from CM053582.1 coordinate 269,672,012, forward strand.
TCTGTGAGTCCCAGGGCCTGGATCGCTACTTCCCTCTACTGGTTTCTTCTTGTCACTACTTCTCATCTCCTTGGTTCTTGAACAATCAATTTTCCCTGAACAATAGGAAGCCGACTTTTCCCTCCTCTCCTACCCCAGACCGCACTATAAAACCACACACACTATTTGGGGGAAGATGTGCCCACAATTAGGCTTTATTTGGAGACCTTTACTGTTCCTGCTATAGGGAAATAATCCAGGAGTTAAGATTTGCTCTGACTGAATCCACCGAGCATTTTTAAAGTACCCAATAGGTCCCTTTCAATGCAGTTACCTCGGGAAGTTGTACATACTTTGAAATTATGCTATCTTTGCTAAAAGCATTTCTGAAGCTCCCTTTTCAGAATGACATTCGGTGCTACATCTCAGACTCTCTAGTTTCTCTGATGATGCCATTGGCGTATGTGCTCCCTATCTCAGTGTGGATCATAAAATGTGTTCATCACTAGACTGTATTTGGTAACATATGCCATAACATGAGGATAGATAGACTTTCCTCAATAGGAAGATAATCCTAATTATCCCAAGTTACTAGTGCCCTCCCCTGAAAATTACATTGCATAAATATAGTATTTCTTGGGGACTACCAAGGAGCTGGAATGGGGGCCAGAGATGGACATCTGCTGTTCAGAGCAAAAACCCCAATAAGCTCTGAGCCAATGACTGAAGGAGTTAAAGCTGCTTCTGAAAGATCAATCGCTCTCATCCTCAGGGACTGGGGCAAGTAGAAGCTTGAGGAGGCCGAGCAGTAAACCAAATCATGGGGAGAGAACATCAGCATCTTGAGTACTGAAGTCACTAGGAAGAGGGAAACTCTTCCTGCTTGAGCTTGAGCCTTTTAGAGACAGAATGAGAGAGAGAGAGAGACAGACAGACAGACAGACAGACAGACAGACAGACAGAGACAGAGACAGAGAGACAGAGAGACAGAGAGAGACAGAGAGAGACAGAGAGACAGAATAAGAGAGACAGACAGACAGACAGAGACAGAGAGACAGAAACAGAGACACAGAGAGACAGAGACAGAGAGACAGAGACAGAGACAGAGACAGAGAGAGAGAATGAGAGAGAGAGAGAGACTCAGAGAGATAGAAACAGACAGACAGAGACTCATAGAGACAGACAGAGACAGATACACAGACACAGACAGAACAGACAGAGTGACCGAGATGAGAGAAAAGTGGGGCTGGGAGGAGGAGCTGCCATGAATGCCACATCACAAGAGAGAACAACTGGACTCTGGGGAAGGTGGAGAAATGGATGCTGGGATATAGCAGCACAGCAGTAAGACACGAAAGGCATGATATATGGACACAGACAGGATATCAATTAATGAATCTATTAACAAGCATTTATTCAATACCTTCTATGTGTAAGGTACTATTCTAGGTCCTAGGAACACAAATACAATGTTGAGATAGTTGTCACATCCAAGCAGTTCACGTTCTATTAAAGGATTACAAGGTATACACAGAAGGGTAAATAAAAGCTACATACAAAAATACAAAGTCATTTCAGGGAGTTACTAACAACTGGGGAAATCAGAAAAGGCCTCTTGAAAGAGGTGGCACTTGCCCTAAGCCCTGAGATTTCTCTGATGATTCCTCTTATTGAAGAAGAATATTCTCAGTGCACACACACACACACCCTAAAACCACTGTAGCCAGACTGAATTCCCGCCTGGTTCTTTCCTCCAGTTTGTGTGCTTTATGCCTATAGTAGCTGAGATAACATTGGCACCGCTGGTTCTGTGAATTATGCAGCAGAAAGACTGATGCCCTGGGAGCCAGGGGACACCCACATTTGGATCTCCTGTCCGACACTTCCTGGATGTTTGACCAGAAACAAGCCAGTTAACCTCTCTGAACCTCAGTTTCCTCATCTGAAAGAATAGTAACAATATTTTTACTGCCCCAAAGATTTGCTGCAAGAATCAAACATGACAACAGAGAGAAGTCCTTCGGGGACCTGAAAGCTCTATGTAAATGGTATCTATTATTATAAATTCATTGGCTAGATATAGCTTCAGCATCGACAACAATGACATTTCATTCTCTCAGCACAACAGCTGCCTTTCCACTTGAGATTCAACGGTATTGAATTCCCTGCTGTGCTAATACATGACGGAACACAAACACAAGATCCTTTTATACACTAACGTATTTTAGAAGTAGGACAAGGACCAAAGAAGGGAACAGCCCTTTCCATAAGCTACGTAATAACATCATCGTTGTCATCAATGGCAACAGCAGTAACAATAACTAGTGTTTATGTGGCGCTTTAAGGTTTGCAAAGCATTTTCCGAGTATTGTCTCATTTAATTCTCACAACTACCCAGGGAGGGAGGGGCTGTTGTGACTTCCATTGTATAGTTGAAAGTGAAGCAGTAAAGGGTAAGTGACTTGGGCAGGGTCTCATAGTTAGTAAGTATCTGAGGTTCCAGCCTCCCTAACTCCAGGTCTATTCACTTTACCACCTGTTTGTCCTTCATTTTCAAAGAAGACCAATGGGGTGATATCTTGATTCATACATGAATTGTATTTAAGTGAGGCAGAACTGCACAAAGTTGTCAGCCTCACTCTCTCTTCCAGAGACATCAAGAATTCCAGTGGGAAGACAAAAAATCCAAGACAACTGGGATAGTCCCAGATGCAATGGATGGCCTTGGTGTCTATGTCTGACCAAGTTCTGCCTTCATGGCTGTTGGAACAAAATATTCTCATCTACCCATTTAGGGGAAGTCTTCACATGCGTGGGGTAGACATCCCCCCTAAAATTCACTGATAGGTTTGAGGCCTGTCAGTTGCCTTCAGCCTGGTTTGGCCCATCTTCCAAGATGGTTTACTGGAGTGTGGTCACTGTACCTGCTACAGCTTCTTGGCTCCTCAGATGAAAGTTGAGTGTGCCAGGTAGACACCAAAGGTGGAGGAGCAGTCCTGCAAAGGGCTCTGCAAACCCCATACGTTCTAGTCCTCCCTAAATACCCCCACACACTCCATATACTGCCCTCACACAGATGCCTTCAGGAATGCTCATCTAGATAGCTAGGAATCATAATCTAGAAATAATGTGTCCTTCCTAGGAGACTCCAGACTGTTTATCAGATTAATTTAGCAGTCTACACCAGACACCAAACCTGAATTGAGAACAACAGTCCAGGGGAATTTGAAAGCGAATAATAATGGCTGGCATTCACATAGCGCTGTAGCATTTCCAAAGCACTTTGCATAAGGCATCTCATTTGGTCCTCATGACCACCCTATGAATTAGGTGGTAATATTATTCTCATTTTAGAGATGAGGAAACTGAGGCAGACAGAGTTTAAGTGACTTGCCCAGGGTCACATAGTAAACATAAGACCTGATACAAATTGTCCCATTAACATGAAATAGACAGAATAAATCAGAGTTAATAAATTAGAGTCAGTGTACAGGGAAATAAAATGAGCTCATGGTGGTGATCTGCTACATTTACATATCTTCACACGTGTTGTTCACTTGGTGGCCCCTATTGCCACAGTGGTTTTTATCAGCACCCACCCACATCCTCACCATGTGGGCTTCAGCACCTGTGCTGGTAGGAGCCCAAACACCATCCCCCTCTCCCACTGCTTAGAGATGCCTGTTGTCATGGAGAACAGTGAGACTGGGCAGCAGGAGCTTTCCAGCTTAGCTGAATTCAGAGGAAGCTGGAGGGAGGGGCCAGCTGTGCACCACCAGCCATAAAAAACGCACCTGCAGATAACTTTTTGCCAAATCTCTTATTGCTTACCTTAATTTTAATCCCTATAATCTGACCCCAGGCCTTGTTAGATTTCCTCAGATCTTGTCTTCATTGGGGTTGTTTTTGTTTTGAGGGGGTTTTTTTGCTTCTACTTCCTACCTCCAGCCCTTTAGGACCATGACCTATACCTGTTACAGATGGTTCATGACAATCCTGATCCCTACCTGAACAAAAATGTTTGCCCAAGGCTTGCATTAGCACCCTGGACCTTTCTCAGTCACAACCTATGATATTCTCAGAGAAATAATATAATCATTGTACTCCTGTCTGTAGCTCCCAGACATATCATAAGGTTGAAGGACTCAGTCAGGCACAGTGTGCAGTATAGGCTTTCTCAGGAAGGCTTTATCTCCACCACCTCAGCTATCTCAGAAGTCTCAGTCTGCCCCACACCTCACCAGGGAGGTACCAAGCACAGCCATAGCCCACAGAATATCTAGAGAGCATCAAGGAGTAGCAAAGGGCTTAAAATTATACCACATGTGCCTCCCCCAGACAACTTCCCAAGGGTTAGCCTGCCTAAGGAAAACACAGAAAGAATATTTACATGGGGGGACACTCCTAGGGATTCCAGTGAATACAGTCACACCCTTGCCAAATCCAAAGGCTTAACTAAGTTATTCTCTAAAAGAAACCAAACTGCCATAGGGTTTTTTAATTGTAGCAAGTCTATTAATTATCAACGGTAGACTCTTTTCTTCCTTTACCTCCAACTCCTCATTATATACTCACCTTCATGTGCACATGATGGCAGCAAAATGCAGTTTAGTCTTAATAGGTTCTATATTTTCTCTTGTTATAGTTCTGACTGAACTGGCTGTTCTAGACATTGCCACACGCTGACATACTCCAGCTAAATCCTCAGTTATGGGAAATCTGGAATCCTTGGAGGATGCCCTTTAGCAAGGTCACTATAGCCCCAGATCTGTCTAGGATAGTAGAGACCACTGACAGTCAGTCCTTATTAAAAAAAGAAAACCAGTTATCTTCAGCAAACTAGAACTTGGTGGACCAACCACCTTATCCAGACTTAGGAAAGGAATGAATGAAAGATCACATTTTAGAATAAAGATGGGTTAAATTTTACATTAAGCCACTTGCACTATTATTCTACATTGGCCCTGGGAATTCCATTCAAAAGGCCATTCTCTAGCTTCCAGGAGGAGCAATCCAACTACAGATGCCTGGTAGATAGACACACCTGATCTACCACCTTCAAGGCTCCTCACATGTTTGATTCAATGGGTCACCAATTTGTAGGCAGCTTTGGTTCTATCTAGATGAGCTAAGGATAGTCTGTATGACTTTGTGCTCTTCCCAATTCAATTCCATCTCACTAGCGTGTGTGTGTCTATTTCAGGGAGGAGGCTGGGCTGGAGTTAGCTCTAAGTGGCTCTTGAGATCAGGATGTTAAATGTTCAGTGGGAGCATTTATACCTCAAAAATAGGTAATGCTACAAATCAAGATTTAATTTACTGGTTTGTTCATTGTCTAGATGTACAGTGTTAATAATGCACACATATTTCCCCCAATCCAGATTTCTGAGTTGTTAAACATTTACCCGAAGGTAGAGGTGGAGGGGGAGGGGAGAGAGGAGCAGGGGCCTACTATGACCAGAGGCAGCCTATTTCATTCTAGAATAGTTCTAATTGTTGGGAAGCTTTTCTTTACATTAAGCCTGAATTTATCCCCCATCCCCATCCCAGGAGACAAGCAGAGCAACTCTTGTCTTCTCTGGTAGATGACCCATCTACCAAATGTTAGGCCTTGAAATATTTGAAAACAGTTGTCATGTGTCCTTCACACCCATCCACCAAGTCTTTTCATCTACAGGCTAAATGACCCAGCTTCCTTTGGCTAGTCTTCATAAGGCATGATCACAAGACCTTTCACTGTCTAAACATTCTTGAATTTATCAGTGTCCTTCCTAAAATGTAATGGCCAGAACTGCACGTGATCCTCTATATGCAACCTGATCAGGCAAAGTACAAAGGAACCATCACACCTATCATCCTGGGCAATATGTCTCTCTTTTAAAACACTTTTTTGGAGGGGGGGAAGGTAGGGCAATTGGGATTAAGTGCCCAAGGTCACACAGCTAGTATTATGTTCAGTGTCTGAAGCCGGATTTGAACTCAGGTTCTCCTGACTTCAGGGCCAGTGCTCTATTCACTGCACCACCTAGCCATTTCTAATATGTCTCTCTTAATCCAGTCTAAAACTGCATTAGATTTTTGACTCACATATACTGTTGGCTTACTATTTACCTTGAAGTATAGTAAAACCCACAGATCTTTTCCCTATCTCTCTGAGCTTGCACTTGTAAAGCCGAATTTTATAACTCACCTATGTGGGTTTGTTGAGATTTAAGGAAGAGAGATATAGCTCCCACTCAGAGGCAACTTAGTTGTAATTTATTGATATGAAAACCAACAATAGAGGTGGTTGTTGTTGTCCAGTTGTTTTGCAGTCATGTCCAACTCTTTGTGACCACATTTGGAGTTTTCTTGACAAAGATACTAGAACAATTTGCCATTTCCTTCTCCAGCTTGAGGAAACTGAGGCAAAGAAGGTTAAGTGACTTGTCCAGAGTCATACAGCTAGTAAGTGTCAAAGGCCAGATTTGAACTCAGGAAGAGGAATCTTCCTGATTCCAAGCCTAGCACACTATCTTCTGTGCCACCTAAATGCCAATGATAGAGGACATGTGCTAATCTATAAGAATACCGCCTGCATGTCTGTTGTCTTGATTCAGTTAGTAATACGCCACCACACCCATCAAGTCCCATCTAGTGCTGTCAGCTCTTTCAGAGTGGCAAATTATTCTGAGTAGCTCCTGAATTTGGGATCTGATGCTGCTTTTATACTCAGTAGACAAAGGGAACTGGACCCTTTTACAAGTGCACCAATCTATGGAAAAGAGACCCTAGACAGTTTTGAATGTACCAATCATGAGTGAGATACGTAAGCATGCTTTACAGAGGAAGGTTGGTACAATTATTTTGAGGTCTAGTTGTTGCCCATAAGCATTCATCAGTCATTTTAACTCTTTCTATCTTCCTGCCCTTTCTCCTTCGTCTGGGGAAGAGATCCTAACCAGGGGTGGGGAACCTGTGGCCTCAAGGCCACATGTGGCCCTCAGGTCCTCAAGTGCAGCCCTTTGACCAAATCCAAATCTCAAGTGCACCCCTTTGACCAAATCCAAACATCACAGAACTCCGTGACGTTTGGATTTGGTCAAAAGGCTGCTGGATTCAGTTAAAGGGCCACACTTGAGGACCTAGAGGGCCACATGTGACCTTGAGGCCACAAGTTCCCCACCTACAGACCTAGATTAACCAAAATGCCTCACTCAGTGTAAGACTTTTGTTCCATTTATCCCTAATAAATAGCATGTTAGGAGATTCAGAGATGGAGGATATAAATCTAAATCCTGATTACTTACTTTGTGTGTGAGCTTGACCAAGACCAAGCCAATAAGCATTTGTTAAGTATTTACTGTATGCAAGGCATTACACTAGGCATTTGGGAATACAAAAGAAAACTAAAAATGGTCCCAGCCTTGAACAGGCTTATATTCTTCTGGGGCAAATGCAGTATGTAAAAAGATAAGATCATAGAGGATGATTCAAGGACAGAGCACACTTGATGTCTCTAAGGCTTGCCTTCCTCGTCCAGAAAATGAAGGAGTTGAACTAGATCATTCTCAGGTTCCTTTCAACCTTAATATATGATATTAGGGAAGCCAAAAGGAGGAGCCAGTCTTGGACACAAGATATCAAGTTCAGTTTTCCTATGAATCCTTTAAAGTGGTTAGGAAATTGATTGGGAGGGAATTCAAATACTATTTTAAATGATATATGGGGAACTGGCTACTTAATGATGGGGTGAATTCTTTCATAGACAAAAACAAAACAAAACACCCATTGATAATAAAAATAATAAATAAAAATAAAATAATAAATACCCATTGATAAAATACTCCCTGCGTTCAAAACAGTTTGGTGCAGTGGATTCAGAGTCAGCAAGAGCTGCATTCATATGCTGCCTCTAACACTTATTAGATGTATGACCCTAAGTAAATAATTTAACCTCACTAAGCCTTAGTTTCCACATCTGTAAAATGGATTTAATAAAAAAAAACAGTTTGTATTATTAATGCTGTATACTATACTACATAATACTATATAATTTACGTATTATTCTATTAAATTATCTATAATGCCTACTTTTCAGGGTACTTACATAATATATGTAGAAGTGCTTTGCAAACTTTAAAACACTATATAGGGGCGGTTAGGTGGCACAGTGAATAGAGCACCAGCCCTGGAGTCAAAAGGACCTGAGTTCAAATCCGGCCTCAGATACTTAACATTGACTAGCTGTGTAACCTTGGGCAAGTCACTTAACCCCAATTGCCCTGTCTTCCCCCCTCCAAAAAGCAAAAAACAAAAAACACTGTGTAAATGTCATCTAGGGAGACTTCAAGTTCCCAAAGGTTGTTTATCTCACCAAAATAGGTGCGTAATAAAGAGCTGATTGATGCATTGGTTGCATTCAATTGAAGTTTTTAATTCAACAATTTTCTTACAAGCATCTAACTGCGCAAAGCACTGTGCTAGTCAATAGAAGTTTACAATATAAATTTACAATACAGATTTAGAGAAGATGAAGTCTGTGTCTCAAGGAGTTTACAATCCATTCAGGGGGAAAGATACATAGATAACTATAATGCATAATCATATGATAAGCTCATTAGCAATCAACAAGATTATTGATAATCTCTATATCTCCCCCAGTGCCTAGTACAGGATTTTGTAAGAAGGAGGTTCTTAATAAATGTTTCTTATTGAATTAAACTGACATCGAATTGGTCTTATTTCCTCTAGGAGCAATGTGGGGGTGGAAGGAGGAAGGAAAGATGTATACTGCAAGGCACAGTTCTGTCCAGATCAGAAGGTAGCTGGATCCAAGGGGCCTTGGCCCTGGTGATTATCTCACCCTTTTAACCATGGACTCTCTCTCTCATATCTCCACGTCCAACACATTTTCATCAAACCAACAAGAATGAACTCCAAGACAAAGGTGTCTCGACAGGAATCCTACCAAGGAAGACAATATGCTTTTGTAGAAGGGGGCCTGGATTAGAGGCCAAGAGAGCAGCGTCCAGATCCTGTCTCCACCATAAAATAGCTGCATAACTTTGTTCAAGTCACTTCCTCTGTCAGTTTCCCCATCTGGAAATGTGAATGGTTGTACCAGATGACCTTGAAGGTCTTGTCAAGGTCTATGATTCTGCTTGGGTGTAATCCTTGCGTCAGAGACTCCCTCCTGCCATTAAGTGCCCTTCTGGCTTATCTCTACCGCCCTACCCTCCGGATGATCTAAGAACACCAAATACTATTTTCAGCCAGCATCTTCTTCTGGCAGCTCAACTCCATCCTCAGTCCCAGGTCTGTCTGTATGTTGTCAGTTCCACTTTCCTCCAGCAGATGGCAGATAGTGCTCTGTGCTTTCTACTAAAATCTCCTTCAGTTCCCTACTCTCGGCCATCCTAGACTTCTCCACCAGGTGGTGCTCATCCCTTTTCCCAGGGACACTGCTTGCTCACCTGTCCTATATGGGGACAAGTCTGTGATGCTGTCTTTTATAACTCAAAAAAATCACATCACCAATATTCTTAGACTTTCTTTGGTACATGGTCATCACAACCTCAGACATCACAATGCAAGTTTCTTTGGAATGCATATGAAGCTGTCTTCCTTACACTCCCACAAGCATCTGTCCCCAATACCATGCAGGTTTAAGGGTTCCATGCCACACATCTGAGCTGTTTTTTCTCCTTGTGGCACCTTGCATCTTCTACCATGCATCAAGAGCTTGGAGTACTGGAATGGCTAAACAAGTTGTGATATATGAATGTAATGGAATACTATTGTGCTATATTTACCTGGAGAAGTAAATACATATTTTACCTGGAGAGGCTTATACAAATTGATGCTGAGTGAGAAGAGCAGAATCAGGAAAAACTTGTATGCAATCACAGACACATCGTATGTGTGACGACCAACCTTGATAAACTGGACTCTTCTCAGCAACCCACAGTTATAAGACAACTCTACAAGTCTCAGGTTGGAAGGAGATATCTGCATTCAGAGAAAGATCTAGAAAGAACAGAGTTTAAATGGAGACTGAAGCAATCTACACGCTATCGCTCTTTTCCACGTTGGGTTTTGTTTCCTTTTTCCCATTGTCCATTCCATTAGTTACAACCCTTCTATACAACCAGACTAATGTTGAATGTGAAAGTATTTGCAGATTCTATACTTGACTGCATGCCACCATGGGGGGGGGGGGGAGAGGGAAGGGAGAAAACTTGAAACTCAAGGGATTGTGGAACTGAATCTTATAAACTAAAAGTAAATAAACAAATCAATTTAAATTAAAAAAAATTTTTAATAGGCAATGAAAAAAAAAAAGAGCTTGGGGTACTGTCCTCTCCTAGCATTTTTGCTCAAGGCAGCTAGACTGAACTATTCAAATTTCCCAGGGCTGTTTCTAGAAGGAGAGGAAGGATAGCTCCAGCTCCTTCCATCTTGACACAGGGAGGAAGAAGGGATTTGTAATTCCTGCTATATTTGCCAAACTTCCTACCCCGGGAGGGGAATGACTTGATTCAATCCTAAAACCCAGCAATGTGTAGAAACAGCCTATTTATTGCATCAGTTTCCACTGTTCCACCTCAGGTGAGTTCCTCTAAGTGAGCCCCAGATGAAGGTGCCTTTGTTCAGTATAGTTACAGAATCATAGAGTCTTAGAGCTCGGAAGGAGAAACCTCAAAGACCATCCAACACACACATAAACAGGAATCTCTCCTAAAACATCTTGGACAAGTTTTTTAAAAAAAAAGATGTCAAAACTCTTCGGCTTCTTCTTGGAGACCTCCTGTGAGGGGGAGCCCATGAATAGCCATTCTCCTTTGGAGAAGTCCTAATGCTTGGAGGATTTTTCCTTGTTTTAAGTTTGTAATCTTATGTATTCTAATCCAAATGCATTACATCATTACTTACAAGCAATGGTTTAAAATTTGCTTCACTTACCATTTCCTGTTTGTCTGGCATCTCTCATGGGTTGTTTCTCCCCATTTCATTCTCCAGTCACAAAGGTCCATGTCAGGAGTCCTGGACAGAGCTTGTTCTTTGCCAAACTCTTTTAATATAAGCACCTGCATTTACAATCACCACTCCCTCAACTCATATAAGATCCCAAAACAATACAGTTAATATTGAAAATAGACAAGTGGACAAATAAGCATTCATAAGGGAGGGAAATAAGGGCTTGATATCCAAGATATACGGACATTGAAAAGAAATATAGAAAACCAAGAGCTACTCTCCAATATATGTGGGCAAAGGATATGAATAGTTCTCAAAAAGAAGGATTTCAAACTATTTACACACACATAAAAGAGTGCTCTACTGACTAATAATAAGAGAAATGTGAATTGAAACAATTCTGGGGTTTCACCTCCCACCCAGCCAATTGGCAAAGAATGATGGAAAGTCGGAAGAGCTACTATTGGAGAGGTTGTGGCGTGTTTCTAAGACAGGGGCACTAAAATATTGTTAGTGAAGTTGTGAATGGCTACAACCATTCTAGAAAACAACATGTATTTTTTAAACTTTGTTTTATTTTTTAATTTATGGAATAGAACAAGCATTTCCATAACATAGAACAATAGAAAGATGATTGCTCATGAAACTGCAAATCTGCCATGCACAACTTGCTCTTTCAAATATACAAAATTATCGTGTAACTTTCTTTTTTCCCCAAGATGTAATTATGTAAAATAAAGTTATTCAAATATCTATAGCCTTAACATAGAGATGCTACCACTAAGCATATACCCCAAGATATTGACAAAAACAAAAGCAAACAAGGTTACATGTACTTCAAAATAGTTATAGCAACATTTTTATGGTAGTAAAGAATTAGAAATATAGTAAATGCCTATTGATTGGATAATGGCTAAACAAATTATAGTATATGAATGTATACTGTGCTGTAGGAAATAATGAACATGATGTATATAGAGAATCATGAGAAGACTAACATTAACTGATAGAAAATGAAGTAAGCAGAACCATGAAAAAAATATACACAATGTAAATGAGGAGAATGATCACAAAACAATTGAAACTGAATGTTGGAAAATCACGAAGAATAAATGTGTCTCCAAAGAAGAGAAATAAGAAGATAACCTCTCTCCACTCCTTAGCAGAGATTGGGGTCCACAAGTGTAGAACATTGTACATAACATCAGATTTTTTTCAATATGTTGATAATTTTTTCTAATTTTTTCCTCTCTGTTTTTAAGTACATTTCTGTTGGGTTTTTTTAAAGTAAGGCATGGCTCTTTGGGAGGGGATAAAAGGAAGCATATAGGGGAAATCAATAAAAATCCTTAAAAAAAAAGAAATTAGCCAAGTGGACCAAAAAGCATCCAGAAAGGAAGGAAAGACCCATGGCTTCCCATCCTTCTGACTCTTCTCTTCACAGCCTAATGATAAACAGTCTGACACTACTGATAGCTAGCTGCTAGTGAAATCAGGAAAACCTGGATTCAAGTTTCACCTCTGGCATATTGAATGTGTGACTCTGGGCAAGTCATTTCACTTTTTAGTGTCCCAGACAGCTTTAAGACTAATTGAAGAAATGTTGCTATTTGCATTGGTAAAGGGATTTTCCACAGAAGCAAGTTCCCTATACTGATGAAACCATGAATCAAAACTCTCTTCTCTCCCAAAAATGATAATGGAGGCATATGTCAATTGGCACTACTATGTAGGCTTAAAGTAGCTCACATAAAACCATGACTTGGCTTATTATTTTCAGATTTAAAAGCACACTATATAGAGTATACATAAAGAGACCTCCATCTTACAGGTAAGAAAACTGAGGGTCAGAGAGGCAACTTGTCTTGCCCAAAACTGTACAGCCAGTAGGCAACACAATCATAACTATGATCCAAATTGGTTTTGATCTTTCCACGGTGCCTCTCAGAGACCTAGACCCACAAATCTCCAAACAGGAAACATATACATTACCCTTGGAGAACTAACTTAGGATATAGGACAGAAATATAGGAAAAGTATATTAGGAAAAGAAATGTATATTCATGGAATGTAAACTTCATGATGATTTAATTGCTAAAGTGATAATGGTCAGATAACTGGGATAGAAGAGAGAGAATGCTGGACCAAAAAATAGGACATAAGTTCTAATTCTAGCTCTGTCATTAATTGACTGCTACTAAATTAATCAATCAGTCAACATTTCTAAGTGCCTACTACTGCCAGGCACTGTGCTAAGTGCTTTAAAAATATTATCTTGTTGGAGACTTACAACAATACTTAGGAGGAAGATGTTATTATAGCCACATTTTACAGATGAAGAAACTGAGAAAGAGTGAGGTGAAGGGACTTACTCAGAGTCACATAGCTAGTAAATGTCTGATGACAGATTTGAACTCAGATCTTCCTGACTTAAAGTCTCACATTCTGTCTTTGTGCTAATAGTTTAATGAGGGGGGGTGGCATGTAAATAACTGTATACAAACAAGATATATAGAGGATAAATTAAAGATAATCTCAGGAAGGAAGGTCTTATTAGTAAGAAGGATCCAGAAAAGTTTCTTGCAGAAGATGACATTTTAGCTGGGACCTGAAGAAAGCCAAGAAAACCAGGAGACAGAAAAGAGGAGGTAAATCCTTCCAAACACAGGGGCTAGTCAGTGAAAAAGCACAAAATTAGAGATTGGAATATCTGTGCTAGAAAGAGCGAGAAAGCTTTTGTCACTGGATATAGAAGAGTGTAAAGAACAAAAAGACTGGAAAGGCAGGCAGATGGCTCCAATGACGAGAGAGAATTTCAGGCACAGCAACAACCAGTTAAAAGGAAAAGAATTGGGATACGGAGCGTCTTGTCCAAGGAAAAGGATGAAGGTTAGTGACATTAGATTACACAGTATATAGCAGACTGGGGTAGAAGGTGGAAGAGGACTAGAATGGAAGGGCTAGGTTCTGAAGAGCTTTGAACACCAAACAGAATATTTTATATTTGATCTTGAAAGTCATAGGGAGCCACCAAGGTTTATCGAGTAGGGGAGGGTAACATGGTCAGACCTACACTTTAAGAAGATCAGTTTTACAGATGAATATGAACTGGAGTGGGAGGAGACTTGAGCCAAATTGCATGACTTGTTTCCCTGCCTTTCCCCTGCCCCCTTCCTGCATGGATGGCTGTGTGCGCTATTCCCTGTACCCTGAATGCCTTTCATTCCACTCTTTGTCCTGTTGAATTCCTGCTTATCCTTCATGGTCCAGCTCCTTTAAATGTTACTACCTCCATGACACTTTCTGTGATTACTTCTGTTGGTAACTATCTTCTCCCTTAACACTCACATAGCAGTTTTGTTGATTCACTTATTTTGTAATAGTTTATATTCTCATAATCTGGAGGAGGTTTTTTGTCTTATCACAAACAATGTAAGCTGCATGAGAAAAGGGACTAACCATATTGTATTCAGATATTATTTCTCTTCCTTTGAAGAATGTGTTCAGTGGGCACTTAATAAATCTATATAGAAGTGAAATGAATGAATAAATCTGCTGTATGACTTTGGACAATTTATTTCATCTCCTTGGTCCTTCATTTTCTCATCTACAAAATGAAATTTGACTATATCAGTGGTTCTTGATTTATTTTGGGTCATGGACCTCTTTGGCATTGTGGTGAAACCTAAGGACCCTTTCTCAGAATAATGATTTTTTTTAAAGCATTCATAATTGAATGAAATGTTATATTTCAGTTCAAGGTGACTGAACATAAAGATTTTTTTTCCAAGTTCATGCCTCAGTTTCTTCATCTGTAAAATGAGCTGAAAGAAATGACAGACTACTCCAGTATCTTTTGCCAAGAAAACCCCAGATGGAGTCATGAAGAGTCAGATACAACTGAACAAAAACAAAAAATGAGAGATGGGGTGAAGGAGGAAAAACAAAGGAAAAACAGGCTCCTCCACTTTACAGCTGGGCGAGTCAGTCAAGAAACATTTATGAAAGATTTACTATGTACCAGGCATTCTGCGAACTCCTGGGGACACAGAAAGGAGAAAATGTGGCTTCTGATTTCCTACTCTAATGGGAGACGGCAAATGACTATAACCATGTGCAGAAAAGATGGATAGAGTGTAAATGGGAAGTAATCTCAGAGGGAAAAGCTGCTCCCACGGTGGGGTTTGGAGCCAAGCTTTGAGGAACCCAGGAGCCAGAAGAGAGGAAAAAGAACATTCCATACATGGAGGGACTGTGAGCAAAAAGGCATATAATTAGGAGAGGGAGTGTCATGTGTGAGCAACAACAAGGGGGCTGGTGTCATCAGACTAGAAGGGTGTAAAGAGTAACAAGACTGGAAAGGTAGGTAAAGGGCTTTGAAATCCAGATAGAGGATTTGTTTTTTGATATTATAAGTCCACAATTCTTGAACTTTTTGATCTCAGGACCCCTTTTTGCTTTTAAAAATTACTGAAGGACTCAAACAGCTTTTGTTTATGTTAGTTATATCTATCGATATTTATCATATTATATATAACCTATATCAAATTACTTGCAATTTCAGGGGGGAGAGGAGGGAGAAAATTTGGAACTTAACATTTTTTTAAAATGAATGTTAAAAATGTTGTTTACGTGTAATTGAGAAAAAAATAAGTTAAATGTAAAAATATTTACCATGTTAGAAATTAAAATTGGCAAAATTTTTAAATATTTAATTCATTTAAAAATAATAATAATAAAAACCATTCTGTGTTAACCTGTTAACACAAATAACACATTTTTATGAAAGATAACTACATTTTCCCAAACAAAAACAATTTAGTGAGAAGAGTGAAATGTTTTACACTTTTGCATGTATCTTTAATGTCTGGCTTACTGGAAGGCTGCTAAATTCTCATAACTGCTTCTGTATTCAATCCGTCACAATATGTTGTTTGCTTAAAGTATATGAAGAAAATCCAGCCTCATACCAATATGTAGTTGGAAAAGGGAGGAGTACTTTAATGGGTTTTTTGATATTTATAGCCATACTTCTTTGATACTACACCAGAACTTGACACATGGCGGTTAAAATGTGGGATCTGAATTCATATCAAAGAGTTTTTCATATTCTGTTCCATTAAAATCCACTTGCCTATTTTATACTTTGAACGGATCTTTTACCCATATACAATTTTGTAACATGGTACATTGGTCAATCGGAAAATATTGGTTCACTGAGTTATGCCTATCTCTCAAATGTTGACGTGTTTCATTATAGAATACTTTAAAATTACATTCATTTGTATCACTACCACTCTCATCAGAAAAATCTCAGCTTGGAAGCTGTCAAGTTCACAGTGGTAGACAGAAGTTTTCCAAAATTTTGATTTTCACTTGAAAGCTAGTGTTTCGTCATTGGCAACAAATACCATCAGTTGTTTTAGTTAAAGTGACAGACTCACTTTGTTCATTTAAAAAAAATGTCTGCCAAATATTCAAGTCTAAGTAATCCTAGTCTGTCATTTGTTCTTTCAAATAAAAATGGCATTCCATGAAAAACATGCTAGTTCAGCTCTCAATTCAAACAACCACAGAGGGCTTTTCCTCAGATAATCGCCGTCCTTTAGTATAGACTGGTGCTCTCCCCATTTCATCACCTCTGAATGGCCAAGATTTAATAAAAATAATATTTTTGTTGCTTCATCAAGCACATGCTTAAGTGAAATTGGCATTTTTTTAAAAAATTGGGAATGCCTGGTGGTGAAGAATACAACGACCACTGGAACTATTTGGTGCTACAGCCTTGTGTTGTCCTAAGACGCCAGCGGTTTGACCCACCATTGATTTTGCACCATACAACCATCCATGCAAAAGCCAACACAGTCATGCCAGGACAAACCATGAGATTCAAAAAAGTTATTCAACACTTTGAATATATCAGCACCTCTTTTGTTTGTTGCTAGGCATTCACATAAATGAATATATTCTTCCTAATTAGTTGTTACCATATGAATACATGCAAAACAAGTCCAACCATGTCTATAGACTTGTAAGACAAAAGAATAATTCAGCAGATGAAATAACTCAGTCTTCATATTTGCAGCTAAATCTTTCATTCACGTGGCCTCTGGAAAACTCTACTGTGCACTCATGAAAGAATGATGGAAAGAAAAGGAAAATAATGTTTTAACATCATGAAAATACTTTTGACTTTGCAGATTCCTGAAAGTGTTTTGATGACCTCCAGAGGTCTGTAGACCACACTTTGAGAACAGCTGCTGTAGTTCATAGGGAGTCAGTGGGGTTTACTGAGTAGGGAGGTGGCATGATCAGACCTGCACTTTAGAAAGGTCACTTTGACACCTGAGTGGAAGATGGACAAGTGGAGAGAGACTTTAGACATGGAAACCAACAGAAAGGCATTGGATATTCCAGATGTGAGATGATGTGGCCTTGGGGCTGAAGAGAAGGGGGGCATATAAGAGATATGTTGCACAGGTAGAAATGACAAGACTTGGCAATAGATTGGAAATACAGAAGGAAGGGGAATGAGGAGCTGAGGATGACACTGAGGTTTCAGGTAACTAGGAGGATAGTGATGCTTTTGAGGGTAATAGGAAAATGCAGATGAGGCAAGATATTGAGGAGAAAGACAATGAGCTCTGTTTTGGACATATTGATTTTGAGAGGACTATGGGTCCTCTCTAGGGTGAAATGTCCAAGATGCAGTTGGTAAATCATGACTGGAGCTCAGGAGAGAGAGAAGGACAGATACATAGATTCAGGGATCATCTGCATTGGGCAGCTAGGTGACAGATAGATAGAGCACTGGCCCCGAGAGTCATGATGACCTGAGTTCAAATCTGACCTCATACACTTAGTAGCTATATGACCCTATGTGTGTCACTTAACCTTTGTTCACCTCAGTTTCCTCATCTGTAAGATGAACTAGAGAAGGAAATGGCAAATTACTCCAGTGTCTTCACCAAGAAAACCCCAAATGGGGTCATGGAGAGTTGGACATGACTGAAACAATTCAACAATAATGATTATCTGCAGGAGAAATAAGAATTGTACCCATTGGAGCTGTTGAAATCAATAAGCGAAATGGTATAGACTAGGGAGAAGTGAACTCAGGACAGACTCTTGGCAAATACTCACAGTTAGAGAACAAAGAGTGACTTTGGCTTACCTTACTGCAGTGCCTGGAATCTCCCTTAGCCTCCAGAAGCCAGCCATCAAATGCATCACCCTGTAGAGAAATTGAATATTTGCCCCCCAAATATGGGGATGTTGGAGAGGGTTTCAAGTACCTTTGATGATGTAATAGGCTGAAAGCAAGCACTTGGGGTCTGGGTCCTCTACCTAGTTACCTGCAAACCTCTAAATTTGTTTTGCCTGATTCAGGAATGCAATTCTCATTCTAATCTAGGCAAATTCCACAACCCAGCAAAGAAAAAACCTGAATGAGCATAAGAGGAAGTAATCCAAGAATCAAAGAGTTAACAGACACCTATAAGTCTTTCTCATTGAGCAGAAACAACAGCTACACTCAACATGTCTCTGAGGTCCAAGGAGATGAATCTTTTTTTTTTTTTGGAAATGAACATTATGAAATCCTGAAGGCAAGAAATTTCAGGTGGTTGGCAACTCTGGGAACAGATTCATCTGCCCACGCACCTCAGGAGAAGGTGCCTCTTAGCTGCCCTAAGAGAGCCAACAGAGTTAAATCAGAAGGATGACGTTTTCTTTTTTTTCCCAATTGGCACATTTTTAAAATTAATCTGTCCCTCCCACTACCCTCCTACTATTGGACAAATGAAAACTATCCCTCCCCCCAAAAAAATTGCTAAAGACATGTCTACATAGTCTCGTAAAACAAATTCCCATATTAGCCATGTCCAGAGATGTATGCTTCTTTCTGTGTTTTAAGTTCACCTTTCTTCGAGGAGATGTAGAAGGTTTGGTTCCATTCTTTTGGACTTTAGGATTATCATTGTATTGATCAGAGTTCTAAAGTAGTGCAAAGTTGCTTTTTGTCTATAATGTTATAATTGTGCAAGCTGTACTTCTAGTCCCCTCACTTCCCTTTGCATTATTTCATGAAGGTCTTCGCAGTTCCCTCTGAAATTGCACCATTTCTTGTGGCTCTGTAATATTCCATTACACTATATGTCACAATTTCTTTAGCCATTCCCCAACAGAAAACCCCCTTAATTTCCCATTTTTAGCTACCATGAAGAGAATTGCTATACATATTTTTGCACATATAAATTCTTTTTCTCTTTCTCTGCTTTCATTGGGTTATAGGCATGGTAACGGAATAGCTAGGTCAAAGGGTATGCATAGTTGGGTAACTTGCTGGGCATAGTTCCAAATTGCTTTTCAGAATGGCTGGACCAGTTTACATCTGCTGCAACAATGCAATGCATGCAGACCATAATACTTCTGAGTGCAGCCAAAATCAGATTAAAATGTAATTGCAAAATATTTAACAAAATAAATAAACATAAGTGATGCTAATATGTGCTTTTCTAAGTCAATAAGAGGCCTGCAGGGATCCCTACATACAATTTAGTGGCCCCTCTTTCTGTTTAAGCCTGGCACCATTGCCCTAGCATGCCTGTTTTCTCTTTGTTCTATCATTTGCCATTTTCCTTTTTTGTCATCTTTACCAGTCTGATCTATGTGAGGCAGAACCTCAAAGTTGCTTTAATTTGCATTTCTCTAATTATTAGTGATTTCAATCATTTTTTCATATAATTATTGACAGCTTGGATTTTTTTCCTTTGAAAAGTGATCATATCCTTCAACCATTTATCTCCTGGAGAATGGTTCTTAGTTTTTAAATTCTGGATCCATTTCCTTATAGATTTTGAAAATTAGAACTTTATCAGAAAAACATGCTGCAAAGATTTTTCCTTCAACTTGTTTTCCTCCTCATTTTAGCTGCATTAGATTTGTTTGTACAAAAACTTTTAAATTGTATACAATCAAAATTGGCTATTTTGTCTTGTGTTATCCTATCACTTGTTTAGTCCAATGAATTTCTCGCTTCTCATATATCTGAAAGATAACTTCTTCCTTACCCCTGTAATTTGTTTATGGTATGGATTTTATATCTAAGTCACGTATCCATTTGGAATTTTATCTTGGTGTATGATGTGAGATAATGGGACCTTTATTTTTCACTAATCATAGTCTATATTTAAGGGTAATTATTAGGGTATGTATCTTACCTACTCAAACAAACTTCGTCATAATAAAGACTGTGTTTTATCCATCTTCATATCTCTTCAGAGCCTAGCACTGTGTGTTGTGCATATTAAGTACTCAGTAATATTAATGAATGAATGGAGAAAGGGATGGATGGATGGATGGATAGATGGATGGAGTATCTGTTTTTCCCACACACATACCCCACTCTTGTCAAGCAGCAAGTGAGTAGAAGCACAGAGAATGTAGATTATGGGAATAATCCAGGTTGGTGTTTAGAAATGAATAGACTAGTACAGGACAAAAGGGAAAGGGATTTAAGAGTAGAGGGAGGTGTGTGTATAAATGGGGGAGAGGGAAGAACAGGGGGTAGAAGGAGGGAGGGGGGGGCGAGAGAGAGAGAGAGCATGCATCCATGCCAGGGCATGTGGAGAGGAAAGGGTTGTGGTCAAATGGAACTGATTAGCTATAGGGTGAAGATTTGGAGAGTAGGGAAAAGCAAAACCAGGAATGATAGAGAGGAAGATAGGGATATCAGTGCAGTGACTAGAGGTTGCTGTGTTTCTTGCTTTAATTATGTTCCCTTAGTATGTGAATAGTAGGGTTGAGAATAAGAAGACCTGAGTTTATATCATTTCTCTGATACATGCTAGAGGTTCAGTCCTGGGCAAGTCACTCAAATTTTCTATGCCATGGCAACTCTACAAAACTGTAAATTACAGAACCTACTGTTGATCTGTGCTGGTGAAGGAATCTTCCTCACCAGAGACTTTCCAAACCAGTGAAATGCCAGGTCTGACCCACAGCTATGTGTTCTAGGCCTCTGCTAGACGGTAAACTCCATGGGGTGAGCTTGTGCAGTGCTTAACGTGTGGTAGGCCCTTCCTAATATTTGTTGCTTGATTGAGAGATAAGGTTATGGCTTAACTAAACTTTGCACCTCCTCCCCCCATCCCAGCTCACCATAATGCTTTGCACACAAAGTGCCTTTAATAAACGTGTGGTGACTTGGATTGAACTGAGTGAATGACAAGTCATGGATTCATGTCTTCAGTGTCCATCCTTCCCCATGATGTGGAATTGGTTTTAGTTCAGTTGGTTGAATAACAGACTACAGAGACTAATAGATTCAATTCAATTCTGTTTGAGTTTGGTTAGCTTGGCTCTATTTAAGAGACAAAATGTATTGACCACAATGAGAAACAGTTGAGAGAATCTGGACAAATCAATGCAAGTTCATCTGCCCTGCCCTGCCAGTGCTCTACTAGTGAAGATTTGCCAATGCAGGGCCACCGCTGTCATCTTAGCATGTGAGGGGCAGGGCCAATATAAAGTCCTTGGAGACTTAAAATCCGGATTAAATTCTAAATGTGATAGCAACATTTGTCAGTAGCATTTCAAAGCTGATCTACCAAAGTTTGAGACTATTCCTCCCCCAAACTTCATTCTGGCTGGGTTGAAAGAACCATCAACAGAGCCATGAGTCCTTTTTGCCTTTCCTGTGTCCCTCCCTCATTCACTCTTGGGTTACCCAGACCCTATGGGTGGCTGAGAAGGAAGAAAAAAATGACCTTGGATACCATTTGGACAGGCTAGGAGTCACCAAGCACAAGCCTTCCAGTGAGGTGGAAGACTCCCCCAGGCCTCACCAGTCCTTTTTCTATGTTTCCAAAACCCCTGGGCACTGTCATCTTCATCTGCCCTTCAGCTGAACTATTTTGTATGTGTTGCCTATGACAATTAGAGCATAAACTCCTGTAACGATACTGGGATTTGAAGATCTTCCACGCCCCTTGAGCTTGCTGATGTAGCAGGAAGGGGTGGAGCAAGAGAACGCCAGAACCAAGCTAGTCTCCGTGCGGTGCTGACTGGAAGCGGCGGCAGAG
>CM053582.1:269694533-269748816 GCA_028627135.1 Pseudochirops cupreus
CCCCCCCCCGCAGTTCCCGTTCCTGGTAGTTCTCAGCAGGAGTCCTTAGCAGAGATT
Organism: Pseudochirops cupreus; assembly: GCA_028627135.1. NCBI lineage: Eukaryota > Metazoa > Chordata > Mammalia > Diprotodontia > Pseudocheiridae > Pseudochirops > Pseudochirops cupreus. The sequence goes on from CM053582.1 coordinate 269,694,591, forward strand.
CTGGCCAGCTCAAAGAAAAAGGAGTTCACTAGCTTGGTTCCAGCATTCTCTTGCTCCATCCCTTCCTGCTATGTCAGCAAGTTCAAGGGGCATGGAAGATCTTCAAATCCCAGTATCATTACACCCTACCAAAAAGTAAGGGGTAAGGAGATAAAGGGAGGGATGGGAGTGGGGGGAATATAAGAGAGGGCAGACTGGGGGAAGGAGTAATCAGTATGCTCGCCATCTTGGGGTGGGAGGAAAATAAAAAAAATTAAAAAAGAAAGAAAGAAAGAAATTGCTCTTTGGAAGGTCATCAACAATGCCCTAAACACCAAGTTCAACTGACCTTTTATCTTAGTAGCTAATCCAAGGACCTCTCCTTGGTTTTCATTCTCCTTGCCCTCTCTATAGCGTTTTTATATTGTGTCTGTCTCCTCTGCCTTAGTAATCTCTTCTTCCTTAACTTCTGAGATACTGTACTATCCTCGTTCTCCCTCTAAGTGTCTATTTCTTTTCACTGTCTCCTTCACTGGTTTCCCTTTTCCTTCCCACCTTAGAAAACCAAGAATCTGCCCTTGACCCTCTCTCCTCTCCTCTTTTCTCATTACACCCTTTCTTGACAGTCTAATCAAACCATAGAATCACGGTTGGAAAAAATCTCTGAGATTGTCTAGTTCAAGCCCCTTCCTGGTAGCCTGGACATCCCTGACAAAAAGTAGCCAATCTCTGTTTGAATATCTCCCATCATATGGAAGATTATATGATGTGATGGAAGGACTATTGGATTCAGAGTTTGAAAATCTGGTCATTTATGTGATCATGGACAAGTCACAACTTCTATGGGTCTCAGTTTTCTCATCTGTAAAATAAGAAGACCAAGGATGGCCTAAATGATCTTTAAAATCTTTTTCCATTCTAAAAAAAATCTATGATCCTATAGAGAATGACTTCGACACTATTCACAAGGCAACCCAGAACCTCATTTTCATTGGAACAAAAATCTAACCTCTCTCTAACTTACTCCAGAGTTAAGTGGAATGACTTTCAAACATGGGAAGTCAGCTATCACTCAACAGCTTCACCCAAGTCTTCCCTTCTCCAGGCCAAAGAGCTATAATTGAACCCCAAATGACAAGTCCTTCAAATGACAAGAGTTCTAGTCCTCTCTCCTCCCTCTTGTTCTAAATATATTCCAGGAGTGCCAGCCAAGAGAGCAAACTAAAGGAGGAACTATCTGGCCTCAAAACTGAGCTCTGTGACTTAACTATGTATATGACCTTGGATAAGTCACTTCCCTTTGGGCTTAGTTTTCTCACCTGCAAAAGGAGGCTGAGAGAACAGGTGACCTCTTGATCTATGATCCTGCATTTCATTTTGTTTCTCCTAAAGCACAGCCAAGGTGGAGAGCCAGTGTCTCAAATTTCATCTTAATGGGAACATGAAGCAAAGAGACCAAGTTTGAGACACTGTCTCCATTGGCTACAATTGAGGAGGCTGGTCGACAAAATTGTGAAGTAGGCAAAGCTTGTGTCTGCATTCTTAATAGATGCCTGCTGTGGTGCATCCTCTTTCTCACCTTAATTTAAGTACCCAGACAAGCCAACTTCTTGCTGCTCCTCAGCTGCCTGGCATCCCTCACGGGTGCAGCCCATCTGCCCTCTGCTCTGAACCTCCTCGTGTCTCTTCTGTCATAAAAACTTACCTGTCCCAGGGCTCACACCCAAGGGCCTACCTCTCCAGTAGGTGGAAAGCATCTGATTAATTAAATAAATTAAACTCTGCTAATGTGTTTACTAGTTACAATGTATCACCCCTCCTGGCAAAATAAAGCCTTTAGCCAAAATGACAGTCAGAAAGACCTCAAAGAATCATTTTAAAGAAATGGAATTTCAGGCATTTGGCAGATGAATAGATATTTTCCAGCAGACAAGCTCTTAATGCTTTTCGAAGGACATCCAGAATAATCACAGCTGACATTTATAGAGTACTCCAACTTTATGTGAGAAAAAGCATTACTTTATGGGTGTCACTTTTAATGTAGATCTTCCTCCCAGTAAGATCACAATCTCTTTGAGGGCAGGAATGCTGTCTTGTCTTACCCTGAAGTGTCTAAACTGTAGAAAGCTGATGAAGCTGTTCAAACCTCAGGTACTGAGATGGTGAAAAAGATCCACCCAACACAAAGTCATTATATATATGGTGTCCCAAAAGTCTTAGTGCAGTTGTAGGCTAATAAAGGTATTAAAGCTTTTGGAATATCCTGTGTGTATAAATTATATTTGTGTAGCTATATGTGTGTGTATAAAATATATATATAACGCATGTTTTATTAAGCCTTTGGAAAGACAACTATGGAATGATGGAATGAAGAAAAGAACTGCGAAGTCCTCTTATAAATTGAAAGTAGTGGCTGTGGAGACCAGTGGAGAACTGTGGATCATGGGAAAACCCTAAAGAGGTTGATTGATCCCAGGTTTGACTACAGAATTTCCTTGCTCTAAGAGCTCCAGTGGCTCCTATTAATGCTAGGATCAAAGATAAACTCCTCTGTGCATCATCTAAAGTCCTTCACAACCTAATTCTGATCTAGCTTTCTAACTTTATTTTATATTATTACCCTTCATACATTCTATGATCCAATCAAACCAGCCTTGATGCTCCCCATGCACAACATTCCATTCCCATATCCTCAGGTCTTTAAATAAGTTCTTTCCCACACCTGGAATGAAGTCCCAATCTTGGAATCCCAACTTTTCTGCAGAGCTCAGCTCAGGTACCTCCTATCAGACTTCCCCCCACCACACTGCTACTGCCCCTCTCCCAAACTATCTGGTATTTATCTTGTACATATTTTATATACATCAATGCTATCTCCCAGAGAGAATGTAAGTACACTTATTATTACAAGGATTTTTTTTTCTTTTGTTTTCAGTGGCTATGGGAAAGGTGGGAGAAAGAGAAAATAAATACTTGTTAATTGAAAAATATAAAAATTTAAAAGGGAAAAAATAACTGAAAGAGACCCTCTAATCCAGTTTCTTTATTGTCTTTGAATGCCCAGGGCATGGCACATAGTAGGGACTTAATAAATGCTAATTGGCTTATGACATGAAGTACATTCTGGGTGTGGAGTTTAGAAGCTATTGGTTCTCACACTTCTCTTGTTAATCTGGGGAGAGTTGATGTCAGAGTCAGAATGTCAAAACTCTAACCATTGGTCCTAGAATGTGGAGAGGGAAGAAAAAAATCATATTCCCTTTCCCCAACCCCTTTCCTTCTTCTTTCTTGCTATTTCCAAGGACCTGGTCTGTAAAGCCTTCATTTCTACCCTGGCCCTGAGGCCCTGTCCCATTTGTAGCCAAAGTTACTTTCTCAAACTCATTGAACTGCCAGGATCATCTCTTTAGCCTTGAGCTGATGGAGAGGAGGTTCTGGGAGGATATTTGCATTAATTACCACATTAATTCCTCCTCTCAGGAAAAACTCAGTAAGCTCCAAAGCCTTCCTATAGGCAAACACCTGTGATGCCTGGCAGCAGACACAGGTGTTTCAGGACAGAGAGGTGGCATTTGAGCCAAGGTGACAAGAGTCCTGGAAAGGATATCGTTAATAGGGTCTGTGCAGGTGTTCAGCATAATGGGGTGTTAATTGGGTAACAGGTGGAAGCACAGGGGGAGGAGAAAGGAACAGAGTAAGCAGGGCAAATACTTAGCTCTGTAACCTAATTTTAAAGTGAATGGAATTTTCCTTCTATTTGCTTCCATCTGGGCTCAGACAGGTTCCCCAGTCGAAAACAATAGAAATCTAATGAGGAGATCTTAAGCTAAGTTAGTAAAAAGATTATATCCAGGTCATGGAAAATAATAATCCTGTTGTGCTTGGTCTGAGCAGAGTACATCTGGAGTATTGGGTCCCTCTGGACACCACAATTTAAGAAGGACATTGACAAGGGACAATGACAATTTGGAACATGTCCAGAAAAGTTGATTGCACAAGAGAGGAAACAAATCTATGACATTTGAGCAATAACTGAAAGACCTGGGAATTTTTTGCCTGTAGAAAGGAAGACTTGGGTCATCATTAGTAGTGTTCAGATACTTAAAGGACATTTTGTGGGAGGAGGACTGGAACATGGACCACACCTGATAGATGGAAATGTAATATAGATAACTTTAAAGTTATGCATTCAAAATTAAAAAACTCATCATCACAAAAACAGGGTGAGGGAGATATAGTTGGATAATATTGTTGTAAGGTGGTAGGGGGAGGTGGAAAGAGAAGTCTGGAAAGAGTGACCATTGAAGGTCCAGGCCTTAGAGCATGGACAGCACCCCTTGCCTGCCATCAACTTACATAGACAGCCTGGTGAAACATTCTGGAAATTCTTGATGGGGGGACTCTTCATCTTCCTATTCAGAACATTTACAGGTATTCTCTGATTTATTCCTGTCACTTAACTTCACGTCAATGAAAATACTTTTAAATGGTTGCTGAGCCAGAACCGGCTGTGCTCACAAGAGACCAGAATAGATGAAATCTCTCCCTCTTCCTTAATGGTGAATGGAACAAGAATTGCCTCAGACCTCCTGATGGAGAAAGGACCTTTGGCCCTCTTTGGACCTTTGCTACTATGTAGCTGAAGCAGCTAGGTGGCCCAGTGGATAGAGCACTGGGCTTGCAATCGGGAGATTCATTTTCGTGAGTTCAAATTCAACTTCAGATACTTAGCAGCTGTGTGACCCTGGACAAGTCACTCAACACTGTTTGCCTCTGTTTCCTCAATAGTAAAGTGAGCAGGAGAAGGAAACCACTCCAGTATCTTTACCAAGAAGAACTGGATAAGACTGAAAACGACTGAACAACAACAATTATATGGCTATTAAAAATGCACATCACTATTGTCCTCCTGTCTCTGTTGTATTTATGCTTTTTTAATCTTGGGTAGATTGAAAAACAGAAATGAAAAGTACTAGGTCAAAAGAACCACTGTGGGTCCTGCACCTGGAGCCTGGAGCTCTCAGCAGCTGAGCTCAGTGAGGATCCAGCCCGCAGGAGGGACCTGCCTGACCTTCCCCATGCTCTGAATCCCAAAGGATAATGGCCCCTTCAGCAAGCATTTCCAGAATCAAGATCACCAAAATGCCAGATGGGTCGATACCAAGCAGGGCAAACTGTATACATTCTAAGGACTGAGACCTCATCTCTGGGTTTTAGTGGATTGCAAAGTTAATAAGTGTCAATGACACGTTAATACTAGTGGTTTGACAGAGCTCACAAAAATGCTAAATTAGTAGAGGGATCAGAATGGAGGTGAGACTCTCGGGGTCCCCTTCCCCTAATCAGGTGACATTTGCAGGACTGTCTTCAGTTCTGGACATCACATTTTAGGAAAGATATCGATGAACTAGAGTAATCCAGAGAAGAGAGATCAATATCACAGATGAAGCTTGTTTGGTTTGGCCTTGAGGCAACTAGGTGGCCCAGTGGATAGAGCTGGGGGCCGGAGTCAGGAAGGCCCAAGTTTGAATCCAGCTGCACGCACTTTCCAGCTGTGTGACTCCCCTATCCTGAATTCATGTATTTCTTTTTTCCACCCTGAGACTTGTTCTCATCGATGAGTCCCTAGATGGGATCTCCATGGGAGAAGGAGCCCCAGTTATGCGGCTCATTTCACTCCCTGCTTACTTCACTCTCTGTAGTAGTCCTATCTCCATACCCATTTGTGGCTACTCTGCTTCCATCCCCCCTTCTCCCCACTTTCCAGATCCCCTTGATGCTATGTTTTGTCTTCCCCTATTAGAATATAAACTCTTTGAGAGAAGAAGAAGAAAAAAAACTATCTTCTTTCCTGGCAATTGTATTCTCAGCACTTAGCATGGTTGTGGAACCAAGTAAAAGCCTTAAACTCTTACTTAGGTAGAGGTAGATGATTGAACTGGGGAGATAAAGAGAGAGATGGTTAAGCATTTTTAACAAATGCTTTATATATCTATCTCAATCAATATGAGGAAGAATTTCATAAAAACTAGAACTGGGCAACATTAGAATGGATTTACTTAACAAAGGTCAAACTTTTTTGATAAATCGATTGATTTTGCCAAACTTGTGTTTTCTTCTCATTATAGGAACTACCCTCTCTGGAAGGGGGAGAAAATAGGAAAACAATGAAAAGTATAAGTGATATAAAAACAAAAGGTAATAAACAAAATTTATTTTTAAAAAAAAAGGCATGCCCAGAGTCAGCAAAGAATTTATCATTCAAATACTTCTGAATCATTCCTCTGGCCTGAGGTCATGTCTGTGCCAGCTGGATGTCCTAGCAGTCAGACGTTACGGGGATCCTGAACAGCAATGATGTTGTAGATTTGTGTAACAATCCCAAGACTGTGTTGTCTTGTCCTCCCTCTCTGGAAGTGTCCAAGCAGAGGCTGGATAGGCACTTGCCAAGGATGTCGAAGAGGATAATTCAGAATAGGGCATGGGGTTAAACCTCTGAAGTGCTTCTTCCAAGTCAAGGAGTCTTTGATACCATATGTAGGACAATGTGATCTCTGTCCAGCCTTCCATGGCACATCCGAGATCTCAGGTGAATCCAGCCAACAAAACCCCCTCCTTTTCCCTCACCCTCTCCTCTTCCTTGTAAATTCAGAGAAGGTGGCTCTCTAAAGGATGACAATAACCATATGCTTTCATCCATAATTGTAGTTAATGTAGCTCTTGTAATGTGGGCAGAGCCGAACAGCAAGTGTTTAGTTAACCTAGCCCACTATCACGACTCTTATCTATCCCTGAGCAGATAACTGCTCAATTTTAGCAGCAATCGGAGCACATCCTATGTGTGAACACGGTGCTGGCCTCTGAGGTGGGAAGGAAAGCATAATCAGGGTCCTATCTTAAAAAGAACCAAACAATCCAGGTAAAACAACACAATGACTAATGTTGATACAACCCTGTCCGTACCTGGTCTCATTTGACCCTCACAACAGCCTTGCTAGGTAGATACCTGTATGATGTCCATTTTACATGTGAGGAAACTGAGGGTAAGCATACTAAAATTGCATGCCTAGGGTGAGATGGTAATTAGTAAAAATAAGAAAAGCAGGATAATAATAAAATAGCTGGTATTTTAGAGCGTTTAAAGGTTTACAAAGTGCTTTACAAATATCTCATTCCCATAATAAGTCTGAGGGGTAAGTGCTGTTATTATCTTCTTTTTACAAATGAGGAAACTGAGTCAGACAGAGGTTAAATGACTTAGGCAGGGTCACGCAGCTAATACATGTCTGAGGCCACATTTGAATTCAGATCTTCCCAGCTCCTGGGTCAGCCTCTATGCACTGTGCCATCAAGCTGCCTATGGGTAGACAGCTTTGAATCTATTTCTTGACTCCAAGTCCCATGTTCTAATCACTAGGCTACTCTGTCTTTCTAGAAATGGTATAGAATCAGACTTTCAGATTTAAAAACATATAGAGAAGTCAGTAAGTCAGTTGACAAGCACTTACCATGGGCCAGGCAGTATGTGCTAAGCATTTGGAATACAGTTCCTGCCCTCAAGGAGCTTACATTTTAATGGGGGGAAACATAAAAGGAAGTTTAAAAAGATGGCGACTGGGGAATATACCCAGTGGGGGTAGGATGGAGAAATCCGGAGGAGTCCAGCCTGGTGAGAAATGAAAAGATGGTTGGTGTGAATGGCCTCTTTAAATGGAGGTTCTGGGAGGAGCCATCCAATCCAAGAGAGGGTCTGCAGGTGTGGAGGCTGTTTCTACTTTGTGGATTCCAGGACAGAAGTGATCTTCCAGGATGAAAAGGTTTCTGGTGGGAGACACATCCAAAGTGCAGTCTGATGAGAATTGAAGAGAGGAAAGGTCATTGTGTTTTAATACTCCCAGAAAGACTTGAGGAGGAGTTAGGACTAGAACAGGACTTATGTAAGGCATTTTGCATACTTTAAAAGGGTTCTATAAATTCTAGTTACTACCACTGCTGTGTGAATGGTGAGCGGTGCAGGGATGGGGGGGCCTGCGGCCTTGAGGCCACGTGTGCCCCCCTCAGGTCCTCAAGTGTGGTCCTTTCACTGAGCTGAGGTTCCTCAACCCTGGGTGAGGCTATTTGAAGAGAAAGGAGGCAGCATAGGCTCCTGCGAAGCATGCAGTTCAGGATGCTGGCGCTGGGTGAAACAGCAGCATAACGCCCCTTTTTCAGAACACAGCCAGCTTGCCTGACCTGATAACAATGTGCATTTGGCCAGGCTAAGCCTCACTGCCTTTGCAGACGAATCTGGGAAGCTGGCAAGGGTTTGCAGGAGGAACAGAAGGCGGGCCTGCAGAAAGAATGCCTTCATGGGCCAAGGACACAAACCCAGGAAAAAAGGAAAGTAAAAAGAACCTCATTCTAACAACTCACCATTACAGGCTCATGGACACTGCTGGTCACAAAGGGCTCTGACTAATGCCCAGTACTACCCTGATGAAGCGCAGTTAGCCTGAGAAGAAAAGGAAATGAGAGTTAGCCTCCATTTCCTTTAACCATCTGTATGGAAAATTGAAGGCTCTATCAGTTAGCAAGCTGAGCCTGGGGAGATGGGGAAGAGTATGAATTGTACACTTCCCACCTGCATCTTTGCTGTGGGGTAGCCTCAGCCCAAGTCTTCCTTGTGATTGATTGAGATTGCTCAGCAGCCTGACACTGACCCTTAGATGCCCCAAAGCTCCCACCTGCCCTGGACAAATGGAAAAAAGCTGGTGTGGGAACTAAATTTTCTAATCTGCTTGCTGAAGGCCATCAGGACCATACAGAATTTGAACCTTAAAAAACCCTTTCTCCGAAGAACCATTTAACATAAGGACTTAAGGTGGGAGAGAAACACAAGTGAAGAGTTTCTCCTTCCCTGCTTCTTTCCCATCCTCCCTTCAGCTGCCAGTACTGTTCACAGGAGATGAGTGTGTTAAAGTTTACCAGGTGCTACAACCAGCCAAGCAGTGCAAGTATAAGTATCATTATTTTACAGATAGGGAAACTGAGGATCAAAGAGACTAAGTCATTTGCCCAGGGTCACACAGTGCCAAGACTGGTAATTGTTTTGGGGAAAACAACAACAACAACAACAAAAAAATACTGATTTTATAGCCAAAAGATCCAAATTTCCTTTGACACTGAATGACCTGTATGACCTGAGGAAAGTCACATAAGCCTCAGTTTCATCTGAAAAATGAGGGGGTTGGACCAGTTAATCTCTAAGACAGTGGTTCTCAACCTGTGGGTTGCGACTCCTTTGGGGGTCTAATGACCCTTTCACAGGGGTCGCCTAAGATCATCAGAAAACACATATTTCTATCCATCTCCAGGCAGGTCCACCCACATGCAGATATGCCCAGATATGAGTATTAAATGGTCGTGGCATTAGGAAGGTTGAGAGCCACTGCTCTAGGGCCTCTTTCAACTCTTCATTCATGATCAGAAAAATCTGAAGGGAGGTCTTCCTGACAGCAGAGCCAAGGGGTTCTTTCCCCTCCCTGACACCAGCCTACCAGCGCTGTGGCCTCTTCTTGCCTTGGGGAAAGGGAACAAGACAGAGCTAAATTTGGAATGATTTTCACTTGTTTGGCAGTAAAGGAATGAAATTTTAGGCCTTCCAGTAACAGGAGTGCTATCCCCTCCTTCCATCCCACCCATTTGAAAATAGATCTTATCATGTTTAATTGCATTTTAGACCTAGGGAAGACACAGAATGATTTTTCTTTTGCTCTAGGCAAGTGAGCACTGATCAATTGGACAAGTGCTGGTTTTTAAGAAAGTTTAACACCTCCCAAAAGGGTAGGAAAAGAAGATTATAGATCTAGAGATTAAAAGGACTTACAACATCTCCTACTATACCTCCTTCCTTTTATAGTTGGGAAAACTGAGGCCTTTGGAAGTTACAGTGACTTGCTCAAGGTCACACAGGAAACTAACTATAAGAGGAAGAGTTTTAATCCATATCTTCTGACTCTAAAAGGAGCACTTTCCACTTTACCAAGAGGAAAATAATAACAGGGACCAACAGATCATACATAAGGATTCCTGCAGGGTGTGTATTGACTTAGAAAACCACCAATTATCATTGTCTACATTTTATTGTATTTTTAGTTAGTTAAATATATCTCAATTACATTTTAATCTGGTTCTGGCTTCACTCAGGAGTATTGCTGGCCCCCTGAGGCGACTGTATTTGACAACTCTGATCTATTTTTTTTAAAAGGACTTTCTGACAATAAGGATTATATGTATAATACATATGAACTCTGAGATTTTTTTTATCCCAACTCCCATTCCCATAGATTGGGTCCCAGAACAAGGCTATTTCTCCCCTTCAGGATTCTAGGGGCAGCTGTGAAGGGATGGGGGTGACTCTGTAATGCCATAGGATCAAACCCCCACTGGGTGATTCTCCTCAGGATTATCAGTTGAGACTTCTGTCAGTCAACCTTAAGCACCTTTTAGAAAGGGTTATTTACTAAGTTAATACATTAAGATCACTTGTTATATAACACTCATCCCCTCCCTCCCCACAAAAATCTGTGACATACTCTACCACAAGCACATAAAAAATATAAGGGAAAGTGGGCCTGAGTGTGGGAAGTACATATGCCAAAGAGATAATTCACAGTTTCTTGGTTGTTGAAAATCCTTTCCTCCCATTCATGGGGTTCTCAAGAAGTTTCCCTTAGTAATGGTAGAGTTTCTTTGCTGAATTCTTTATAGTACCATGAGACCAATATGTTCCTGGTTTCCAGTGCAAGATACGGCCATCAGCTGATGGTGATGCCATCAGGAGTGATTCTATGACAACAAGGGGAAGATAAGAAATACAAAGTCCTCCAGACCCTCTGAACCTTGCAAGATCCTCCTCCAGCCAAAAGTAGGGGTGGGGAGGGACCTGGTCAAAGCCAAAACTGAGGCCTCTCCTTCCTGTTCTTCAGGCAACTTCATCTTTCAGGGGGTTCACAACTCCACATTCCAATTTCTGGAATGCATCCCTTCTCAAGTCATTTGGTGATTCATAGATGATCTCTGGAGTGCGGCCAAATTTCCTCAATCTATCTGAGCAGGAGTCTTTTGTGAAGTTATTCTAATTCTGAGGTCTTTTCTGCATTTAGAGTAAGGTCTAGGAATGAAATGTTTGAGAATATTGTCACTTACTATAAGTGGAATAAATCACCAAATATATACATACATATATATATGTATTATGTATACACACATATTTGTGTATGTATGTAGGTGTATATATGTATGTACCTATATACGTGTGTATATGCATGCACCTATATACATGTGTGTACCTATATATGTGTGTACACAGCTATATACATACATACACATATATACACACATATATGTATATGTGCATATATACATATATACACACAATATGTATACAGGAGGAGGTTCTGAAATGTCTCTTTTTCTCTGTATATCTTTAAGAAGAGGAGAGCCCAGTACTTAATCTGCTGCACACCTGGAACACTGTGCTAGGAATGGCTTTGGAGAGGAGGCAGCCTTAATCCTAGCACAAAGAGTTTCTGGCAAGGACATTATCTCAAACCTGGAAACTTAAAGGCTAAAGTGGCCACATTTAAATACATCATCTCTGCCCAGTCATGTTTTGTAAGCACTTCCAAGAAATTGAAAACTGTAGCCCTTTTCTATAAATAGCAAAGAGTTTATTTTCAAAGCATAATGTTTATTTCTTAAATGAATGCAGTCTGTCTTGGCACGTTGGAGAATATTTTTAGGTTTCAGGAATTCCCATTTGAATGTGAAGTGGCTTGTGTTTGCTCATTAGTCTTTCTCCTTATTTCCATGGCCCAGCTTACTTAACTGCAGTCTTCGGTGATAATTATGAGCTTAAAGCTTTAGACTTCAGACTGGGAGCAGGCACTGTTAAAAGCTGGCAATTGTGGCAAATAGGAAAACATGAAGAGTTCAGAACTGGAGGACTCAAAGGAGCCTAGATTTAGGAGTAAAAAGGATGTTGGAGGATATGTAAACCCTCCATTTTGCAGATGAGGAAACTGAGGTTCAGAGATAGACACACTGGCCCAAATTCACACAGGTAGCAAGCAACAGAACCAGGATTTGAACCCAGAATCATAAAATATTAGTACTGGAAAGGAGCTTTGAGGAAGACTAGTCCCAACCCCCTCCTGATACAGATAAAAAAATGGATCTATTCAATAATGTTTTGCCCTCATGGTACCCAGGGCATCTTCACAGTGTACCAAAGAAAGGATTGATGTGCTCTGGTTGAGAATAAGTGTGATAGAAAGCTGGAGTACCTAGGCAGAGGACTGACTGCCATGTTCCTTCCTTCAACCAGGATGTTGATAATGTAGAAGAGCTGAAAAGTACAGGATCGGGACAGTCAGGTAGATAGTCCAGTGGACTCCAAGCAGGAAGTCACTAAACCATAGTAGCAAGTTACCTATGCAGAGCTGCTAGTTATACTGCTTTAATTCAACAGACACTTATTGATCAGAGGACTGAGCTAAATGTTGGGGGAGAAGCAAATTTTAGATTTGGGCAGCTATGTGGTACAGTGGATGGAGTGCTGGGCCTGGAGTCAGGAAGACTCATCTTCCTGAGTTCAAATCCAACCTCAGACACTTAGTAGTTTTGTGACTCTGGGCAAGTCACTCAACCCTGTTTCCCTCGGTTTCCTCATTGGTAAAATGAGCTGGAGAAGGAAATGGCAAACCACTCCAGTATCTTTGCCAAGAAAACCTCAAATAGGGTCATGAAGAGTTGGGTGGGATTGAAGCAAATGAACACAGAATAGGGAAAGTATGATGAGAGAATAACTCATGTGAAAAAGACTGGATAGTTTTAGTGGTCTGCATGTTTAAAAGATTAACAACAACAACAACAAAAAACTACAGTTATCCTTTTCACATCTCAGGGGTTACGGGCTTGGTGCCTCCTCAATCTGGAAAATTCACCTAAAATTTTTTTGGCCCTTCCTTCGTAACAGAGAAGAAATCTGAATTTTTTCTTTTTCTTTTATGAGGTATTTACAGTATCTTATTGTAAAATTTGGGTTGATACTTTACAATACTATGTGTATATTTCATGTATTTCTGAGTTTCTAAACTTTTCCTGTGTCTTCTAGTGTCGTCTGTGGCTTCCACAAAGCTCCCAAAAATTCCCATTTAATTTTTTCTGCCAACCCCAAGATATATCAAAACTGTAACATGGCAAGTCAATATGTGGAAGAGAACACTGTAATATGATCTCAGGCTATATTCACAGCAGTTTTGTTGCAGCTCTCTGTACTGCTCAAGTCCTATTTGGGGTATGATGCCCAAGTCTAGGCAGCACATTTTAGAAGGGACATTAACAAGCTGTGATGTGTTGAAGGAGAGGGTGACAGGGATGGGGAGGGTGCCATGCAAGGATTTGTTAAGGAAACAAGAGATTGTTTAGCCTGCAGAAGACTTCAGGGGGATGTGATAACTGTCTGCAGCTATTTTAAGGATTGTCATATGGAAGAAGGATTAGACCTGTTCTTCTTGGTCCCAGAGGGCATTGCTTCTAGCAGAAGGAAGAATAATGGGTGGAAACTGAAGAGTGGCAGCTTTCAGCAGAAAATAAGGAAAACCTTCCTCCTACTTAGGGTTGTCCAAATGTGGAGTGGAGTACTTCAAAAAGAAACAGACGATTACTTGTCAAGAATGTGATTTAGTTATAAGTGGGAATATAAGGTATGTTTCAGCTCTGAGATTATATTATTCTAAGTTTTAGCTCTTTGGAGAAAGATGCTTTAACAAAAAAAAATAGCATCATAATGTCCTGAATTCCTCTACAGTAGAGAGAAATGAAGATGTATCTACCTAACACAACAATAATCTGAGAAGGAGTCAAAAACACAAGGTCATCTGAATGAACTGATAACAACCCCACACAACACAACCTTAATCTACATGTTGCCAAAGTAATTGAGTTTGAGATGAAAAAAATTGAGCATTTTGGTCCCTTTTGGGGATCAAAATGTTTGGCCTGGAAAAGAGGAAACTAGAAAAAGAGATGATATCTGTTTTCAAATATCTGAAAGGCTATCATTTGGAAGACAGATTTTTCTTAACTCTCTTTGACTCCAGAAGATAGGACCATGATAAAGGAATATAAGTCAGAGGGAGAAAAATTCTCCCTCAATGTGGGAGAATTTTCTTAAAGTTAGTGCTAGTCCAGCAAAGAAGGGATGACTAGGAATTCCACAGAGGAGATTCTTTCATTGGCAGAGAGATAGGACTGGGGAATCTTGAAGGTCCCTTCCAAAGTCATGATTCTAAGATTTAATGTCTATTCCTTACTTCATCCCCTTCTCCCAGCTCATACCCTAGTTCAGGCCCTCACTTTCTGTATTTTGGGTAGTTTTTTTTCTTTTCTTCTGTTTCTTCTTATATATGACTAATATGGAAGTATTTTTTGATATGATTACACATATATAGCCTATATCAAATTGCTAATCATCTCAGGGAGGAGGGAGGGGGATAGAGGGAGGGAGCAAATTTAGAACTCAAAATTTTATTTTAAAAAATGCATGTTAAAAACTGTCTTTACATGTACTTGGGGAAAAATAAAATACTATTTTAAATGGGGGGGAAAAAACTAGATCCAGAAAGAAAACTGGCAATCAATAGGTAATGGTAATTGATAATGATGAATTTGTAAATGATAAATTTGTCTCAAAGGAAGAGAAGTTGCTGGGTTGATGGTGTTAGAGGGACAGTTCATATATAGTAATGGGGAACAAATGGCATTCCATCTCTTTCACCAAGACCAGTGAGCTGAAGGGTATAAGAGAAAGTGAAACCAGTACTGGACAGGGTGTCCAGGGAAACAATGTCATGAGAAAAGAGCCATATTTTAGTGCATGCCAAAACATGGAAGGAATGAGAAAGGAAAAAGTTTAAGATAGAAGGAAATTTGTTCATTACAGAGCAGGCATTCCAGAGAGTACAATAGAGGGACCAGACAGATCTGGAGTGGGACCTTGGCAGGATAGGGCTGAGTTGAATGAGAGTAAAGGAGTGGGCAATTGGTGGCAGGGAATAGAGTTTATACATAAGTAGTTGGTGGTTCTGAATCACTGGAATGGGGAAAGTGTGGGGATGGGTGGGAGTGTGCTAATTATCAAGGAATGAGAACCAAAGTGTCAGTGGTTGGAGAGAGGTCCCTTGGGGGAAACAGGCTATTAGACTGTTCTAGGTCTTCCCTTGAAGTTCAACCTTCTAGCCTGTAGTAATGGTTTCTTTGAGTTTCCCAGAAGCCTGCCTCACAGAAAACAGGAACAAGACAAGCTGAGGCTCTGGGAGAGTGCAGTCAGTGGGCAGAAGAGGTCAGAGATCATTGGACTAGCAAAAGAAGTCTCTAAGAGTAAAGGCAGAAGCTGGAAGGCAGGCTGTTGGTTCTGGTCCTGGCGAGGCCTAGCTGTCATAAATACAAATTACCTTTGAGCAGAATTTTCAGATTATTCAAAGAATGTACAATTGTTATTGCTGAACTACTAAAAGTGATCTATGAGGAAATACAGAGAACTTAAATAGTGCCGTAGGACTTGGGACAAACAAATATCTAGGTTTTTGCAGAAGTTTAGGACCATAAACCAGAGTGGTGAGCTAGGAGGTGCAGTGGATAGAGTGCTGGGCAGCAGTGAGGAAGACTCGTCTTCCGGCATTCAAATCTGACCTCAGACACTTACCAGCTGTGTGACTCTGTACTAGTCACTTAGCCCTGCTTGCTTCAGTTTCTTTATCTGCAACATGAGCTAGAGAAGGAAATGGCAAACCACTCTACTGTCTCTGCCGAGAAAATCCTAGATGGGGTCATGAAGAATTGGACATGACTGAAGAACAACTGAATGTGAACGTGAGCTCGACAATAACTCCCAACAATGTTGTAGTAAGAATTCCTAAAAGAGGATTTCTGAACATTTAGAAAAAGAAATTAAGGATTACTACAAACCATTGTAGGTTCATTAAGAACAAGTAATAGCAGACTAACCTTATTTTTCCCCCCACAGTATTAGCCTAATGAAAGAGCCATAGAACTCTTAAATAAGTAAAAAGCATAGGAATAAATGCACCTTTCCTATATTGGATAAATAGTATCTATCTAAACCAAAAACTAGCATTGTATGTAATGGAGTCTTTTAAAATAAAATAGAGATAAAGTAAAGATGACAATTATTACCACTATTATTTGATGCTGTTCTAGAAATGCTAGTTATGCCAATAATATAAGAATGGTGGAAATGAGCATAAGCAAGGAGAAAACAAAATGATGATTTTGCAGATGATTATTATCTACTTAGAAAACTCTAAAAATTTACCTAAAATTAATTGAAACATTTAACAACAGCAAAATAGCAGATATAAACTAAGTATACATAAATCAACAGACTTTCAGCATATTACTAATAAAAACCCAGCAGGAAAAGCTGAACAAAGAAATTCTATTAAAAATAATTACAGAGGCGGCTAGGTGGCACAGCGAATAGAGCACCAGCCCTGGAGTCAGGAGGATCTGAGTTCAAATCCAGCCTCTAACACTTAACACTTACTACTCATGTGACCTTGGGCAAGTCACTTAACCCCAATTGCCCTGCCCTCCCCCTTCTAAAAAGCAAATAATAATAATAATAATTACAGACCATATGGAATATTTGGTAGTTCAACTACCAAGAAACCTGTAAGAATGATAAGAATACAACTACAACACACTATTTACAGAAATAAGAAAGGCATAAATAATTGGGAAGATAATAACTGCTCATTGTTTGACCCCGCCAATATAATAAAACAATAATACTACCTAAGTTAATTTACCTATTTAGTTCTATACCAACCAAAGTACTAAATAACTTGATAGAGCTAGAAAAAATTATAACAAGATTTATCTGGAGGGGAAAAATGGTCAAGAAACAAAGGAAATATTGAACAAAGTAAGAAGGAAGGGTGCTTAGTAGTACCAAATTTCTGTTTCAAAGCAGAAATCATCAACAGTATTTGGTGCTGGCTAAATGAAAACATTGACCTGTGGTTGATCAGTGGAATTGATTAGTAGGATCATAAAGCTGGAAGGCACCTATGGAGTTCGAAGTGACCATCCACCCACCCTCTCCCACTATTATGCTAATAAGAAAACTGAGATCCAGAAAGGTTAAGTTGACTTACCCACAGTCACAAGGGGAATAAGCAATTAGAGGCAGGATTATGAATCAAGTTCTCTATGGAGTTATTTTTCCTTCTAAGGTACAGTGCAAGATGCAGAAGCAAATGAATCTAGTAGAACAGTGATTGATGAACCCAAAGATCCCAACTACTGGGGTGAGGATTCACTATCTGACAAAAGGTGTTGGCCAAACTGGAAAGCTATCTGGCAGAGCTTAGGTTTTAACCAACAAGATAGGCTCCAAATAGATATTTAATCTAGACATAACAGGTGATATCACATATAAATTAAAGGATCAGAGAAGGAGATACATTTTACAACTATGGTTAAGGGAATAATTTTTTGAGCAAACAAAGGATAGAGAGAATTGCAAGAGTTAAAATGGATAATGGGGCAGTGCAGATCTTTAGATCTGCTTTATTAGGAAAGATAGCTGTTTAAGGGGTCAACAGTCTTTCTAAATTACATTCACTATTTCAGGGGAAAAGTCAGCATCCTGAACTTCAGAGAAAATAACTAAAAGACAAAATACTAGCAGAGAAATAAAGACCAACAAACAGGGCTCCGACTGCCTGAATCAAAGCAATATTGCTATATACTTTACATATATCCCTGGACTGAGAGAGCCTTTACATCTGAGCAATCAGGGAACTCTGAACATAGGGTCACTAAGAGTCTCGACCAGGGAATCACAAGATCCTTCTTATAAGTGATCCCCTAAAGCAGTGGTTCTCAACCTGTGGGTTATGTTCAATTTGTAACAATGAAAACACATCCTGCATATCAGATATTTACATTATGATTCATAACAGTAGCAAAATTGCAGTTATGAAGTAGCAACAAAAATAATTTTATGGTTGGAGGTCACCACAACATGAGGAACTGTATTAAAGGGGAGCGACATTGGGAAGGTTGAGAACCACTGCCCTAAAGCAAAATACCAACTCACAGTATATATACACTTCTCAGAGCCAGAAGGCATCACAACCCTCCTGACTCAGTGCCTAATTAGAAATTAACAAAAGATGTGAAAGTGTTCCCACAGGCAAGCCTCCCCTAAGCAATCTGCCCTTAATGAGCTCCAAGTGAGGCCTATTAATGGGTGGGAAAGATCTTATATCCCATTACCATTATAGGTCTGGAGTCGGGAAGACTCATCTTGCTGAGTTCAAATCTGGCTTCAGACACTTATTAGTTGGACAAGTCACTTAACCCTGTTTGCCTCAGTTTGCTCATCCGTAAAAGGAGCTGGAGAAGGAAATGGCAAACCACTCCAGTAACTTTGCAAGAAAACTCCAAATGGGGTTACAAAGAGTCAAGCATTACTGAAAAATGACTGAACAACAACAAAATGAATAAGTAGACTAAAAGTGAAAACAAATCAATGCAATTAAAACTAGAAGGGTAAAAGTTACTTGGGACAAATCTGTGCAGCAAGCTTCCCTGAAAAATGTCTGATATCCAAAATATATAAGGAATGAATTGAAAGATAGATAGATAGATAGGCAGACAGACAGACAGACGGACGGACAGACAGACCGACAGAACTAGGGAGATGATTATTCTTTCACTCTGCTCTATATCTGGAGTATTGTATTCCGTTCTGTTTACCACATTTTAAGAAAAATGTAGTTAAGTTGAAGAGCATCCAGAGAAGGCTTCTCAGGATGGTGAAGAGCCTTGAGAGTGTGCCCCATGAAGATGGAGAAGAGAAGATCACTAAATTTGAATGTTAAGCAGTTAAAATCATACATTTTAACTCTTACATAGAAGCTCCATGAGAACAGGGACCAGGTCTAATCTAAAATTTTGTAATTCTTCCAGTATCTAACACAGTACTCTGAGTCATAGTGGACACTTAAAGTACATTTGCTGAATTGAACTGAATTGAATGGGAAGTAATGGGTACACAGTGGAAATAACATTGGATTGGGAGTAAGAAGTCTCAGTTTTGAATGCAAACCCCGCCGACTCCACTTGTATGAGCTTGGATAGTCCCTTTGCTTCTTTGAGCTCAGTTTTGTTATCTGTAAAATGGGAGAGTTGGACTAGATGACCTTTCAATTAACTTCTAGCTATGAATTTATGATCCTATGACTGAAAAATGAGACGAATTCTCCCAACAAAGTGAAAGCAACCATTCAGAAGAGATTTAACTCTAGAGTTCAATGAAAGAATGAATGAATGAATGAAAAAATATCTATTAAGAATTTACTCTATACAAAGCTCTGAGACTATACAGAGAAAAGCAAAATAGTTCCTATCTTCAAGAAGCTCACATTTTAGTGAGGTAGACAACACATAGAAGGATTCAGCTGTAAGTCAGATGAAAAGGTCCCATGGTTCTTAGGGTGTAGCAGAAAAAAGGAAACAGTCCATCTTCCTTGGTGCTGTTTGCATTAATAAAACCATACTATTTCCTGATGTTAAACCATTTGACCAAGGACTTTGGTGGCCAGAACTTTCTTTTCCAGGTCTACAGTAGCTCAGGATGCTACAGAGGTGGGGGTTGCAGCACTAAAGACAAGGTCGCCACTTTACAAAGGCTGATTCCCTACACTGTGCCTTCAGGGGCTAAGCTTGAAGCAGGGGGCATGGTCTAGAAGTCACTGCTGTTCCATGGTGCTCTTGGGCTTTCCCTCTCATTGGTGGCTCTTGGTTGGCGCTTGGAGGTGGTGGTGGTGGGCATGGCAGTCCTCTTCTCCACAAGGATTGCTCCCTTTGATGAGGGCTGCAAGGGCTGGATGCAAACAGTAGAGACAAGCAACTGTGGTAACAAATTTTAAAGGCACTTGGATATCTCTCTGTTCTGTGACTCTCTTCACTGAAATGTTTTTCACATTTCACTCTCTTTGACAACAGTGCTGACAATTGTGACTCATTCGACCCTGAGGTTTT
Source organism: Pseudochirops cupreus (assembly GCA_028627135.1). Classification (NCBI taxonomy): domain Eukaryota; kingdom Metazoa; phylum Chordata; class Mammalia; order Diprotodontia; family Pseudocheiridae; genus Pseudochirops; species Pseudochirops cupreus. The sequence continues at coordinate 269,714,688 of CM053582.1, forward strand.
AACTTCTGGATCTTGAGTTGAAAGAGACCTTAGAAATCATCTGGTCCAACCCCACTAACAACTGAGGAAGCTGAAGGCCACCAAAAGTGGTGAGTGGGGGGAGGGGCTGGAAATAAGTCAAGTTCCTCAGATTCCAAATTCAAAGCTCTTTTTACTGCACCATAGTGTCTTTAATAGTGTGGAGAGGTATAGAAGGGCAGTAGATAGCATAGTACTCATAGTTCATCACTCTGAACCTCAGTTTCCTAACTATAAAATGGGAATAAAGAACACCTGTAATAACCACCTCACGGGGCTGTTATAATAAGGCTTAAATGAGATCATATCTATTGCTAGATAAACTTGATGGAATATTATTCTGTGATGAAAAATAATGAGGGGGATGGTTTCAGAAAAACCTGGGAAGACTTATATGAACAGATACAAAGTGAAGTGAGCAGAACCAGGAGAACATTGTACACAATAACAGCAATATTCTTTGATGATCAACTGGGAAAGAGAAAGGCTTAGCTATTCTTTTTTTTGGGGGGGGGGAAACAAAGACAAAATTTATTATGTAAAGATGAATCCAGAAAAGAAGAAATTGGAATCATGCTATCAAATAAACCAAAAATGGAAATTATATCAACTGAAAGAAAGTACAAAAGTATATTATGCTTAATGGAGACACAGGCGATGATGTAATATAAATGCTTTTAAACATAGGTGTTCCAGATGGCATAGTATATAAATTCATAAATACCAAAAGTATGACCAAATTTCAAAAAGTAATAGATCATAAAACAATAATTATAGAAGGTGTTGCTGTCCCTTTCTCAGAGCTAAACAAATATAATAGAAAGAAAAGTAAAAAAGGAAAATATAGAACTGAATATACTTTGGAGAATTTGGAACTGAAAAACTTTAGGTGCCCCAAGTCTTCTGAATGCAAACATGGTATCTTTATAAAAATAGATCATATTCTATGCAACAGAAAATTATTAATAAGGTTTTCTTAAAGGCAGAAAAATGCCGTGCTTTCAAACTGCAAATATAACACAAAAAAAGTAAATAGAAAACACAAGCAAAAGATACAGAATTAAATGAAAACAATGATATCATAGATAAGTAGGTGAAAAAGCAAATCCTAGAATAATGATAAGACATAAAATTAGGGAGATGCAGCAAAAGCAGTGCTCAGAGGAAAACTATCTCTTTGAGAGAATATATGAATAGAACAGGAAGAAGATTAATGAATTGACTACACAATTTTAAAATGAGAAAATCAACAAATAAGACTTAGCTATTCTAATCAATGCAATGATCCGATACAGCTAATGTTCATATTTTGCGAGAAGTCTTTGATCACAAAACCTCAGAATCATAGTGTTAGATGATCTCAATGTCCATTTAGTCCCACCTTTGGCTGAATAATAATTCTGTAAACATTATATACTTGACAAATGGTCATCTATACTCTGATTATAAGATCTCTAGGAAGGTGGAATTTACTAATTTCCCAGGTTCCACTTTAGCATATCTCTCATTGTTAGAGAGATTTTCCCAGATTGGCCATTAATTCTCTGTGTGGCCGTAAGTGAGTCACCTTACCTTTGTGGGCATCAGTTTCTTCATCTTTAGAATAAAAAGGGAGGAGATAACATCAAAGGGCAATAGTTGTCATTGAAGTTCTTGGTCAAAGAAATCAATTCTTTTTCCCAGTAATCGAGTCATTCGGTTGAAGTGAATTGTCTACTTGGAACTGCTAGGACCTGAGCAGCCCGGAAGCCCTGTGCACTCTCTTCACTTCTCCTCCTTAAGCTCCTGTGTCAGGTTTTTCTCCCCATCACTTCTTCCTAGTTCTCATACATTCAATGGCAGCCTCCTGACTCTCAGAGATTCATGCTTCACTTACAAATTCACAACTCCCCAAACTTTCCCTATCAAATCAATGACCCTTTAAAAATATACCCCAGTCTCTAAATGTTCATATGATTTCTTTTTTTTTGTTGTTATTGTTGAAGTTTTACCCTCAGTCAAAAAAAAGTTACCTACAAATGAACCGAAATACACATCATGCTTGTAGCTCTGAAGGTTTCACCATGAGCATCCATCGCTGTTACATCACCTTGAAACTGTGTTCCTATACATTGATTTATCTAGTTTTTAATAAATGAAAGATCTTTCCTTGCCTATTTAAAACATTAAACTGTTCTCAGAGAACTGAGGCTTCATCTTACATAATTTACAAAGGGATCTGAATCTTCATATCATATACCACAGGTATTTTTATCCAAATCTTATTTAAAAGCTATATATGTATATTTGTGTATGTGTGTATGTATGTGTATATATGCAGATATATAGCATATTTTATATTTTATGTATATGTAGTATATTTTAAAACAAGATTTCTTTGTTACTCTTTAGCTTTTAATCTCATCTTTAACAGCCACAAAATCTTATGCCATTTAATAATTAACATAAATCTGTTCCTTTACACAAAAATGTTTTCTGCCTTTTTCATCACTATTGCAGTGTATCCTTACATTTATGAATGAGTTTCTAAAGACCACATGAAACCACCCCGTTCAAACCTTTGGTTTGCACCCACAGAGGGAAAACCTGGAAGACGAAATAACTAAGCATTCACACTTTACCCACCCAAGAATCCCCATTGCTCTAATGTTCATGGTTTAGGACAAAGACAAATTTGTTTAAAGAACTCTTTTTAAAATTATATTCATGGATTTTTTAAATTAATTCTTCATGGAAACCACTAACTTCCTTAAACAATCAGCTCAAGTGTCATCTATATCAAAATCTTTCTTGATTTCATCTGATTATCAGTGCCCATCTCCCTGTCCACACAGACTCAAGAAGGTTTTCAGATATCAGTAGTTCAGTACATGGTACTCAAACATGGGGAACAAAACAAGAAAATAAAGCAAGTCAGCTTCACTGAGGCTTCCTCTGGCCTTCTAGCAAGTTAGTGAAATTACTGCATTCCTTACACACCTCAAACTATATTAATTTATTTTCTACACACCCTATGTGTGTAGAATTACATGTGAATATATGAATCCCCCTAGAAGAAGTAAGTTCTCTGTCTCTCTAGCCCAGGGGTGGGGAACCTGTGGCCTCAAGGACAGATGTGGCCCTCTAGGTCCTCAAGTGCAGCCCTTTGACGAAATCCAAATGTCACAGAGCAAATCCCTTAATAAGAGGATCTTTTCTATAAAACTTGGACTCAATCAAAAGGCCTCACCCAAGCAGTTGTGTTATGTTTTTAGTGATTTTTGTTTGTGTGTAACTAGAGCATTGTGTTTTCATGTTTTTGTTAGTCTGTTTTCATTACTGCATTGTTAATGTGTAATTGATGTGTTGTTCCCAGTTTTCATTAGTGTGTTGTTAGCATGTAATTGGTATGGTGTGTTTTTCATTATTTTCATTAGGCATAATTGGTTGCATTTTGGGGCATTTTTTTTCATTTGTGTGTAATTGGTATGTTGTATTTTTCACATTTCCAATTGGTATGTTTTTGCATTTTTGTTACCATGTAATAGCTGTGCAATTGGCATGTTGTGGTTTTCAATGGCATTTTTGTTAACATGTTATGTTTTTTGCTGTTTGTGTTAGTATACAGCATATTGTGTTTTTCACATTTTTGTTAATATTTTCATTCGTGTGTTGTGTTTTTCTGTGTTTTGTAAGCATGTTGTTAGTGTGTTTGGCATATTGTGGTTTTTGTCAGTGGGTAATGTTTTTACTGTTCTCATCAGCGTATTGTTAGAATGCAATTGACATGTTTTCATGTTTAATTGGCATGGGCTTTTTCACGACTTTGTTAGCATTTTTCATTGGCATGTTCTGGTTTTTTGCATTTTCCATTAGTGTGTAATTGGTATGTTTTAGGTGGCTTGTTGATATGTAATTGGCATGTTATATTTTTCACTGTTTTTTTACATTAGCATGTAATTGGCATATTGTAGTTTTGTGGTTTTGTTAGCATGTTTTTGTTCATGTGTAATCAGCATGTCATGTTTTGGTGGTTTTGTTGGCATGTAATTGATGTGTAATAGGCATGTTGTGGTTTTAACCTTTTTGTTAGCATGTAATTGGTGCGTTTGGCTGTAGTTGGCTGTTTTTGTTTTCATGGCAAAGTGCTGGTGTGTTGCTGGTTTTCACATTAAGTGCTAGCAGTTGTTGGTATGTAACTGGCATGTTGTTTGAGTGTAATTGATGTGTTGCTAACTTTGATGGTAAAGTGTTAAAAGCATGGTTGTAATTGGCGTTTTGTTGGCTTTGACATTGTCATGTTGGCATGTTAACGTAGTGTTGTTGGCTTTGATGTGATGGTGGCATGTTATTGGCATGAATCATGTTCGCTGTGTGTGGAAATTTCCCCTCCTTCTTTCCCAGATTGCTTATAATATAGGCTTTCTTCTCACATCTCCAAAGCTAAGGATATGACTGTTCACTTGGGGCAGCACAATTATTTCCTTAGGTTGCTAAGACAAATTGCACATATACATTCTGAGACAATACTAGAACATATACTTAGTATTTATTTAGGAGAGAGATGGGAATCACAAAAGTACAAAAAATCCCTCCAACACAACATCCTTAGCCTAGCCCCTTGAGGTAGCAGTGGGCAACACATTACAACTAAGCTGTGTACTTTTTTTTAAACTGGAGTTTGTTTGTTTGTTTTTTTAATCTAAGAGGGCAACACCGACACGATGTCCTACAGGAAGCTTCTGGCCTGAGGCCAATCAAGGTAATTGACAGACTTGGGTAATTTAGACATTGAGAGGATTGAGGACTAATTAAGACATTGATGTTCGGGGTAGCTAGGTAGCTGTGACTGATTAATGCAAGCTTTTAAAAAATTATTTACTTTTATTTTACAACATTCAGCTCCACATTCTCCCCCTCCCTCTCCTACCACCTCCTCCCATAACAGCACACAATTCGATATAGGTTTTACATATACCTTCACATTAATTAGTCAGGTTGTAAAGAAGAATTATAATCAATGGAATGAACCACGAAGAAGAAGAAACAAAGCAAAACAAAACAAAAAAGAGAGCAAGTAGTTTGCTTCAATCTGCATTCAGACTCTGTAATTCTCTGGATGTGGATGGCCTTTTCCGTCATGAGTCTTTTGGAGTGTCTTATAACTTCGCTTTCCTGAGAAGAGTCCAGTCTGTCAAAGTTAGTCATCACAGATACAATGTCTCCATAATTGTGTACAATGTTCTCCCGGTTCTGCTCCCCTCACTCAGCTATGAAGTCCGTCTGCTCCTCATTTCTTATAGCACATTAGTATTCCATTACATTCATATACCATAACTTGTTTAGCCATTCCCCCATTGAAGGATGCCCCCTTGATTTCCAATTCTTTGCCACCACAAAGAGAACTGCTATAAATATTTTTGTACCTACAGGTCCTTTACCCACTTGTATGATCTCTTTGGGATACAGCCCTAGAAGTGGTATTGCTGGGCATGCACATTTTTCTAGCCATTTGGGCATAGTTTCAAATTTCTCTCCAGAATGACTGGATAGGTTCACAACTCCACCAACAATGCATTACTGTTCCAATTTTCTCACATCTCCACCATTTGTCATTTTCCTGTTTTGTTATGTTAGCCAACCTGACAGGTGAGATGTAGTACCTAAGACTTGTTTTGATGTGCATTTCTCTAATCAATAGTGATTTTGAGCATTTTTTCATATGATTATAGGTATCTTTAATTTCTTCCTCTGATGCAAGCTTTAAAAAAAAAAAATTCTCTATCTTGCAAAAAAAAAAGCTGTTGTTCTTACTCAGACACCTTGGCTGATACGACCCGTTAGACATCCAAAGTCATGTCCAAGATAAAGCGCAACATCTGTGGAAGACTGGCATAGAAAGTCTCCTCTTGACATTTGAGGACAAATTTAGAACAAAGATAATATAATTAAGCGGAAACCCATGTTGTTAGCCTCTTTCCCAGTAATCATCTAAAATGGATATAAGGTACAAATTCTCCATCCACCAGCTACTTAGTAGACTTGTTCCTAGGCATTGGAAAGAACTAAGTAATGCTTTGTAGAGTGAGAAAAGTCCCACAAATAACTGTTTCAATCAAGATCCTGGGCTTTTAAGCCAAAAAGAGCAGACTCTGATAGATGCTGCCAAGATTGAAAGACCCTGAATATAGGACCAGGGTGTGCCCCTCTCACCTGAGGACCAGCACCATCAAGTTCATCACCTATTGTCTAGAGGGGAGTGGATTTTTCAGCCAAAACAAATCTTAAAAGATCATCTCCCAAGTAAGTTGTGATCTGTGTCAGTGAAGGGAGTACCTACACCAGTGAAATTACAGATCTCTGAAGGACATAGATAGATAGATAGATAGATAGATAGATAGATAGATAGATAGATAGATAGATTATAGATATATATATATACATATAATGTGAAATATAGATATATAGATAAATACATACATATAGATTGTCAAATCTGTGGTGAAAGTAGCACATTCTTTGTACTATGAATGCCATTGCTCACTTCTCAACCAAACTTGCATAAAATAGAAGCTAGAGCAATTGTGGGGGGTGGCATATCTGAGAAGTCAAATCAGAAGCAAGAAAGCACTCAGGATGAAAGAAAAATGCTATCCACCTCCAGGGAGAGAACTGATGATGAACTCTCAGTATAGATTGAAGCAGAAAGTGCCAACTGGCCTTGGTAGGAGTTTCCTCACCTGGAAATTTCCTTTACCAATGAAACCACAAGTCTATTCTTGATCCCTATAGAAAAAGCCGTGTGTGTGTGTGTGTGTGTGTGTGTGTGTGTGTGTGTGTGTGTGTGTGTGTGTGTATTTCAACTCACTGGGATAATTTGGAGGGAATAAAAGGTACTTGGGCTTAGAAAAAATTCATATGACAACTGACAATATAATCAAGAACCTAGGCCTCTTTAGCCTATACAACGTCAAACATCTAGGATATTGCCTACAAACATCTTTAGGTTTTCACCTAAGTCAACTCCCAATAAATCGACTTCATCAGCAGAAGACAGGGGTGGTATAGATTTTCCTTTGAAAAGACCTAAGGTTTCAATGGACAGAGAGTACAGTGTGAGTCAACAATTCAATATGGTACCCCCCAAAAAGCTAATGGGAGCATTAAGAGAAGCATTTGTGGCTGTTGTTTAGTCATGTCTTAACATTTGCAACCCCATTGGGGATTTCTTTGGCAAAGATACTCAGGTCGTTTGCCATTTCCTTCTCCAGCTCATTTTTGAAGATAAGGAAACTGAGGCAAACAGGACTAAGTAATCACATAGCTAGTAAGTGTCTGAGGTTGGATTTGAACTCTTGACTCTAGGGACAGTGGCCTATCCCACATGCCACCTAGCTTCCCCAAGACAAGCATAGTGTAAAGAACTAGGGAAGAAATATTCCCACTGTATTATTTCCTATTCAAACCACATATGGAATTCTGTATTTAGTATAAGGACCACATTTTAAGAAAGACCATGACAACATAGAGACTATCCAGAAGAGGATAACCATGCTTTTGAGGAGGTTGTATGATCACAGATTTTAAACTAAAAGGGACTGTGGAAGTGATCTGGTCCAATCTCCTGTTTTTTTATAGTAAATGACAAGACTGAGGCCTAGAGGAACTAAATGACTGGTCCAAGGTCACTTGGTAGTAAATGGCCGAGCCAGGACTCAAATGCATGTGCTCAGGTGCCAAATCCAGGGCCCTTTTTACTTCACCACACTAGAAATGGAAGTCACATTATTTGAGGATTGTTAAAGAAACCAGGGATGCTTATACTGGGAGAGAGAAGGCAAGTATTTGAAAGGCTGTTGTGAAGAAGAAGAAACGGTCACTCTATCAACAAGCATTTACTAATCTGTGTGTCTGGTACTTTGTTAAGTGCTAGCTATACAAAGAAAGGCAAAAAGAGTTCCTGAGCTCAAGCAGTTTGCAACAACATATAAATAGGTACATACAAAAGTCTTGTTCTGCTTGGTCCTATTCTACTGACCTTGGAACAAAAGATGGAATTTGAAGAGGGACAGAGTAAACTGGGCTGCTGCTGGTAGTGCTGGTGCTCCTGCTGATAGTGGTGGTGGTGGTGCTGCTGCTGCTGCTGCTGGTGCTGCTGGTGCCACTGCACCATTGGTGCAGATATAAATTGGACTAGCCATTCTGAAAAGCAATTTGGAATTGTGTCTAGAAAGTTACCCAACTATGCATACCCTTTGACCTAGCTATTCCATTGCCAGGCCTAAAGAAAGCAGAGAAAGAGAAAAAGGATTTATATGTGCAAAAATATTTAGAGTGGTTCTCTTCAGCTAAAAATTGGAAATTAAGGGGGTTTTCTTTTGGAGAATGGCTAAGAAATTGTGACATATGGATGTAATGGAATATTATTGAGCCATAAGAAATGACGCAATTTCAGAGGGAACTGGGAAGAACTCCATGAATTAATACAAAGTGAATTGAGGGGAACTAGAAGTACAACTTACACAATTACAACATTATGGAGAAAAACAACTGTGAACTACTTTAGAACTCTGATCAATGCAATGATAATCCTCAAGTGCAAAAGAATAAAGACAATCCTTCCACTCACCTCCTTGCAGAAAGGCGAACTTAAAATGCAAAAAGAGGCATACATCTTTGGACTAATATGAGAATTTGTTTTGTGAGACTATGTAGATGTGTATTAAGGGATTTATTGAGAAAGGATGTCTGGAGAAGGTGGGATTTTAGCTGAGATTTGAAGGAAGCAAGGAGGCTTCTTGGAAGAAGAATTATTAATAACTTGGAAAATTAAGACAGTTATGTATTCGAGTGATAGGGAAATCACCCGCTTCAATCCACTTGCTTTACAGATGAGGAAACAGAAACTCAGATTGTTCAGAGGCACACACCCTGTCTCCCACCTTTCCAGTCTTCTTACACGTTACTTTCTGACACATACTTTTCCATCTAGTGACACTGGCCTCCTGGCTGTGCCATAAACAAGATAGTTATCTCTTGGCTCTTGGCATATTCTCTGGCTGGCCCTCATCCCTCAAATACTCTCCATCTCCTTCCTGACTGCTGACTTCCCAGCCTTCCTTTATGTCCCAGCTAAAATCCTATCTCCAAGTCCTCTTAATCCTAATTCCTTCCCTCTGCTAATTATCTCCAATTTATCACGCATATAGGATGCTTTGTACATATTTATTTGCGTGTCTCCTCCCCCATTATATTGTAAGCTCCTGGAAGGCAGGGACTGTCTGTATTCTTTTTGCATCTCCAATATTTAGCACAGTGCCTGGCACAGAGTAGGCACTTTATAAAAGCTGATTGATTGATTGACACAGCAAGCTAGTGATTGAACCAGGACTTCAGAGATCTAGTTCAAATCACTCGGGTTACAATTAAGGGAACTGCCCCACTGTACGGTCATAAGGCCCAGAAGTGTGAACTGAGTTACTCAAGTTCACATGGAGGTGTGGGTTAAGGGAGGATTCAAACAAAGGTTTCCTGGCTCTAAGTGAAATCTTTCTACTACACTGAAATTCTCCATATATCCCTAAAGAAAGCCATTTATGCTGATGACATTTTTGGAGACTGGCCTCCTGAGAAAGTTTAGAAAACAAGGTTAATTAAGAGGATTTAGAGACTACTCTAAGTAGAAAAATAAGAAAAGATATATAAATTCTAGAGAACCGGGCAAAAGGACATAGGATTAGCTACACTGAGCAAAAAAGCCAATGGCAAAGTCTCTAAGCCTCAAATCTTTCTATATGCTAATATTAATAAGACTCAATTTATGCAATGCTTTGTAAAATTTGAAGCTTACAAACTGGAAGTTTACAAAGTGCTTTCTTCACAACAGCTCTGTGATGTAGGTATTAAATGTTATTATCCTTTTACCAATGAGAAAAATGGGGCCCAGAGAGGTTGTGACTTTCCCAGGGATACACAGCTAAAATTCAGGTTCTCGGATTCCATGATCAGTACTCTTGGCAGTATGCCTATGATGGTCTGATTTCTAATTAACTTACATAAATATGGCCTCTCTAGTCGCAGCAACAGATTACCCTCAAAAAGGCTGGCCTTCACACAAGTGCTGCTGTCCTAATGACTTACCACAAGGACCTACACACAAAATAAGAGGGAGGAGAGGAGAGGAGATGTGCTCCCAAAGCTAAAGCTATCAGAAAAAGGCCAGAGCTCCCAGGCAAGAGCAGCAAAGGCAAGACCTTTGCAGCAATCAGTGACTTGATTTCCTGTACTTTTTGACTAACTTAAAATCAGGTCTTCTTAAATCTGGAAATAATTTAGGCCAACTCCCTCAATTTACAAAGGAAGGGAGGGAGGGAGAGAGAGAAGGAAGAGAGGAAGCAGGAAAGAAGAAATGGAGGGAAGGAGAGAAGGAAAAGAGGGAGGAAGAGAAAAGGGAGAGAAGAAAGGGAGGGAGGAAAGAAGGAAGGGAGAGAGGGAGGGAGGAAGGGAAGGAGGGAGGAAGAGAGAAAAGAGAGAGAGGGAGGAGGGAGAGAAAGAAGGAAGGAAATAAATATTTGTTAAATGCTTGCTATATTCCAGGAGCTGAGCTAAGCATTTTATGAAGATTATCCCATTTAATCCTCACAATGGCCCTGAGAGGTAGGTGCTATTATTTCCCCATTTTACAGCTAAGGAAGCTGAGACTGTCAGAAGTTAACTTGCCCAGGGTAACACAACCAGTGTCAGAGTCAGGATTTGAATTCAGGTCCTGTGAGTAATCCCAGATAAAGCTGCTGGGCACCAGCATCTAAATTCAGAGGTTAGTCATTCTTCCTCCATATTAGGGGGGCTTCCAACTCCCCGTATAATTATAAGTATCGTTCCCATGAGTAGTGGTGGTGGTAGACAGGGAGTCAGTCAGGGTCAGGAAGCCTTTGGATGTAAATGTCACACATGTTGCTGTGTGGCCTTGGGTCACACTCGCCCTCTCAATGTCCCAAGAAATTCCTTAAGACTACAAATTGCCATTGGGTTTTGAGAGTTTCCTTACTAAGGAATTCAACAAAATTGTAGGCCTGAACAAATAATAGTGACAGCTCTAGCACATAAGACTACACATAGTTGAGGAGTGAGAATAGCAAATCTTTAAGATCCACAAAGCCCTTTCCTCACAACAGCCCTGGGAGGTGGGTAGTACGAGTATTATTTTTCCCATTGTACAGATAATAAACTAACTAGATTCCCGGCCTAGTTGGGAAACTGAGACCCAGAGAAGTGAAATCAGGTCTCCTCAATCGAAGTCCAGTACTCTTCCCACTAACCCCACTGTCTCCCTTGTTGTCCAATCATGTCCAATGCTGCACAATCCCATTTTTCTTGGCAAAGATACTACAGTGGTTTGTCATTTCCTTCTCTAGCTCAGTTTACAGACAAGGAACTGAGGCAAGCAGGGTGAAGTGACTTGCCCAGGGTCACACAGCTAGTAAGTATCTGAAGCTAGATTTGAACTCAAGAAGATGACACTTCCTGGCTCCAAGCCTGGCACTCTATCCACTGTGCCACCTCACTGGCTGCCATCTCACTTGAATAAAAGATTTATCTGAGAGTGCATCATGTGAACAAAACAAAAATAATACATTATTTAAACTGTTTGCAGATTCCAAAGAACAATCAATTGGCAAGCATTGATGAAGGGCTTACTAGGTGTCAGTCACTTTGCTAAGAGCTGGGGATGAAAAGCAAAAGCAAAAACAAAAACAAAAAACCCAAACCATCCCTTGTCCTCAAAGAACTTACATTCTAGCGGGAGACAGTGGCATGTGCTGGTAATTGTTTAACAGCCATCTGAAAAGCTCCACATACTTTTAAGTCCAATATATTATGAACATTTTCTCCATCATTCTCTGAAGTCTACAGTAAACAATCAACAAAACCGTAAGTCCAAAAGATCTGTAATGTTTGCCAATTTCTGAGGCATAAATGCTCACTTGGTGATTTAAATTGGCTCTCCGATGGCTCCAGGACATTCCTAGGATGCATGCATTAAAAAAAAATAGATGTATCTGCAGAATACTTATAGAATAGGCAGAAGATGACTTCAGCCGGTAAGGCTTTAATAGCTGGAGATATGAACAAAAGTCTCCTACAGATGGGGTTTGAGCTGTATTCAAGGAAGCAGGAATTCTAAGAGGAGCAGACTGGTAAGGGAAGCCTTCTAGTCATTCCTTCCCCTGCACGGGCATAGAGATAGATGGTAGGGAGATGGGCATCTTGCATGGAGGCTAGTCAATAAATAGGCCAGTGTGAATGGATCTTGGAGCACCTGGAGAGGAGAAATGTGCTAAGAAGCTTAGGAAGATAAGATAGGGTCAGGTTACAAAGAGTTTTATATGCAAACCAAAGAGTCTACGTTTTATTCTAGAGATGATGGGGAGCCATTGGAGTTTATCTAATAGGGACGGGGTAACAGCCATCCTCCCATCTATTGATGACCATTGAAATGGTTGAAGGACTCCACGTAGCCCATGCTGCCAGATATCCATAGGAAAAGAAACAAAACAGTGTTAGCACCCAACACAAGAGGGACTTACAACACCAGAATATGACGGACCTGGGAAAGCAGCAGGAGTTGGTGCCACTGAGATCCTTGGTGCCACTGAGATCCTTGGCGCTGGATCCACTGAAGCTGAGAAGCATCATCACCAACCCAGCTGCTGAGGCCAATGAACTGATTCAAGACTTCAGAACCTCTTGCAAAGTGTGCTGGTCAGATTCACTAAGAACAGGTGTTAACGATACTTGTGGGTTTGCTTGTTTGCTTTTTCAACAAGACCTTATTGGGTCTAACTGTGCTTCAGAAATCTGTGTCTAAGTTTTGTCCAGGATATTAGAGAGAAACTTCATTAGAGAGAAAGTAATAATAACAAGGAATGACAGAGAAAGAGAGAGGGGAAGGGGAGATGGACAGGGAGGGGAAGGGGAAGAAAGGAGAGGGCAGAGAACAGAGAAGGGGAGGGGAAGATGGGAAGAGGAGGACAGGGGAGGGAAGAGGAGGAGATCAGGGGAGGGTAGAAAATGAAAAGAGGAGGGAGGGGTGGAGAGGGAGAAGGAAAGAGAGAAGGAAGGGAAGCACAGGGAGATACAAAGGGAGAAGAAAGGAGAAGGGAGGGCAAGGACTCAGATGGTACAGGACTGGAGGAGAGGCAAGATGGCAGGATTGGGGTAGAAATGAAAATAGAGGCAAGGGGAGGCAAGGATAATGAGAGAAAGGGATGGGAATCTGGGGAAGGGAGGAGAGGATAGGAGGGAGGGAAAAAAGAAAGGGAGAAGTGGAGAAGGGAAGGGAAGAGAGGGAATGGAGGAGCTGGAGAGAAGGAAAGGGGAGAGGGAAGAAGGAGATCTAAAGCACGTATTGTTAAGGAGAAGGAAAGAGGTTTCTGTCCTCAGGGTTTAAGATGTCAGCCAGGAAACCCAAAACCCTCCTTAGAGTGCAGTAGTCCAGTAACATCATTGTACTCTGAGTTGAGCTATGCCTTTGTCTAAGGAAGAGAGAATTAAAGAACCCCAGAGGAGAACACTGGAGGAGAACAGAATGAGAAACAGATGGTTTCTGATTTCCAAACCAGAATTTTTTTTCCTGTTGTTTGTTTACTACTGAAATTCAAACCAGAAACATAAGGCATGTACAATTGCGTTTAAGTGGAAATCAGGCCCAGTGTCCAGGTCCTGCAGCAGGCAGGGTGGTCTGCAAGCCCCACTGGGCACCGCATGTGCTGGGCACTGCCCATCACATGTCATGCTGGGCCAGCAGAATGGGACCCTCTGTTTTAGGCCTTGGCTCAGGTTGACAGTGACGGAGAGCTGCTGATCCTGGAGATCTGGGCTGTGATTCAGCTCAGTCTGTGCCTTTTGTACTTCGCCAAATACAGAGTTTCCCTGAAAAAAAAAAAGAGACCAGTCCTGAATTTCCCTCTGTTGCACTTGATTTACTCCTAACCCCACAGGAGTTAAACTCTGAATGCTGCCAGATGGTAAAGTTCTGAAGACAACTTAGTTTAATTTAGCCCTAGCCCAAGTTTGGCATGATTGAGTTCCCTGTAGTTATTAATTTTCTCTAACAATGGTAATAAAAACCATTTAATTTCAGAGCTGAAAAGGACCTTGATCCAACTTCCCATTTTATAGAAGTATAAACTAGAGAGGAGGTATGAAAGAGTAGAAAAAGGGCACATGAGTTTTAGGTTCAGGGGACTGAGCTTGCTTCCCTTCTGACCTTGGGCAAATGGGTGGAGAAACAGGAGAGGGAAGAGGAGATCAGAGGAAGGTACAAAAATGAGGGGATGAGAGAGGCAAGAGGAGGATACTCCTCACTATCTGAGCTTCTGTTTCCTTATCTGGAAGATGAAAATGCTGGACTAGATAATTGCAGGTCCCTTAATTCCTTAGAAGTGAAAGATAGAGCTCTGGGCCTGGAGGCAAGAAGATCTGAGTTGAAATCCAGCCTCAGACATGTACTAGTTATATGTCCCTGGGCAAGTCACCTAACTCCTGATTACCTCAGTTTCTACATCTGCACAATGGGGATGATAATAGCACCTACCTCCCAGAGTTGTTGTCAGGATAAAAGGAAAAAAATTTGTAAATTTGACGGCATATAGTAGGTGCTTAATAAAGGCTTGTTTCTTTCCTTTCTTCCCTAATTCCATAATCCTATGAAGCTCTGGGAGATAAACTGAATCATTTGAGGTCAATAGGATCCATGAATGTAATTAATTAAAATAAATACAAGGTCATTAGTGGCAGAGCCTAGACTAGAAATCCACCTTTTCCTGTGTGAGGCTGAATTGTGCAAGTGTACAATACCGGGATGACAAAGAACCAGGGTCCAACTGGAGCTGGCTCTACAGCTAGACTGCCTTTTTTTTTATTGTATCCCTAGCACTTAGCACAGTGCCTAACAGCAGTAGGTGCTTAAGAAATGTTTATTGAATCGAACTAAATAAAATTCAAGGGATCAGGAGGGTCAACTGTCAATACGAATATTTATGCCTTGGAAATGGGCAGATGCTACGGATCAGGGCTTGATTCATGGTTTTGTTGATTGCTTAGACTTCAGAAAATAGTAGAGAAAGTGCTACCAATGCAAATTAAACTTAAAAGTGATGGCAAAATGTTGCTTGTTGTTCAATTTTTTCAGTTGTGGACTCTTCATAGCCTCATTTGGGTGTTTCTTGGTAAATACAATGGATTAATTTGCCATTTTCTTCTCTAGTTCATTTTACAGATGAAGAAAATGAGGCAAAAAGGGTTAAACGACTTGCCCAGGGTCACACAGCTGGTAAATGTCTGAGGCCAGATTTGAACTCAGGAAGATGAGTCTACCTGACCTCAGGTCAGGCATTATATCCACTGTGCCACCTAGCACAAAGCAATACGGCTAAACTCTCATCCACAAAAACCCTCCGAATAGACCTATAAAATTCATCTGATCAATTCCTGACAGAAAAAAACACAGGAAGTACTTTTTCCAGTCCAGCCAGCTTGGCACACGGAGACAGAGAGGTCTGTGGACACCAGGGCCTGTGTTGGGGCAAGAGCACTCCATGCGTGAATCACTCCAGTGCCCAGGAAGAGACTATGCACCAGGACAAGAGTGGGTCCCAGCTCTTTATCAGGACACACCTAGATCTTCACTGGGGCACTGCCACAAGAATAGGTGCCAATGGACTGAGAAGGTGGCTTGTGCTCAAGGGTGGCATTCCCATGTAGGGAAGCCCCAGGCAGCTTACTGAGAAAGAAGGCAGTTTAGAAACAAGCAGTAGTAATTGGGCCTACACTCAAAGAGAAGAGTAATATATCAGTTCCAGCATCTAGCCCAGCATGAAGAAGAATAACTATGGCAGGAATCCCAGATCATAGTAGGAATCTGTAGTTTTGTAATTCTGTATCAGTAGAACTTCCTAGCTGAGCACTGCTGCATTCTATTGTTGCTTTGACCAAAACCCAGATCAGGAACTTTCAGAGCTCAGACAGGTTGCAAGTAATCAAATTTTGCCTTGGATCAGATCATTTTGGGAACACTAAAAGTTTGTAAATCCCTGAGATTCTAGAATAACACAATACTCAGTACCCCCAAGAAATTAGAATAACACAATACTCAGTACCCCCAAGAAATTAGCAAAAGGATCAGCCCAGACCTTCTCTCCACAAATATGACAGAACTTAGCACCTAACATAAAGTCTGAAGTTAGGTAGTAGCCTGGAATAATGGGCATAAATGAAATGAAGGTTCTTGAGGTGAAAAATGGAAAAGAAATGAAGAGCTATGGAAGAAAGAATTGGAAAGGGAATCAACAGCTTGGCTGAAGAGATACAAAACTTTGCCCAAAGAATAAACTCCCTGAAAATTTGTATGGATTAAATAGAAGCCAATGATTCCATGAACAACAAGAAATATTTTTTAAACTCAAAGGCTGAAAAAATAGAAGAAAATGTAAAGTATCTCCTAGCAAAAACAACTGACTTAGAAAAGTTGAAAGAGAAAGAATTAAGACTTAGTATACTATATGAAAAGTTTGAACAAAAAAAGTGCCAAGAGAACACATTTTAATTAAAAGAAAACTATCTAAAGCAAAGTAGAAAGAGAAAGAATCCAACAGCTACCTTCTGAAAGAAACTCCAAAATGAAAACTCCCAGGAATAGCATAGCCAAAATCCAGAGCTTCAAAGTAAAAGAAAAATAAATGCAAGTATCCAGAAAGCAAGAATTCAAGTACTGAGAAGCCAGTCAGGATCACACACAATTTAGCAGCTAGCTACTATCATAAAAGAGTAGAGAACCTGGAACATGATATTCCAGAAGGAAAGGATACATCTTAGAATAATTGAGCCAGCAAAATAGAATATAATGCTACAGGGGGGGAAATGGATTTTTAACGAAATAGAGAATTCTCATGCATTCCTGATGAAAAGACTAGGGCTGCACTGAACTTCTGAATTTCAAGCACAGGATTTGAAAGAAACATAAAAAGATAAACATGAACTATGATAACTGATCAAACAGTTTAAATTGTTTATATTCTAATATGGGGAAATGACACATGTTGTGTCCACTTCAAGCTCTATCATCATGGTTTCAGAAAAACCTGAGAAGACTTGTATGATCTCATGCCAAATAAAGTAAATAGAACCAGGAGAAGAACTTTTACAACGGAAATAATTAAGGCAAACAACTTAGAAAACATTAGGAACTCTTATCAGCATAATGACCAAACATCACTCTAAAAGACTAATGATGAAACAGGTCACTCGCCTCTTACCAGGTAAAGGACTCGGAGTATAAAGACAATTTTTTTAGACATGGACAATGTGGACATTTGTTTTGACTGGCCATACATGTTGATAATCACTTTTTTTCTTTAGTTATCAGTTGGGAAAACGTTGGCGTAGGAAGGTTAAAAGGCAGATTTTTGTTAATTAAATAAAATTAAATATGTATGTATATATGCATACACATACATACATAACTCATATATATGTATTTATACACACTTTTTTTTAGAATGGATTGCTTCTACATCCCACCCCAAACCCTCAGAGAGCTGGTTGCTCATCATTTACCAGCATACCCTTAGGTGGACTTGGTAAGAACTTGGGCGAGGAGAGTTCTTCTGGTGTAGGTCAAAACATGCACCCTACACCTAAGCTACAATTTTTATAAGGCTAGCTCTAATTGCCTAAGCATATTGCTTGTCTCCAAAAGTCTTCCATCATGTATAGATTCTCTAATGTGAGGGAGGAAAATCAGGCCATTATAAACCCTGGGGAGGAGGAAAAGAAACTTTACATTGGAAAGCTGGAGAATATGCAACCTAAAATGTCAGAGCTAGAAGGAATCTCTGAGGTCATTTAGTCCAGCCCCTCCCAACTCCTCCCAGTCCAGCCCCTCTCAAACAAGAATCACTTTCCATAGCATCCAAGACAAGGAGTCAACTCATCTCTGCCTGACCACACCCAGTAATGGGACTGAGAGTGGTTCGAGAGACTTCATGATAGCCTATCCTTAACAATCACAAAATGTTGGTGCTGTAAAGGACTTCAGAAATGATCTGGTGATGACTTTCAATTTATAAACCACAAAACTGAAACCCAGGGAGATTCAGTGACCTCTCCAAAGTCACAAGTAAAAAATGGCAACACATAAAATCAAATCCAGATATTCTGATTGCCAATCCAATATTCTTTCAATGACATCATGAAACTCTTGTCATTCCCTACTGTTTAGAAGATATCAGTTTCAGCAGGTGAGTGTGAAGGAAAGGTTTCCAGAATATTTAAGGAAAGCACGCACCTTTCTGATATGTAAGTTTCTTCATGCCCATTCCTTACTCAAAACCCTTCAATGAATCTCTCTTGTCTGGTGTAGCTTAAAGTTTTGCCATTCACAATCCCTTCAGCACTTCTTAAACTGTGGGTCAAGACCCTATCTATGGGCTGATCTAGTGAATAAGCTCCAGACTTCTTTGCCCAATATTCAAGGATGGCCACCATTTGGAGCCACTATACCTTTCTCATCAGTTCTCATTGTATTTACCCTCCATGAGCCTGTTACTCCTGTCAAACTAGACTGCTAAGCAACTCCTGGAATTACAGCCCTTACTCTGTAGGGAAAAACAAGTGCCTTGAAAGGAGCAGAGAGGATCCCTTCCCTCTGTTCTCCCTAACTCCACTCCCTTTCAGCTCTGTAATTCACTGGTGACATTTATGGCTTCAATTTTCTGCTTGACCACAGTTCAAGCAGGAAGTCACTAAACCATAGCAACAAATGACCTGTGCATAGCTGCTGGTTATAGTGCTTTAATTCAACAGACGCTTATTAATCAGAGAACTGAACTACATGTTAGGGGAGAAGTAAATTTTAGATTTGGGCAGCTAGGTGGTACAATGGGTAGAGTGCTGGAGTCAGGAAGACTCATCTTTCTGAGTTCAGATCTGGCTTCAGACACTAGCTGTGTGACTGTGGACAAGTCGCTTAACCCCATTTGCCTCAGTTTCCTTATCTGCTAAATGAGCTGGAGAAAGAAATGGCAAACCATTCTAGTATCTTTGACAAGAAAACTGCAAAAGGGGTCATATAGAGTCAGATGGGACCGAATGACAAAAATAACAACAAAAAGTTTAGCTAAGACATAGTCCCTCGTCTTTGAGGAGTTTATAATCTACTAGGGGGAAAGAATATATCATATACAAGTTACTTTAATACAAAATAATATATGATAACTTCATGAGAAAGGCAGTGGTGTGGAGCAAAAAGCACTGGCCACAAAGACCCAGGTTTGAGTCCTGCATCTGATAAATCTGGTTTTATCTCCCAGGAGAAGTCTCTTAACTTCTCGGTGCTCTAGACCAGTGATGTCAAACTCAAACAGAAATAAGGGCCACGAAACTATAAATAATGTTCCCTGAGGGCCACATAATGACTTGGAAAACCATATGTTAGCATTGCTTGTGTTCTATTATATTTTATTTACCTTAAAAAATATTTTGAAATTACATTTTAATCTCTTTAGCTCCTCAGCAATGCTTGATGAGACATTTGACACCTCTGCTCTATGCAATTCAAGGAGAATGTAAGACTGCATTGATTTAGATCCCTCTCCCTTTCCTGTTCCAAAGAAATCACAAGCTCCTGGTTATGACGAACTTCATCTCTAAGTGCATATGTGAGATGCCAGAGAAATGTTATGTGAGGTTCTGAGTTAGAGGAAAGGTCATGATCAACCTAAGAGGATTGGAGAAGGCTTTATGGAAGAGGTGGTCTTTGAGGTAGATTTTTAAAAACGAGTAGAAATTCAACAATAGAAAGTAATGGGGAGGGGGTGGGTTATTCTGGGTATGGGGCACAGCATAATTCAAAGGTGCAGAAGTAGGGAAATGGGGATCGTGCATGGACTTCATAAATTCACAGGATTTGGAACTAAAAGGCATCTTGTAGTTCAGTTATTTTTTCAGTTGTTTCTGACTCTTCCTGACCCCATTTGGCATTTTCTTGGCAAAGATGCTGGAGTGGTTTGCCATTTCCTTCTCCAGCTCATTTTACAGATGAAGAAACTGAGGTAAACTGGGTGAAGTGACTTGCCCAGGGTCATGTAGCTAGGAAGTATCTAAGGTCAGATTTTTGAACTCAGGAGCATGTCTTCGGGACTCCAGGACCAGTGTTCCAGCCACTGCACCATCTAGCTGTATCACAAGGAATCTTAGGGATCAGTTAGTCTAACTTCCTCATTTTATAGATGAAGAAGCTGAGTCTGTAGAGGTCTTACCCTAGGTCATCCAGGAAGTAACCAAACCAGTATTCAAAGGTAGGTTTCCGAAATTTTTCCAGTATACCATAATGACTGTTTGTGGAATGAGGGGTGGAGGGAGGGTATGGTTATGGTATTCAGTGAAGTTTGGGTGAGGATATAATAGGAAAAGTGTTGGATGTGGAGGTGTGAAAAGGCAGTCGTGGTAGATAAGTCTAGGGTCACACTGGGACATTCTGGAGAGGGGCAGGGGAGAGAGAGAGGGAAGGCGAGAGACAGAGAGAGAGAGACGGGGAGGAAGGAAAGAAGAGGAGAGAGAGAGAGAAGGAGAGAGAAAAAGGAGAGAGAGAGAAAGAAAGAAAGAGAGAGAGAGAGAGAGAGCGCAGTGGCAGCAGCAATTGGAGGATTCAGTAAATAAAAGCAGACATTTGGCCTATCCAGAAGCTGCCTCGGACCTTCTTGTGTTAGAAGAGAATCAACTGAGGGAAGAGGAGAAAACATTCCTCACTCCTGATTCAGTAAATAAAGGCAGACATTTGGCCTATCCAGAAGCTGCCTAGGACCTTCTTGTGTTAGAAGAGAATCAACTGAGAGAAGAGGAGAAAACATTCCTCACTCCTATGTCACAGACCATGCTGCTGATCAGCCTCAGGTCAGTCAGCAATATAGATCAGCCAATTAAACCACGGCTCTTTACAGAGCTCAGCCAGGCAGTGATATTGATGGAAAGAGGCAGTGCCAGGGGTCTCCTACATTCTTATCTGGCTCATTACTATGTCTGTGGCTGCTTTAGCACAAAATTCCTACATCCAGCCCCAGTGGTACAGGAATCATTTCTTCATGTTATCTTTAATTGCTTCTCTCCCACCTATAGCTCAATCTAAAGGAAATAAGAGAAGTTAAGTGAGCTTTGCCTTCTAAACTTTTTTTTTTGCTTTTTGGAGGGGGGAGGGCAGGGCAATTGGGGTTAAGTTACTTGCCCAAGGTCACACAGCTAGTTTTGTGTCAAGTGTCTGTGGCCAGATTTGAACTCAGGTCTTCCTGACTCTAAGGCCAGTGCTATATTCACTGAGCCACCTAGCTGCCCCTGCCTTCCAAACTCTTTATGGTCAGGAGATGTAGGGAACAGAATGTACGGTAACATTCACAGGAAGTAGAGCTAGAAGAGGCTTTTGCACGGAGTCTGGTCTTCCTTTGATATACAACTCAGACACCACCTTCTTCATGAAGCCTTTCCTGATCACCCCAGCTGACCTCCCTCCCAAATTACTTTGTATGTAACTACTTGGTGTATGTATATATTTACTAACTGGATATTAATGCTCTATACATTTTGTATTTCCTTGTCTCTCTCATTAGAATGAATTCTCCTTGTAAGTAAGGATAATTTCATACTTAGTACTGGTATTTCCAGGGCCCACATTAGTGCATGGTATAGAGTAGGTGCTTAGTAAATACTTGTTACTTGATTGATTGATGAAAACAAACTTTCTTGAACCTCTCAGCAAATTCTTTGGTGTCTGTTTTGCAAGGTGAGCAAAGGGGCCAAAGGCAGAAGAGGCTGCCAATTCTTTGGGGATGAATATGGAACCTTCAGGTGGACGGGAAGGGGAGCCACCTTCTGTACTAACCACACTTGGATCTTTCCCTTCTATTAATGATTGCAGGTCATGATGTAGTGGGAAGAGAATCATTATTTGAGGTCAGAGGTCTTGGATTAAAATTCCCACTCTACCTTTTAATATTGACATGACTCTGAGCATTTGACTTCCCCACCTTGGAAATCAGTTTCATTATATCTAAAACAAGAGGGTTAAATTCAATGATCTTTAATGTTCTTTCTGACCTCAGATCCTACGACCTAGGAGGAATCAGGAGGCAGTCTGAAACCCCAGAGCATGGGAAATGGGTCAGGGGAAGGGGGATTCTTCCAAAAAGTTCCTACCCTGGCCATTCCCACTCCTCCAGAGAATGCCTTTTCTGGTGGTCACTAACTGGGCACTTCCCACTTTACATTCTGGCCAGGAACCAAGAAGGCAAAAGCTTCCGACAGAAAGGGAAGCTGTCAGGCAAGGAAGCCCTTCCCCCACAGCCAGCCCTGGAAACCTGCAGGGCTTCTAACGAACTCAGAAGGAATGACAGCAAGGGCTAGCTCTCCAGAGCTCCTGGGAAGGCCTTCACTTTGGTGTCAGAGGTCCAGGAGACTTGTAGCATTTGGGCATGTCAAGAAGTTTCCTTATTTGTATTCCTCACACATCTTGCTGACACAACTAGCTCTGACCCTGGGGTTCAAGGCGAGTTTATTCCACTGTCCTTAGGATCAGACAAGAAAAGCTGGCTAATTCTCCATAGGTTTCCTTCTAAGGGGAGAAATAACAGATGGGGGAGGAGACAGGGTAGAAAAAGAGTAAGAATTTTTAAGTAGAGGATCTTGGTTTCTCAGCTTCCTCTGCCCATCTGCTCTCTCTTCCCTACCCCACCCCCCACCTGCCCACCGCTCCATTTTCTAGCTAGTTGCTTACTCTGCACATTGGTAGGGCTTGCTGCCTAAGCAGTCCTCTCTACCTTGCTAGGTGCTGCCATCAGTAATACTATCTTATATTAAAAGTTTGTAGAGTATTCTGGGACAATCACATTTGATTCCCTGTGCCACAGACAGGGCAAATACTATTATTCCCATTTTACAGATGAGAAAAATGAGGATCAGTAGTAAAGTAACTTCCCCAATGTCCCAGGTTACTAAGTAGGTGGAACTTGGCTCTAATGATTCCTGGTCCAATGTTCTTTTCACTACAACACGTTCAGGGGTGTGTTGGAACTACCTCTAACTATTGGGACTATTTTCAAAGAAAACACATGTACCAACAGATACAGCAAATGTTACAAATCAGGGCTTTATTTATTGTTTTGTTGATTGTGTAGGTTTAAGAAATTGATGGAGAAAATCTTAACCATACACACTAAATTTATCCACATGCTGATACGTAGAGAACTAGCTGTTAAATGTATTATTGCACATTCCCATCACACTGTCTCTACTTTCCACCAGGTGGGTCCCCGGGGCCAAACACATTGTGAGAGACCATAACCACCTTCTCCAGTCTTATTTGGGGCATGTAGATAATACAACTTATTTCAACAATTCAAGGATCCAAGTCAAATTCCTATTACCTGGGACAAACCAGTGAAATTCTGGCAGTGGAGTGATAGGGGAGATGATTCAGCATAAGCATCTTTAATGTTTAGTATTAAAATGCATTCTATCATTTTCTTCCACTAGACTTATATTGCCTAGTCAGGTTTGGTAACATCTTCCCCTTCCCATATTCCAATCAAACTGGCTTACATGGTGTTCCCTAAACATTTCATCTCTGACCTCAGTGTCTTTGCATAGGCTGGTTCCCCTACCCTCCTGTCTGAAATCTGTATACCCTCCCCCCTTCTCTTAGAATCCTTAGCTTACTGTAAGACTCAGCTCAGGTGCCATATGCAGAACCTGTCCTTCCTGACCCTCACCCCAACTTGCCCTCGTTGTTGGTGTGAGAGACTCTCTCCCACCTCAATTTATCTTATATTTACTTATTTGTGTACATTTTGCATCCTTTCCTCCACTCTTCACACTCCCATGGAATGTAAGTTCCGTTCTTGTTTTTTTGCTTTTTGGTTCTTGCGTCCTAAGTAAAAGGGCTCTGCACAAACTTAGATGTTTGTTGAATGAATGAACAAACAGGTACATTTGTGCTCTTTGAGAATACGCCCATTGAGGATTGCAGGTGGGAAACACAGTAGCCCTGATTTTTATTGGACAGAAGGCCTGCACAACATACAGCCCATGTGCCACCTGCAGTCCAGCAAAGGGTTTTCAGTGGCTCTGGAAAATTGTAAAGAATATAAAATAGGCCTACACAACGTGCAGCCCTTGGGCCACTTTGGTGGACCACAAGAGGCAAGCAGGCTATATGTTGTGCAAATCTGTTGTATAACAAGGAGAAACCAGGATAACATTAAAATTGTTCTGCATATACTTCAAGTGGATAATAGTAAAGATCTGATTGTCTACTAATAGATTAGTCTGATAAATAATTACCACAAATATTCCAGTACCGCACCCAAAGTAGTCATAAGGCAATGAGGTTGTTCGTTGTTCACATCAGGGCAATCCCACTCTTTTCCCTCTCACTCAGGCCCACTCTTTTCCCTCTCACTCAGGCCCTCAGGCCTCACAGCAACAAACACATACCCTCCATAGGGGAGCATTAGCTTTATCTTCTTGACTCCCAATCACTCTGGCCCCAGACCAAGCCCTGCTGGGTCGCTATTTGAGCCCCAATTGGCTCAAAATGAATGCAAACAACAATAATTTCTGCTTTGACCAGGGTCTTTCCCTCTCAGATTCTTTGCCTCGTTTTTTATTAAGTCATAATCACTGAATGGGTGCTGCCTCAGTCAAAATGAGACCTGTTAAAGAACTTAGACTGAAAAGGCCAAGGTCCCCTACTGTATCCTGGGCTATCTTCAGTTGTTCTGACCCATATCTGGCCACTGGACCCTGATGTCTCCAGAGGATAAAGTGAGGCTTGTGACTTCGCACAGCCCCACCTTACTTAAATCCAATTCATCTGCATGCCATGGCATCACCTTCCTGAAGTCCTGGTCCTCTTTGAAAACCAAGGATAAACAGCTGCAGCAAACAAACTTGGGACTGGGCCTCTGTGCTACTTCCTGGCCTGCTTTCTCCTCTCAAATAAATACCCTTTCCATTACCCCTTATGCATTGCCTTCCCCCATGAAAATGTGAACTCCTTAAGGGCAAGGGTTGTCTTGCTTGCCTGGTACAATGCTTGGTACATAATAAATGCTTTATCTGTGTATCTCCATATACTAGAGTTTATACTTCCAGATGAGTGCTATCAAAGTAGTCATCATAGCAGCTGCAGGCTTATTCCAGTTATTGAAGACCAGGTCTGCCTCTGAGTAGTCCAGGAGTTTGTGTTCAGGACTGGAGACACTCAAAGATAATCTAACAGTCAACGAAAGGAACTTTCGTTAGGCAGAGCAGGCAAAGAATACAGTACTGTTTCAGCTTCTCTCTGTGTGGGCTATGGTGCCTGTCCTTCAGAAGTATGTGTGACAGACATGACTTTCTATACTGCTTTTGTCCTCAGGCAGCCAGAAAGCCATATCAATGGTTAGAGACTTAGTCCTCTGGACAAATAAGTCTGGAACACAGCTTCAATACCTTTTAAGGAAAAACCAGCCAGTCTTCCTGAGAAAGATGCTACTCCTATAACACCAATGGTGCTAAGGGCATTTCTGGAACTCATGGTTCAGAATGTCTTTCTCTTTTCAGAAACAGTTTAGAAGTCACCTAAAATTGAGATGAATGCAATTAGGTACATACATGTAGTCACTATGCTGAAAACTAACACTTAGGTTCTTATTACTTTTTAAAAAATATTTTATTGATGCTTTTTGCCTTTTTATAACATAATGATCATTTTCCAATAACCTCCCTTCCCCAGTAAGCCCTTCCCTCATAAAAAGAGAAAGTTAATAAAAATGAATGTGCAATATTCTTCCTCCCACCCCCATCCCTGCATCATAAAAAGAGCATGTGTTTCATCATCTGTTCTCTGGGACCTAAATTGCATTACTTTGGCTTCCTCTGCTTTTTTAGTGCTCTTTTCATTTCTATTGGTTCTGCTGTTTTCGCTTTGCATCAATCCATACAAGCCTTCTTGTGCTTCTTTGAATTTCTTATAGTCATCCTTTTGTTTTTATGAGATAGTCCTTTATTTTTCTCAAAATCATTCCAAATCTAATTATACTCTGACTTCTGTAGTATGCCAACTAAAGGAATTCAGAAAAATGGAAAAACACTAACAGTGACTTACAGTGGCTCCATAGGGCACACACAGCCATCATGAGCCTTGCTTTCTAAGCCTAACTATCTATATGAAGCTGGGAAGATATGCCCTTCCCAGAAACAACAAATATTTAAGAACAAGTTAAACAAATTTTAATTCCATTCAATTCAACAAACACTAAACTTGTACTATATACAGTATCTTTCCCAAGAAAACCTTAAATGAGGTCACAAAAAGTCAGACATACCTAAAAATGACTAAACAACAATGTACAAAGTACTATTCTAGGCAAATGGCGCAGCAAGGTGGTATGGTGGATAGAGTGTCAGGCCTGGAGTCAGGAAGACCTGAGTTCAAATCCATCCTCAGACGCTTACTAGCTATGTGACCCTAGGCAAGTCACTTAATTAATCCTGTTTGCCTCAGTTTCCTCATCTGCAAAATGAGTTAGAGAAGGAAATGGCAAACTACTTACCTAGTCTTATTCACTGAATGGGTGTTGCCTCAGACAAATTGAGACCTGGGAAAGATCTAGATTAAAAAGGCTAAGGTCTCCCATAGTATCTGGGGCCATCAGCAGTCGTCTTGACCTGTGTCTTGCCACTAGATTCTGGTAATTCTGGAGGAGAGAGTGAGGCTGATGACTGTGCACAGCTCTACTTCACTTAGACATCACCTTGCTGATATCATCAGTCCTCTTAGAGAACAAAGATTGAACAACAGTCTCCTTGAAAAAACTATCTACAACAGACTCTTAACTCCCTACATTCTGGCTTCTGACTTTATCATTTCACTGACACTGCTATCTCCAAAGTTACTAATGATCTCTTAGTTGCATTTTCTCAATCTTCATTCTCCTTGATCTCTCTGTAGCTTTTAACACTGTTAATCACTCTCTCCCCATACTCTCTTCTCTCTAGGTCAGTGGTTCTCAACCTTCCTAATGCCGTGACCCTTTAATACTCACATGTGGGCATATCTGCATGTGGGTGGACCCGCCTGGAGACGGATAGAGGATAGTGTCTCAGTTCTTAAGACCATTGGAAATATGTGTTTTCCGATGGTCTTAGGCGACCCCTGTGAAAGGGTTATTTGACCCTCCAAAGGGGTCGCGACCCACAGGTTGAGAACTGCTGCTCTAGGTTTTGGGGGCACCACTCTCCTGGTTCTCCTCCTAGCCATTGGACCATTCCTCAGTCTCCTTTACTGGATTCTCATTCAGATCATGCTTCTAACCATAGGTGTCCATCAGGGCTCTGTCCTGAGCCTTCTTCTCTTCTCCCCCCATGCTACGTCACTTGGTAATCTCATCATCTCTATGATGATCATTCTCAAATTTATCAATCCTGTCCAAATCTCTCTGCTGACCTTCAGACTCATATCTCCGACTACTTTTCACATATCTCAAACTATATGTGCAGTTGACATCTTAAACTCAACATGTCCGAAACATAACTTATTATCTTTCCCTCTAAACTTTTATCACCCACCCCCAAGCTTCCCTATTACTGTAGAGGGCAATATACCCTCCTATCCCTCAGGCTTGCAAGTTGGGAATCTCCTGAACTGCTTATTATCTCTCATTCCCTTCCCCCATCCAACTGCCAAACGCTGTCAATTTTATCTCTGCAACATCTCTCCAGTATGTCCCCTTCTCTTCTTTGACACTGCCACCAGTCTAGCTCAGGGCCTCATTACCTCAGACCTGGCCTATTGCAATAACCTGGCAGTGGGTCTGCCTGCCCCAAATCTCTTCCCGTTCCCTCCATTCAGCCACCAAAGTGATTTTCCCAAAACATTGGTCCAATCATGTCACCCCTCCACTCAATAAACTCCAGAGTCTTCCTATCACCTCCAGCATCAAATACAAAACCCTCTGCTTATCATTCAAAACCCTTCATAGCCTAGTTCCGCCTCCTGCCACCTTTACATTCTTCTTATACCTTACTCCCTATCATGTACTTTTCAATCCAATGATACTGGATTCCTGGCTGCTCTATGAACTCTCCATCTCTTGACTCCATATATTCCTTCTGGCTCTTCCCCATGCCTACAAATGTTCTTCCTTTCCAACTCTGCCTACTGACTTCCCTAGCTTCCTGTAAGTACCAGCTAAAATTTTATATTTTACAGAAAGCCTTTCCCACCCTCCCTGAATTCTAATGTCTTCTCTCTGTTAGTTATTTCCTGTTTTGAATATAGCTTGTTAGTATATATTAGTTTGTATGCTGTTTCCTTCATTAGACTGTAAGATCTTTGAGGGCAGATGCTGTCTTTTGCCTCATTTATATCCTTAATGCTTAGCACAGCGCCTGGAACATAGTAGGAACTTCATAAACATTTATTGCTTGATTAATTGAGGAAAAGGTTATGGTAAGGGAAAGGTTACTAAAAACAGTGGGATCTGAGATAGACTTTATTTTTTATGCTTTAAAAACTTTTTTCTTTCTAATCATTTATAATTACTCCCTACCACTATTCCCCCCCTTTTCAAAAACAAACTCCCCCCCCCCAAAAAAACCCCACTCACAATAAATAAGCCAACAAAATAAACACTGGCCATGTCCAAATATGTATTTCTCATTTAGGATTTGTAAATCTATTACTTCTCTGGTAGGAAGTGGTATAACACCAAGTACGAGCAGCTTCCCAAAGGGCTGCTGCTGTGAACAACCTTCAAGGTTCTGATTACAAGCAGAGTGAATTCTCCATTTATTCAGTAATAAATTAAGGCAAAACATTCACAGAAAATCAAAATACAGCATTCACTATGTCACAACTCAACAACTTAACACTAAAATGGCCAGGTAGTTTTCACCAAAGTGATCTCATAGTTTTAAACAAAGTACATTGATTTAGTAACTCAATCATTTAGTAAGTCCTCAATTAAATCACAGAGTGCCAAGGTTAGAGTTCTCTTTTAATCAAGGTGCGTTCATTTAGTCAATCACAAAGTCCACCCCTAGGTCACACTATCTTAATCTCTTCGAATAAAAGTCTTCCTTCTTAAACAAAATACATTCATTTAGTCAATCACAAAGCACAAAGGCCATTAATACCCTGTTCCCGGCAGTTCTCTCTCTCCCTCCCTCTGTCTCTCTCTCTCTGTCTTTCTCTCTCTGCCTCCACAATGCTGCTCTCAGAAGTTCTTCTAGCCTCTCTCAGCTTGGGCTTTTCCCTATACACAGCACCAGCTCCTCCCTGTTCAGCCCTCTCCTGTCACACCAACAAGTCCATCCCACTGTGGGATTCACAAGCTCTGGGTTAGCTTGCCAATACAAGGGTATCTTCAAATTCCATTACCATTACAAGTGGGTGTTGTGATTCATTTTTAGTACTTTGGACTTTTGGTTTTTCATTGCATTAATCATAGCTGTAATTTCTTTCAAAGGTGTTTTTTCTCTATATTATCATTTTGAAAATTGTTTTCCTAGTACTTCTGACTTTACTCTGTATCATATCAAAGAGATCTTCCCAGTTTTGTCTGAGATCTTGCAATTTTTCATTCCTTATAGCACAATAATATTCCATTATAGTCATATGACCACAATTTCTCAATAAATGCAAACCCTTGTAGTGCTCTTTAGGTGACCCCAGCACCACCACCTCAGACTACCACAAAAAAGAGTTGATATAAATACTTTTATACATATGGACTCTTTTCCTATTTCTTTGATCTCTTTGGGGTATAGGCCTG
Organism: Pseudochirops cupreus; assembly: GCA_028627135.1. NCBI lineage: Eukaryota > Metazoa > Chordata > Mammalia > Diprotodontia > Pseudocheiridae > Pseudochirops > Pseudochirops cupreus. The sequence continues at coordinate 269,744,549 of CM053582.1, forward strand.
TATTTTAGTGGTATACTTGGGTCAAAGGGCATACACAGTTCAGTAAATTTGGAAACATAGTGACAAATTGCTTTCCGGAATGGCTAGACAAGTTCATAGCTGTGCCAAGAGTGTACCAATATGTGTGTTTCCCCATGAGTTCTTGAGCATTTGTCATTTTCCATTTTTATGAACTTTGCCAATTTGATGGGTATGAGGTAGAACCTTAGAATTGTTTTAATTTATATCTCTTTAATTATTTTTAATTTGGAACATTTTAAAAATATACAATTAGTAGCTTAGATTCCTTTCTTTGAAAAAAAAAAGATGTATGTAGGAATGGCTCCTATTCTTATACATTTGAATCAATTCCTTATACATTTTGGATATGAAACTTTTATCAGAGAAACTTATTGTGAAGATTTTTTCCTAGTTACTTGGGTAAGAAGTTTCCCTTCTAATTTTAACTGTATTAGGTACATTTGTGCAAAAACTTTTCAATTTTGTATAATCAGAATTGTACTTTTTATTTGATTGCAACCTGCTCTATAAGTTGTTTGTTCATGAACTCTTCTACTGGACTGTTACTTTGAAAAATAATTTCTTCCTTGCTTCTCTAATTTGCAGATGATGTGACTTGGTATGCCCAAGTCAGGTATCCATTTGGGGTTTTTCTTGGAACACAGTGTGAGATGTTGGTCTATGCCGAATTTCTGCATCCAGTTTTCCCAGCAGTTTTCCTCACATAATGAGGCCCTACCCCAGTAACTGGACTCTTTAAGTTTATCACACTGTGTTGCTATGTCCCTGCTCATTTGTTTCTCGTGTACCTAGTCTGTTTTACTGACTGGTCTATTTTGTAGCCAGTACCAAATTGACAAGGAGTGCTGTTCAGTAGAACATTTTGAGATCTGGTACCGATAGACACTCTTTCTTCCCATCTCTTTTTATTATCACCTTGAAATTATTGACTTTTTGTTATTCCATATGAATTTTGTTATTATTTCTTCTAACTCTATAAATCATCCTCTGGTACTTTGGTAAAATACTGAATAAGTAAAAAAAATAAGTAGTATTGTCATTTTTATTATATTAGCTCAACCATGAGCAATGAGTATTTCTCTTATTATTTAGGTCTGTATTTCTGCTTAGTGCTTTATAACTGGAGTCATAAAGTACCTGAATACATGTTGGTCCATGTCCTGCCAAACATTTTATACCTTCTGTAATTATCATTAAGGAACTTTATTTTTTTTAACTTGTCCTGTTAGATATTGTTGGTAAAATGAAAGAATGTTGATGGTTTCTGTGGGTTTATTTTACATTTTACAAATTTACTGGTTATTGTTTCAATTAATTTTTGGTAGACTCTTTGGGGTTTTCTAAGTAAATAATTATATTATCTCCAAAAAACAATTGTGTTTCTTCTTTGCCTATGCTTTTTCTCTCAATATTTTTCTTCTATTATGACTGTAGCCAGCATTTTTATGACTGTGTTAAATAGCAGTAGTGATAATAGACATACTTGTTTTACCTGTAACTTTAATGGAAAGACGTCTAACTTTTTTCCATTACATACAGAGTTTTCTCTTGTTATTAGACAAATATCATTTGTTATTTTTAATGAAAGTCCATTTATTTCATTTTTCTAGCATTTTTAATAAAAAACAGGAATGGGTATTGGATTTTGTCAAAAGTTTTTTCAGCATCAGTTGATATAACCTGTGCTTTTTATTATTTATATGATTAACAAGACTTTTTTTATATTTATATTCTTCCTTATGCTGATCCTGCCCTAAATTCCTGCCATAAATCCAACCTAGTCATAGTATACAATCTTTCAAATATATTGTTGTAGCCTACTTACTAATATTCTATTTAAAATTAATTAGGGTTACTGATGTGCGGTTTTCTTTTTCTATTTTGTTTCTTCTTAGTTTATATATCAAGACCATATTTGTAACATGAAAGAGATCAGAGAGGTACCTGGAAATCCAACTTATCCAGGAGTTCTATCCCTCCTTCCACCCTTCAGGTGTTTATTTATTACTTGTTCATATTATTTTTTCTGATATTAGGTTACTTAAATAGTTGATTCTTTTGTGAATCTGGGCATGTTATATTTATACATCCATTTGCAATTTAAATAGTCAGTTTTGTTAAAATATAATTGGGCAAAATATTTTCTGATAATTTTGTGTATTTCTTCTTTAATTGTTGTGAATTGTGCTTTTTCCTTGTCGACATGAATAATTTGGTTTCCCTCTTTCTTTTTAAAAATCAGATTAGCTAAATGTTTAGCTAATTCACTCATTTTTTTTTTCATAAAAGCTCCTGCATTTGCTTATTAGTTCAATGGGTTTTTCATTCAGTTTTGTAATTCTCATCTTCAATTTGCAGAATTTCTACTTTGCTACTTAGTTGGAATTTTTTGTTTTGTTGTTGTTCAAGGTTTTTTAGTTGCATGCCCAAATCATTGATTTACTTTTTTTGTCTCTTTTGTTGATGAAAGCATTTGGGGATATAAATTTTCCCCTATGAACTGCTTTATCTGCATCCCATAACTTTTGTTATGTGGTTTTATTCTTGTCATTTTCTATGATAAAATTTTCTATTGTTTCTATAATTATTTCTTTGACTCCCTCCAGTTGTTTAGAATTGTATCATTTAGTTGTCAATTAGTTTTTTGTTTCTTTCCTCTTTATTGAATATCATTTTATTGTATTATAATCAGTAATTATATGTTTAGTGTTTCTGCTTTTCTACATTTTTATGAAGTCTTTATGAAGTCTAACCTTAACCCTAACCCTAACTCCAACCATTTTATGAAGCAATTTTTATAAATTGCCAGTTTTTATAGAAATGCCATGCATGGCTGAGATATATACAAACTTCTTTCAATTCCCATTTAGTTATCACCAGGTTCTACAATTCCTAATTTTTCTAAAGTTCTATTCAGGTCTTTAACTTCCTCCTTGTTTTTCTTTTTTTGTTAGGCTTGTCTAGATCTGAAAGAGGTACCTAAAGAGTTACATTATTATAGTGTTACCCTGTCTCTCTATAATACATTTATTTTTTCTTTTCAGTATTATGTATATGTATGCATACATGTGCATTACTGATAGTGACTAATTTACTGATACCTTTAAGCATCCTGCAATTTCCCTGCTTTTCTCTTTTCGTCTTATCTATATTTACCATAACCTTATGTGAAATAATGATTACAAACTTTGCTTTTCCTTTTCATTCAACTAAAGAATAGTGAATTTTGCTCTAACCTTTTATTTTAACTATATGAATAGTTGTGTTTCAAGTGTATTTCATATAAGCAACATGGTTTTGAACCCTGATTTCTAAATCCATTTTTACTATGCTCTTCTACTTTATGGGAGCGCTTATCCCATTCATGTTCACAGTTAAGTTCGTTAATTATATATTTCCCTCCACCCTGTCCTCTCATACTATTTACACACACACACACACACACACACACACACACACACACACACACACGCCCACACACGCCCACACACGGTGATAAAACAGAGGGAGTTTGCCTGAAATTTGTGATCTTTTAATAAAATAGCTTATTTCTACTCTGTTGTAGCTTTTCTTTTTCCCTTACTCTGCTTCTGATACCAGCTTTTTAACACTTTCTTCTTTTCCTTTTGCCCTTCCCTTCATGCACCACTTTTTAATATTTGAGTTTATTTATGACTATGACTGTTGCTTTACCTATCCTGTCCTTACTCCTAAACCCACTCCTCCTCCTCCCTGTTCCCTGTCCCTTTTGATTTTCCTTTTGAATCTAAAGTATTTTACACACACACACATACACACACACACGTATGTATATACACATACACATATACATATATACATGTGTGTGCATATATATGTATATATACATGTATGTATGTATTATGTATGTATATATGTGTGTATGAAAGATTTATGTGTAGGTAACTGTTCCTTCTTACATTCAGTCTCAAAAAGTATTCAGTCTTCCTTAATCCAATTCAGATTAACATCAGATTCATGGAACTTTTCCTTACCACTTCCTCCATGATTAAATACTCTTCATCTGATGTACCTTAATTATATGATGGGGGGGCGGAGCCAAGATGCCAGCATAGAAGCAGCAAGCTACCACAGCTCCCATATAGCCATCTCAAATACCCATAAAATATGACTTTAAACAAATTTTAGGGCTCCAAAACTCACAAAACACATCTCCTGCTGAAGGCAACTCAGCAGGAAGGGCTCATCAACAACCTGACTAAAGAAAA
>CM053582.1:269749316-269778949 GCA_028627135.1 Pseudochirops cupreus
AATCAGAAGCAAACACTTTTGAGGAGGGACAGGGTCAAAGGAGAGAAGAGAATAAATGTGGGGTGGGATAGGATGGAGGGAAATATAGTTAGTCTTTTACAACATGACTATTATGGAAGTGTTTTGCATGACTACACATGTATAACCTATATCAAATTGCTTCTCTTCTCAATGGGGGTGAGTGGGGAGAGAGGAAGGGAGAGAATTTGAAACTCAATGTTTTAGAAACAAATGTTAAAAATTGTTTTTTACATGCAACTGGGAAATAAGACAAACAGGCAATGGGGTATAGAAATCTATCTTGCCCTACAGGAAAATAGAGAGGAAGGGGATAGGAGAAGGGGGTGTATGTAATAGAAAGGAGGACAGACTGGGGAAAGGAGTAATCAGAATGCATCCTGTCTTGGGGTGGAAGAGGGGAAAGATGGGGAGAAAATTTGGAACTTAAAATCTTGTGAAAGTGAATGTTGAAAACTAAAACTAAATTAATTAATTTTAAAAAATCTGGAAAAGTAAAAAAACCTAAAAGCTTGGACTCAGTCAAAAGGTGACACTCAAGGACCTAGAAGGCCACACGTGACCTTGAGGCCAGGCCACAGGTTCCCATACCTGGCTCTACTTCATATGATAATCCATTGTCTAATCCATTACTTCTAAAGAAAAGATACTTTATCTTATCAAAAATTTTGCTAGAATGTAGGTAAATGAATCCATAGTGTTCCCCTCACCTATTAGACTAGTAATTATGTTAAAAAAAAAGAAAAGAAATTGAAGATTGGTCTGCCATGGCATGCTAACTTTTTATAATCATTGCTTCCCTTTCTAGATTTTGGGAATTATGCTCCCAAAGTCATTAAACTGTGCATACTGTTTGATACCACTATTAGACCTCTCCCCCAAAAAAGATCAAAGAAAGAGGAAGAGGATTCACAGTTACAAAATATTCATAGCAGCCTTTTTTGGGGGGGGGCAAAAATAATGGAATCTAAGGGAGTGTCCATTAACTGGAGAAATGGAGGAATAAATTATGGTATGTGGATTTAATAGAATATTATTGTATCATAAGGAATGATGAAAAGGGTGGGTTCTAAAAAACCTAGGAAGACTTTTATGAATTGATGCAAAGTGAAGTAGTATACATACTTCATAGAGAACAGTTTTTATAATAACAACATTGTAAAAACAAACAACTTGGCATGACTTAAGAATTCTATTCAATGTGACAATTAACCATGATACCAAAGGATTAATGTTGATCTATATTGCCCACCTCTTGAAAGAAAGGTAATGAATCCAAATGCAAAATAAAATATACATTTTTGGATTTGGACAATGTTGGAATTTTTCTTTTTGCTTGACTGCAAATTTGTTGCAAGAGTTTTCTTTTTCTTTTAAATTGAGAGGAGGGTGGGAAACATGAATTAAATGATTATTTATTGGAAAATAAAATAATTTTTTAAAAAAACATTCAATTCCACTTTGACCACTCCTTTCAAGGGTTCTTCTTTCCAGCTGGATAAAGATAAATTCAAGATATACTTCCTCTTCCTGATCACATGAGGGAGGGAGGATTCTTGGCTAGACTGATCAGAGGAGAAAGAGTTTAGGGGTAGATCAAATAGGTTTAGCTTTTGATAAGAATGATGTTAAAAAAAAAAAAGATTTGAGATTAAGACATTGAATCTTTGTATGTTTTCCCCTAATAGAATATAAGCTCCTTGGGGGTAGGAACAGGTTTTTTTTTTTACTTTTTATCCCCAGTATCTAGCACCATACTAGGTATACAGTGGCATTTAATAAGTACTTATTAATGGATTAACTGAAAAAAGAGGGTATATGGGATGATTAGGGAGGGTTAGCACCTCTGATGTGAGGACTTACCAAGCCCTTTTCAATGCTGTTCATTCACTTTTAGTGTCCATCTGCTTGCTGTCCAGTTCTCACCTGTAGCTCCAAGAAACTGTAACATATGCAGTGGTCACACCCCAGTAAAACCATCTTGGCAGACAGGTTAAGTAAGGTTGAGGGTAACTAGTGGGCCTCAAACCTGTTGGTGAGTTAGGGGGATGTCTATCTCAAGCATGTGAAGATATCCCCAGTGGAACAGGTGGATGTGAACATTTTGTTTCAACGGGACACAAAGGGAGCAGAAGTAGGTGCTGTGGAGTGCTTAAAGCTTGGTCAGACACAGAAGATACCAAAGTAATCCATTGTATCCCGAGACATTGACAATTGTCTTGACTTTTGTCTTGCTACTGGTCTCTGATGATTCTAGAAGAAAGAATGAAGTTGAATATTTGGTGCAACTCTGACTCACCTAAATCCAATTTACTCGAGCCAAAAGTCACCTTACCCTTTTCTTATTGCTTGAATCAAAGAAGATGATGTACTCTATGAGCAAAGAAGAATTTAAGTAGCTCAAAAGAAACATGAAATGTACAAATTTATGTTTATACAGACTATTTGTCCTTGACCTGTGGTAGAGCCTTCTGAGTTCATATCGGTAGGGTCAACAATAGCGAAACATGTTGTATACTGAGCCCAACATCATGATGTCATTTGGTCCTCTTTGAGCATGAAGGACAAAACAACTATGAAAAAACATCGATTTCATACAGAAAAATACTCCATTAAAGACCCTTTTCCTACAGAGTGGCTCCTATATACATGTTAATTTAGCGCACAAGGCTACTGTCTCAAATTTCTACTCACATTGGCAAGTGAATATTATCAGGATCCCAAGGGTAGGCCTGAGAGATTGAAGCGTGCCTTTTCTAGTACGGTAGTCCCCACCAGTATACTTCTTCTACTGACTATCAGTTGATATCAATTAGCTGGACTTAATTTGCCTTTTGAAATGGGTTTGTCATAAGTGATACAGCAGGAACGGTTGGCACAAATTACTGCCCTAAAAGTCTGTGACACACCCTTCCACCAGGACATCCAGAGTACAGGGGAAAGCAGGCTCAAGCTAAGAGAGCACATGTTGGAACTGAGTAACTCACAGCTCCTATTTGCTGAAAGTTCCCTTTGTTCCAGTACTCATGAAGTTTCCCTCAGGCATGTTGTAGTTTTCTGTTGGACTCCTTGTAGGGTCTTAAAGTTTCATCTCCTCATTGTGTGTATTTTGGCCCTGATCCCATGGCAGATACTGTCTGTGATCATTGCTATCTGAGGAACACTGCTAGAATGCTGATGAGAAGTCTAACCTTGGAAGGCCACAATGTCATCCTCTAGTCAAAGGTGGGGGGTAGAGGACAGACTGAGGCTAGACTCCTCCTTCTTCTCACCACCACCACCAAGTGATTCCCTTTCAGAGACTTAGGTAGGACAGCTCCCTCTGCTCTGCCAGATGCTCAAATGCAAGGGTTCCACTAATTTGCTATTTTATAGAAGACCTATACAGTGTGACTAAGTTTCCTCAGCTAATACCAACATGCCTCCTGTGGAGATTCACTTCATTTCATCCAGTGTCTTTCAAGTACTTCTTGCACCCAATCTAATGAGCTTGAGGGGCTAATTGATTTATTCCATCCGGGTCTTCTCATTTAGTGAAGGTAGTTACAATAAGTGGAGGAGGGAAACTGATTGATTCATTCAACTCCCCACTCATGATAAAATCATCAAAGATTATCTGAAAGATGATTCAACAAAGATAACTCTATTTGAAAATCTTCAGATTTTAATTACCAAATGAGGTTACTCCTCAGACAAGACATTCCATCTCCACACTGTGGGCATTTTCACTGGCTATTGCCAATACCTGGAATTCTCTCCCTCCTTATCTTCACCTCCTGGTTCCCCTAGCTTTCTTCAAGCTAAAATATGATCATTTATGATACTTCCTTCAGCTAAAATCTATAGGAAATCTTTTCTAATTCTTCTTAATGTGGTTGCCTTCCCTCTATTGATTATCTATAGTTTATCCAGTATATAATTTGTTTGTAAATAGTTGTTTTATTGTTGTCTGATCCATTAGATTGTCAGCTCTTTAGAAGCAGAGACTGTCTTTTGTCTTTCTTTGTATCCCAGAGCTTTGAACAGTGTCTGGTATATAGCAGGTCCTTAACAAATGCTTTTTTACTGATGCTTAAGATGGGGAGATATAGTCTCACCAAAGGTGTTTGCTACTATCACGTATACTTGATATATCCATACACGTACCAATGAACAAACAAAGAGGTCAATGCCCTACCGAGGAAAAAATAGAATTATTTAAAGTATTTTGGTGCATTGTGAGCGCCCGTGGGTTCAGAGTCAGAATACCTGGACTCCTCCATGTGTGTGACTTTAGACATGTTACTTGGCCACTGTTGGCTTTAATTTCCTCATCTGTAAAATGAGACATTTGGACTAAATGACATCTTATATTACTTCTGGTTCTACTGCTTGGTGTGTCTATAGCATTTATCACATCACATTCTGTCTTGTATTAGAATTCTGCCTGTATTGCCTCCTAGGATTCCCTTCCCAGATGGGATTTGAAGCTTCTTGAGGGCTACAGTCTTGTTCATCTTTTTTTTCCTTCCCCCTAGAACCTAGCATAGTATTTTTCAGATAATAGAAGACACTCGATAAATATTTGTTAAACTTATTCTCTTATAAAATATAGGATCATTGGATTATTGAGTTGGAAGCATCCAGTCCAACCCCCTCACTTTATAAAGGAAGAAACTGAGGTCTTGAGAGATTAAGTTATTTGTCCAAGACTTAAGTAGGTGATACAATGGATAGAGTGCCAGGCCCAGAGTCAGGAAGACTCATCTTCCTGAGTTCAAATCTGGCCTCAGAAACTTACTATCTGTGTGACCCTGGGCAAGTCACTTAACCCCATTTGCCTCAGTTTCCTCATCTGTAAAATGAGCTGGAGAAAAAAACAGCAAACTATTTCAGTATCTTTGCTAAGAAAATCCCAAAGAGGGTCACAAAGACTCGGATATGACTGAAGTGACTGAACAACAATAAGGAGTAAGTGGCACGACTGTAATTTTTTCACAGGTCTTCTAAACTCCAGCTCTAAGGGTCCTTCTACTACATCAGGCTGCTTACCTGGAGAGGGACCAATTGGTTACAGACTGTGCCAACAGGGTTCCTCCTTTGGGGAGCTCAGATATTTCCTCCCAGATAGCTCTGAGAAGCATCTGGGCCTAGCATGTGCCCCTATTTCCAATCAGCATGGTTATATGACTTCTACCAATAGCCAGCAGCCTAGGCAAGGAGAAGGCAGGTGGGAGTAATCGAGTAATCGAGTTAAGAAAGGGATGAATAGCAATAGGCCAATGGGGCAAGGGATTCACTACCCTGTTCTGTGCCCCTCGACAACTCCCCCTCCAACATCCCAGCCTCACCACTCCCTCCGTTTCCTATACCCCTCCCAACACAGAGGGTCGAGGAAGAGGCTTAGGGATCTATTTAGGGGGAAAAGGAATAGCTTCCATGAGGAGAGGAATTTGGGGCCTCAGGGAGAGAAACAAGGAAGCAGTCTAAATGTGACCTCTGGAAGCTACTGTTTTTCCTCCTTTGTCCTCTGATTTCTATTTGTTTCTCTTTTCCCTTCCCTTTCAGCTGCTACTGCAAGCCCTAACACACACACACACACACACACACACACACACACACACACACACACACACACACACACACACACACACACCAAGGTGATACCGACACACCAGCCTCAGGCTGCCAAGTTTAGACTCCTTTCTTCTCCCTGAACTCTTTGCCCCAACCCTCCTTAATATCACAAAGAAAACCAATTAAACTAAACCAAGTGTGCAACATTCCACGCCAGGGTCCTAGACTTAGAAGGGAACCCTAGAGGTCATTTCAACAGGTGAGTAAACTGAGGTCCAGAGAAAGTGGGGGCTTGCCTGAGGTGGCAGCATTTGAACTCAAAACTCTTTCCACAGCACCATCTTTTTACGGCCTGGTGCCCGAGGAAAGGGAATGTTATAAATCCTCATTAACCAAATTTGGTGACTGCATTTCATTGGAATCATCGTCTTTTTTTTTAGTGTGGTTTTCATTTACATGATCGTAGTAGTTGTATGTCTTGTTCTGCTGGTTTTGATTTCTACACTCTGAGCCTCCTACTTTTGCTGTCACTTGGTTGTCATCACCTGAAGGAGCCAGCTCCAACTGGGGGTAGACTGTTAAATTTTCAGTGTGAGCTTTTGCATCTCAGAAATCTAGCTAGCTACAAATCAGGGTATAATTTATTGTCTGTGATAGAGAAATGCTAATAATGCAGTAGTGTGTTTTGCCTTTTCAGAGATCTGGATGTTAAACATTTACCAGCACATTCCTTACCCAAAGGTCTTTTTGGGGACCTACAGTCTCAGGTACATAACAAATTTCCCCTTCTAGTTCTCTCTTCCTTCCTCTGTCAGTTTCAATTTCTGTGCTTCTGTCTGTATTTTTGTTTCTGTCTTTGTCTCTCTGTATTTTCTCTCTCATTCTCTGTTTCTGTCTGTCTCTGTCTCTATCTTTTCCTCCCTCTCTGTGTCTCTGTCCTTTCTCTCTTTCTCTCCCTCTCTCTGTGTCACTTTCTCCCCCTTTTATCTCTGTGACTCTTTATTGTTCTCTCTGTCCTTCCCTCCCTCCCTCTTCTTCCCTCTCTGTCTATCCTTTTTCTCTTTCCCTCTCTCTCTGTGTTGCTTTCTCCCCTTGTTATCTTGGTGACTCTCCCTGTTTGTCTTTGTCTCTCTCCCTCTTGAAAGGCATCAGTAGCATCAAACCCTCAGGTCAACATCTTGAATGCTCTAAGTTACTTTACCACAGCCATATATAACAGGGATGCCATAGCAAAATGAACTAAACTGTGTTTTGTAGAGATTTTTTAAAATATTCATAAATTTTTAAATGTCAGTAAACAAGCAAAAATGGATCTTGTGACCACTGAGGCAATACTGCATTTTCAAATATTGAAAATGGTTTTTGCAAGTGCTCTAGTCAACCTCTCCAGTTATTGCTCTTCTGGCTCCAATCGAAAGGCTGGTTTTGTCTCCCAGCTGGCTTGCACTTACTCCCAGATTTTATTTCACTCTTCAGAAATAAATTCTAGCCCCATGTGGCCTGGATATTTCCCTTCAGCTCACAAAAAGGAAGTTGTAAGAGATGAGGAGGAAAAAAAATAGAGGTTTGCTTCCTTTGTTTGTGGTGTTTATTTCATAACATTCCTATTGTTAGTGGGTGAGCCAGGGACAGGGCCCCAAGGCAGCAGTAACATTCAGGATGGGGCCTTTTATGGTGGGGATGGAGATGGTGAGGAGAGAGAGGAAGATCTGGACTATGGATACTTCTCCCAAGAGCACCCCAAAATAGATTTGACAGGATTTCATTCAGGAATTGACAAAATAAAGTTTTAAAAAATAGACCTTGTGGTTTTTCTTCTTTAATTGCAGGAAAGAGGATAATTTTTTCATTGTAGGGAGAAAAAAAATGAGAAAGGAGGCATAAACTTCCAAGTGTGTTATAGTAGAAAAAATTCTGATCCAAGAGTCAAGAGACCTGGGTTCTAAGCCCAGTTCTGCCAGCTGGTTATCTGACCTCAGCCTAATCATGTTACCTCTGCAATCTACCTCTGTTTTCTCATCTGTGAAAGGAGAGAAGTGGATTGGTATAAGGTCCTTTCCAGTTGTAGCTTTTATAAATCCGGGTACTTATAAAGTACCAATTATGCACCCAGCTCTATGTTAAATATTTAGGATTGCTGAAGATGGAGAAGTTTTGGTCCCAGCCTTCCAGGTCAATTGTCAGATGGGGAAGAGGGGAAGGGAACAAGCTTTTCTTAAATACCTACAATATATCAGACACCACTCTAAAAGTTTTACAAATATTATCTCATTTGATCCTCATTATAACCCTGAAAGGTTGGTGCTATTATTATCCCTAATTTTATAGTTGAAGGAACTGAAGCAGGCTGAGGTTAAGTGATTTGCTGGGTTACCTAGCTACTAAGTGTCTGAGGACGGATTTGAACTCTTTCTGTCTCCAGTCCCAGTGTTCTATCCATCATGTCAACTATTTGCTCCCTTAATAAATCAACATGTATTAAGTACCTACTACTCTAAGATGAGCAACTAAGTATTTAGGGGTATAATGACTAAAAACAAAACAATTCCGGACCTCAAAGAATTTAGATTATACTAAAGGACTGTAATGTTAATGGGACATAAGATCTTCCCCAACCATTAACAGGCCTCACATGGAGCCCATTAAGGGAAGCTTGATTAGGGGAAGCTTGATTTTCAGGAAGCCCCACACCTTTTGCTACTTTGTAATTAGGCAGTGGGTTACAAAGGTTGTGATGCCCTCTGGCCCTGAAAAAGGGGTATATATACTCTGAGGTTAGAGGATTTTTTTTTTTTTGTTTTGTTTTGTTTTGCTTTTTGCTTTGGGGCTCACTCATTGGAAGAGTGTTCTTGTGATTTGATCAGATAAGAGTCTGGGTAGCCATTAAGGAACCCTCCCTCCCACCCCCCCAGCCCCCCGGGACTTTGAAAAATCCAGATGTTGGTGCTTCTCTCTCTGGTAACTATGTATATATTGCCTTGGTCAGACATTTGGATCTGTCTGTTGATCTATGCTGATTTCTCAGACAGCTGGAAGCCCTGTCTATTGGTCTTTATTTCTCTGCTTGTATTTTTTCGTTTGTATTTTTTCTGAAGTTCAGGGTGCTGATTTTTCCCCTGAACTAATGAATATAATTTTAAAAAAAGATCATTGAGCCCTTGAGCAGCTATCTTTCTTAGTAAAGCAGACTTAAGAACTTGTGCTAGCAGCCATCCTGGGTAAGCCAGTGTGGTTGCCACTACAGAGACACAACATTTAAATACAAAGTAACACCAAGTTATTTCAATAGAGGGAGAGAACTAACAATTGGCTAGATTAGGAAAGGTCTTTTGCATGGAGTACCAGAGTTGAAGTCAGGAGGACTTCAGTTCAAATTTTACCTCAGATACAATTAAGTGACCCTGGACAAGTCACTGAGCCTCTCTATGTACAACTCGAAGGGAGGAGACAGTGTCATGGATGGCTTATTGAAAGTAGAGCAGTTTAGGTGGAAAGTGAAATACAAGAAAAAGAATAATGGGAAATAGAAGTTTGGAAAGGCCAGAGACAGGTTGTACAGTGCTTTATTTAAATGCCACACAGAGTAGCTTGAATTTTTTTTCTAAAGGTAATGGGAAGCCATTGAAGTTTCTTAAGCAGGAGTGTTACATGGTCACACCAGTGCCAAATGCATAGAAGATATGCTGGAGAGATTGAGGAGAATGGGAAGATTGAGCGAGAGACTAGAAGTAGGGAGACCAATTAGGAGGTCATTACAATAGCATAGGTGAGCAGTAATGGGGTCCATAGGCATAGACTATTATGGGAGGGGCAATATTTGTTTGATGTGAACTGTGCTAACTGGGTAAGAAGGTTTGCCTCTAGAACCATATACAAAATCTTCTGTCTGGTATTCAAAGCTCTTCATAACCCAGCCCTCTCCCACCTTTCCAATCTTCTTACACCTTCTTCCCTGACATGTGCCCTTCCATCTAGTGAAGACCGCCTGATGGTTGTTCCAGGAATAAGACACTCCATCTCTGAGATCCAAGCATTTTCTCTGGCTGTCACCCATTCCAGGAATGGTCTCTCTTCTCTGCTCCATTACTGACCTCCCTGGCTTTCTTAAGTTCCAACTAAAATTCCATCTTTTACAATGCAGACTTCTGAAATGCGTATTTGGATTCCAGTGCTTTCCTTCTCTTATTTCCTATTTATCCTGTCTTTACCGTGTTTGTATGTATTTGTTTGCATGTTGTCTCCCCTTTAGATAGTAAGCTCCTTGAAGGCAGATTGAAATATTGACCTTTTTTGCATCCCCTACATTTAGCACAGTGACTGACAGATAGTGTTTATTGAATTGAATTGAAGACTGGTTGGGTTTCCTTGATGCCTGAGGCATAAAAAGCCTTTCCTAAGTGGAGGTAAGTATTGGAGGTTTTAGCAGACTTTACACTGCCTTACCAGAATACCTTTTTGACCTAGCTTGGCTCCCTGTGGCTATACTGAATATGGGATTGTAGGGCAACAGGTTTTATCTGTATCTTTTAAAATCTTATCTTAAAATAAAGTTGTTTTATTGCATTTTTATGGTTCATGAGTATCTTATTATCAGTCTGGATCACTGGACTGGTCTAAGTTAGGCCTGGCCCAAAATAGAAGGAGATCAATGTGATGGATGTGGCCAAGGTCGAATCAAGATTCTGAAAATGACTGCATAGGGGGGAAGATGTAGAGGAAAGAGTTAACAATGACTCCCAGGTTGTCAACTTAGGGTCTCCCCCGAGACTTTCACTCCTCTGCACTTCCCCAGGCTCCAGAAGGTCACTTTGAGCCCTGGAATGCAGCCCTCAGAAGTAACCTCACCACTCAGATTCGATGGCTTCTCTCAGAACCCCCATTTAAGGAGGGCACTTGGGCTAGCTGTCTCTTCATTTCTTACCAGGTTTCTCTGTTGTGTCCCTTCTCCAGGTACCTCCTCCCCACCCTTGTCATCTTCTTCTTATATGTTGTCTTCCCTATTAGAAGGTAAGCTCCCTGAGGTAAGCAGCTTTATTTTTGCTTATATTTATATTCCCAGGATTTTATTAAAGTGCCTGGAATGTCCTAAGGACTTAATAAATGCTTGTTAACTAATTAGCTCCTGGTTAATAGAAGAATGGTAGTAGCCTAGGCCAGAAATGGAGAAGTTAGGAAGAAGAACGGGTTTAAGGGTAAGATAAAATTCTGCTTTACATGTAATGCATTTGAGATGCCTACAGGATGTTCTAGGTAGAGATGTCCTATAGGCAGTAACCATAAAGCTCAGGAAAGATAAAGGTTGGATGGATAGTTCTAAGGGCCATCAGCACAGAGATGATTAAAGCCCTAATTGCTGATGTGATCACTGAGAAAGCTTGTGGATAGAGAAAAGACAAGGACCCAGGACACAGCCTTGGAGGGGACATCCATGGTTAGGTGATGGGTCATGGATAATGATTCAATAAAGGAGCCTGAGAATGAGTGGTCTGTCATGTAAAAGGAGAGTCAGTATTGAGCACTGTCATAAAAGCAGAGGGTGAAGAGGATATTCTGGAGGACAGGTATAGTCATTAGTATCAAAAGCATCAGAATTCAAGAAATTTAAGGTTCTTTATTAGATCAGAATGGTTGTTACATAGTTGTTTCAAAAAAGGAGTGTGAGGAGGGGGAAAGGTGGTTAGTAGTTGTTCTTCATTCTCTAAGGACCAAAATGACATCACTATGTCTGGGTCAAGGTAAAGTATTTCCAATTTTGGCTGATGAGAGCAAAATAGTTCTGAGGTCTTGACCACAGGTCAGGGCACAAACAGTCCATGTGAACATTTAGAGTGGAGATGTCTCTGAATTTGCCCCTCTCACGTTTCCTTTGAGCTACTGCAATTCTACTTTCCTTATAGAACACAATGCCTTCTTTGATGCGGCATGCTATGCTGGGCAGTCCTGTGCTAGTGTCTCTAATGTCTCACACTAGATTCCAAAATTCTTCAGAGAGACTTTGAGAGTGTCCTTGTATCAACAGATGAAAGAATGAATGAATGAAATAGTATTTATTAAGCTCTTAATATGTGTCATTTTTCCAGCAAGCTGTATTCCTCTGGACTTCATCATGCCCTCTTCTCCCCCCTGTTCAGCTTCTTTTTACATATTGTCTTTCCTCATTAAATTGTGAGCTCCTTAGGGGCAGCTAGGTGGTGCAGTGAATAGAGCACCAGTCCTGGAGTCAGGAGGACCTAAGTTCAAATTCGACCTCAGACACTTAACACTCACTAGCTTTGTAACCTTGGGCAAATCACTTAACCCCAACTGCCCTGCCTTCCCCACCTCCAAAAAGATAAAAAAAAAATATTGTGAGCTCCTTGAGGATCATGACTGTCTTTCATCTTTCTTTGTGTCCCCAGGACTTAACTCAATGGCTGGCACGCTGTAGGTGCTTAATAAATATTTACTGGCTGACTGATTGATGGCTGACTGATAGCTAAGACTTGCTAAGTGCTGGGGATACAAGTGAAAAAAAGGATACGGTCCTTGCTCCCAAGGAACTTATATTCTAATAAGGAGGAGGATATAGAGGAGAATGGTATCCAGAGACACATATTTTGGTCTGGAAATTCATAGGGACAGTGGGGTTCTGGACCAGATTCCTGCCCATGGTGAGATTCAGGCTCAAGAGATAGTTAAAGATTGTCTAATGTTTAACAACAAATAAGTTTACTTAACAATGGCATGGAAAGGATAATCAGCATTGATTCACTTGGGACACAGTTCTCTTCCCCATTTGCCTAGTCAGCATTGTGTGTCAAGGCTTAGGAGTATCCAACGCATTTGCTTCACTTTTTTACTTAGGCAAAGTGGAGAGTTGGGAGAAGTTGGTACAAATTCCTCATACTTAGAGGTCCAGAAGGGGACCTGGTACTGCATGTGTTTTTTGTATTTCTCAGTAGTGCCATTATTTAATTATTTTCTATGTCCATTGTAAAATCAGTGAATTTCTAAGAAAATCATATGCAAAATTCTCCAGTTATGACCAATATAAACTCTAACCAACCAAAGAACTACTAATTACATATTAAGAACAGAATATTAAAAACATATTATTTCCCAGAATTATTGTGAGGAGAAAATGAGAGAACTTATGTAAAGAACTTTGTACACTGCAATATGGTGACCATATTACAGGAATTAAGTCCAAACTATGCTATTTGGGAGTTGGTTGATGGAACCTGTGATGTTCTGCCTGGACAAGGAAAGACTCTGGACAATCATGGGGATTATAAAGTTTAAGCTGGACCTTCAAGATAGCAAATACAGCTCTGCCATTTTGTAGATGAAGAACTGACGTGCAGAGAGGTTAAAATCACTTGCCCATGGTAATTCAGAAGTATGGCTGGGGTTCAAATCTAGGTCTTCTGACTCCAAACCTAATATAATTTTCATTGTACTAAAAAAGCCTGATAGCTGTCTTCCAGGATTTGAAGAGCCATCTTGTGGAAAGGGGCCTGGATTTATTCTGTTTGACCCTGGAGAACAGAATTAAGAGCAATGAGATGTTATTTAAAATTTTTAAAAAGCAAATTTGTCTGAAGGTGAATAGGATGCTTCAGAAGGAAATGGATGCCCCCACCACTGAGATGCTGAGTGAGGAAGATCCTTTCTCTCCCTGAGATTCTGTGATTCCCTATAAATGTGAGTTATTATTATTAACTTTGGTTTTCTCCTCCTGTGTTCCTCCTACCACATTCTCCTAGTATCTTCTGGTAATGAAGATTTCCATATAAAGTCCCTATAGAGTTTTTCTGGCTGCTTTTCAAACTGGCTGTCTTTGCCAGAGCCAACACCCCAGCCATCTGGTCTGGATAGAGAATAATACTAACTCACACTCACATTTATTTTGAACTCTAATATTTACAAATCACTTTCCTTATAACAAACTTGTGTTGCATAAGCAACATTGTGCCCATTCTATGGATAAGGGAACTCCGACCTAGGGAGGTACCATCTCAAATAGGTAATAAATGCCCAAATCTGAATTAGAACCTGAATCTTCTCGCTCTTAAGTCCAGTGTTTTCCCATGACACCATACTGTTTTCAACATCTGTACAGTAAGAGGGAGTGGAGAATGTCTGCAGATGTGACTGCCCCATTTCTGTTAGAGTCACTTCCTGACCTTTGCCCGGGGGTAGCACTTAGATGAGGGGAAGGAGCCAGGACCAACATCTGGAATCCCATGTGTCTGCTTCTCTCCAGCAGTATTCCTTCTATCCAGGCATTTCCTGCCTCCCAATGGACATTCCAGAAGGGCTTTCAGTAAGTGGCTGGGGTGACAGGGAAGGAGTTAAATGTGCTTGGGCCCAGCCAGTGTGAGCTCAAACAAAAGGGACTTTGTGGAGCAGGCTGGATTTTTGACATGGCTTGTTGATTCAACAGAACATGACAACTTGCCATCCTCTCTGTGTGAGTCGGGGCCAGGAGCCCAATGCTGATGTGTCTGTCAGCTACATCATTAAGACCTCTGGTGACTGGGCAATTCCCAGCCCCTTCTAAGATATACTGTTGGATGAAAGACTTTCTCTCTTCCTTGTTGGTAATATAACAATGGGGGTATTTATAAGGCTTCTCCTGGCTGGGAGAAGTCAATGCAATTAAGACACAATGCATCTTAATTGCACAGACACCCAGCACAATGGGGAACAAATAGCAGTAGTTCTCAATAAAAACAAGTGCCACAGATAGAAAAAACTGGGTGGTGAGGTGGAGTGGGGTGGGGTGGGTGAGGGAGCCAGACTTTGAGTTCTTAGAGCACCCCTGAAAAGAGCAAGATTTCCATTTGTGAGGCACTCAAAAGAGCACAATCCCAGGAGTCAGGGTAAATCTACCTCCTTGGGCTGTTGTGAGGATAAATGAAATAATATTGGTAGAGTGCTAGATAAATGCTATTATTACATGTGAATATATGTATGTGTGTATATAGACATACATGTGTATATAAGTACACACACAAATATGCATGAATAGACATAAAGACGCATATGAGCACATATATGTATGCACATGCATGTCTATATATAGACATCTGTGTATGTGTGTGTAGATAAATACATACACATTAAACAGATAACCTCTCAGTCCTCGTAACAATCATGTGAACCTAAAAGCATTACAAGTATTATCACCATCTGTGTAACAAGGACACTGAGGTTCAGAGAAATTAACTTATTTGCCCTTGGTCACTTGGCTGGTAAATGTTAAGGTTAACACTCAAACCCAGGCCCCTCCTCTCTCCAAGTCCTGTGGCTTTTTTCTTTTTAACTACAAAATAATTATTTTTCCCTCTCTCAATCCCAGTTTTCCAATCTATAAAATGAGGCTCTTACACTAGATGATTTTTAAGGTTCCTTCTAAGTCTGATGATCAGTCAGATTCATTGAAATACATAGGTTTGCATCAGAAAGTAATAGAAGTCATAATAGCTAACGTTGACATGGTGCTTATTATGTTCCTGGCACTGTGTTAAGTGCTTTACAACTGTTTTCTCAGTTTATCTCACAACAATCTTGTCAGTTCTATCATGATCCCCATTTTACAATGGAGGCAGACAGAAGTTAAGTGACTTGCCCATGGTCACACAGCTAGAGATTGAGGCTGGATTTAAACTCTGGTTTCCTCCATTCTAAGTCTGGTGCTCTATCTACTGCATCACCTAGCAGCTTCAAGATATCTATTCTCCTTTGTTCGAAAAAGGAACAAAGATTGTTTATCATTGTTTCAAACTAGGAGGACCAAGAGAGACCAAGAGGCTTTGTCCTGTTGGTTCTCAAAGGACAGAACTAGGATAAACAGGTAGAAGTTATAGGGAGAAGAATTTAGAATCCATGTAGAGATAAACCGTCTATTAATAAGAGCTATCCAAAAGTGAAGTGGGGTTGCCTTGACAAATAGTGGATTTCTGGTAGAGATGGGTGAACCCTTATTTAGGGCCTGTAATGGTATTAGAAATTTAAAGATCTTCCCTGCCCTTAATAAGCCTAAATTGAACTTGAGGACCTTTCCTGAACTGAAAACATGCTCTGCACCGTAATAGGCTACATGTACACACCTGGAGCCTATGGGGGGAGGCTTGTTTTTCAGGAAGGCACAACTTTTATTACTTTGTAGTCAAGTGGGTAACAAAGGTTGTGATGTTCTCTGAACCTGGAGAAGGCTATATATACCTCTGAGGCAAGGTTTTGCTTTGGGGCTCACTTTGGGAAGAATGGTATGATTTGACCAGATGAGGCTCTGGGCAGCCATTGACCCCCTCCCCCCCCACACACACTTTGAAAACCCAGATGATGGTGCTTCTTTCTCTGGTGACTAACTAGGTATGGATGTAATAGTCAGACAGGTAGAAACCCTGTCTGCTGAATTGTGCTATTTTCTCTTGTAACTTCTGTTTGTATTCTCTGAAGTTCCGGGTGCTGACTTTTTCACCTGAACTAGGTAAATAATATATGTTTGATTGATTAAAGTAAGATTGTTAACCCTTTTTGAGTTGCTTTCCTTTAGAAAAGCAGATCAAAGAACCGGTGATAGCAGCCATCCCAAGTATGCTAGGGTGCTTGCTGCTACAAAGCCTTCCTTGTACAGGTGTGCCCACTGTGCTTTGGAGGTTCTTTCAAAATGTAAGACTTTATAATTCTATCATGGGATAGATCCTGGATGTGCTGTTTTATTGGTATATGGAATTCCTAGGTCAGGAATCTTCATCTATCAATGCAGTTGACAACTTCTCTGCAATTTATAATTTTAAAATTGCCTAGAGCTCCAAGAGATTAAGTGAGTTGCCCAGGATTATATCACTAGAATGTGTCTGAGGCTGGTCTTGAACCTAGGAATTCCTGGCTTTGAGGCCTAGCTATCCACCATGATCAGTTGCCTCTTGTTTGTGGACAAATGGATGACCTCCTCAAACCAACATTAACAGGGTCCAAGGACCCTAGGCTGATTTTTCTAGGGTCCCCAGACCTGGCTGGCCCCCTACTTTGTCAGAGACCATTTGGCAATTCCCCCAATTGCCAGACACTATTTGGAAGAGTCCCTTATATCCTACTCAGTGATTGGAGTCAAGGGGATATGAGCTTCCCCTAAGCTAGGATGAATCTCTTTCATTGATTTTTCAGACTTGCTCTGTACCCACTTACCCTCATCACATTCAAATACCTTTTAGAAAAATCAATTCCCTGCTAAGAAAATCAAGGCATGTAGTTTTTTCCCTGGAATTTACTTCAAGGATCAGTGACTTCATCCATGTGGAAGCTCCTTCTTCCTACACAGATTGCAACCGCTCTTGTGATTTGGTTGACTTCTTGAAGAAATTTCTAAGCCTGAAAAATCCATTACCCTGACACAGTCAGGTGATAAGCCCCTCTGAATTCACTTTGGCTAGTTCTCAGACAAAAGACAGATAATCTATCGTTATCTAGAGTGCAGACTTCAGACTTTTCCAGATTGGAAAGAACCCACCACAACTGGCATTCTCTTCTGGTACAACCATTGACAGCCGATTGTCACCTGCAGGCATCCTGGGGAAAGTATCTCTGGGGACAAAACCCTAAAAAATCAGAGTTTAAATAGCTATATTAAACTAAAAATCTTTCATGCCCTTAGGCGAAAGTGTAAAATAGCTGGTTTTTCTTCACAGTCTATAGTCTCCTCTTTTGGAGACATTTCCTGTGTTGTTCTGTTCTCTTCCCTTCACTCTGAAGCTCAGACCCCTTCTCTCCTTTTTTCCGGAAAGAACCTGATATCAGTCATATGTATCTGTGTGTCCATTTAAGTCAACTCTCTCAGGATTTCTTGCATTTGGAGTCTTTTCTCTCATCATGGAAAGAAAAGTTTTGTTCCCTGGTAAAGAAATTTTAAGTTTCATCCAACAAGTGGGGGTGGAGGAGGTTTTTCAGGCTGGGGGAGGAGACTTCCTGGTGTCCTGGAAATATAATTATAGAATCCTAGGATGTTAGAGCAAGATGGGGCCTTAGAGATCAACTAATCCAACCCCCTCTTTTTATAGGAAAAGGAAACTGAGGCCCTGAGAAGGGAAATGGGCTCCCCAAGAGTACAACGTTAGAGAGTGGCAAAGCTATGGGAACAACCTGACATGCCTGATGGGGTTATTTGCCTTACAAAAGTCATCAAAACACCAGTTAGAAGAGTCCACCCCCTTCTGCTTTCTGTTCACTGCAGAAATCCTCTCTGTACCCTGCCCAAAAGAGGCCATCTAAGCTCTGCTTGAGGTGACTGTGAGCTTACTGTCTCAAGAGGCAGCTCTATCTATTGTTGAATGGTTCTCTTCATTTTGAGCCAAGATCTGCCTGCCTATACATCCCAAAGTGCAGACAACCATCTACTTTAGGAAGATTAGCAGGAGATAGTAGAATCTATCGAAAAGATTGGTAGCCCCAAAGTTAGGAGACCGGAAATTGATTCCTGCCTTGGCATTTGCTAGTTGAGTGACCATGAGGAAGTAACTTTACAGCTCAAAGCTTCAGTCTGCTAATCTGTAAAATGGGAATTATCATATTTTCACTACCTATCTCACATGGCTGTTAGGAAGAAAGATGTTTTTGCAGACTTTAAAGCACTGGACAAATGTGTGTTCAAATCGTGCCTTCCACACTTACTAGCTGTGTGACTTCGGGCAAGTCATTTGATTGCTGTCTGCCTCAGTTTCCTCATCTGTAAAATTAAGGAGCTCCTACCTCCCAGAGTTGTTGTGAGGATCAAATGAAATAATAGTTATGAAGTGCTTAACACAGTGTCTGTCATATAGTAGGCACTATATATAAGTGGAGATGATGATGATAATGATGATGACTAATTGTATGAACCTGGGCAAGTCACTCGACCTCTGTAAGCCTCAGGTTCCTCATCAGCAAAATGGCTATAAGAGCACTCACTTCTTAGAGTTCTTAAGAGAATATATGTAAATATATTCTGAGATAATATATGTAAATCAATTTGCAAAGCTTAAAGGGCTATATAAATGCGGGCCATCGAGTCATCATTATTGTTGTTGCTGAAGAGAGGAAAAGTCGTTTGTTACTCGATCCAGTGCAGAAAGGACAAGTGGCAACTTTGTTTCTAATGGCCGCAGCTACACTTCACAAAGATGCAGGTTCTTTCTAAATCCATACCTATTTCTCTGGGTCTCATTGCCCGGGGTTCTGAGCCAACACAATCAGCAGCAGGCAAATATTAGTCTCATCAAGCATTTAGAAACTGCTGACGGGTGTGTCTGGAAGAAAGGTGTCAGGCGTCAGGTGCTGGGACTGCGATGATATATCTTAAAGCAAATGAGGGCCACGGGTGGGTGCTGATTTTCAGGAAAAAAAATGACCAAAACGCTACCCTTGTGGGTTGGGTCTCTCCTCTGGTGTGTTAAAAGGACGCGAGCTCAGCGAGCGCGCCCCGCAAGCAGCGGGAGCTACCGCTTTAAGAGAGGGGCGGGGCCACTGACACGGGGCAGGCAAGGCCGGCCCACCCGAGCTCCTTTTCCCTTTTTGATCCATTCAAAAATTACTCATTGCAAATTCCCGGACTGCGAGGAGCGGAGGCAGGGGGCGGAGGACGGCCGCGCTCCTGGCAGTGGGCGCCTACGGGGCTCGGAGGCGCTCGGGGACCGGCGCCTGCAGTTGCGTCTTATCGGGCGCGGAGCCGCCGCTCCTCCGCGGGCCGCCTCCACCAGGAAGCCGTCGGAGTCAGCTCGTCTGAGCCGCCGGCCCGGCCCTCCCCAACGAGCCGCCCGCGGCCGCCTCCTTCCCTCCACCCGCCCGCCCGCGCCGCAGCTCCGGCGGCGTCTCCTCTCGGGCCATGGCTGCATGCTGAGCCCGCTGTGGCTCCCGGCTCGGCTCGGCTCAGTGGCGACGGCAGCCCCAGCCCGCCAGGCATGGCTGCGCGAGAGGAGCTCTACAGCAAAGTCATCCCCCGGAGGAACCGGCAGCAGCATCGCCCCGGCACCATCAAGCATGGGTCGGCCCTCGAGGTCCTCCTCTCCATGGGATTCCCCAAAGCCCGAGCGTGAGTTAAAGGCACTCGCATCCCTCCTGCCCTGCATCCTTCCTTCTCTCCCGGCATCCTCCCCTGCCCTCTCCTCTGCCTTTCTCCTCTGCCGCCGCCTCCCCTCATCTCCTCCTCTGGGTCTCACTTCTCCGACGCCGGCCCTCGCCCGGATCCATTACCTGCTGCGCTGCTGGCGAAACAGGGCGGAGAAGGATGCTGCTGGAGATGGGATGGGGGAGGACCGAATGCCCTTTACCGGGGACTCCCCGGGCAAGGGGGACGCGCGTGTGCGCAAGTGTGTGAGCGCGCTCGCGTTTGTGTGTCCGTGCCCTTTGGTCCTCTCGGGGTCGAGGAGGATTTTTTTGCCCGCATCCCGACTGGCGGCAGTAAGCAGGTTGTCCCTAGGTCATCCCTGAGGTCTCTGTAGCAGAACTGGTGCCACAGGCGGCCTGGAGGTGCTAACAGGGTGGGGAATGAAACCCCATCCTGGGGCTACTAGAGAGAGACGAGGGACTGCGGAGCATAGAGACGCTGCCGTCACCCCCCCACTGCAGTGGTTTCCCAGCTCCGGATGTTGGTTTCCCTTTGGAGTAGGAGGAGCGGGAGTGTGGGTGTTGCTGCATATTCATTGATAGAGTAGCTAGGATAAGATGATTTTCCACCTGGGGACCTGAGGGATGTTATTTCCCTCCTCCTCCAGAGGTGGTGGGTGAAATCGGAGGGGGCTATTAGGGGAAAAAGCTTCCCTTCTCCATCATTATCTTTTTATTCTCTCACCCACGCCTGTGGTGGGAGTAGGGACAGATTGGTAATCCTTCATGCCTATGAGAGGGCTGGGGGGGAGGAGATTTGATTGACCAGCAGGAGGATCAGGAGGGAGCTGCCTTAGAAAGCCCATGTCAAGTTTGTGGGCACAGAGTCCTAGGGGACCCAGGAGGTAGAAGTGGCCTGCAAGGGAGAAAAGTCAGAAACACCATCCCTGTTTTATTGAGACTGCTGTCATTTTATCCAGTCCATATCTTAGCCCGGCCGTCCAGCACCTTAGCTCTGAAATGACATCAACAGAAAAGAGAGATTAGGGCAAACTTTATCTGAAAAGCCAGGTTGATGATAAGCGCACTTCCCTTCCTTTTCCTAGGCATTCCTATGAGATAGTTAATGTCTCCCTTCCCCCACCTCTGGATTAATCTTGCTTATACTTTGGAAAGTTTGGTTCTTAGTTCTGATCATAGTAATTCAGGGAGTTTGAAAGAAGCTGTGGGGTGGGAGGGTGGCCTTCAGAGGACAGGCAGACTTGACCTTTTCCTCTTGTTTAACTTGGACAACTTTCAGACTTAATTTGGGGTTGAAGTACTCTGGGTTATAGGAACAAATAGTGGTCAGAGCCTCCAATCCAGTTTATTGGTAAGTCTTACTTTCTTTTCTGAATGAAGGCATGAGAGATAGATCTTTGTGTGCAGTGGGTATGATAGATGCTATCTATTTGTATTAGATGAAACAGGGACTCGGGACATTGAGGAATACAGACTTGCAGCACAGCCTTATAAACCTAGGCACAATTGTGGTATCTTGGCTTCCAAAAATGCAGGCCGTAGCCAGTGCTGAGGACAGGGGTGACATCATGTTGTAGAAGAAATATAAATGGAGAGAAATGTCTACTGGACCTATCCTAATTTGGAGTCTTACCACCTTAATGTTATGGTCAGCTTTGTTCATCTCCCTCCGCTCCAGACATGGGGAAAATAGTCTGTTTTGGGATGAGGGGGTGAGTAGTCAAGCTCCTCAAGCAGTGGGGATGGCTCGGCAGACTCCCATGAGCCTCTGCCTAACTTGATGACCTATGGGGTGAAGTGATGGTGAGGAGAGATCACTGACTGCTTTTGTACCTTAGGAAGAGAGGACAACTCGAGCATTAAATTCTTTTTTAATCCTTAAGACAACATTTAGGGAGGAGGAGGAGAAGAGAAGTAGGCTGAAGAGGGAGAAGAGAAGGACAGTAATGAAAAAAGTTCAAGGCAAGGAGACAGGCTTGGAGTCTCTGGGAGATGGAGATATAAAATATAAGGCAGCTTCAAGGGATGAGTGAAATATCCCCAGAAAGAATAAATCTAACACATGGTAAGTGGCCTCAATAAAGTGGGCATTTGGAGTTCCTAGGGGCAGTATAGTAGTATATGACCTCAAAGAGCTCACAATCTCGACTATAATAGGTTCCTTTTAAATAAAAATTAATATTTTATTTTGTATATCAACTACTCAGCAAACAAGACCTCCTCACCTTAGTACCTTTTCATTAAAAGAAAGATAAGCAGAACCACTTAATAGAGTGATTAAGTAGTGATGGCCATTTACCATACATATTAATTTCCAGTTTTGTAGTTTATTGTTAACAAAAAGGAAGGTTGTGTGCTTGAACTTTGGATAGGTTTCTTATTAAGAGAAGCAGGGACTGGGAGCCCTTCCCTCCTTTTCTTCCCCTTTTGTGGTTGTAAATGTTCTCAGTTGTACCAAGTCCTGCCTGTAGGTTTCTGGGAGTTTTCAGATGAGAGAACAGTAAAAGGGTAGTGGCCAGGACAGAGAAGTAGAAGGCCTGAATCTCACTGTAATGCTGGAGTCAATTAACCTCAGCCTTTCACCTGAGCTTGTGTTAACTCTGACTCAGAGGGAAGATTAATTAATTAAGTGTTTGTTAAGGGCTTGGCCAAATGATACAGAGGGATGTGGGTATTAGAGGGAGAGTGGCCTTAGGCTATATTTTATTCCAGATGACACCTCCTCTGAACCATATGAAGAAGAGCTTCTAGATGGGTGTCTGAGGAGGGGTTGGGGGGGGAGGGGTAGGAGAAAGGTTGGGGAACATAGTTTGACAACTTCTATGAAGCTAGCTGGACAAGTTCCCATAATGCCAGATCAGTTCGTAACTTCTAGAGGCTGCAGCTGCATCCCCCTTTCTCCCTTCTTCCTTGTATATCTTCTGCCTTTTCTCTTCCCCCTCCCACCCCAAGAGGAAAGGAAGTGTTAACATGGGAGCTCTGTGAGAAAAGAATAAGACACAGCCTTTAATTAGGAATATTTGTAGCTCCTAAGAAAGTGAGCAGAAAAGGAAATCTGATAATTTGCTCATCTTAGGTCCAATCATAGACTATAGTTGGTGGAAACTGGCTGGTTTAAATAATAGGAATCTTAATTTTAGATTCTGCAGAACATGAACCAACATTTCTATGCTACCTGGAAAGAAGTGGTCATATGGAGGCTGCCAGGCCTTTCTCTCTCCTAAGGGACTTACCCGTTTGCTATGGCCAAGTGCCCTGGACAAGCACTTGACTGCTTGGCCCATCCTTGGGTGTCTTTTACGTAGGATTCCTGACTCTGACCTCAACTTCAAGGCTGCTGTGAGATACAGAGAGAATCAGGAAGCTCTCTGCAAATAGCAAATGACTTATCTATTTTTCTTTGTTCGTTTATCAATAATTGAGTATGGACTAATAAGGAAAACCTGGGGCTGGGAATCAAGAGACTAAGTTCTACTAGAAAGTGACTCTATGACCTTGGTCAAGTCTCATAGGATCATAAGATTAAGAGCTGGGAAAGGCCCTTAGATATCATCTCATCTAGTCCTGGCTTCTCATACATTGGAGGAAATTGAGACAGGTAGGAAGGGAAGTGACTTCTCTAAGGTCACATGGGTATTAAGTAGCAGAACTAGTGTTTGAAGCCCTACCTTCTGACTCCAAAGCCTCTTTCTTTAATATTAGACTGTAACCTCTCAGAACCTCTGACCTATAGAGTGGGAATGGCAGAGGCCCTGCCTTTCTCACTAGGTGATGAGCATCAAGTGATTCACACGTATGTGAAAGCATTTTGCAAACTGTGCTAGTAATTATTAATTTTATTAATAATAACAACTATATAAGGAAATATACGAGATCAGAAAACAGGGTGTGAAACAAGAGAGCTGTTTTAAAATCTCCTAATTTCAGAGAACACTCCTCATTTCCTCATTCTAGTTGGGATGGGGGGAGCATCATGCAGTCGGCACTGGCCTGTGATGAAAGAAGAAAGCATTTGCACAAGTCTTCTGTTGCTTTCCTGTGGGCAGTAGTCTGCATTTGATATGCCTTGTTGCATAATGATGCTGTCGGTTGTCCTTTATTCTTGAAAAGGACCATGTCATCAGGGAGGTGATGCCACTGCATGCAAGTGAATTGGGTTTAGTGAGGGAGGGCTGTGCAAAGTCACCAGTCTCTCTTTCTCCTCCAGAGTCATCTGGGTCCAATGGCCAGATATAGATCAGGGCAACTGGAGATGGCCTAGATGCAATGGGACACCTTGACCTTTTTAAGTCAAGGCCTTTAACAGGCCTCAGTTTGACTGAGGCAATGCCCCATCAGTGATGAAGGCTAGGTAAGAAATGACTTGCATAATGATTAAAACAACTGGACACCAGAAACAAAAGTTGAGAAAGGGGTTTCTTGCTGTTCCCAGGAATTATCATATCTAATTGAATGGTGGTGTAGGATACCTGGTATTATTATTGATATCATTAATAATCACTAAAGTTATTTCCGTAGTTCTGAGCTTATGCCACATGTTTTCACAAGATTTTTAACCAGAAGTCTCCACCAGGACAGCATATAACCCAGGGGTACAAAATTCGTGTCCTTGGCATTTTGGCCCTTGTGACATGCAGGTTTACATCATCTTGTATGACTCTTTACCCAAATAGCCAGTAGGACATCCTGTTGGTTCCTCTTGGATCCCTGAAAGCACCTCATTTTCAGCTGTTATAATGCAGCTAACTTAGGGGTAGTGCTTTCTAATAGAGCATCCCAAGACTCTAAACCAGAGTGTTTTGAGGCCTTCTAGTTCTGATGTTCTTTGAGTTTATGAAGTGGCTAGAGTGCTGGCCTGGAGTCAGGAAGACCTGAGCTGAAATCTGGCCTCAAATGCTTATTAAGTGTCAAGTCACTTAACCCTGTTTGCCTCAGTTTCCCCATCTATAAAATGAGCTGGAGAAGGAAATGGCAAACCATTCCAGTACGTTTGCCAAGAAAACCCCAAATGGGGTCACAAAGATTTAGAAAGTACTGAAGCCAACTAAAACATCAACAATAATCATACTAACTTAGAGTGTGGAGAAACAGCATCAACCTATGGTACCTTGGTGAGAGCATTGGACATTAAGTCGTTCTAATCTAGGTTCTAATCCCGACTCTGCTTCTTACTTGATGTTGAACAAAGATTTGCACCACACTGGGCCTCAGTTTCTTCATTTATAACGTGAGAGGGTTCAATGAAGTTATCAATAGGGGCCCTTCCAGCTATAAATTTTATGACCTAAGGAATCTCCTGCTTGGTCCAAGATTTGCTAGCATTGACATCACCATGACGGTAGCTCTTGGCATTGAAATAGTGTGGTGTGATGCAGTTGTATCAGACTCAAATAGAAATAGATCCCTGATGTTGACATATTGACATAGAAAATCACAAACGAGTATTATCTATGTTGTATTTTCATTTATTTTTCACTAATTTTTCACTAAACTTTCCTAATTATATTTTATTCTGGTTTGGGCCACCATAGGGAGTTTGACGGTTCTGATACAGTGGGTGAATTGATCAATTTGAAGTTAGGAAAACCCAAATTCACATTTTGTCTCTGCCCCTTAGTAACTGTGTGACCATGAGAAAATTATTTCATTTTTCTGAGTCTGAGCTTCTTCGTTTGTAAGATGATGGGATTGGACCAAATGAAAGAATGAAAAGCATTTATTAAGCAGAATCGGTCATTGTACTAGGGATAGAAATACAAAAAGCAAGAAAAACCCTCCGTAAAGGAAGTTTACATTCTTTTGTTGCTAAAAATGTTTTTTATTGATATCTTTTGTTTTCCTGTCGCCTCTATTTTCTTTCTCCTTGTATAACAAAAAATAGAGGAAGAAGTGTATTTCAGCAAGACTGACCAATACATTGAAAAGTCTGATGTCATATACAGTGTTCCATGCCCATAGCCTCATATGTCTGCAAAGAAGTAAAGGAAGTACCTTTTTATGAGAACATTAAATCTTGGTCATTATAGTTTCACAGTGTTCAGTATTGATTATTTTGTTCTTGTTTTTTCCATTTACATTGTTGTAGTCAGTGTGTATTTCCTGATCCTGCTTTCTTCACTTTGCATCAATTCATATAAATCTAATGACACTTCTCAGGATTGATCACATTCCTCATTCCTTACAGCACAATAATATTCACATACCTCAACTTGTTCCTAGTTGTTCTCAAATTGATGGGCATCTGCTTTGTTTCTAATTCTTTGCTGCCACAAAAAGTGGATGGTGGGAGACAACACATCTAAGGGAGTGACCGCGGGACGAATTGTCCTTGGGAAGTTACAGGTATAGTGAGAGGAGTCAGGACAGTGGGTGACATGCACTTTCTAGGAATGGTAGCATTGATTAGAATACTGTTCCCACAGGGAGAGGTGAAAGGTGACAACATAGTATGCCTGTGACATGGTAGGAAGGTGTGGCCTGAATGCAGTGTGATGGGCCAGAGATAAGCTAAGGTGAACTTCAACCAAGCAGAAGAGTACCTACCACCTCAGAGTAGGAGGAAGGAAACCTGGTGTAAGGACGGCAGAGCATAGCAGCTTGGCAGAAAGTAGCTGGAGTATAAGGAGACAGGATTGGTTGGACTAGATGACCTTGAAGGTCCATTAGTACCAGGTCATGGAAACCCTGTGACTCAAAATTTTCTCATCTGTAAAATGGCCAGTGAGTATTTAATTGACAAAATGGTTGTGGGGATCAACACAGATTATGTAAAATTCTTTACAAACCTTAAAAACCTTATGCCTATGATCAGCAGGTTCTTTGGCAGCTTCCATCCCAGTCTTAATAGTGTGAGCATCACGGGAGTGTCTGGGTTTTTCCAGGTACTCTTCCCCCTTACTTCTAGATGAATCTTTTTATTCTTCCCACTTTGGTGATTCCTTCTATGGAGTGCATGAAGGAGAGGCCTCAGTGCTTTTCCTTCAACACTTCTTCATACGCTTCTGCTCAGAAAAGGATGGGGATTGATGGATCCGGATCGATGGATCAATGACAGATATCCTCCAGTCTAGGTTTCTCTCAAAGTCTGGCAGTTTAGTTTTTCAGGGCTTAAGACCAGATTCCTGGGTCTTTTTTTTTTTTTCTCCTTAGATGGCACTGTGGAATGTAGAACAGACTTGCAACCCTTTCAAAAATCCAGGCTTGTGAGTAAGCAACAGCAGAGCTAAGCCAATGTACTCATTCTTTTGCTGATGGTAATAAATAGCCTTGGTTGGGAATTTGAAGGGGTACCATATGGTTGTCTCCTTTTGATTAGACTCCAGTGGAGTTAGACCTGAGCACTGGAGGGAGAAAATATGTCCTAAAGAATAGATATTGTTGGCCCTGTTATGGGCACTGCCTCAAGTGGGACAGAGAGAAACCTGAGAAAATTCTTATGCTGAACTCCAGGCCCCCTAACTCCCTTTAAGAGACTCAATTCTTTGTCTTCTTGGATGGGAGGGGAAGGAGCAATTGGACCTTTGCCTGATGGGGATCCTGTACATTTTGTCCTTTTTCCCTGAGGGGAAGACAGAGCAATTGCCTGGGTCCCTTGGAAACCCTGCCTTAGATCTAGGGTCTGCATCCAGCCTGCTTGGTAGAAATCATCCTGCTCTGCTGGGCTTTCCCTACTATTGTTGGCTTGACTCCTGCTTTTGTCTTAAGGTATGGAGGGGTAACACTGACAGAGCAACGGCTAACATTTATATATCACTTTAAGGTTTATAAAACACTTTACACATATTACCTCATTTGATTCTCACAACAACCCTGTGAGGTAGATGCTTTTGTCTTGATTAAACTGAGGCTGACTGGTTCAGAGGTTTGCCCAGGGTCATACAGATAGTAAGTGTCTGAGGCAGGATTTGGACTTGGGTCTTTTTGCAAATCCAACACTAAGCATTATGCCACCTTAGAATGAAACCTAACACATACCAGTCATGCCTCTTCTGCCTGCCCAGCGTGGTAGTAGATGCTATACAAATTTCCAAGGAGGGGGATCTCGAGGCTGCCTCCCAAATGTGGTAGAATCCCAGGTGACCAAAAGAATCACTTTTAATCTGCCTTGTAGGGTCAGATTAGCACCCCTGGGCGTGATGAGTTAAATGATTCTCTTCAACTGGACTAATTGTTCCAGGCTCTGCTATTGCCCTATAGACCTCCATGGTGGGAAAAAGATGTTAGGAAAACTTGCTTAGGCTTTTTTTATGGATCCTCCCACACCTCTATCCATGGCATATCTCTGTGGAACTGAACTGGTCATACTGTGGAGAGGTTCTTTATGGATTTTATATGCTTATGAATAGTTTTAAACTATTTTCTCTTGACCTTTATTGCCAACCACATTCTTTCCCCTTTAGAGAAACCTCTTGACTGTTGATTTTCTGGAAAGTAAATAAAGGGAAGCTATGAGGTAATTACAGAGTAAGGAGTCATTTAGCCATTATGCCTGGGTGTAATTTTCAAATTGGCTGCAGCATGCCAGTTTGCTCCATAATGTAAATCGTGTGGGTTACATGAGAGCAGATGGGGTTGAAGTCCTGAGCCCTGAGACCTGGGGAAAAGAAATTGTTCCTGGGCAGGAGGGACTCCCTCCTTTGTGTGTGGGATCTGCTGCCCTCTGGCCATTTGAAATGGTTTCTCTTCCTCAGTTTACATATGTTTCCAAATGTATCCCACTGCCCCTGCTGCCAGAGTACAAACATACTGCTTTTCAAAGCTAGGAAAGGGCATTGTTGCCCTATGGGGTGGGTAAATGAGTGATCCAGAAGGCTCTGGAGTAAGCCGAAAGGAAATGCAGCATTGAAGACTGGTCACATTTCTCAGATTCTGTTCGGGGATTGTTGGGCAAATACTCAGCCTTGAAGCAGGTAGAGCTGCTTGTTTAGAGTCATTCACCAGTGACTGTGTGCAGCGCTTTAAAAAAAAATATTTACTGTCTGCATCCGTTCTCTCAATGTTTATTCCTTTATCTTGAGTAGGAAGTTCTTTAGGGGGTGGGGGTGGGGGAAAGATCCCTTACGGCTGTTTTCATGGGTGTTTTTAAAAATTTATTTAAACACGTCGGGGAACTGGATGACTGTCTCTTTTGAGTACAAGGTATCTGTTATCTAACAGGACCCTAAATGTAGAGCTGGCAGGCTTCTCATAGGCCATCTAGTCCAACCCCCTTATTTTACAGAGAAGGAAACTGAGGTCTGTTGAAATTAAGTGACTTGTTCAAGGTCACCAGATAATAAACTTTAGAAAAGAGATTTTAACCCGGGTCTTCTAACTCCAGTTACCAGTGTTTTGTTAGTAAATGGACTTCCTGCCCTTAGGGCCCTGTATTTTGGCCATGTTTCTTTGCCAGTCTTCTTCCAAGGCCCCCAGGAATCAAGTTCAGCAAGTGCCGTCTCTGTCACATATAGCTGGGAGACTGTGCCAATCACCGAGGAATATGAAGATACCCTGCCCTCGTGGAGCTCATCATCCACCTGCTTTTTACATGAGGCTTTCTCTGACTCTTCAGGACCATTGTGCTCTCTAGGCTTCCCTAGCTGCTGGGGCCCTTGGCTATACTCTAGTCTCTGATAAGTAAAAGGATATTATAAGCATTTGAGAAAGTTATTGTATGCTAGTGTGGTCCCCTTATTAAGATTATAAACTTCCAATCAAATGTTATGAATGTGTATCTATTTTCGTATGTGTATGTATATATATATATATATGTATATATATATATATATATATATACAATTATTATTATTATTATTATTGACTACATCCAACTGGAACTTGAGATACACAGGCACTGCAGTTGGGAGATCCATCCTGCCCTACCAAAAAGTGACATAGGAGAGAATAGACTGGGGGAGGGGGGAAACACTGGGATGGCTGTTTTGGGGTGGTGGGCGGGGGAAAGACGGGGAGAAAATATGTAACTCAAAAAA
>CM053582.1:269779449-269800368 GCA_028627135.1 Pseudochirops cupreus
GTAGGGAAGCATTGCTGTCTTGTCGAGGCTTTCAAGACAAAACAAGGGGTCGTTGCTGTGGAGAAATAGCTAGAGACCAGCCATCCATTCTAGAGCAAGACAGCTTGGGCAGTGAATTTAAAAGATATGTGAATGGGATGTCTCCCAAAGGGCTCGGAACAAAACAATTGGGGTTTGTTTGGGGCACTGGACAGACAGGCTACTGAGAGAGACATCACGTGTGAGAGGGAAGGGAAAAGACTGATCTTCAGGTACCCTGACTTAAGCCTGCGCCCTGACCAACTCTTCCCTGGCCTTCCCCCAGACAGACTCCTGGGGCTGTGTGAAGCACTAGAGCTCTGGGGAGTGAAAACGGTCACTTCTTGGTGCCTGTAGGACAATGGTTCTCAACCTTCCTAATGCCACAACCCTTTAATACTCATATGTGTGCGTATCTGCATGTGGGAGGACCACCTGGAGACGGATAGAGGAGGTTCCTAAGACCATCGGAAATATGTGTTTTCCCATGGTCTTAGGCGATTCCTATGAAAGGGTTGTTTGACCCCCAAAGGGGTGTGACTCACAGGTTGAGAACCGCTGCTATAGGATCATGTCTGTGTGGCTCACCATGAGCATTATATAGATGGTAGCTGCTTTTATTGTCATACTATTATCATACTCTTATTATTATGTAGGGGACAACTGAGAGAAGTTAACTACAGAGTAAAATTTACCCCTCCTCAGAATATAGGATGGAATAACTTCCCCAAAGCAGACTGGAAAAAGCCCTGTAATTCCAGGCTTCTAGACACATTCTAGACAGGTTCTCCCACAGGGGCTTTTAATCTTCTTTTGTGTCATCACCCTTTTGACAGTCTGGTAAAGCCTATGGATCCTGTTTCTCAGTAATGTTTTTAAAAATACATTAAAAAAAGTGCCTAGAATTAACTCAGGTAAACAATTATATTGAAATAGTTATGAAAATATTAAAAAACAAATAGGTGAAACCCTCCCCCCAGGTTAAGAAACATTGCTCTAACCGTCCTCATCTAGAAAAATATAGAAAGTTGGAGTTTATTCTCATCCCCTACTTCCCATTAGAGAAATAACTGGTTGTACTTTGGAATAATATCAGGATGAAGCAAATGTTCGTGATTTCTACAGTTTGTTTTTGCTGATTCAGTTCATTGCAGTAAGTTATCACCACTTCTGTGGAAGGCTATATGGTTATAATTATCCTACAGTCCTGAACTGGTCTAACCTGCTATTATAGAAGTGTACCCTGATGAGTGGTCATACTGCCTCTGTTTGAAGAGCTCCAGGGATGAAAAACTCCCTCACACGGTAACTCATTCTAATTTTAGATAGGTGTAATTACTAGGGAAGGCTTTCCTTTATAGTAGACTGAAAACTTTGCTCTAGAACTTTGAGTTCTTCAGCTTAGGAATCTTCCAGCATGGAAATTCCTTCCATCATTGTAAATGGACTACTCACATGCACCTCATAAATCTTACAGTCTTCCTGGGGCACTAGAGAATAAGTAATTTTCCCATAGAAACACTGCTAGTATATGTCAGAGGCAAGATTAGAAACCAACCAAATATCCAATATGCCTCTCAAATATTAACCAATCAAATATCCAATATGCCTCTCAAATATTGGACATAAATGTGACTCCTTATGATTTTCATAGTTGCTCCTAGTTCTGTTCCTTGGAGTCCCAAATATTAAGTCTGATCCTTTTCCCATTGGGTGTCTAACACTGCACTTTCTTAAATGCTTGTTTGAATTAATGACAACTCTTCAAATATTGGAATAGGTCTACTGGTCTACCACCACTTGCCAACTTTAGTTCCTTCACCTTTTCTCTTGTTACATCATTTTACTTTCTTCACCAACCATCAGAGTTTACCTTCTTCCAGATAAATACCAGATTGTTAATAACCCCCTTAAAATATGGAAATAATAACTGAATATATTATTCCTGATGTGATCTAAATTATAAAAAGTATTTCTCAGTGTGGATGCTCCTTCCACAAATGAAGAAGGCAGCCCTCCCCCCGATGATGTAGCAAACAGTATTCATGAGTTTCTTTCACTGAAACAGATTATCATTTGGTACCCAACTCTTTAGTCGTGAGTCAGGATGGTCTTCAGAGAAAAACATGAAATCCATCCTCTGGGGTGGTACGCAGTCTTTCTTGATAGAACCTACCAGACTTGTGTTTAGTGGCATAACTTGGATAACTTGGGATAGTGGTGTCAGACTCCAATAGAAACAGAAAGGAGGCAGTATATTGATTCAGAAAACCCCCAAATTAACATTATCTATGTTGTATTATATTTTTTTATTTTGCTAAATATTTCCTAATTACGTTTTAATTTAGTTCCAGACTGCTGGGGAAGGAGGCCAGCAGCCAGGGTGGGAATTTGACAGTTTTTAAAAAAGATATTTTTTATTTCATTAAATATTTCCTGATTATATTAAATAAATTTTTTGCATTCATTTTTAAAAATTTTGAATTCCAAATTATCTCTCTCTCTCTTGTCCCTCCCCCACCCCTTGAGAAAAGCAAGCAGTATGAGATGGATGCAGAATATATTTCTATATTAGCCGTTAGCAAAAAGGAGTTTGACACTTCTGACTTGGGGTTGGAGTAGGACTTTAGTAGATATTTTCAATGTTTTAATTCTGTTTCTGCAATCTAAACTCATGTTAGCTTCTTTTGGGGGGGAGGAGAGAATCCATGTCTGTTATTTAATTGATATAGGAAAATCCAAGGAAGGAAGCCCCCATTAAAAATGTGGATTGGCAATTGCTCTTCATAGTTTCAGATTTACATCAAGAAAATTATTGCAGCTAAAATTAGAAGAGAAGCAGATAAATGGGATTTTTTGGTAGTAAGTTTCTTTGACGAAGGCTTATAAAAGACTGAGTGAGAAACAGCAAAGAACATCTAACAAAACATTCGAAAGAGAAAAAAATCAGCAGAATCAATCAACACGTTGAAAAAATATGAAAATATATTCAACATTCCACACCTTTGGACCTACCTCTGCAAAGGAGTTAGGAAAAGTGTCTTCTTATATCTGTTATTTGTACTTTTGCAGCATTCCATTTTCAGTTATGTTATAATGGTGGTACTTTCAACTTAGATTCTTTTAGTAATTGTGTATGTTCTTAGTTCTTTTTACTTGAATTTACATCAGTTCATGTAAATTCATGCTTCTCTGTGTTTTTCATATTTGTTCCAATATTTTATTACATGCATGGACCACAAATTATTTAATCATTATGCAATGGAGTATAAACCCTGCTTTAACTTAATAAGGGCAAAGTCTATCAGGGAAAGTAATGAAGTATAAAGAATTGATATAGGGCCTTAGACCAGTGCTTTGGGTTTACACTACGCTGAATTAAAACATTTCTGTAGAATCCAAGGTTGGAGCAGAAAGTCGAGTCCCCTAGAAAAAAAAGACTTCCTCCAATTCACACAGCGTGCTAGTGGTGGTCTGGTCTGCCCTTTGTTCTTCTTTTCTATCACAGCTTTTGATTGTCTGCTTTTAACCTCATGTGTTAGGAGATTTCGGACTGACCTCGCGTTGTTTCTGTGGAAACTGATGACTGAGAAAAAAAATGATTTGCAAAACATTTTATTAAAGAGTCAGAGGTCCTTGCCTTATTTTGCACAATTTGTCTTTCCTGTTCTCACAGTTGTCTTCTTATGAACAACAGCAACTAAAAAAAAAGGTGGGGGTAGGGGAAAGAAATACTTTCTCTCCTGCCTTTCTTTATGCTTGGTTGGTCTCATTGGGACTTGAAGTCTGGTACCATTTTGAAGGTCCGAAATGACCTTCCTTCTGACTCATCCATATATCCATGTTATTTGCTGTTAGCTTGAAACACTTGGCTTCTTTTTAGTGATCTGAATGTGGTCAAGTGAGTGTCAGTTAGCTCCCATTAGTTCCAGTCCCTAAAGGAACTTTTTAACTGGGGTTTTGTTGTTACAAATGTTTGCAGTTGGTATGATAACTGAATAGAGCATGGAAACCTTTGTCATTTAAACATTTTGCTAGCTCTAATGCTAAGATCCTGTGATCATAATGGTCTGATGATCTGACTTGTGACTGAAGATGATGGATCTGTTTAAATTTTGGGGTAGCAGAGCCTAGGATCCCCTTTCATTACTGGAATTGTGTAGGGCTGGCATCATCCCCATTTCATGTATCAAGAAACTGAGGCCCAGAAAGGCTAAATAACTTGGCTTCTGTCACCAGCCTTCAGATAGCACAGCTGAATCTTGAACCCTGGCCTCCTAATTCCTTTTTTTTCTCTTTGAGTCCATTAGCATGTTTAGTGGAGTGAGGCAGGAGGTAAAAATTCTTATTTTATTCCAATTCCTGTTGTCTCAGAGGTGAATGAATCTAAGAAAGGTTCAAATATCTGTTCCCAAATTGGTATTGAGACCAGGAGTCTTGATGGCTCCTGTCCCAGAAGCCTACATCTGTTTTTATTTTGGCTCCTGGGTCACAGCTTAAAAAAAAAAAGCCCAGCACCCTAACTGGCAAAGAGATGTTCCTGGCAAACCACCCAGCTGCTTTTTCCAGTGTTTATAGACAAAGTTTTGGGAAAGTGTTTTGGGAGCTGTTTCGAGTGTTGTGTCTATCTTGATTCTGAAATGTGGCTGAAGCTTCAGCAAGAGAAAGGGGTGGCATGGCATGATCAACGTTTGGTGCTGCTTTGGAAAGGAAGGAGTAGCTCCTTGCTGGTGCCTCAAGTCAGTCTTTGTTCTCTCTGGGGGAATGGGAGGGTTCCAGAAATTGCTGGCCTGGAAGGCCAAGGTTCTAGTGGTAGCTTTGCCACTAAATTGCTACATGGTTGTAAGAGAATCACTTTGACATTCCTTCTTGCCATCCCCGCCACAGAGGACCTTACCTTCCTGAGGACCACCTTGTAGCCAGTGCATACAGTCAGTCCATATGGAGGCTCTTTGGAGAGAAGAGTTATCTGTATATCGGAGATCTTGCTTGAAATGCCCTAAAGTCAAACATTAGGGAACTTGTGTGGGATATTTTGTACCATTGCTCCATTTCGAGAATATAGATAACAAAGAACAATCAGATGTCCATTTCACTGAGCTGCTGTGGAGAAGGAAGATCAAATTCCTAGGTAGGCCAACAACAGGCAAAATAAAATTAGTGAAATGCTTATCCCATCACCTGGAGCCTATTGTGTCCAGTGATGTTGTTTTCATTTTCTTTTCCCAACATTTAGATTTAGAACTTTTAAAAAGGGGAAGAAATCCTGGCACTGCTGCTTTTGTGACGATTGGGCAAGTACTTTTAATCCCTTTGGGCCTCAGTTTTCTAATCTGTAAAGTGAAGGAGTTGGATTGAAGCATCTTTTGCAGGCCCTGTCAGGTCCAGATATATGATCCTGTAATCTCTGTCTGTGTTCTAGAACTCATTAGGAGCTTGATTCCAATATAAGTAGCAAAGGCAACTGGCATAATGCTTAGAGGAATAGAAAGAGGCTTGTTTTTCTTATATCACAGAAATGGCCATTGACTCTGCCCGTACCTAAGCTATGTTGTCCAACTTTCCTCAACCCATCCCTTCTCTCACTTTGAGGACAGGTCTAGAGTGTAGGCTTATACCAGATGAATGCCAAGAAGACTAGAAGCACGGTGAGGTGGGACCCATAAAATGTTTGTGGTGATGCTGACAAATATCCCGTAGATCTAGAAAGAAGCACTTTCTTGGGACTTTCACTAGAATTACATGCCATGCAAAATAAATACCTTGAGTATAACGACCAAGCTTTTATTCCATGCCCTCTTTGCCCTATTTGTGTTGTGCAAAGAATAAGACCTACCATAAGATCCTGCCCATGAGGGCGCTTTTGATTTATTCCCAGCCTCATACTTTAAGGATATGAGCTCCCTGAAGAGTGGGAGAAACGATGCTTCTCTTGAGATTGAGAGAACATGAGAAAGGCATGTGAGGTTATCCAGTGTCAGGAGGGAGAGGAAGATGAAGGGCTGAGTCATCTATTGACAACATGAAAGAACAGTTTGGCCAGTTCACCCAAATTTCTACAAGTTGGGTTGGGTAGTATTGTATCCTGACCATGGCAATGGCAAGGGGTGTGACTCATGAATATTGCCCAGGGCAGCATAGATGCCAGGCAGAAGAAGGCTTGTCCCTCTCCTGCTCCTGATCTTCCTCATCCGTTCTCTCCCCACTTCCCCTCTTCCCCATGAAATCTACTGGTGAATCATGTCCTATCATGACAATTATGTGACTTAGAAGAACTTTGCAGTAGTTAATAGATGGAACTCTTAGAAGCACAGTCCTAGATATCCTCCTCTTTAACCAGTCCTACTAATTTTCTTTTTTAAAAATTTATTTTATTTTTAATTTATGGAATGAAACAAACATTTACATAGTATAATGAAAAAGATGATTACACACAAAACTGCAAATCTGTTGTGTACAATTTGCTATTCTTTTTAAATATATAATAAAGGCATTTATCTAAAACTCTTACTGGTTTTCCAGGTGACCTTGGGCAAGGATTCTCTTCTCCCTGGATCTTAATCCCCTATAGATAGATAACAAATGGAATGTATTCTACTTTTTTTGTCCCATAAGCCAGAGTTGGTAAATAAATGTCCTTGTGAATAATGAGTGAATGAGGGAATTGATGAATGGGTTCGTGAATAAATGAATAAAAAGGCATTTATTAAGCATCAACTATGTACTATGTAAGTGTATGGACACTTATTAGCTGTGTGACTCTGGGTAAGTCACTTAACCCTGTCTGCCTCAGTTTCATCATCCGTAAAATGAGCTGGAGAAGGAAATGGCAAAGCACTCCAGTGTCTTTGCCAAGAAACCCCCAGGTGGGGTCATGAAGAATCAGACACTACTGTAAATGGCTGAGTACCATATGCCATGTACCATCCTAAGCATTGGTGATACAAAGAACATAAATACAGAAGTGCGACAGTCTCTGCCTTCAAGGATTTGGCATTCCAACAGAGGGAGATGAAACAGGTAGGGAAGTAAAGGGCTGGGAAAGGAATTTGGTTTAGGGATTGCTGGGAGTTCTGAGTGGAGGATCAGGGCAGTTAATAGTTATGCCATTTCCAGAAGCAATGGCAGTTTTCATTTGAGTCCTGGTCCCAAGTAAGAGTTGGCAAGGGGCCAACGAGGGAGGAACGTCCAGGGATTACGTAGTCAATAAACATTTCTGAAGTGTCTCCTATGTCCCTGCCTTCAAGGACCTCACATTCTAGTGGAGGGAACATCTTGCAAACAACTGTGTACAAACATTTACGGGATAAACTGGAGAAAGTCTCAGAGGGAATGCGTTAACATTAAAGGGCTTCTTGCAGAAGGTAGAATTTTAGTTGAGATTTGAAGGAAGCCAGGAGGCACGTCTGAGGAGTGAGAGCATTCCAGGCATAGGGGAAAGCTAGTGAAAATTCTCCTAATTGGGAAATGAGCAGCAAGATGAAGGGTGGTGTAAGAGGACTAGAAAGGGGGGCACAGGCCAGGTTCTAAAGGTCATGTTGGGCTTCCATCCTGCAAGAATTAGGAAGCCACTGGGATTTATTGAATAGGGAGCTGGAGGGATGGAGAATGATGTAGGCAGACCTGCATTTTAGAAAGATCACTTTGATGGCTGAGTGGAAAGGATAGATTGAAGTGGGGAGAGACTTGTGGCAGGCAGAGCAACCAGGAGGCTATGGCAATGGTCCAGGCACAGTGTGCATCATAGCAGGGCAGATGGCAAGAAGTCTAGACTGGATGGGGGGAATGGTAGGGAATCAGCATTTATTAGGTGACTGTTTTGTACCATACACTGTGCAAAGGGATTTACAAATATTGTCTCATTCGATCCTCACAGTAACCCCATAAGGAAGGGGTGTTATTACCCCTGTTTTACAGTTGAGGAAACCAAAGGAAACAGAGGCTAAGTTATTTTGCCCAGGGACTCAGAGATAATAAGTGTTTGAGGCCAGATTTGAACTCAGGCCTTCCTGACTACAGGCCCAGAGCTTTGTCTATAGAAGGTTACGCAGATGGGATATGAAGCATGATCTGGGACTGTGAAATAGGGAGGGTTAGGTGAGTTTGTACCTCCTCACCAGTTAGGACCCATCAGCCCCAGGGAGGGAGGTCAGTGACTATTTGCACATGTTGTTTCTAATACCAGAAAAACTTCTTACGGGCAGGAACTGATTTTGTCTTTGTACTCCCTTCCCCAGGGGCCTACTATAGTGTTGGACATATGATTGTCACCAATCTGGAGCCTAGTGGTGGGGCCAGGTTAGGGAGTTTGGACTTATTCAGTAAATAATTGGGGAAATTCAAGATTTCTGGGCAGGAGGTGGGGGTTAGATAGGGTTGAGGGTGGGTGGTAATGATCTGATTGGAGCCCAGCTTTAGGAAAGTTTATTTGGCATCAGTGTCTACATTGAATTAGAGAAGGGGACTTCTTAGAGGGCAGATGTAGTACTCCAGTTAAAAGATAATCAGGACCCAACCTAAGGTGATAGCAATGGAATGGAAGGAGATGTAGGAAGGAGTTGGAACTAACAAGGTTTAAGATTGACTTCCATCTTCAGTTCATACATGTATGCATGTATGTATGTGCATGCACGTACACACACATGCACACACACACCCCTTGAAAGTTATTCTATAAAATTTCTGAAATGGATGATTTTAAGATTGCTACGTAGCATCATTTATAGAAAGAAGTAAGCCAGAAGTAGGAACATTTGTGGGGGTGGGGGAGAAGGGGTGTGTGACTACTAGGGGGCAAAGTTGATAGAAGTCTAGACTTGGAGTCTTGACTCAGGAGTTGTCTTCAGCCTCACATACCTACTAGCTGCGTGACCCTAGGCAAGTCACTTAACTACTTAACTGTTTGCCTCAGTTTCCTCACCTATAAAAAGAGCTGGAGAAGGAAATGGCAAACCACTCCTATATCTTTGCCGAGAAAACCCCAAGTAGGATCATGAAGAGTCAGACATGACTGAAAAATGACACAACAGGAACATTTTGGGGGGGCAGAAGATGCTTAGGTTTTTGGATATGTTGACATTAAGTGGGGAGACCATAGAGTCCAAGAAAACCGAGGTCAAGATAGATTAAATATTTGTCCAATTTAGTGTGTAGCACAGCGGAGGTCTGTGTGCACACCTTTGTTGCCAAATCCAGCACCTTTCCCATGGTACTGTGGTATCCAACGGTGTAGGGTTTAGAGCAGGAACAACTGTTGGACCTAAATACCTGGAGACTGACAGAGTAGAAGCTGACTCTGCTGCAGCCTCTGAATCCTTCTGGGTCCAAACATCAGCACAGGGCAGTGTAGGCTTGTAGGCATTTCTAGTGTGTCTTTTATTTCTGTAGCATGTCTGAAGGTCAGTGGAAAACTTGTCAGATCAAGCAGGAAGCCGCTCTGACATATAAGTGCGGCGATTATGAGATACAAACCAGCTAAGGCTGTAGCCTTGCTCGGTTGGAATGCGTGGTTATCAGCCAGCTGCCATTTCAGATGTCTGTCTCAGCATCGTTCCTGGGCTTTTAAATTTGCTTGGTTGGTGCCTAGTGCAGTTCTCAAATTTGAAATTCACATAGTAGGTCGAAGTGAAATGCCCCTGCCACACATCTACGTCCTC
Organism: Pseudochirops cupreus; assembly: GCA_028627135.1. Lineage (NCBI taxonomy): Eukaryota > Metazoa > Chordata > Mammalia > Diprotodontia > Pseudocheiridae > Pseudochirops > Pseudochirops cupreus. The sequence goes on from CM053582.1 coordinate 269,789,124, forward strand.
ATCCTCAACCCATCATTCAGCAAATATGCCATAAGTCACAAAAAGCCTTGTGGCTTAGCTCAGTGCCTGTCATTATTCCTCTTGGGAGAGAATTTGGAGTGTATGGGTCAGTCATAATGTCTTGAAATACAAAGAAATAAAATCATTTAATGCTGGGCCTGGATAAGACCTTTTAAAGATGAGTTAAGAACAATAAAAGTGCACTGGGGAGAGAGCCAAAAATATCTGGCCTTGCTGCTTACGATCCTATCTTATGCAAGGCAGCTAATTTCTGTGGGCCTCAGTTTCTTCATTTGTTCAGTGGAGGAGTATGATTAGAGGACCTCTGAGTGAGCTTTCTGTTCTCTCTGTCCCTCCTTATATCTCTCACTCCTCTCCTCCTCTCTTCCTCTCCCTCTCCTTTTCTCACTTTCTCTCTTCCCCCATAAGACAGTGAGGTTTAGAGACTTATTTAAGGCCACACAGGTTATGAGAGTGATTTAGAACTCTTCCAGCCTCTTGTTGAAAGATCCCTTAAATGACAAGGCCTGATTTCTCCTCATATTCGTATGCAAAATGCACAGGCAGCTGGGTGTTCCAGTGGAGATAATCCTAGACCTGGAGACTTGTGTATAAATCCTGTCTTAAACACTTAAGATCTCTGACCACAGACAAGCCTCAATCTTCTCATCTAGAAAGTGGAGACAATAATAGCATCTACCTTACCAGGTTATTTTGTGGATCAAATGAGATCTATTTAGTGCTTTTGCCAACCTTTAAAGTGATTATATAAATGTTACCTATCAATTAGTTCTCTGTTTTGGAGGCTTTGGAAAAAAAACAAAACAAAACATGCTAATGGTATTCAGACATTTTTCAAACTAAGAAATTGGGTTAGAACTAGGAGTGGGACAGGGAAGTAAAGAGTCCCTTCCTATTTTTCAGTGCCCTTTGTACTAAATCATCCTGAATTCCTGCAAAGCCACACACTGGGCAATTGAGATGTTTTGGATTCGTTTGGTTTTTGAATTCATTTTACCTCCTGTAGTGGAGTTTTTGTTCCTTAGAGGTTTGTCGCTTCTGAGAACAATTCCAGGTTGGTGGGAGTCTTACTTTTCTCATAAATCCATTGAAATCTTTGCTTCATTGTGAAACAGGAAAGAGGCTTAACGATGATCCTCATTCTCTCATCCCCTCATCCCTCCGCCTTCTTCCTCCTTACCCTCACCATTCCAAATCCTTTCAGGATGTTTGAAGTTGGTGACGTGGCTTTCACAGGAGAAGTTTGCTGCTTTTTGGACACAGCCTCCAAAATAGAGATTTCTTTTCCTTCCTTAGGTGTAAGCTGGAGGAAAGCGGGTTTTCTTGTTTAGGGTGCTAGGAGGCAGAGCTGGAACCCCTTACTGAAGTCACTGCAGTAAGAGACAGGTTGCCAAATTGTCCCCCTCCCTCCTGAGCTGCTTTGCTCAGCTTCTCTGTTGCTGTGTGGATCTTTGAAATCTTTTTTCTCTTTCTCTTTTCAAGTGAATGAGAAGGGATCCTTGATTCAGTGGGAAAGCCTGCCTTGCCTCACTCTAAAGAGCTAGTTGCCAAGCAGGTGATTTAAAGAGGTGTACACCCAAGCAGAGCCATCTCATGACATTGCATTGTCTTGCTGTTGTCCAAATTAATGAATCATGAAATTTAAAAAAAAGACACCAGGTTAGGAGAATTCAGTTATGGATTATAGCTATCCTGGCTGAGTTGAAAAAAAAAAACAACACACTGAACTATCAGCTCAGAGTCCTAGGTTCTTATCCCAACTCAGTCCTGAGACTTAAATTGAAATTCCTTTGTTTTTTTTTTTTTAAAGTCATAATCAGTTTCTATCCTCTCTACTACATTCACTGGTTGGATTTAGAGTCATATGTGAGCTTGAGTCCCAGCTCTGCCATCAATGAAGTAGACTGTGAACCCCCCACAAAAGACAGGGGCTGTCTTTTGCCTTCTTCCCTTTGTATCCCTAGCCCTTAGCACAATGCCTGACACATAGCAGACAATTCATAGATGCTTAATTATAGATGGACTGACCAACTGATTCAGGAACCATAAGCAAGTCATTTAATGTTCCACTTCATCACCTTCAAAAATGGGAAAATAGACCTCTTACTTCACAGTGTTTTTGGTGAGGAAGATACTTTAGGGTTTATATTGTGCTATGTAGGTGGGAGTTATATGTCAATGAAGATAACAATCAGTATTATTAGAATGAGATGCAGCATGGCAGGAAGCTTGCCTATCTAAACTTAGTTTGTAAGTATTGATCAATGTTTAGGGCACATTACCGGACTGGACAGAGAAAGGGTAGTGTAGTTGAAGGAAGAGCCAGCCTTGGAGTCAGAAAGACGGTGGTTCAGGTATAGCCTCTGACTGGTTAGCTTCCCAGTACCCCAGAGGCAGATCTTTAAGACTCTAAGTTTTTTGCCTCTCGGTGGAAGGATTTTCTTACTGGGAATTCCCTGCCCCTGCTAGACTAATGAAATCATAGGTCCAGGTTTTTTGTTTTTAATATATTAGAAAGGACCAGGAGGTAACAAGACTATTAGAATCAACAGATTTGGATTTTCATTCCAGTGCTGTCCTTTACTGTCTGTGAGACCTGGGGCAAGTTACCTCACCTATCCATGCCCGGTTTCCTCATCTGTAAATAAAGGGGGTTGGACTAAATGATTTCTAATTACCCTTCCAAATCTCCAGAATCCTATGATGCCGAAATGTGAGCAATCCCTTGACTCTCTCCTAAACAGAAGGCATTCTCTGGATCCCTGTAGTTAGCTGGAGAATGTGTGTGAACTTGCTTCCTTTCTCAGGAAACATGTCAGGCTTGAGCAGCATTGTGGTTGGTGATATCATTGAAATCCCTCCCCTGGAATGTCTCCCTGGATCCTGCTACACTCACTCCATTATTCTGGGAGAGATGACTCCAGCCAGAGACAGAGGATGCTAATAAAAAGGGCCAAATGCTACCATTGTTTCACTAGTACTGTGATAACCACGTGGTTTCTTTCTCATTCTTTCCCTACCGCCCTGGCCCCCCCCCACTCCACCTTTTTTAATCAAGGGCATGATTCCACTGCTTTGTGCAAATCTTGTTTTATGCATTTTGATAGATTCCTAGCTTGTGGAGGGTTACTGGAATACTTTTGTTTACGCCATATCTCTCCTCCTGGAGATCAGATGATGCTGGAGGAAGGAAGAAAGAGACAGAAACATCCTTGTAGTACTAGTGTGTGTCAGGGTTCTTTCCTTAGTTGTACCAACATGGGCAGTAGGTCAGTGGGGCTCTCGGACTTACTGAGTGAATCTAGAAATAATACAGGTAATGACAGAGGCAGGAGGATGACTAAAATGGATTCAAGATCCCATTTGTGCACCCTCAACAAGGCTGGAAAATTTCACATACACACACACACACACACACACACACACACACACACACCTCTTCCCCATGACACCTCCCCTCCCTGTACCACCCCAATCCCTTTTGGAAATTATCCTTCCTCATGTGTTATATTGTCCACCTAGCATCTTTGAGCCTTTACTATGACAGGATAATTGACTTATCACAACCCTGGGAGCCTTTAAGAGTAGAACTTTCTGACCTTTCAGAATACGTGCATTTAGAGAAAGTGTCTGTCCCCTCAGAGCACTTCCTTTCCTGGCATGTGCCTTGCCCTGGCAGCTGACCATGTACTTTGCCTACCTCTATTCCTAGCCTAACAGCCAGCCCAAGGAAATGAGGGTTTTCACTTATTGACTTCCAAACAATAAGCAGAAATCCTTTCTGGCTATTTTTTTCTTCCTCAGGACAATAAAGTTGCAAAATTCCTAACCGATGGGGTTACTACACTATCTCCCTTCATGCTGTCCACCCTGCCCCTCTAGTCTTCCACACTAAATCATCCTTCTTGTGACTCCCTTGGACTGGCTATAGGCAACACATTCCTAGGTCCTTTCATATCAATGATCCCAGTGAAAAAGAAACCAGGAGGAAGAAGCAGATGATAACATTCCTCACCATTGTTTAATTTTTTTTTTTTAGATTTTGCTTATCTTTTTAGCAGTATTAGAGAAAATTAGCACACATTTCAGATAACAGTGGCCTCCACCTTGTGCAAGAGGCTTAATCTCCCCATAAAGTCATTCTCTGAGCTGCTTGGGAGCCCCATAATCTGTTAGTAGGCATCACCTCCCATCATGGTTGATATCGGTTACAGCAACTTTCTATTCTGAGAGGATGTGTGGGTGGGGAGTTCCTCTTTTCCTTTGGTTCTTCGGTATTCTTATTGCCTAAATAAGAAGGTGGTTTCCTTTCATTTGATGTTCTATCAAGAGGGAATCAGACCACAGACCTTGGTGACTAACAGAGTGCTAGGGAAGGAAGGTACTCATGAAACCAAGTCAGCCTCCTTCTGTTGCTGTTATCATTGGATTTCTGTCCTTAACTCTGTACCCACACTGATGTATTTAGTGGTTGTCAAACTGTTCTACAAGATGGAGGTATTAAGTTAGTCTGGAGTTTTTAGATTGACTAATAGGAGGAAGACAGATAACTTCCAGGGTTGTTTTCATACTCCTCTGGGGAGGCTACTCAGTGAATTTTAAAAGAGCCCCACATTTGGAGTCAAACTATGGCTCTGACACCAGCATTCTGTATACACCATCAGCAGCTTGTTGCTTCTCTTTGGGCTTCAGATTCTTTCTCTGTAAAATTAGAAGGTACTAGAGCTGAGGTTTACAATGATGGTCCTAGAGGTTTATGCTTAAAAATTTTTAATGGCACCTTAAACAGTAAAGAATTGCCCAATTATGTTACAAATATATTTTTTTCTCTGACAAATATCTACATATTTGAAACATTATAAGTTGATTTCTGTCTCAGTTCAAAACTGTCATGATATGTATACACAGTGATTTTGGTGTTCGTGTAGTGATTATGTCAAACTCTAAATACAATGTGGTCTTGCAGTTTCTCAACCTATCACCAAATTGTTTCCCAAACTGCCACCAGCGTTTGGACATTGGAGTACAAATGGATTCCCAGTGGATGATGAGACGCATGCACATACCATTATATGCATTCTGTGCGCTGCACCAGAGCAGCTCCCTCATTCTCCTTTGTTAGCCTGTAATTGTACCCTGTCAGCTGCGTACATGATCAAGCTGTTGTGAATGTTTGCATTCTTGCAGCACAAATGTCAGGCTTTTTGAAAATCATGATCTCTGGGCATGTTCATTACAAGCCATCTTGAAACCATCACAGACCATCACAGTGGTCTGATATTTCCTCTCTTTGCAGTAGTAAGGCTGTCTTCTGTTTTAAGCTTATCTTCCACTTCTGTTATTTTTCTTTTCTATGGCAGATTTTCAGATAAACTGGTTCTTAACACTGGTCATTTGTCCAGCAGATTTTCTATAAGAGTATATCCATGTGCCAGTAGGGAAAAGAAGAAAGTCATGTCTGAGAAGATTCTTTCTTTACAAAGTTTAATTTATATATAAATATTATTTAAAATGAAGCAAATATATGCAGTTGAATTTTAAGTACATTTATCATTTAATACAGTGTATCTCATATTGTAACTAGTCATTTGTTTTCTTTTATTATGTACATGGTTAAAAAATAAAAAAGTTAGTTTCCTACTCTCAGCAAGAGAGCTTATAAAATTCTCCTAACTTTTTCCACCATATGTTTATGTGAACAAGCATTTTCACTTGAGTCTTGTTTTAAATCAAAATACAGAAATAAGTTGTGTTGATTTAAGATTTAAGATTGTGTTGATCTGGCATTGAGCCAAATAGTAGAAACTGTTGTTCAAATTTAAAAGTCCAACATTGAAATTCAGTTTATATGCAGTTATGTTTTGCCAGACATCTTCCAAGTTGTAACTTATTTCATTAAATATTCATTAAATTCATTTATTAATGAAAATTATTGATATTTAACAAGGTTAATAAAATAAATTTACCATGAAGTCATGCAGGTAATAGTAAGCACGTGAGATCTTGCTAGATTACTTCTTTTTAATTCTTATAGACTGGCCCATATAAAATAGTCATAATTATTTTATAGGGTTTTATAATTTTGCTTTTAGGTTTTTCATAATTTAAAGTAAGATAAAAATTTTATGTTTTGTAATTATATGATTTAAATGTTAATTTGCATATTTTTGCAGGGGAGAAAAGTTATTGTAAACATTTAATGAATGAGTCTAAAAAACATAATGAGTAGTATACTAGTATATTAATTTACCTTGGGGGTTCACAACAGATTTTGTTATTGTTGTTGAAAGTGGTTTGTGGAATAAAAAACGTTGGGATCCACTGGACTAGAATAAGGATTCTTAACTTTTTTTTCATATCAGGGACTCCTTGGGTAGCCTGATGAGGGCTATACTATACCCCTATTCTCAGAATAATGTTTTTAAATGCACAAAATAAAATGCATAGAATTTCAAAGGAAACCAATTATATTGAACTAGTTATCAAAATATGTAAAACTATTCATGGGTTCCAGCTTAAGAATGAGAGGCCCTCTCACTTTCCTTATAGCTCTAGCATTCTATGAATTTAAGACATCAAACCTGATACTAGTCAGCAGCCCAGAACTAGAAAGTTCTGCTGTCTTGGGCAAATCACTTGATTTTTCTAGGCTTCAATTTTCTTCAGCTATAAAGATTTGAGTAGTCCCAGGCACAAGGACACCATGCCACTAATATTTTGGTTGCCTAAAATTACAGAAGTGAACCTTATTCTTCCCACACTTTCAAGTGTTGACTCTCATAATAACTTGACTTTACCATGTGATGAGCTCTCTCCCCAAGGTAGGGGTGAACCCACTTGGGTGTTCCTCTATTTCTTAGCTTTCTTAAAGCTATTCTAGCTCAGACTTGGGCTCTGATTCCCAGGTTCACAATTAGCAGAGAGATAATTGATCAGGAACCTCTGACTACTAGGGCATTCATTCTTATTATGTGGCCCAGAAGACACTCTCAGATTTCTCCCTTTTGGAGCTTTTCTGAAGAGCCCTTTATAGGGCCTGGTAACTCCAACTTGGCTCTTGTACTAAAGGTAGAAATCCTGTGTCCTATGATAACTGTCTCATTCAACTTTCCCTTTGTTGTTTTTCCCTCTAGTGGTGAAAAAAATCCATCAGGCTCCAAAATTGGGGTTGACTAGAAATGTCCAATGTGAGTCCTAGATCAGATCCCTTTTAAAGATCCCTTTCAGCTAAATTCAATGATTACTTATGAGCAAAGGTAGAACTTTGCTGATATTCCATTCGGATACCTCTTCAGGTTCTGACGGTGACCTTCATTTCCTGAAAGACATACCAGTGGGATGAAGGCTCTGTTAGGTCCCTCCAAGCTGGAAGGACTTTGAATATGGCCCAGTGACACTATATCTGTCATTTGAGGACCAAACTAGCTAAGTTCGAAAAGTTCCATCCCAAAAGGTTAGCTACTAGGGGACAAAGGTGCTCTGGGGACTTTGGGCTGCATCAGAGCAGAAAATACCCACATGCTTGAAATCACAGATCTCTGGAAGAAGTGAGAACTCCTGAAGACTGAAAGTTGCCACAGTGGAACACTGCCTCCTACCCAAGGGAGTGAATCAGGAAGTAAGGTGGTTACAGCAGAAAGAGACCTTAAGAAATCATTCTGGTGCACTCACTTCATTTTATAGGGGTGAAGACAGAGGTCTGGAAAAATGAAATGACTTAGTTGGTAGAACCAATACCTTTCCTCACCCTGGGCCCAGTGTTGATTCCACCATTCAAGAAGGGTTGCCAACACCTGGATTTTAAAGTCTGGTTGGACCTGCTTGATATGGGAAATAAGAGAAATCTGACTGTAATTACTGGAAAATAGGGACCTCAGCCTGAAGGATGACCACTCTTTCATTTCCCTGTGCCTGGGCTCACCCTTGTCCTTCCAGCCTGGAATGGATTTCTCCTATTCACACCTGCTTCTTATAATCCTTCCCTTCCTTCAAGGCCCAACTCTTGTGCCACCTCATCCAGAAAGCCTTCCCTGATTTCCCCTACCCCTCCTACCCCCAGATTGAAAGCGGTTCCTCCCTCCTCACCATACTTCACCATCTCCTTTGCCAAAGCTTTCTGCACTGTGTCCTAGTCATGTTTCTGAGTCTTCTTCTCCCCCACAAATCCTGAGCTTGAGGTCTGGATCTGTATCTCATCTGATCTTTGTACTGCCACTGTCTGGGATACTGCCTGATACGTGGTTGTGTTTGTTCTTCATTCTCGAAGAGGCCCATGCATCAGGGAGATGATGACGTGACTTACAGGTGACTTTGATATAAGTGAGGCAGGGCTGTGCAAGGTCACCAGCCTCACTTTATCCTCCAGAGCCATCAGGGTCCAGTGGCCAGATATTCATCAGGATGACTGGAGATGACTCAGGATGCAGTGGGAGACTGAGGTAGGTGCTTAATTCTCTGAACTGATTGTTTTTGGTCAGGGCTACTTAGTAGCCAGGCTTGGACTAGTGCTTTTCTCTTTTCCATCAGGTGATAGGCAGTGCCTCTGGAGTCCCACTGACTTTGTTCTGTGGCCTTTTTTTTTTCTTCTTCTGTATAATAAAAAGTACTGTTGGAAAGGAAAAGGACCTGGCTTAAAATGCTGGCTGGGTGACCTATGGCAAGTCCCCATCTGCAAAATGAAGGTGCTGGGTCAGATGAAATGTCAGGTCCCTCCCAGCTCAGTTCCCTGATGATTCCTATTTGTTTTTTAATAATGTGATTATTGTGAGGTTTTCTGTTTTTTTTCTTCTATTGAGAAACACAGAATGCTTGAGGTATTTCTCATTTAACTTGCATTTCTCCTCTAGTCTGCAGTTTGACAGTAAGAGGGGAGATATAGAACCAGAATTAATTCACAGACCTCTGTCTCACATATGTGTACTTTAACTCTTGATGATTGGTTGTTAACGTCACACAGAGCTTTATGGGAGTGCTAAATTATATTCTTTTCTTACCTAGGTCTTGGGCATCTGATAAGCACCAAAAGCATTTAAAGCCCTAAACCCACAGGGGAACCTGGCATTTAAGACAGAACTGTTCTTCCCTGGCTTCTCTGGGCCCTTGTAATTCCACCCCCCAAGACCAGGCTTGCTGCTTATGGACTGGGTTTTTAGTTCTTTATTTAAAAACACTTAGCTATCTACCTCCCAGTTCAGTGATCTTGGAGTCAGGTCTGAGTCCTCTCTTGGTAGCCAGTCAGGCCTCATTTTCAATGTCTGTAAATTGGGCATAATAGTCTGTGTACTTCCATCTCAGGCTTTAGTCTGAGCAAAGTGCTTTGCAAACCCCGGAGGTTTATAACTGGGAGTTATTAGTTTTTGACAATGGTTATTAATAATAATTTTCAGGCCTCTGGGCTTGTGCTAATTTGCATGGCTGTGTAATCCATTCCATCTGCTTTTGAATTGCTGGACTTCGTCTATGAACATGAACAGATCTGACTGTGTCTTAGAAGGTCCCAAGGAAATTACTTGTTGATTAATTTTGTCCAAAAAAAACAAAAGAGGGAGGAAAGGAGGGTGGGTGGAAATGTTTTAATTGGGGCTTTTCATTGTGAGTTGCCTAAAGCCCCTTTAGGATAATTAGCACTAACTGAGAGAAGTTAAATGTTCTGGTGCTAACACTGTGGAGGAAATTACAGAGCATGGAAATAATAAAATGAGTCCTCATTAAAGGGTGTTGCAGCCTCCAACTGGCCCCTTAGGGTGGGATGGGAGAGACCTTTCAAGCTTCTTTTAGGGTAACTGTACACTTTCCAACTGTCTGTGGGTGTTTCAAAATTAGTTTATTCCTCCTGAAGTTCAGCAGGCCTCTTTTGTAATCTCTGGTGAGACAACCTGGGCTCCACACTCCCAGGGTTGCCCTAAGTCTTCCCATTTAGGATCTACAGCTTTTTCTCTTCTTAAATCCCAACCAGCCAATTTTACCTAGGCCTATCAGTACATATCCTTGATAACAACAGGGGCCCAAGGGTGGATGTGGTTGAGAACAAATCCATCTTTGCCTCCACTTTCTTCTGTCCCTTATATGTGTTGGTGATAGGCAGACAACTGTAACAGCCTCTCTTTCCCAATAAATTGAGTAGATCCCCTGTCCTAACCCCCTCCAACCGTTGGAAGAAGTTCATGGACAGCAGGGAAAAAAACCCCCTCCAACACTATAACTCATTGCCCTTCCCTTGTCTTGGCTCCTCACCATTCCTGAGACCAGGCCAGCAATGGTGATGAGTAGGGGCAGCTGCCTGGGTTCAGTAGGTGCTATAGGATTGTACATGCAGAACGGGAAAGGACCTTTGAGGTCATCTAGTCTCTCCCCCTCCTCATTAGAGTAGACTAAAGGAAGACTAGGCTTCTGAGAGGTAGCAGCTTGTGGCAGTACATGGAGGCAGATGGAGGCTTCTTGTGTTTGGGAAATAGAGAGCAGTCCAATCTGGCTGGAACATAATTTTTGAAGGGGAGTAGGAAGGAAAAAGGGTTTTTAGAATCCCTGTCTTGCTTCCAGGTTCAGCTCAGGTGCCACTTTCTCCCAGAAGTCTTTCTTGATTTCCTGCCTTAGTTTTCCTTGTGCTGTGCTTATTTTTGTATGTGCTTTATCTCTCAGTAGAATGAACTCTCCATCACAGCACCTAGTAGAGTGCCTTGTACATACATGGCACTCAGTAAATATTTATTGACATGAATTGAGCACCTCCTGTGTGCTGTACTACTGTCCTCTGAACACGATGTTAGACGCTTGAGACTCTTTCATGTAGCTAACATTTTCTTAATATTTTCTGTACATTTTTTTCCTTGCCACATGAATCATTGAGGTTCACAAAGTAGAGCAAAAATTGTGCAGTAGAAATGTTATGAAGCAGAGGTGTCAAAAGAGGAGGAGGAGAGGAAGAGGGGAGGGGTATAATTGTGGTTTTCTAAGTCAATTTGTGGTCCCCGGAGATCCTTATGCATCATTTAATGGCCCCCATTTCTGTTGGAGTTTGACACTGCAGATGTAAAGGGTCTTATCAGAGAAATATGTGACCCCTAAAGGAGATAGAGGGACAGTGGAAGGACAGATCGTTTGTTCCATTGATTAGGAGAAATCAAGATACATGGCTAGGTAAGGATAAATTTCCATCTACACTGTTAGAAGGAATGCCGACATTGTTAAGACCAGCAGCACTAGCAGCAGTAGAAGCAGTAGTAGT
>CM053582.1:269800468-269818540 GCA_028627135.1 Pseudochirops cupreus
CAGCAGCAGCAGCAGCAGTAGTAGTAGTAGTACCAGTAGCAGCAGCAGCAGTAGTAGTAGTAAAACAAGTAATAGTTACATAACATTACAAAGTCCAGTCTGATTCAGTAAAGGTTTGTTGAATGACTCCTGTGTGCTAGGCGCTTTGCTAAGTTAATCCCTGTCCTCAAGGAGCTTGTATTCTAATTGGGAGAAACAATACACAAAAGGAGGCAGGAAGGGGGGGAACCCAGAGGGTACCTGGAGGCTGGGATGTCTTGTTCCGTGGAGTTGAAACTAGGCAAAACAGCAGATGCGGAGTGGCCTTTACACATGTTATCTCATTTGATCCTTACCAGAACCCTGTGAGGTAGGTAGTACTATTCAGTAAGGATACCATTTTGCAGATGTGAAAACTGAGGCTGAGCTCAGGATCATAGAACTATTGAGTGTGTGAGGTTGGATTTGAGTTCACGCTTTCCAGTCTCCAAATCTAGTACTCTGCTCACCTAGTGGCTAGTAGTTTACATTAAAGTTTTCAAAGAGCTTTATATGTATTTGACCTTCCTAAACAACTCTAAGAGGTAGGTACTGTAGGTAATATGATCTCTATTTTATAGTTGGAGAAACTGAGACTTAGGGAGGTAAGGTGACTTTATAGATAGTCATCACATGGCTAGAAAATGTCAGAGATGGGATTTTAATAACCCAAGTCTTTCTAATTTCAAGCCCAATACTTGTGTGTGTGTGTCTTGATTAAGACTATGAATTGCAGAGTCTGTGACAGTCTGCATGGGTAGGAGTAGGGATCTATACACATTATATATGCACATACATCTTCAATGAACATGTATGTCGCAAACTGGTCAGGTAGGACAGTTAGCATGGTTCCTACTGAAGATGTACATAAACATATTAGATAGATATAAATAGTCAAGCATTTATTAAGTGCTTCCTGTATCCCAAGCTCAGGATATGTAGCCCAGGACCCATGCTAGGTCTTGGGAATGCCTAATGAGTTAATTCCTTCTATGTAAATTGGTCCCTGTTCTGCAATTATATTCTTAATCACTTTAGTGTTTTAGAGAGTTTCCTGTAACACTGGAAATTTTAAATGCCTTCCCCAGAGTCAGTCAGAGGTATGACTTGAACCCAAGTCTCTTTTTTCCAAGTCTTTTTGACTTGGAAACTACCTCTGCAGCCACTGTGGTACGCTGACTCTTGTATGCCATTTTATTGATGGGAAACTTGACTCAGGTGAAGTGTCTTGTCTGAAGTCACAGAGCTAGTGAGTAATAGCACTAATACTTCAGATCTGAGTCTCTGGACTCCACGGCCATACTTTCATAACCTTTCGTGCTTCTAGGCTTACATTTCTACATTTTCAAGGAGTCTGAATAAATTTTCCTTTACCTTGACGACCTGGGTTCTTCAAATCCTGGTTCTATGACATGCCATCCTTGTGTGACCTTGAGTAAGTTTGTTCCATGAAAGTCATTTTCCAAGTCTATAAAATGTGAGGATTGGACTAGATGCGCCTAAAGTGCCCTTCCAACTATAAACTCAATATGTCTGTGGGTGACTTGCAAAAGGGTTAGGTCCAAGGCAGCTCCGAATGTTCTTAGTATAGTAGGACATTCCCCCAGGGGCTGGTGTGGCATTTGCTGAGCAGTCTTCAGGACAGCCTATTTCCTTTCAGGGCAGAGAAGAGTATATTCAGATCTGAGCCCATGGAAATGCCGTCTAGTCACTTGGCAACCTGGGGATGTTAACCTCCCAGAAGAATGGTGGTCTCATTCCAGCTTGGTTGAGAAGGGCTTCCCCAGGCCAGGGCTACACCTCTCACATCTCTTTCTCCTTGAGCCCAGATACCCCTGTCTTTCAGAAAACCTCCCTAACTCACTAAAGAACCTGTGTTGTAAGTAACCCTTGTAAGCCACAACAAAGGTTTGCCAACAGAAACAAATGCTTCATAGCCTGCGTGGGAGCTGCAAGGGAGTCACACTGCTGGTTGACCTTTCTTGTGAGGAGTGAAGGAAATCTGTCTCTGGCCTGTGATGACAGAACCTGGCCGTTGAATAGTCTCAGTGAGATGGAAAGGTTGGGCTTCTGAATCATAGCCTCCCTGGTGTCTGCTTTTGAAAAAGCTTAGAAGAAGGCCGTTATCTTCCCTTTGAAGACACCCTCACTTGCCCCTTCTGCTGAATACTGGCCGGGTGAAATGTCACTGGTGAGCAAGGTTACCACGGAGGATGTAATACAGAGGCTTCAGCTGAAACTAGAAGAAGGCAAATTAAATGACGAAGACTTATTTAATTGGGGGTGGGGGAGAGACAAAGTGAGCAGCACATTGGAGTGATTTACCTGAGTAGTGGAGCCAAAGCCTCCAGAGAGGATTAAAAAAATTAAATGGCTTCTCTTAAGGAATGCTTTGGAAGAATACTTATGGAATTCTTTGTAGAGGCAGATGATATACTGGGTCATCAAACCATGAGTTCTAAAACTAACAGGGACCTTTAGGTATTGTCTGGTCTGACCTCCTAATTTTAGAGATGGGGGAATCAAGGTGAGGTGACATACTTAATTAAGATCACAGCTAGAATCATGGGGTTTTAAGGTTGGAAACAACATCTAGTTCAACTTCAGTGAAGCTAAACAGAGAAAGTGAGGGGGGGGCAAAGAGGCAGAGAGAGAGAAGAAGGGATAGGACAGACAGAGGAGAGAGGAGGAGGAAAGGGAGGGAGGGAGGAACAGAAACAAGGAGAGAGAAAAGAAGAATGGAGAAGGAAATATGACTTTTCAAGACATGTCAAGTTATCTGGACAGTGGTGGGAAGGTAGCCTGGATTAGGGACCAGTGGTTTCACAAGGCTTAAATCATCTTTTGCTTTTCTTCCATTGTAAGAACATGGTGTATAAAGAGGCCAACCAGGATCACAGATTTGAACCCTGCAGTAGCAAGTGGTTTTGTGGCCATGGGCCACTGTTTTTCTCTGTGTGGATCACACTTCTAGCAATTTAACAAGTGTAGACCACCACTTACAGGAGAAACTAGGTAAGAGTGAGTATTTGGCTCAACCCAAACACCATCTCTGTCTCCTGGAAAAACAACATATTGGATTTGGTGTCTCTGGATCTAGCTTCCAATTCTTGATCATTATGGCCTCTCTCCTGCTTTAATCCTATGATCCTGTGAGGACTGGACAATAGTATAGTTACAGGGATTCAAAACCAATCCGAATCCCAAAGCTTAGTGGCTTACTACATCCTTTTCAACCTAGAGATATGTCTCTAATAGAATAATACCACAGGACTCGGTGCTTGGTCTGGTGCTGCACAACATTTTGGTCAGTAATTTCTGTGGAGTCATAAATGGCATTCCTATCAGATTTCCAGATGACATGAAACTGGGCAGGATTGGACTCTCAACAGACTGAAATGATTATATGATACCCTGAGTCTAACAAGATACGTTTATCCCTATAAGATCTTGAAATCCTGTACCTGGGTTTTTTTAAAAAAAGGCATTTTTAGGATAAGGTAAATGTGGCAAGAAAGATTGTCTGAGAGGTAGCACAGCTTAGTGGATAGGGTGCTGGACTTGGGTTCAAATACTGCTTTTGACACTAGTTAACACTGAGTGCTTTTCCTCATCTGTAAAATGGGTACACTTGTAGTATCTGCCTTGAAAGATGTTGTGAGACTCAGATGAAAAAATGTTCATAAAATGCTTTACAGACTTTAAAGTGCTATTTAAATGTCAGGTATTATCATTTGAAAAAGGCCTGAGAGTTTTAGTGGACTGCATGGTCAATATAGTGAAGTCGTCTTCTACAGTGAAGATACCTGGGCCCCTTTTGCCCTCAGAGCCCATTTCCCTTCATTGGTGAAGAGGATAGTTTATTGGACACCTCTTCCTTTTCCCAGATAGATCTGGTATGAGACATTCAGGGGGTGGTGGCTAGGTCTAGCACTCAGGTTACCTGCTGCCCCAACTATATGGGACCCCCAGAAGTCAGTCACTTTGGAGCTAAATGGAAGTGTTTCTCTCTCTTTGATGGAAGCTGATCTTCAGGATGTAGCTTTTAGACAGGATAGAGTGTAGGGAATGGGCCTTAGGAGGCAGGGGATTGCTCAGGAGAGTCACCTCTTCTCAGAGTGGAGCTACAGAAGGAGGTTTCAAGAAAAGGTATATTCTTCTGCCCCAATCCTCTGGTGGCTTCCATAATCTGATCAATCCAGTCCTGTGTGCATACCTGCTAGATTTGGTGGGGCATAGGGTGAGAGGAGACGCGGTCAGCTGAAGGGAAAGGGGCACCTCTATTGAAAATTTGGAGATGCAGTGTTGTTAATAGCTAATTGTTGTTAAGGTATAGCAAGTACAATCTGCATCCTGTTCTGGGTCCTGTGGCTATAGATTTCTCATGAGGAACTGATGGTTCTTGTCGCTGAAGCCTACATGCTCCCACAGTACATATCCATAGGTGTTTATATGTGTGCTGCCCTTCTACAATTCTAAACTATGGGCATTTGAACCTGAAGAATTCAGCTTAACACAACAAGTGTTTAAGTGACAACTGTGTGCCAAGCTTGATACTGGGTGCTGGGGACACAAAATCAGAAATGAAATAATCTCTTCCCTTTAAGAGCTTACATTCTACTTGGGGGACAGGCCGGTGGGGTTGGATATACTCTTAACTGTGGGATCCCAAACTGTATCGTAGAGTCCTGGCCAAAGGATACCCAAAGGTCATTGATTCTACCTTTTCTTCCCCTCTCCCCCCACTTCCAGGCAGGACTACACCAGAAATATTCTCATCATAAGACTATCAATAAAGAGCTAGAATAGACTTCAGAGGGCATCTAGTTTGACCTATTCGGTTTTAGAGATAGAAACTGAGGTGTGGGCACCTTCATTGATTTGACTAAGAAGAGGTTGTAATCAGTAGAGATGTTAACCTTCTAGACTGATTGACCAATTGTCCAGAGTCAGAGAGTTTCCCCATATGGGTTTCTGTATACAAACCAAGCAGAAGGCAGCACCATCAATTATGTGGAATGGAGAAAACTTCCAACATTTTCAGTGTTAAAAAAACCTCATCTGACCTATCTCCCCTGGATGAACAGTTGGTTGTTGGGTTCCATTCTTTGGGGTGGGTTGGGTACCACTTCAGAAAGGATAAGAAGCTGTTTTGTATTTGGTAGACCATTGTAGGTTTTGGGGGTCCTGACCTGAGATTCCACTGATCTAGGAAACTTCCTGATGTAGAAATTCTCTCCAGTGATGCAGATCAGGAAGGCATCATCATCATCTTCATCATCCTCATCCTCATCATCATCATCTCAGGAGGTTGCCTGAGGTTTAGTGACTTGACTTGTGGTCACATAGATAGTATGTATCACAGGCAGGACTTGAACCCAGGTCCATAGCACTACTTTATAGTTAACTTCCTCATCCTAAAGCTGATTTTTAAAAAACCCAAGTGGATGTCAGCTCTTTCTCTTGTAAACTTTAAGGGGAAATCATTGTGTTCACTGTTATCCCCTCTTCTATAGATAAATCTACCACAAGAGGAAGAAATTTCAAAACTTTGCTCTGTAATCCTTTCCAGTGTTTGATATCCACCGTTGTGGGAAAGTTCTGCTTTCTATATGACCTAAAACTCCCTTTGCAGTTAAAACTCGTTTCCTATTTGAATGGCTGATCTGTATAATGTCATCAGATGCCTAGGAATTGTTATCAGTTATCCCCACCTCTCGTCAGACTTATCTCAGCATGCTACGTTTTGTATACCCATAATTATAGTCTGTGTGATCATGGGCGAGTCAGTGAACTTCTCTGGGCCTCAGTTTCCTCATCTGTAAAATTAAGAGTCTGGGTTAGAGATGGTCTCTATGGTCCTTCCCAGCTCTAAAGGTATAACCCTATGACCTTTATAACTCACATTTCACTAACACCGTAAACTGACAGAATGCTTTCCACACCATAGCATTGTGAGAGGTGATTAGATGAAGAAAGTGATGCTCAGTCACAGAGCTACAAGTATCAGCTGTGAGCTGAAGTCTTCTGAATCAAAGTCCAGGACTCTTGAGTTAGCAGCACACAGATTCGTATGCCCAGGTGCCGGCCTTCTGGCAGAAGAGTCAGTAAACATACTTGCTACAGTGGAGGAGGCCTTCTTCCAGCTGGGGCCCCATCCAGATATGGTAAAGGTCTGGTTTGTGTGGAATGGTCTGTCCAATAAAATCATCAGATCACTACTATAGCCGGAGAAAGATGGGAGGGCAAATAGTGACAGATGCAACTTGTCTTAACCTTGGTCTCCCTTTCTTTATATTGACCCCTTTTGCCCACCAGGGCCTTCATATACTCATAGGTTTTTAGGCCTTTGGGATCTGAATGAACTGTGGAGGTTATTCTGTTGCTTTGATCTTGATTTCAGAGCAAAAGCCTTAGATAGATTAATTCATACTAAAGTGTTAGGGACTTTATGACTTACCCTTTCCAGAAGTTTGTCCATTTTGAAAAGAATTGAATCACAAAGATGAGTGGGCATAGAATATGAACAGTTTTCAAAATATTGCAGCCTTGCCCCAAATCACTAATAATAAGAGAAATACAACTTGAAATAACTCTGAAAGCTTCATGTGCCACAAATTGTCAAAGATGGCCAAAAAAATGGATGAATCCACCAGTTGTGGGAATTCATCTGTATTAAAACATTGTTGCCAGAGCTGTGAATTCACCCAACTGCTCTGGAAAACAATTGGCAATTATGTAAGAAAAGTGACCAAATTGTTTGGACCCTTTGACTCATCCATCCCACTAGTGAGCGTATATCCCAAGGAGGTCAAAGCCAGAAACAAAGGACCAATGTATTCCACAGTAGTCATAGCAGCACTTTTTAGGGGAGTAGGAATTTAAAAGAAGAGTCTGTATGTATCAAGTGGGGAAGGGATGAACAAATTTTGGCCAAGGAATGTACCAGAACACTTGATATGCAGTCCAGAATGATGACTAGGAGGATTCCAGAGAAACATGGGCAGATTTGTATGAACTGAGGCAGACTGAAGTAGCCAACCCGAAGAACAACAATCACTTAGTTGCAAAATCAGAATCACCAAGAAGTTAATCTCTGACTACCTAAAAAAAAAGGGTCCTAGAACATAGCTTAATGTCCTTTGAGGGACCAGTGGGTCAGAACGTTGAATACAATGTTAAATGACATCTCTGTGTCAGCTCTTCTTGCTCAATTGTTTATCTTTGTTATCAGGAAAGGCTCACTTGAGGGTGATGAGGAAGGAAATGTAATAATAAAAACAACACTAATAATAGCTAGAATTTATGTAGCACTTTAAAGTTTGCACAGCCCTTTACAAATATCACCCGTTTCATCCTCAGCACAGCCCGAGGAGGGAGGTGCTATTATTACCCCCATTTTACAGAGGGGGAAACTGAGGCAGACAGCAGGTAAGTGACTTGCCCAGGGTCACATCTGATAAGTGTCTGAGAAACTGACAGCCATGTAAAAATGAAAGGCATCAGTGAAACTTTTTTTTTCCTCACTTTTTGAAGTCTTCTGGTAGAAATTACAGAGGAATGAATATGCTAATAACTGAGGTTTTCAGAAAGTGTATCAGTGGTGGAGGTATTTGGGGGTAGAGACTGAGCCCCTTTCTTGAAATGAATATTCATGAACTCTGACTGCCTCTTATCAAGCAGGTTATCTGATGAGTAAGTTTATAATTCTGCCAATTAGCATGGGAAAGTTAGGGGTATACTTCCCTCTCTCTACCATAGTGAACTGATTGGGTTGCTTTATTTAAAGAGAGTAAATAAAAATTCACCACTTTCTAGTTAACTCTGCTACTTAGCTCTAATCATGACCTTTTAGAAAGAAAAAGACTTAAAAATTTTCCAATACATGTGGGTGGGGATCTCACTGACAATATTTCATCCAGGGTGTCCTCAACTAGGGATTTTTCCTCACCACAAACCATCACCCAGAAAGCCCACAAGGGCATGTTTACAGATCTCCAGGACTGGTCAGCTGAGAGGGAACCAGTTGGCTCGGTTAGCCTCCTGATTATTTACTGATTTCCCAAAGGGTTCAGTTGAATCCAGTGAATGTATTTAAGTGCTGTGTCAGGCTCTGTGCTAGGGCTACAAAGGGAAAAACCCAAAATAGCATCTGTCCTCCGGGAGCTTACATTCTACCTGGAGCATAAGCAGATAGAAGATAGTAAGGGACAGAACCAGCTCATCTCAGGGAGCTTGCAGTCAGAGGAAAGCTGAGCCCAGGACTGACAGCAGTACCATTAGGAGTAGGAGAATGCCTTATTCACAAAAGTCATCGAGGGGAGCGTCAAAGAGTATACTGGCAAATGAGAGACCAGGTTTGGATAATTATAGAGGAAGCTTCTTGGAGGAAATGAAATTGAACTACCGATAAAAGAGAGGAGGGATGCCAGAATGCATTTGGTAAGGAGGGGCATTGTTTCATGTTCACGATACAATGTGGGCAGAGGCTCAGGGCCTGGCAGGGTTCAAGGGCGTGGGAGGCAAGTGCCACAGAAGGGTTAGATTAGTTGGAAGGGAGTGTGCAGGTTGGCAGTTGAAGTGGCAAGCAAAAATTACGTATATTTAGTCAGCTGGCTCTCTCTCTATTTTTCTTTTTTTCCCCTGGCATATTTATATAGTGACTTGAGATTTACAAAGTGTTTTTTATACATTATTGAATTTGATCCTCATAACAACCCTCAGAGGTAGGTGTTATTATTATTCCCATTTTACAGATGCAGAAACTGAGGCAGGCAATGGTTACTCAAACACCTAGTATCTGAGGTCAGATTTAAACTAAGGTCTTCCTTTATTCCTCAGTTCTCTTTCCACCAGATCATCCACCTGTGGTATTCCTTGGTAAGAGGGACTATATTTTGAGATTGGGGAGGTAAGAGGCATTCCACTAAATCCAACAGACATTCGTTCAGCATCTACTGTATTTTACTGTTATTTAGTCATGTCCAGCTCTTTGTGACCCCATTTGGGGTTTTCTTGCAAAGATACTAGAGCAGTTTGCCATTCCTTCTCTAGCTCATTTTACAGATAAGAAAACTGAGGCAAACAGAGTTAAGTGACTTGCCTGAGGCTGGATTTGAACTCGGGAAAAGGAGTCTTCCTAACCCCAGACCCCACCAAATACCAGTGAGAGGTACTGGGAGTATAATGACCAAAAAAAACAAAACAAAACTTCCAAATAGCCCTTGGCCTCAGGAGTTTATATTCTAGGGGTAGGGAAACCATTGGAGATGTATTGAAGTTGGGAAGAAAGCAATACATATGGATTGACTTCTGATTCCTATTGGGACTTTACTCCCTGTCCCTTCAACTCATTTTTTAAAAAACAGTATTTTATTTTTTCCCCAGTTAGCTTCAACTCTTAAGAATTCCATTTGCACCCTGTCATTTGGATGAGTAAACTAGGACTTAGGAGGGATCTGGTTTGCATTCTTGTCCAGGCTCTGCCACTGCGGCCCTATTCTGACCCTGGGTTTAATTTAACTACTCAGGGTTTAATTTTCCAAGGTGTAAAATGATGGAATAGGACTCAGTGATCTAGTGTTTCTGCCTTTCTAAATCTATGATCATGGTGGGGGTAGGGGAGGAGAGGATTCACACAATAGGAAAACCTTAGACTGCTCATCCAGTACATCCCCTTGCCCATAGACAGGCCTTTACTTAGCCCATTCCAGAAAGATCTCCCCTTCCTTTCCTCCCCCTCCCCCCACCTCCCTACAGAGTCTTCTAGGGAAACTTTATAGCTTCTCTCAGTCATTGACTCTGGCCCTTCTGTGTAGAAGGCTTTTATTTTTTAATGGGTTTTCCCTATCCTCTGACCAAGCCCTGAAACCCTTGATCAGCTCATCGAAAAAGAAAAAGACAACCCCAGCCACAATTGGAGTTCGTTCAAAAATGCAGCTCCTTCCTTCCTTCCTTTTTTCCTTTCCCCCTCCCCTGGCCATGTGGGTCCTATCACAAGTAACTAGTGACAGGAGAGATGCCCTAATATCCGGCCAGGCTGGCCAGGGACTGGAATGGAGGGATAGGACATGGGCTGGAATTTGAGACCTTGTGATAGGTGAGCTATGAAGAGCACCATCTGAGTCTTTAAAAACCGCAGGGTGAAACACTGTCCTTGAGTATCCCAAGCTTTCTCTGCCCTCCCTGCCCCCAACCCACAGTTTTTCCTTTAAAAAAAAAAAGAATCTTTTTCTCCAGTTAATAAAAGCAACCAGATCTGGCAATACAACTGGATTGAGGTTTCCTGAAAGAATTAATTTCCTGTGTGAGCTTAGATAAATTGTTTCCTCCTCCTTTTCCCTACTTTGTAATTCTATTATTCCATCTGTAAAATGGACCTAAGAATATTATTGGGGGGAGGGGGAGCAGAAAACATATAGAAAGTAAAATCTGAAAGGAATCCCAAAGATCCTTCTGGCCCATTCTTCTATCCCTAGACAAGCTCCTCATCCTACTTGTGCCAGAAGAGAGCCGAGACCTAGTTTTTTAAGACCACCAAAGAAGAAAAGCCCACAGCTTCCCCCTAGGTTTGGACTAATTTTGAAGTTGTCATACTAGCTTTTTTTCCTTCCTTGCTGTTCATCATCCAACAATTTGGGCCACTTGGAAAAAAAATCAACTTCTTTCAAAATGAGGGAGTGATTTGCAGCATCTGTTACTTCCTTTTTAATTGAATCTGTTCTTCTCAGATACTGGGAGCAAGCGCCAAAGTCAGCAGTTGAATTCAGCTGTGTACATTAGGAAGGAGCTGGAAGATAAATTTATGTGCACTGTACGGAGGCCGATTGTACAGAAACCAGATGGCTAAGTTGTCCTCAAAGTCCTCTGGAGTGTCATAGTTGATAGGAAGAGCCCGAGTGAGGAGGGAGTCAGTCTAATAACTATCCCTTCAGAGAGCTGCCTTGGAGAACTTTACAAGCTTCAAGGTTCCTTCCAGAGAAGAGATTGCATATTAGTGGTGGGACAACCCCGTTGAGGTTCCATTTCAGTCTCCCCTTCTGTTGTAGACTTTTGTCAAAACCATTGCTCAGACTTGTTTTTCTCTTAAAATTTCAAACCTTGTTAAAATATTGAAGTGGGCTACCAAGGGAGATACTGGAATTTCCTTCCTTGGAGAGCTACAAGGGATGGGGAACCTGTGGCCTTCTGGGTCCTCAGGTGTGGCCCCTTGACTGGATCCAGACTTCACAGAACAAAGCCCCTTACTAAAAGGATTTTGTCAAAGGGCTGCACTTGAGGACTTAGAAGGTCACATGTGGCCTCCAGGCCACAGGTTCCCCACCCCTGTGCTAGATAGATACTTACATCTTGCAAGCCTGATCATGCCAGACTGTATCCCTAGAGGATGAAAATATCAGTTCACCAAACAGATGAGTTAAATGACCTCTGTGGGTCTTTTCCTGCCTTTACTCTCTAGCGTTGTGGAGTTAAAGGAAGACTGAAATAAAAAAAAAACAACATACTGGTACTTTAAAGTTTTTAAAGGCACTATGAAGTAGGTAGTAGGACCCCTTTTTTGTCATCAGAAAACAGATCAGAGAAGAGTGACTTTCCTGGGATCAAACAGGTCAGAGTTAGGAGTCCAAAGCAGGACTTTTGACCTAAATGAAAGACTTGAGATCATACCACATGAAGATAGATTGAAGGAATTGGGGTGTTTAATTCTACTCTCTTCTCTCTCTTAGTCATTTCCTATTTATCATATGTGTGTATGTATATATTCTATGTATATATATATATGTATACATACATACATATATTTGTATGTATTTATGTGTCATCTCCACCACTAGACTGTAAGCTCCTTGAGGGCAAGGACTGGCTTTTGCCTCTTTGTATCCCCACTGCTTAGCCCAGTGCCTGTTGAATAGTAATGTTGGTTGATTGATTGATTAATATTTAGCTTGGAAAAGGGAAGAACTGAACTGGAGAGATATGATTACTGACTTCAAGTATTTGAAAGGTTATTATATGGAGAAAAGATTAGATATTTTCTGTTTGTTCTCAGAAGAGAGAAACTGTGTATAAAAGTTGCAAGACAGCAAACTTAGGATTGAGGGAAGGAAAGACTTTCTGACTATAAGAGCTGTCCAGAAGTGGACTGGCTAACTCAGAGTTCAGTGAATTCTCACCTTCTAAAACAGTGGTTCTCAACCTTCCTAATGCTGCGACCCTTTAATACCATAAAATTATTTTCATTGCTACTTCATAACTGTAACTTTGCTACTGTTATGAGTCGTAATGTAAATATCTGATATGCAGGATGTATTTTCATTGTTACAAATTGAACATAACCTACAGGTTGAGAACTGCTGTAAGGTCTTTGAGGGATAACTGGATAACCACTGGGTTGGACCAGATAGTCACTTAGGTCTTTTTTTAACTCTTGAGATACTGTGACTAAGTCGTGTGTGTGTGTGTGTGTGGAGAGAGAGAGAGATACACACGCATATACATATACACACACATACAACTCTACATACACACTTATGCATGGATATATGTATATGTACACACATATAATATATGTATATATATGTGTGTGTATGTATACATATATGGAATATTTCTGAACCTAATAGAGTGAACATTTCTGTTGTTCATTGCTCCTCAAGGATGGGATTGTACATGAATCTAGTGTTATTTACATTTTTCCATTTTGTTTCATAATAAAATGCTGTTGGCTGTGAAGTTGCATCCAGGAAATGGTTCGACATTCATAGGAAGTTGGATTTTTTAAAAGTATAATTTAACAGTGGAGGAGTATGGAGGTAAGTTACGAAGTCCCTGGAGGAACACTTCTCTCTTCTCTAATATATTCTTACTGAGCTTTATTTATCAATATGAGACAATGTTGTATAACGGATATATGACTGGTTTAGAGTTCAAGCCCTAATATTTTACGGGGGGGTTTGCAGGTAGAGGGGAACAAGCATGTATTAAATACCAGCTATGTGCCAACACTATGCTAAGAGCTTTACGAATACTACCTCCTGGGAAGTAGGTGCTATTATATTATGCCCATTTTACAGTTCAGAAAACTGAGGCAAAGAGCAGTCAAGTGACTTGTCAGGTTTCTGAGGCTGGTTTCGAACTCAGGCCTTCCTGCCTCTGGTCCTAGCTGTCTATCCACCACTAAGTATGTGACTGTGTCAATCATTTGGCCTCCAGGACTGCTTCTTCACCTATAAATTGGGGAAAATAGTGCTCGTACTGTTTTCGGAAACCTTGAGAGTGCCACACAGACAGGAGCTGTCGTCACTGCAGACTATTTGTAATGTCCAGTGCTCAGTGGTCATTTTTATTCCTTGATAGTTCTGATCCGGGGCAGGGAAGGTTGGGTATTCTGTTCTTTCTTTTCAGAGAGGAACATTGAGCTTCTCTCCTCCTCGTTCCTTGTTGAATTCCTATCTCTTCTTAAAAACCCCATTCAAATGTCATCTTCTCCATGACGCTTTTTCTGGGTTTTCTTCCATTTCCCCCGCCCCCCTCCTGATACTTATCCCTTCCATAGTAATACCTTCTCTCTCACTGTAGCACTTTGTTTTGCAAATAAAGAATGTGCTTATGTAATTTTATGAATTATTATTATCTCTGTTTATGTCAAATGCCCCTACGAAATCTTTCTTTACTTTGCACCTTTGCCGAGTGCCTGATATAGTACTCTGCATACAGCAGGTGCCTAATTAATACTTTGGACTATATTGAGGTAGAGCCCAAGAGCTGGCAAAGTGACTGCTAAAGTTAGGTAGTCAGTGAGAGACAGTGGAGGAGAGAGCTCTGAAAGCTGTGTGTTAATATTCCGGTTCTTCTTCCTGACATGTGGCCCACAAACAAGGCCGGATCAGTGGGGCTCCATGGAAAGAGCCTGAGACTAGGAGTCAGGAGACCTGAATTCTAATTGTGCTTTTGCCATTCCCTCATTGCATGACTCTGGCCATACTGCTTTAATCTTCCTAGGACCCAGTTCTCCCTTCTCAAGCTAAAAATTTACCTCTGTGATCAGGCGCAGTGAATAGAGCCCTGGCCCGGAAGTCGGTAGGACCTGAGTTCAAATGTGGCCTCAGACACTTGACACGCTTACTAGCTGTGTGAACTTGGGCAAGTTGCTTAACCCCAATTGCCTTGCCTTCCCCCGTCCAAAACAAAACAACAAAACAAAAAATGCCCTGTGAATTCTTATTCCTCTTGAGCCTTCGTTTCACATGTAGAACATGAGAACAAAAATATTATCTCTTTGTTTCAAGGAGAAAAATGAGTGGTTAAGAAAAACAATGACACAGAAATATCATTGCACTAAGTCCTGGAATGTCTCTGTACTACTTAGCCCAGGAGCCAGTTCTTAACACAACTAAATAAAATTCAGGGGATGGATGCAGGATGCATGGTAGAGAAGAAAGAAAAATTGTTTGGGGAGTCAGAGCACATAGGTTCAAATCCCTCCTCTGACTTTCCATTTAAGTATGATGTTCCTGGGTGGTTAGGTGGTGCAGTGAATAGAGCACTGGCCCTGGAGTCAGGAGGACCTGAGTTCAAGTCTGGCCTCAGACACTTAACACTTTCTAGCCATGTGACCTTGGGCAAGTCACTTATCTCCAATTGCCCCTCCAAAAAGCAAAGAGAAAAAAAGGAAAAAAGAAAAAAATATGGTGTTCCTTGCGGGAAAGGGCTATTTTTGTATCCTCAATGCTTAGCACAGTTTTTTGTACATAATAGGAGCTTAATAAATGTTTATTGATTGTCAGCCATGTGACGTTGGGCAAGTCATTTAACTTAGATCTCAGTTTCCTCATCTATAAAAAGAGTGGGTTGGACTGATATCCTCTGCAGTTGCTGCTAGCTCTAGCTCGAGTGAAAAACTATGCAAAACTTCTCTCCAGTCATTACCAAAGTCTCTGATACAGTCAAGAATGTTTTAGACCTTGCTCAATACATTTTAAGCCTTGGGAGTATCATGAAGGAAAACTACTGTGTCAAGAGTTTGACTAGAAAACCTCGACACTTTCTGGGCCTGCTATGTGTTAGTGCCTCCCCTCTGAGATTACCCCCAATTTATCCTGCATGTAGCTTTTTGTTACGTAGTCATTTGCATGTTTTCTCCTCTATTAAAATATGGGCTCCTTAAGAGCAAAGACTGTCTTTTGCCTTTCTTTGTATCCCTAGAACTTAGTACAGTATACGGCTCAAAACAGGCACTTAATAAATGCTCGTGGCTTACTTGATCGATTGCTATTCAGCCAGGATCACAGAAAATGAGCTGGACAATTCTTGTCCAGTATGAGCCGTGATAGTTTCCAAGGACCCAAGGGATTCCCTTGGAGCTAGAACAAGAAGCTTGTTGAGTTGGCAGATGGGAGATTGGGGTGGGCACTTTGTAATTCCCCTGAATCCTCAGCCACCAAGGCAAGAGAGCTAAGCTCCTTTGGAACCATCACAGCCCTGGCTGTCGGTGTCTGTTAAGAATAAAATAGGGCACATATGGGGCTTCTGCAAAGATCATCTCAAAAGCCTCGGAATCAATAGACCCTCAGTGATTCGGTGTAATTTTGGCTGAGCTGCAGTCATTTTGAGGCATCTGAGCTCATCCATCACTGGAGAAGAATGAGTGTGGGACTTTCTGGAGAAATATAGATGGGCAAGTCCATTATAATTATTGAAATATATCTCCCTTTTTTCCTACCCTCCATCTGTCTATGCCTTCCCATCTCCCTGCATCCCACCAACATATACATACACATGTATACACATGTACCACTTCTCTCTCTCTCTCTCTTTCAAATCTGGGAACCACTAAACCAAAATCTAAATACTCAGCAGAAGTTTATGCTGGTGTCTTACTATACAACATATGGAACTCTGGTGCATGCCAGGATCTGAACAGCAGAGAGGGAAAATACTGGTTTTTCCTCATGGAAATCCATTGGATTTAGTGAGTTCTGAAAAGGGAAACAGTATCACTATACACAGTAAAGTGTTTGTATTTTAAAATGTATACACGTACAAATCCTTACAGCATATGTGTATGCACGTGTTTTATAATTGAGGTCGATTCCTTCGTTTATCCTCCTTCCTGAGTCTGCAGCTAGGGTTTCTGGCCCACCTAATTTCTTAGTCTTGTTCTCCGTCTCCAATCTGATCCAAGGAGCATTTATGAAACAGCTAGACATGGAGTACACAAAGACAAAACAGAGCAAAGAGCAAAGCCCTTTGCCCCAAGTAGCTTATAGTGCTTCCACCACTAGGTCCTTTCCCCAACTCCTTTGCTTTCTGAGTATTTCTTCCTGATCTGAACTTCCTAACCCACAGGTGGGAAACCTTCTAGGCCTTATAGGTCCTCATGTGTGGCCTTTTGACTGAATCCAAACTTTGAGGCCATAGGTTCCCTACCCCTGATCTGACCCTTTATTGCCTTTCCTGCTTCAGTATATCTTTTAATTGCGGAAAAACCCACCTTGACTCTAAGAACTTTTTTCAACTTTTCCCCCTCCCCCTTCAGAGAGGGAAGGCCTTTAAGGTCCTATAATTTATAATGTATATCAATTTATAATGTATATCAAGGTCCTAAGAAGACTGATAGGTAAGTGGATAATGTAAACACACACGTGCGCTCGCTCACACGCTCACACTCTCGCAAGCTCTCTCACATGCTCTCTTGCACTCTCACATGCTCTTTCTCTCTCTCTCTCTCTCACACACACACACATACACACATACACACACACACAGCTTTCAAATCCCAGTTGTGCTGCTTGCTAGTTATTTGACCTTGACTAAGTTATTTAATATCAGCATTTTTGAAAATCTGGAATATGAAGATAATAATTGTAGAGCCCAATTCTTAGGGTTTTTGTAAGAAAAGTACTTTTTGTCAGTCCTGAAAAGTTATATAGATGAGTGCTCAAAGATTACGAACCATTTTTGAAAGAGTTGCAAATTGTTAATAACATACTAGTAATGAAAGCATTTTTCAAGTCACACCATTCAAATTGGCAAAAATGGGAACAATCGGTGCTAGAGGGGCTGTGGGAAGACGGACGTGATAATATGTTGCTGTTGGCACAGCGAATGGGTGTACGCCAGTTTGGAATTATGCAAGGAAAGTGACTAAACTATTCAAACCCTCTGACTCAGTGATTTTACCACTATCTATAAACCTCAAGGAGGTCAAAGGCAGAAGCAAGGTCTTATAGATACAAAAATATTCATAGCAAGCAGCACTCTCTGTGGGTGATAGCAAAGAAATGGAAACAAAGTGCATACCTGGAAATTGGAGAATAGGTGGAAAAACTGGTATACAAACACAATAAAATACTCTTTGTGCAATAAGAAATAATGGATATCTCTTCGGAGGAATTAAGAGAAATTTGTGCTCATAGATTTGAGCTGGGAGAGACCTTGGGAGTCCACTGATGAACAACAGAGGCCGTGAAAAGTGAGGTGGCTTGCCCAGTATCCCACAGATAGTACAGGGGCAGATCCATGATTTGAATTCAGTCACTCCCACTCTAAAACCATCCCTCTTTCCACTTTGGGAAGGTTTGTACCTTGATATAGAATGAAATAAGGAGATCCAAGGAACACAATGACTACAATGATGTAAATGAAAAGATCCATAAGAGGAAGGAGGCTAAACTCTTAAATTTGTTTATTTACTTTTAGTTTACGTGATTCAGTTCCAGAATCCCTGAAGTTTCAAATTTTCTCTCCTCTTTCTTCCCCTTGCCCCCATGGCGGCATGCAGTCAAGTATTGGATCTGCAAATACTTTCACGTTGGACATTAGTCTGGTTGTATAGAAGGATTATAACCAATGGAGTGAACAGTGGGAAAGAAGAAACAAGACCAAACATGGAAAAGAACGATAGCATGTAGATTCCTTCAGTCTCCATTTAAACTCTGTTCTTTCTAGATCTTTCTCTGAATGTAAATATCTCCTTCCATCCTGAGACTTGTAAAGCTGTCTTATAACTGTGCATTGCTGAGAAGAGTCCAGTTTATCAAAGTTGGTCGTCAC
>CM053582.1:269819040-269840766 GCA_028627135.1 Pseudochirops cupreus
GATAAATATTTTTGCCTTAATTTCTTCTTTAGGACTATAGATGCTGTACCACTTGGTGCATAAATGTTTAGTAATGATATTGCCTCATTTTCGATGTTGCCTTTTAGCAGGATATAGTTTCCTCCCTTATCTCTTTTAATGAGATCTATTTTTGCTTTTGCTTTGTCTGAGATAAGGATTGCTACCCCTGCTTTTTTTACTTTAGCTGAGGCATAATATGTTTTACTCCAACCTTTTACCTTTACCCTGTGTGTGTCCCCCTGTTTCAGATGTGTTTCTTGTAAACAGCATATTGTAGGATTATGGTTTTTAATCCATTCTGCTATCTGCTTCTGTTTTATGGGAGAGTTCATCCCATTCACATTCACAGTTATGATTACTATCTGTGTCTTTCTCTCCATCCTATTCCCGTCCCTGTTTATGCTTTTGTTTTTCCCCTTTTCCCTTCCCCTTCTTAAGAGTTTTCCTTTTCACCTCCGCCTCCCTCAGTATTCCCTTCTTATCTGCCCCCCCCTCCATTTTCCTACCCTTCTGCCTTACTACTTCTTCCCTCCCTTCCTAAACCCCACCACCTTTCTTGGCCCTTCCGCCCTCCTATTGCCTGTAGGATATGATGGATTTTTATACTCAATGTTGTATGTAATTTCTTCCTCGAACCAAGATTGATGAAAATAGATTTCATGCAGTGCTCCTCTCCCTCCCCTCTTTCCCTCTATTATGATGAGTTTTATGTCTCTTCTCAATAGAGTCCTCTGTTTAACTGGTTGTGTTGTTCCCTCCTTGCACCAGAACCAGTGAGGGAAAAGCTCATATGGTGGTCACCTCCCTCCCTTCTTTCCCTCTGCTATATTGTTTTTGTGCCTCTTTATGTAGCATAATTTACCCTTTTCTGCTTCATTCTTTCCTCTTCTTCCATTGTAGTCCCTTAATAAGGATTTTTATCATCATTTTGCATAATTTATAACCACACCCTCTATCTGTATCCCTTTTAGATGTTGCTGTAGGTATAGAGTTCATGATATTAACAGGTATCGGCTTCCCATAGAGCAGCAGTTTTCAGCCTGTGGGTCGTGACCCCTTTGGTGGTCACCTAAGACTATGGAATAACACATAGGAACTGAGACACTGCTCCTCTATACAACCAAACTGGCAGGTCCGCCCGCATATGAGTATTAAAGGGTTGCGACATTAGGAAGGTTGAGAACCACTGCCATAGAGGGATGTAAACAGTTTGCTCTTGTTAAGTAACAAGTTTTGTGTGTGTGTGTGTGTGTGTGTGTGTGTGTGTGTGTGTGTGTGTGTTTTTCCTTATTTACCTTTCTATGACTCTCTTGGGTCTTGTAATTGGAAGTTGAATTTTCCCTTGAGCTCTGGGTTTTCCATCAGGAAAGTCTGGAATTCTGTTATGTCACTGAATGTCCATCTCCTTGCCTGGTAGATTATGCTCAGTCTTGCTGGATAAGTGATCCTTGGTTGTAGCCTGCAAAAAATCATATTCCAGTTCCTCTGATCTTTCATCATTGAGGCTGCCAGATCCTGTGCGATCCTCACTGTGGTTCTGCGATATCTGAATTGTTTCTTTCTGACCGCTTGTAGTATTTTCTCCTTTACCTGATAGTTCTGGAGTTTGGCCACAGCATTTCATGGATTTTTCAATTTGGGATCTCTTTCAGGAGGTGTCTGGTGGATTCTCCCGATTTCTATTTTGCCCCTGGTTCTAAGATCTCAGGGCAGTTTTCCTTGATGAGCTTTTGTAAGATATTGTCCAGACTCATTTTTTTATCATGATTTTCTGGTAGACCAATGATTCTCAGCTTGTCTCTCCTGGATTTGTTTTCCAGGTCAGTTATTTTTCCATTGAGATATTTTACCTCTTTTTCTAATTTTTCAGTCTTGATGTTTTGTTTGACTGATTCTGGGTTCCTCATAGAGTCATTGGCTTCAGTTTGGTTGATTCTAGTTTTTAGCGAATTATTCTCCTCAGTTAGTTTTTGAAGCTCCTTTTCCATATGCTCAGATTTCATTTTTAGTTCACATATTTTGCTTTTTAAGGAGCTGTTCTTTTCATTGTAATGTTTTTCTAATTTCACAATTTTGTTTTTATAAGAGGTGTTGATTTTATCTTCTACCTCTGTAAGCTGGATTTCAAAGTTCTTTTTGAGCTCATCCAGGAATGCTTTCTGTGTCTTTCATAGTCCCTGTTAAGGCTTCAGCTGCAGGTGTGGAGTCAATACTCTCTCCTTCTGAGTTTGATTCCTCCCTCTCATCATAATAGGATTTCAGAGTCTTTGTCTTTGTCTTTGTAGCCTGCTTTCTTCCCATTTTGAGGCAGGATCTTAAGCTACGCCCTTCCTCAGGGGTTCTGCTTAAAATTTTCCTTTGAGGCAATAATTAGTGTGTTTTTGGGTCAGAGGTGGGGATTGGAGCAGCCGAGATTCAGTCTGTCATCTTGGTCCCTGGAAGTTCAGATAATAAACATAGCTCCCTTTTCAAATCAGAAAGTTTGAGGACTACATAGGCACAGCCTTGGAAGAGTTGAGTTTTTCTTTATTATAAGGAAGAATTAGATAGAGGTGTGTGGGGAGGTGAGGAGGGATTTCCAAAAATTTGAGATGTAAAAAATAGAAAACATCATTAGAACATAAAGTTATTAAAATGTGAGCCTTTAAACATTTTTGGTGCCCTTTGTATACCTGTTGTCATCACTCATGATACTCTGGACTGAGAACAGAGTCCTAAGCTCTGAGCTGTGTTAGAATGGATCCCCACAGTGCGCCATCACCAGAATATGCGATGGATAAGTTTTGTAGGGTGTTTTATAACTACCAGGTTCTAGGATTCCATTTGATCTTCTCAAAATTGTTGTAGGGCTTGTAAATTTTAAGTGTTGGTTATTATTATTGTTAAATCAGTCCGTAAGCATTTATGAAGCACCTACTATATTCCAGGCACTGTATTAAGTACAAGGAAAACAGATATAGAAAAGAAAGTCACTGTTGTCAAGGTGCTTATAGTCCAGTGGGGGAAAATAGCATAGAAAAGGTAGCTGAAAATGGGGCTGGGCAGAGAGAGTAAGGGGGAAGTATGATGGAGAAGTCAGAGGTATCCCAGAGAAATGTAGCCAGGTAAGAAATGAGAAGATGTCTGAGCTGAACTCCTTCCTTAAGTGGAGAGTTTGGACCTCATGGCTTCACCCTCCAATCAGAGGAGCGAAGGGTAGTGATGACTAGAGTACCAAGGCTGATACAATCTTACATAGAATGCTGAGGTTATCCCAATAGTGGGACATGAGAAGTCAAGAGAAGTCTCAGAGTGTGGCCAGCTGCAAAATCATAATACTAGCAATATTATATTATTACAAATATTATATT
This sequence comes from Pseudochirops cupreus, assembly GCA_028627135.1. NCBI lineage: Eukaryota > Metazoa > Chordata > Mammalia > Diprotodontia > Pseudocheiridae > Pseudochirops > Pseudochirops cupreus. The sequence continues at coordinate 269,822,412 of CM053582.1, forward strand.
TATATATTATATATTTCCTCGTGTTTTATATATTTCCTCATTTTCAGATGAGGAAACTGAAACTCATAGTGGTTAAATGAATTTTCCCAAGGCCAGACAAGCCAACTTGTTGACAGAGATAGGAATCAGACTCAGGTTTTCTTGTACTAAGCCTTGTGATTATTTCTCTGCCCTCCAGTTGTTCTCAATAGCAAGGAGGTTCCAGTTGGGTTTTCCAGACTTTACATCTTAGTGTTCCTCTCTAGGCATGGAATGGAGGCTGTGGGTCCTCAAGACAGTTGAAATGTTACCTTTTTGGAGGTGGCCTTTCCCCTCAGTGCTTTCTATTCTAAGCTTCCCTTCTACTGATTCTGTATTAATATCGCACATAGCCATGTAGGTACAAATGGTCTCTGCCTTAGAATGTGAGCTCTCTGGGGGCAGGGACCATTTCTTGCTTTTTCCTTGTAGCCACAGAGCCTAGCCCACAGTAAGTGTTTAATAAATGTTTGTTGTTTGACGATTGGAGGTTAATTGATTGATTGGAGATTCTAGAGCAGTCCTGAATCAACTCAAGGAGAAATGCTTGGGACTTGATGTGCTTTGATCCTTCCCTGCCCTTTTTGGTGGAACAAACTCTGATCCCATACAATTTTTAAGATTGATTGATATTCTTTTTCCTTTAATGTGACCTCATAGCTTACTTTTTTCCCTTTATGAAGGTGGGTAGCTGAATCTAACTAACAAAGAGATTTGGGCCCTAGAGGATAGGGATCAAGAAAATTGGGTTCTCTTTGAATTTTCACCGCTGATTCTCTCTACCACCATGGGTGAGGCATCGGGTATCTCCACATCTTGATTATAATCTCAGTAAATCTCAATAAATGCTAATTCCTGTACTCTTTTCTGGATTGAGGAAATTGCTAAATTGTCCTACAAGCCTGGAAGACCAAGGCCTCAAAAACAGACAACACAGGAGTATTCTGTTTGATTCTCCCTGCCTGGTAAAGGGACTTTGCTAATGGGAGGATAGTTCTAAGTCAGCCAACCATTTCTGTAGCTGCTAATCCATGTATATTCATGTGCCTGTCTGGAGTACAGGAACGAGTAATTCAGAGCTGCTGCTGTGTACCTGAGAGAATCACCAGCGGTGTATTGCTCTTTAGGCAGCCCCCACAGTCTGATCCATTTGATTAGACACATAAATCCTTAACAACTGTAACAGCTCATAGAGAACCAATGACCAAAGAGAAGGAGGTTCATACAACACTTCGAATAACCTTTTTCCTATGAGTCAGGAAATTGCTAGTGTCACGATAGCTATTAGTCATGGCAACTTGTGGGAAGATAGACACACTAATACATTGCTGGTGGTACTGCGAATTGATCCAGCCATTCCAGAAAGCATTTTGAAATTATGCCCATGGCTAGGCATATACCTAGGAGGTAAAAAATAGAAAGGTCCCATATATACTAAAATAGTCCTAGCAGTATGTTTTATGGTAATAAAGAGCTAAATACAAAGTAGGCACCCTTTGATTGGGGAATAGCTAAACAAATTGTGGTATATGAATGTAATGGAATATGGTGGTGATGTAAGAAATAATAAATATGGAGAAATCAGAAAAGTTTGGATGAACTGATGCAAAGTGAAGGAAACACAACTGGAAAAAAATAGTGTCTATAGTATAAATAGAAAAATGCATTAAGTGAAACTGAATGATCCATAATTATAGTTACCAAACTTATCCCCAAGAAGAGTTGAGACAATGCATCTCCCTCCTTTTGTTACAAAGGTAGAGGATTATAGGTATGGAATATTGCTTATTCTGTTGGACAGAATTGATATATTTTATATTCTGCTGAACAGTGTTTTCCCTTAACATTTTTTGGTGATAAATTGACAAATGGATGGCTCAGTGCATAAGGGGGAGGGAGTAGTGAGGAATGCAGTGTAAAAATAAAATGCATCAACAAGTAATAATAATAATAATAATAGCTATTACTTATACAGGGTACTTCCCCATCCCCCCAGCCTTACTGAGATTTCAGAGTTGTGGTGTTTTCTCATTTGTTCCTCAACATTTTTTCACTTGTTCTTCAGTCAGCCCTGTGAAGTAGGTACTACAGGTATCAATGCCCTTTTTATGAATAAGGAAACTGAAGCTGAGATAGCTTAAATGACTTGCTTGTGGTCACACACCTAATGCTGGTGGGCAGATTTGATCCCAGGTCATGCTTGACTACAGGTCTAGCGTTCAGTAGGGTTGTTGCATGGCTCAAATAAGAGAATATATGTGAAGCGCTCTGCTAGCCTTGAAGTGAAATATAAATGCCATCTTTCCTTATAATTTTTTTCCACCATACCTTGCTGGCCATATATACAGATAACATAGAGGAAAAGATCGTCGTCTTTCTTCTGCCCACTCTCTACTACTCGTTCAAAGTCTCACAGATCTTCTAGGGGGCAGGGATTTCAGAAGTCAAATTGAGTGTAGCTCTTATCTGAACCAGAGTCCCCTCAGCAATGTCCTGGATGTAGGTCATCCAGTGTCTACATGAAATCTTCCAATGAATGGGCGCTCACACTCTCCCAAGGCCATCCAGTCTGCTGCTGGAGAGTTCTTCTGTCATTCTCTGTGGATTCTTGTTGGAATTCTGGAACCAGAGAACTGGGATAATTTTATCTCACCACAAATTGAGAGAGAACCAGGTTACCGTTGAGGCTAGGGTCTTGAAGAGAGTCTGCAGAGATTTATGCAAGTCCATATTATGGGCAGGTCAGACTGGTCATAAAGGTGCAGGCTTAGCCTCCCTTTGGATTCTGCTGGTTCTCTTGTCCACCCTTGCACTCCCTGTACTATTTTCCTGCCACATGCATCGACAGATCAGAGGAGGGATGAACACTGAGAATGACTAATACTCTACACGACTGGTAAATGCTGATGGGCCAACAGTGAAGAGGAAGGGTAGGTGGCTACAAAGAGCTTTTCCAGTGCTGAGTACACAGCAAAGGGGATGGGGGGAAGAGGAAGAAATATCACCTTCAGGTGCTGAGACTTTTTCATTACCGAACATCATTTCCACCATGAATGACATCGTAGGTGGCCCTCCTATTTCCACCCTTTGTAATTTCTTGGTGTTTTCTCAGGGACCAACTTCTGTGAGGTTTTGACCCTCATAGAAGGCATGTTGGTCAACCAGCCACTTCACTCCCAGCATGCTGATCACTTGCTTGACTTGCTGTTCCATCGTTATTCTCTGTCTCTTGTCTCTTGTCTCTTTCTCCCCCGCCCCATCTCTCTCTCTCTCCCCTCACTTCATCTCTCTCTCTCCCCCTCTCCTTTTCCCCTCTCTTCCCTCCCTGTCTCTGCCTCCTCTCCTTCCCTTAATCTCTTCACACTCTCCATCTCTCTCTCTCTCTCTCTCTCTCTCTCTCTCTCTCTCTCTCTCTCCATCTTTCCCTCCCCCTTCCCTCTAATGTTTCCTCTGTACAGCTCATTTTAAAATAGTGCTAAATAGTTGATTAAAAAAAATATGTATGTCTGCTGTTCTCTGACTCCCTGTAAGTCAGTTCTACCATGTGGCGGGTCCTTTACCAAGGACTCCAAAAATGGCGATAGGGTTATTATTAGTTCAGCATACGATTATGGAATCCCTGGGACAATGGGGTCCTCAGGAAGTTGTCCTGATCTTTGAGAAGACAGTGAACGCCAGTCTGTAGCTGAAACCATTTTTACCTTTTACTTTGAAAAAATTAATATCTGTTGCTATATTTTGTTTTTATCTTAGTTTCATTTCCCAATATGTCCCGCTCCTTTCACCTACCCAGAGCCATATGGCCTTTATAACAAAAAAAAGGAAAGAAAAAAATTCTACCAAAGTCATCAATACATTAATCAAGTCCAGTAGTATGTGCAGTGTTCCACACCCATAAGTATGACACCCCCACCCCACCCCATAGGAAGGAAAGAAGCACGTTCTCTTCTTCCAAGTCAAGGTGGGAGGGGCCAAAGTTAAACAATTCTAAACAAGTAGGACTCTCCTATTTTTTAAATGGCTCCAAAAATGAAGATTCAATACCTTCTAATAGCTAATCATTCTTTTCTTAAAACAATAATTGATGCATATATAACAGTTCATGGTTTGCAAAGTGCTTTTTAATAATAATAGCTGCCATGTTTATATCTATATATCTATATATGGCTTTGAGGTTGGTAAAGCACTTTATAAATATTATTTTGTCCTCACAGCACCCCTGGGAGATAGGTAATATTATTATCCCTATTTTACAGATGAGGAAATTAATCTTCCTAGCCCCAAGTTGTCAATACAGAAATCATATGGTCATAGATTCAGAGTCATGGATTTTAGATACCTGCTAACCCCTAGGGAAGCTAGGTGATGAAGTAGATATCATGCCAGGGCAGGAGTCAGGAAGGTTCCTGAGTTCAAATTTGGACTCAGACACTTAAGAGCTGTGTGACCCTGGGCAAGTCACTTAACCTTGTTTGCCTCAGTTTCCTCATCTGCAGAGAAGGAAATGACAAACCAATCCAGTCGCTTTGCCAGAAAAACCCCAAATAGGGTCAGGAAGAACCAGACATGACTGAAAGATAACTGAACAACAGTCCAACTCCATCACTTTACTGAGGGGTTTGGAGGCTCAGAAACTTGAAATAGCTTTTCCAGCACCAGACAAGGGAAAAGTGAAAGCTACACTAATCTGTTTTTTTAAAAAAAAATCACAGTTTTTTTTTTAATTATACAATTGACTGTAATTGGAATTCAACAAACACAGTGAAGAGACTGAGCCGATTCTGCCTTTTGAGTTGACAAAGTAAACTTGCCTGAGAGTTGTCGCCTTTTAAAAAGATTACCCGGAAAACGATCTTGTTGGAACAGTTTGGCAGAGTTGTCCCTGTAAAAGTCCTTACACCAGACAGCCTGTTCTACAGACGGTCTAGGATGCATTATTTAAAGTTATTTCCAGTGGTGCGTGGGTGGGGAGGTGGGAGCTGCATTGGTTGCTTGGCGCTTTAGAAGAGCTCCTCCTCTTTGCTTTTTGCCCTGGATGCTTCTCGGCTGTCTTCTAGCCCCTTCTGCTAAAACCTGACCCCACTGACCCCTTTGACTTAGGCTCTCTCTCCAGCCTCCAGAAAGCCAGAAGCTGCTCAGTGAGCCCTTCCAGCTGGTTTGCTAATACTCAGGTTGTTGGTGGGTTTGGAGAAATTACCAAGTGAACTCCCCACTTCTTTTCTCTTCTGATTTCCTTCAGATCAGAGAAATTGAGACTGATTTTCTTGGGGTCCTAGATTTAGAGCTGGAAAAAAGGTCAGAGGTCAAGTCCTCCTCCTTTATTTCACAGATGATGAAACTGAAACCCCAAATAATTGGGTGATTTGTCCAAGGTGTTAAATGGCAAAATTGGAAATCAAAGTAAGGTCCTCTAAGTGTTCAGGGCCCATTCCACAATGCCAAAGGGCTGTCATTAACATTATATGTGGTTTAAATGGAATTATACTAATAAATAAGCATAATTAATTCCATATGAATAAATTAGTATAATCATGTGGCATTATCAAATTAGCATAATTTATTCTACATTAATAAATTAGTGTAATTGATACCACACTAATAAGTTAGCATAATTTACACTATAATTATATTTTATTTACAATTATATTTTATACTATATAAATAAATTAGTATAATTTACCCTATAGTTATAATTTATATATTATATATTTTACATATAATTATAATTTATACTATACTAATAAATTAAAATCTAAAGCACTTACTTTGGGGGATTCTTCCAAGCAATGGGGATAAGTGCATATCTAGTATAAGATGAAGAACTGACTGGACCCTGGCAGAAGGGAGAGGGTAGACTGGAATCAGCAAAACGGGTGGGGGTGGGGTTCCAATCCCACTTCTGGCATCCAGTAGCTATGTGACCATGGGCAAGTTATTCCTTGTCTGAACCTTAGTTTAACCATCTACCAAATAGAGATAATGATGCCTGTAGTGCTCATTTTCCAGGGTTGTTGTAAGATTCAAATGAGATAATTGACATAAATTGATTCGCAAACTTTAAAGTGTAATATGGCATTGTCAGTCCTTCTAATTCTTGATATTAAGGAAAAGGGATTTTAAATTGCTTTAAGGAAAAGAAACAAGGGCTCTGGAGGAAAGGGAAGCCTATCCCCTTGCCTCCATCCCACCTAGCATCCTCTGTTCAGAGATGGCACCAAGAATCATAATCCCTTACATTAGTCCAGTACTTCATGCCACAGATGTTTTCATTTTAGTGTTAGAACAGAGATAGAGGCCCCATCCCCATTTTACAGATGGGGCTGTAGTCACTGAAGAGAGTACAATGATTTGGCAGTGTCCCACCCCTGCTTTCAGTGCCAAAGCTAAGACCACAAGCCAGACCCACCTCCCTGCCCTCTGCTTTTTATTAGAGCGTGCTGCCTCCAATCTGGAAGGAGGGGACACCAGGGGATCAGTAGCACCCATTTCTCCTTTTCCACACAGCTCTTCTGCTCCTTCTCTTAGCCCAGCAGCCCTGGGTGACCCTGCCCTGGAGGCTGACCCAGGGAGAAGAGGGAAAGAACAGCAGTGCTAAGAGTCAGACGGTCCTACGGCCCTTTGCGGAGGAGGGGGGGGGGGCGTTGGCAGAGTCTCTCCATTCTCCCCTTATTCAGGCCCTGGTTCATGGAATACAAGTTCTGCCACTATGTGAAGTTAATGCTCTCTCCCCTTCTCTATAATGACCTGCTATTTCTGGGTCTTGTTTGGAGACCTGGATACTAGAATTCTCTAGGTCCTTCTCCAACCTAAAAGCCTTCCCCTTCAGGGCTGAAGTCTCACTGAGGAAACATAGGCTGTGGCCAGGCCACATTCCCCACACCCCATGCAGGGTCCCCCGATCTTAAGAATTAGTGCAGGTTCACATTAACCAGTTTACTAACCATGGAACCAGTCCCTTGCACTTAATATAGTTGCTTACCAAATGTTTACTGAATTGAATTATCATCATAATACCTTGTATTTGCATAGTGTCTTATTTTATTTTATTTTTTCAAAAACTTTTAACATATGTCTCATTCAAATTTTCACAGTAACCCTGTGGGGTAAGCAAGACAGATATTGTTCCCATTTTACAGATGAGAAAGCTAACCTAAAAGTACAGTTCTGTGGCAGAATTCTTGAACCCAGGTCTCTTGACCCAGGACTTAAATGATTTACACTGTATTGCGCTGCTCTCCTTGCTTTTTATTAAGTCACCATCTCGACACAATTATCACCTCTGTACTGGGAATTTTCTCAGTTATTCCCCCCCTCTTCCACACCGAATCTTGTAAGCACCCAGAGTAGAGGGCCTCCCCCTTCTACCATCCTATCCTCCTAGAGCCGCCATAGGCTTGGGTCCAAGGAATAATCATTCTCTGGGAGCCAGTAGCAGCCTCTGGGCTCAGTGCTCTTCTTAGTCTAGCCCTGAGAATAGAGTAGGAAAGTGTCACCATATAGACTCAGGAATTAATGTTTTACCTCATCCTTCAATACCTTCTCCAAGAAATCCTCCTTCTTCCCTTCCTCCCATTGGACATAATCTCTCCCTCCTCTGAAGTCTCACAGCACTTTGCGTCTTCCTATCTTATTCTTCCACATTCTTTCCTATATTATATTTATTTGATATATCTTCATCCATGTATGTCCCATAGTACTTTGCTTATAGGTTTTTAGCCAATATTTTTTTCAAATGAATGCCCTAAGAAGACTGCACAGGGCCATAAACTTGTGTATATGCCATCATATCCCCAAGCATGTGAAACCTCCCTCTCCCCCCCCCCCCCCCAGCTGAATGGGTGGATGAGAACAATTTGTTCCAGTGGCCAGGAAGGCGGCTGGAGCAGGTACCATGGAGCTCTCAGAGCTTGGTCAGACATCAAAGACGCCAAGGTCTTCTACTGTATCCCAGGCCCTCCTGACTTCTGTCCTGCCACAAGACTTGGATGACTCAGGAAGAGAGACTGAGGCTGAAGACTTTGTGCGCCTCTGCCTCATTTCTAATCCAATTCACGCACATCCATGATGTCATTGGTCTGCTTTGAAAATGAAGGACAAGATAACAATACAGTCATGCATTACCAGATTTGTTTAGCTTCACAAGGGTAGGGGATAGCTTATCTAAGTTCTGTATTCCTCTCTCTCACTCCCCATCTCCCCCCCCCCCCCAAGAAAATAAAGTGCTCAATTTGAAGCAGATACTTCAAATGATCTGAGGTGTTCATTCCCAGGGTTAGGAAGCCTAGCAGCCGAGGCTTCCCACCTGCCGTCTGATGCTTCCAAATGCACTTGAGGACGTGATGTTTGTGGAGTCAGATTCCTTGAAGAATTCTTCTTATCCAGGCATCAGGTAACTTAGCAGCTAGCTCTAGGTGGATGGGAGATGAGAGTGAAGGTGCCAATTAAGAATTAAGCATGGTCCGTAACATGCCCTTGAGAAGCCAATGGGCTTTGCCCAGAGAGTAATCACAAAAGCTAGAATAAGGTTTGCAAAACATCTAGTTATTCAAGGGTAAATTCTTCTACTGCTTGGCCTTTCTAGGCACTTGGTTTCTCTTCTCAGAACCTTTTGGAATATTTTGTAGGTCAGTCATTAGTCTGTGGTGCCAAAGAAAACTCAGTCCTCTTCCATTTTCTTCCCTGTGAGTAGCTCTGCTCAGAGATTTGAAGAAAGGGCTTAACATTCTCTTGTTACTGAACTGGGATGATTATAAGATTTTAGGATGTAGAGTTGGAAGAAATCTTGGAGATCATGCAGTCTGACCCCTTCATTTTACATCTGAGTAAACTGAGACCCGGAGAGGGAAAATGATTTGCCTGAGTCACAAAGATCCTTTGACTATGTATGTTTGTGTGTATATGTATATCTATATATGTATGTATACACACATGTGTGCGGGTATGTTGTTTCCCCTAATAGGATGTAAGCTTCTTGAGGGCAAGAAGTCATTATATCTAGTGCCCAAAATGTCACCTTGAACATAGGAACTTAATTAATACTGGTAGACACTATATTAGTTAACCATAAATTTAGTGTTCTTTCGAAGGATAAGATAGACAATTGTAACCAAATTGAACATAAAATTTGGGGAGAGGACATGGAATGAGCAATGAGAAATGCTTTTTGTAGATACAGCTATATTTAAATGTCAGAAATTTCTATTCTTCATAAGTATTTCTAGGGAAGGTCCAAAGCCTTTGGTGGGCAATAGCACAGAGAGAGGGTACAATTTCCAGGGGAGATCAAGATGACTAAGACCCAGTTCCTGCTCTCAAAGAAATTAGCTTCTTGGGGAGAAAAGGTATGTATATAACAAGCTACATTGTAGATGAAGAAGAGGGAGAATTATTAAGCATTTACTGTATGCCAGGAATTGTGTGCTTTTCCACATTGAGTTGATAATTTAAGAAATTGTGAAATTTTGAAATGGAGCCAGACACGCCCAGTTCTTTGAGTATTGTCGAGAAGAACCACAACTGGCATTGGGAAATGGGACAACAGTCACATTTTAATTAAGCACAGAAAATATGGAGGCAAAAAACACGTGAAGCCAGAGACAAGTGGTCAGAGGGATACAGAGGCAAAAGGAGAGGGAAACAGGATGATGAAGAGATACAGGCAGCCTGACAGAGTGTGATGAAGAAGATGGAGAGAGGGGAAATGAGTCACTTACATAACCATGGATAGGAGTTGAGAGCACTCCAGTATCATGGACCCTTAGGAGATGGAAGAGGTTGTAACAGCTATGCTACTTGCAACTGCTGTGGGGGTGTGAGACCAACAACACCAGCACACAGGAGGGCTGCTAGCACAGGTTCTTTGATCAGCTTTTCTAATGGAAAGCAACTCAAAAGGGGTTAGCAGTCTTATTTAATCAAACATATATATCATTTACTTAGTTCAAGGGAAAATGTCAGCACCCTGAACTTCAGAGAAAATGCAAATAGAGGTTACAAGGAGAAATAATAGCATAAAGATCAACAGACAGGGCTTCTAACCATCTGACCAAATAACACACATCACAGAACAACAGACAGATCTATCCGACCATTACATACATACATACATACATACATAGTTACTGGAGAGAGAAGTACCAATATCTGGGTTTTCAAAGTTGGGGGTGCTCCTTAACTGCTACCCAGCATCTCATCTGGCTACATCACTCAATACTCTTCCTGTGAGTAAGCCCCAAAGCAAAACACTAGCCTCAGAGTATATGCATATATCCATATCCATATGCATATACAGGTACACACACAGAGTGTACACACACACACATATATACGTCTTCAGGGTCAGAGGACATCACAACCCTCAAGACCCACTGCCTAATTACAAAGTAACAAAAGGTGTGGACCTTCATGAAATACAAACCTCCCCTAATCAAGCTTTTCTTGTTGGACTCCATGTAAGGCCTGTTAATGGGAGGGACAGAAGTTTAAAGTCTCATTTTATAGGGTTTTGGGGAAAACAGACTCTTACATATGCCACCTTAGGGCCAGTTCATTCAAATCATCTCAAGGTTATCAGTAAAACTTTAAAGTTAACATGTCCACATCAATCTCAGGGTTAGCAGCACCTTTTGATGTTCCGTTGGTCTGGAGCTGGAGGTCTGGAATTTGTCTGAGATTTACGTATCATAGGACCAAGAACCCTTCTACTGATTTTGGTTACTATATGATACAGTTTGTAAATCATGCTCCTTTGATCTTTAAGATGCTTTGTATGTGACTTCCTGGTTCCCCTTTGCATTCTTATTTCCTGCTTTTTGTCCCTTTATACGGGCTACTTATAAACTTACCATATGACTAGGAAAGAAGGGTGGGGGTGGATGGAGTGGTCAGGGGAATTAGAACAGAATACAATTTTGACACACACACATATTGCCATAGTTTGATTGGATAAGCCCTTAAGAGGGGTATATGATATTATGAATTCAGAAACAAGAACTCAGGATATTTGAGAGAGTATGGGGGAGAGGGTCGGGCAATGTCAAGATACAAGGATATTGGAGTTAGATTTTAAAGGACAGCTAGCATTACAAAAGCCAAAGATGGGAGAAAGGTAGGTACTCCAGATACTGAGTGAGATACTAGGAAAAGGTAGGAAGGCATGTTTGTTTAGTAGAGTCGAAAATGGTAGAGGAATAGCATTCTGGAGAAGTAAATTAGGGCCAAATCAGGGAGGATCTTGAATGTCAGGCTAAAAAAATCTTGGATATTTTTAGGGAGGAAGCTGGTGGTACAGTGGTTAGAGGGCTGTGCCTGGAATCAGGAAGATCTGAATTCAAATCCAGCCTTAGGCACTAGCTGTGTGATCCCAAACAAGTCACTTAACCTCTTTGCCTTAATCCATTGGAGAAGGAAATGGCAAAGTGTTCAGTATCCTCGCCAAGAAAACCCCATGGAGAGTATTGGTGTGCTATGGTCTATGGGGTCATGAAGAGTCAGACACATCTAGCAACTCAACAACAAGAGAGCCAGGGAGAGGTTTTAAGTAGAAGAGTGACATGTTCAGAGTTGAGCATTAGGAAGATGAATCTGGCATTGATGTACAAGACAGATTTAAGAGTGGAGAAAGGGAAGGAAGGGAGTCTAGTTAGCAGCTCTTGTTAGTAATCCAAGAGACAGAGAGAATTGGGGTCTAAGCTTAGGTAGTGGTAATTAAGAGTTGAAAGAACTTCAGTAATCAGAGGGATGACTGGAATGAGTGCTGGATTTTGTGTTGTTTTTTTTTTTTATTCTCCATGGATTTGTCATCTAGACCTTAGTCTAGTAACTAGTTCTGTAAGCCAGTAACTTCCCATTGGTCTTAGACTTTTCATCCCAAGGCTTAAAGAGAGTTTCTTGAATTCCCTACAGAGAGGGACCTTTTAGGATGCTTTTTAGGATTTGAACTTCTGTATTTCCTCATAGCAAATTGGTGTTGGATAGTGATAGAGAAAACTTGGAATCCTAAGCTGCTTGTTAATAGGATGAACCTCATAGGATGTAGTTACATATTAAAATAATTGAATTAAATACAAAGTACTTCTCAGAGAAGGAATGAATAAGAGGGGATAGAGCTGAGGAGCACGGGTCCCCTACCCATCCTAGCCTATATGAGGACCAAGTTTCTGTTAGGACAAGTTTGTCTGAGGTTTCAGCTTAGAATGCAGTTGAATGCAACAGTTATGAAGGCCCTGCAGTGTTTGGATCTCTGAAAGAGATCTGAAGATTTTACTAAGATATGGATATGATTTTATGGGACTTTCAGCTTTCTACAGTAGGCCTTTCCCTTTGCACTTTAATTCTAATGCCTTCCCTCTGATAATTTTTTCCAAATTATCCTGTATATCCTATATGTGTGTTCGTGTAGATATGTGTATGTGTGTATAGATATGTCTGTGTATATCCTGTTCGTACATAGTTATTTTCATATCATCTCCCCTATTGCACTATGAACTCCCTGAGAGCAGAGTCTGTCTTTTGCCTTTTTTTGTATCCCTAGTGCTTAGCACAGTGCCTGACACAAAGTAGATGCTTTGTAAATGTTTATTAACTTTCAGTCTAATGGAGAATATGACACTCATGTAAATAACTGTGATAAAGGATAGGATAGAACTACATAAGAGTGATACTGATGGCTCTTGGAGACCAGAGGTAGGACTAAGGCATCACTGCCCTAGAATTGGTGGAATCCTTAGACATCCAACCCCCTCATTTTATAGATGAGGAAATTTAGGACCAAAAAATTTATGACTTGACTAAGGTTTATAGTGATAGAGCCAGTCTTTATGCTTCAAATCTAGTGTTCTTACACTACCTGTATTCTGTGGCTTACCAAAGACATTACCACCCCCATGAAGTCTTCCCCGATTCTCCTTTTCTAAAACTGTTCACTCCCTTTGTGAATTTTCTTCTTCTTTGCCCCAACAATCCCTCCCTTGTATTATACTTCTTTGGGAACTTTTTTTTCTAATTTTTAAATTTTTTGCTTTTTAGAGGGGAGAAGGTAGGGCAATTGGGGTTAAGTGACTTGCCCAAGGTAACATGGCTAGTTTTTGTGTTAACGGTCTGAGGTCATATTTGAACTCAGGTCCTCCTGACTCCAGGGCCACTACTCTGTTCACTGTACCACCTAGCTGCCCCCTCTGGGAACTTTTATAGTCTACATTCACCACCCACCTCACATCAATAGAATGTCAACTCCTTGAAGGTATGAGTTGTGGGTCTAGAGTGCCTACTGTCTGTCTGTAGCAGTTCTTTATCTTCTGTTGCTTGACTAGAGATAGGGAATAAAGGGAGGCTTCATGTAGGAAATGACATCTGAACTGAGATTTTAAGGTTCTCAGCAGGCAGAGATGTCCATTCTTGGCACAGGGAATAGTGTTAACAAAGACATGGTGGTAGGAAATCATGGGTTGTATATGAAGGTGGCAAGTGATGTACTTAATGTATCATAATTAGAGGGAAGCTGTGTCTCACCTTTCACTTCTAGGTAAGTTGAAGACGGATTATAGAGGGCCTTGATTAGGAGGTTACCCCTATTATTCAAGTAAAATTCAGACTTTACTTGGTAGTCCATGGAGAACTCATGCCAATGTAGGTAGCTACAGGAGTATTGCCTTCCTGGGATGTTAAATGGAAGGACACACCTCCCTCAACTTTCTACTCTTCAAGTTTGAGGAGGTGTCATTTCTTATTGTGGTCAGACTTGGGGTTCAGTTTCATCCACCTGACTGGGTTTGGATGGTTGTAGAATCTTGCACACAGCCCGTTCCCCTTTTCCCATTTTCCTCCTGGACCCTCAGTTTTGTGCAGGAGCCAAGAGGCTGGCCTGCCTTCCTTCTCTTTCTGGCCCTACTCCTGATTTCCTCTGGATTTCAAAACATGTGACATTATATCAGTATCTCCCAGGACACAAGATATTCCCCGAGAACAAGGTGAGAAGTTTTCAGGAATCTGAGATTAGAATATTGTTACTGGAGTTCAAAATTGGCTTTCTTTCCAGAGTAATAATTGCGAGCTTTGCCTGAGTTTCCTTCATCGGTTAAAATGGGGATAACATTATACTTGTCCTCCTTTTCTGACTCCCATATGGGAAAATTATGAGAATTCCCACATTTGTAAATTGCTTTGAGCTTCCCAGCCAGAGAGACTCTCTCCAAAGTGTTGTTTTGATTATTTCTCCTACAGGAAGCCTCCTGGTGCAATGCTCTCTCTCCATTCCCAGGATGTTATTTTAAAAAGAAAAGAAAAGAAAACCCTTAGGTTGATAACTGTTAACAAGTTGTTGGGTTTTTGTTTTTGTTTTTTTCTTCCCTCCGGTTTTTCCTCTCTAAACTTCAGGCCATCCTGCATGAGAGTAATGTTCCACACACATGTGGCTGTGAATGTCTTAACTGTATGGTATACATATATTTTTTTTTTTACTGCTGCCATATGTGGAGAGCTAACACAGATCCAGCAAAACTCAAAATTCTACCATGAGGCTGAGCTAACACTAGCAGTGATTATCTGTATTTTCATCTATGTCTTCCACAGAACTTTTCTCTTTATTTATTGCAAAGAATGTCCTTGGCTTGACCTTCTTTTTATCATAGCCACAGCCAAGGCTTAGAGGTGAGCATTGCTCTTATCCATTGTGTTTGACTCTTTGTAACCCCATTTGGGGTTTTCTTGGAAAACATACAGAAATGTTTTGCCACTTTCTTCTCCACCTCGTTTTACAGGTGAGGAAACTGATGCAAACAGGGTTAAGTGACTTGTCTAGGGTCACACAGCTAGAAAGTATCTGAGGCTAAATTTGAACTCAGGTCTTCCTGATTCCATGCCTGGTGCTCTCTCCACTGAACCACCTAGCTGCTTCCTAAGCAAGCAGAGGTTAAGTGACTTGCCCAACATCACATATCTAGAGTCTGAGGCCACATTTGAACTCAGTGTTGTATCCACTGAGCCACCTAGCTGCCCCATACTCTTGCCTATATGGGCCCCCAAAGGGTTAATTGATTTAAACTTTCAAAACAGGAAGGGTCCTTTAAAGTTGCTTAATCCCATTCTCTTGTTTTAGAGATGAAGAAATGAGTCCCAGAGAAGAGACTTGCCCAGGCACATAGCGAGTTAGGAGAAGCCAAAGCAGTCCCTTCATCTCTCTGGTCTTTTGCATTTGACCTTAGCCAAAAAGATGAAAAAGCAGTTTTTCCCGGTTCTCCTGACTCCAAGTCCAGAGTTCTTAGCTGTTTGTTACCTGCATCTTGCAAGGCTCCTGCCACCATGATGCATCTGTGGAAAAGCATTTAATAAATCAAATTATTCTATGAAAATGACAATCAGAATTGTTTAGGAGGTACTTGCTCTCTGTTTCTTTATCTGTAAAATGAGGGAGGGCCCTTTTTTGCCCATCCCTTTAGAGGTCACTTGAAATAATGTAAATTCAGCCTAGAAGAAATGAAACATTTTGAACTTAATATGCTGTTAGTCACATTGAATAATCACATTTTCTCAGGATTAACAATCGTTTAATCCAATAAACATTTGTTAAGGGTCTACTGCATCTCCAGCACTATTCTAAGCGCTGAAGGATGAAAAAAAAATCTAAAGCAAAATGATGTCTGCCTTTAAGTTGTTTACATTCTGATGGTCTGTCTGATCATAAGCACTTTAGGCTGGGCCAAGGTAGTCACTGGAACATGTATTTACCATTTTTTTGATGTTTTCAAGAACATGTAGCACCAGAAAAGGAGATAGAGGCCCATCATGTTGAGAGAGGGCCACCCAAGTGTTGTACAGTGAAAGGACCAGAGCAAGGTCTCTAGCACGTGGATAGATGTCTGTGGAGGATTGATGGAAATAATGGGGTTCAGGATCACACAGGATAAGAGGGTGTGGATGGTTTGGAATTGTCATGAGAGGATGGAGCCTCCTTTCTCACAATATAAGGCAGCTATTTAAGGGTTAACATTTTCCTTATCCAAAAAGCCTTTATTGTCTCTCCAATGCACAGTTCTGTGCTAGGGTTCATACAAAAGCAACATGGATCGACATGGTACAAAGATGAAAGTAGGCATAGTTATTGACAACATGGTCTCTGTCTTGTAGGGCTTATAGGGACAGACAGACAAGAAGCCCAGATGCATAACTGAGCAGGGTGGTAGTGATTTACTTTAATAAATGATGAAT
Organism: Pseudochirops cupreus; assembly: GCA_028627135.1. Taxonomy (NCBI): domain Eukaryota; kingdom Metazoa; phylum Chordata; class Mammalia; order Diprotodontia; family Pseudocheiridae; genus Pseudochirops; species Pseudochirops cupreus. The sequence continues at coordinate 269,838,633 of CM053582.1, forward strand.
ACAAAAAAAATAAGTCAGATCATATTTAAAGGAACAAGGGAGAAGGGTTGGAGCAAACATTTATGCACTAAGTAGAGACTAAAGCTAATTGAGTGCATTGCAGATATTACTTTATTTGATCTTCATCTACCTGGGAAGTGGGTGCAAAGATGATGCCCGTTTTACAGTTGATGAAACTGAGGCAGATGGACAAAGAGACTTGCCTAGTGACACACACTAATATACATAATATTATATTGTAATAATAACAACTAACATTTATATAGTGTTTACTATTGTGTCAGGCCTGTGCTGAGTGCTTTACAATTATTATCTCATTTATTTCATCTTCACAATTCTGATAGAGAGGTGCTATGACTATCAGAATTTTGCAAATGAGGAAACTAAGGCAAACCATGGGTCACACAGCTGGTAAGTGTCTGAGGTCACATTTGAACTCAGATCTTCCCGACTCCAGGCTTGGCTCTTTATCAGCAGTGCCACTCGGGGTCCTACTTTTGGGGTAAGGATTCTGGTGAGCCCATGTTGTGATCCGGGTTCTACAGGCTGAGGGAAAGTGAACCATGGAGAGGCAGCAGCTACAGGTGGAGAGGGTTCTTGAAAGAGAACAATTTGGATGACAAAGGACTGGGTTCCCTGGAGCTAGGAGATCTAGCTAAGCATGTGCCCAGAGTAAGGACCAGGTCTGAATGTTAGAAGCAGCTTTTAGCCCTGAGTCCAGTTAATAGCCCATCCCTTTAATAGCATTAAGTAGTCCTTGTGCTGAACTGATCAGGCCTTATCCAGCAAAAGGAATTTCTAGGTAGAGAGTAAGGGAGAGAGTCAGGTCAGTGTGAGACTGGCCTTTGTAGACTCTGATACCCTGGATGCCTGTGGTCTTGATTAGGCTTATCAGAGACAGAGTTTGATTGTTCGCTGTGCCCAGAGAGGAGCAGGTTACAACAGAGAGCAAACCAGAAAGGAGCAGGGGGCTTATAACTCCTAGGATTTGAACTGGAACGGATCTTAGAGGGAACATAATCCTGAATTCACAGATGAGGAAACTGAAGCCAGAAAGGCAGTAGCATATTTACACAAATAGCAATTAAGTGTATAATCAGCAGATATATGTCAAGGGCTTCTTCTGTGTGCCAGGCCTTGTGCTAAGCTCTGGGGATACAAAGAAATAAGCAGAAAAGACCCTTGCCTTTACAAGGAGTTTACATGCTGATATAAATACAGGATACCTAGAGTAGATGGAAGATAGCCCCCCAGTGGGCTCCCTTCTACCCAGGCAGAGCTCACCACTTGGTGAAATCAACTTATTTTGAGAGTAAAAGCTTGAAAGGGTATGAAGAACAAAGATATCTTTCTGAATTTTCGGTGACCAGAGTATTAGGTGACACAGTGTCTTCATACCTGGGATGTGTCAAACTCTGACTGGACTGTAGCTACTTGTCCAAAGTAAAGAAGAAAGAAGACTGAGCACAGGACAGAGCCTTGAGGAGACACCTGGTCAGGGGATACAACATGGATGGTGATCTAGCAGAGAGATGGAGAGGGTTATGCAAACCCTGGAGGGGGAGAAGAATATTCTAGAGCAGAGTCATCAAGAAAAGGAAGGGAGTTGTCTTAGATGAGTTAGTTATAATCTTGCTCTAGGCAGGGTCTTAGAACTAACTAATGGAAAAGAGCATATTATATTGAAAAGAGCATCCTGACTCAGCCTACCTACCACCTCGGAAGTGAACTTGGGCAAATTGTCTCCTCTTTTCTTGAGCTCTATTTTACTTATCTGCAAAATGGGAGCCGGGGGCTGGCCTGGGTGATCCCCAGCACCGCTTCTAGTTCTGATTCTACCTTGTAAAAGCCTGACCAGAATTATGAAATTTCTTCAGGCTGAACTGAGCTCCTGGTATATTACAGTGCTTGGTTTTCATGGGCACCATTCAAAGACAAGAAAACAGTCTTCTTTATATATGTTGCATGAATGCCCTTCTCTTCACCTCTCAATATAGAAAGCTCTTTTGGATGCCTGTGACTCTGGATGTCCCGTGGGGAAGGTGACAGGCATCAGCTGGGGGAGTTGTTGTTTGTTCTAACTTCACTCCTTACACACCACACACATGCACACACACATGCACACACGCACACA
>CM053582.1:269840866-269871808 GCA_028627135.1 Pseudochirops cupreus
CCCCCCCCCCCCCCCCCCCCCCCCGTGTCCCTGCAACACTCGCCCAGCATGGTGGCATAAAGGTCTGCCATTGGGGAAGTTGGCAGGCCACCCCATATGAATGACCAAATCCGGGTGTAATTTAGCTTCATGTCCTCAAGCAAACACTTCAGCAAGAGTCTGTTACCCTTTATTTAATTATAGCTCTCCCATGAAGAGGCTCTTTCCTTTTGGGGGCCTATTGCAATGTGGGGCTTCTGATCCAAGCCCTTAGGTAGGCTGTGGGTTCTGCATTTCCACAGCCTGGGATTCAGGAATTGTTTTGAAACTCACAGAGGGTCTCTAGCTTAATTCAGTTTCAAATCAGTTGAATAAACTCTTTCTTTGGACCTGGCACAGAACTAGGCCTTTGGCCTACAAAGGCAAAAACAAAACAGGCCCTACCCTAAGGGTGCTTACATTCTACTGGAGGGAAAATAAATATGAGACAAGAAAGTAAAGAGGAAATATATTACTCTCCCCCCCCCAATAAATAAATAAATGAAACCTAGTAATTTTGAGAGTGAGATGAGGGGAGAAATCAGAAAGGCCTCTTGGAAATTAAGTCTGGAAACTGGGCCTTGTTGACAGCAGATGTTGACTGGTAAATATTGAATTGAAGGAGTTGCCATGCCCCTTGATGTCCTGGCTCTTTTTCTTCATAAACTAATGTCATTCAGTGAAATGATCGCTTTATATAGCAGCAGGAGAGAATTGGGTGAAAATATAAGAACTTTGTAAATCGTTAGAGATTAGCAGACTCTCTTCCCGAGTAGGTTTGAGCAAGTGTGGTCCATAGACATAAGGATGAGCTAGGTGACTTTTATGTTACTTCCAGCTCGCTTCCAGTAACCTCTAACAAAACCAGAGAGTATGAGCTCTCAAGCTTCTACTTCCTTCTTGAAGTGGAAGTCCCTTGAGAGTAGGAACCATATCCTGTCTTTTAGAATTCTCTTCTCCTCTCAGGCCTCCCAGACCTTCCCCTTTCCTCCTCCTCAGCTGAAGTCTGCCCATTTACTGAGAAAGTTAAGGCCATTTGCCATGCTCTCTCTTTTCTCTCCTTTTCTTCACCTCACAACCGCTTGATATCCTCCCATTCTCTTCTACCCCAGAATCTTGAGTGAGGCAGCACTTTTAGCCTAGTCCAGTCTCTCTCTCCATATGCTCTTGATCTCATTCCTTCCCACCTTCTTCAGCAGGTTACAACCGCAGTCATTCCCCCTCTTTCTCTGATATTTAATCTCTCCCTATCAGTGCCTTTCTAAGTGCCTTCAGATAGTCCTAACTCTGCTCCATCCTTCCTCAAGTTGTCACCTTATATCTCTCCTCCCTTTCTCAGCCAAATTCTAAGAGAAAAAGCTGTCTATAGTCACTGCCTCCATTTGTTCTCCTCTCTCTTCCCAGCCCCTCGCAGGCTGGCTTCCTGCTTCATCGCTGGCTGAAGCTATTCTCTCCAAAGTGAACAGTGCTGTCTTCACTGTCACATCTGATTGAGGAGGAGGGCTTCACAGTCTTCACCCTTCTCAGCCTCTCTACTGCATTTGACAGTTGGGCTGACTGTTTCAATAGACTGCGGTGAGTACTTCTTGTCTGGGAGATAGGAGAAGGTGGACTGGAAAGATGTGCAGTACTCTCTTTGCTGTCTGGTATTTCCTGACACTGAGACTTCTCTCTGTCTCTGTCTCTGTCTGTCTTTCTCTGTCTTTCTGTGTGTGTGTGTGTGTGTGTGTGTGTGTGTGTGTGTGTGTGTGTGTGTGTGTGTGTTTCTCTTTCTGTGTCTCTGTCTCTCTTTTTCTCTATTTGTATCTCTGTCTCTCCCTCCTCTCTGTCTCTGTGTCTGTCTTTATCTCTCTTTCTCTGTTTCTCTTTCTCTGTCTCTGTCTCTCTGTCTCTATATATCTCTCTCTGTCTCTCCCTCCTCTCTGTCTCTGTCTCCCTTTATCTCTGTCTTTTTCTCTCTTTGTCTCTCATATCTTCCTACCTGACTGCTCTGCTTCAGTCTGTTCTGCTGGTTCATCCTTCAGATCATACCCCCATACTGTGGGTGTTCCCCAAAGGCTCTGTCCTCCACCCTCTTCTCATCTCTCTCTATACAATGTCTCTCTTGGTGACCTCTCAACTCCCATGGGTTTCATTACCATTTCTATACTGATGACTCAGGCAGCCAGGTAGTGCACTGGATAGAGAGCACTGGGCCTGGAGTCAGGAAGACCTCTCTAAGAGGTATTGTAGAATGCAGTCGTATTTCAGCTAAAGGTTGGCTAAGAGCCCATTCAACTCAAGGCTTCTCTATGAGAGAGACAAACAGACAGGGACAGAAAGAGATGTAGAGACAGAGGCAGGCAGACAGATAGAGACAAAGACAGAGAGCGATAAAGACAAAGACAGGGAAGGGGAGGGACAGAGACCAAGAGACACAGACAGGGGCGGCTAGGTGGCATGATGAATAGGCCTCAAATGAGGCCTCAGAAACTTACTAGCTGTGTGAGCCTGGGAAAGTCATTTAACCTTGTTTTTCTCAGTTTCCTCATCCATAAAATAAGCTGGAGAAGGAAATGGCAAATCACTCTAGTATCTTTGCTACGAAAACCCCAAATGGGGTCATGAAGAGTCGAATGTGACTGAAAAATGACTTAACAGCAAAAAAATGCTGATGGCTCACATGTCCATAGATGTAACCCTGGGATCTCCCAAGCTTCATTCTTGCACCACCAGTGGTCTTTTAGACACCTCAAACTGGATGTTATCTCAAATGCAACATGTGTAAAACAGAATTCATTTTCTTTCCTCCCAATCCCCCCTTCTTCCAAACTTCTCAGCTTCTATTGAATACAGGCAAGCTCGTAACTTTGGCACTATCCTTGACATCTCCCTCTTCCTCACCCCAGTATCCAGTAATCAGTTGCCAATTCCTATTGCTTCAACTTTCAAAATATCTTTCAGATCTCTGCTGACATTACCACCGTGGTAGCTCAGCCTCTTACCACCTCTTGCCTGGATTATTGCAATGCCTTCCCACTGCCACGGTCTACCTGCCTCAAGTCACTCCCTTCTGCTGTCCATCTTCCACACTGTAGCCAGTGATTTTCCTTAACAGCAGACCTGACCTTGTCACTTCCCTTGATTAGTTAGAGCAGAAGGGAGGCCACCAGGGGTGTGTGTGGTTGAGCTGGTGTGGGGGAGACAGCTTGGACCTGCTTGTAGTACAGTAGGTTCATTAGAATGTTACTTATCCCATTAATTTTCCATGGGGCTTTTTTACGTAGAAACACAAAATCCTAAAAAGTGAGATTCTTCTATTTGTGTGTGTGTATGTGTGTTGTGTCTGCTGCTGCTCAGTGACCTAAATACGTTATGCATTCAGGACTGCTTAATTTAGGGATATAGATTTTTTTTTTTAACGTGAACAGTGGAAAGAGCTCACTCAGAATCAACAGTGTGACCCAGCTTGAGCTTTGTTCTAGGGAGTTTGGAGTAATACTATAAGAGCTAGTATTTGTATAAAACTTTTAAGGTTTGCAAAGCACTTTGTATATGTTACTTCCTTCCATCTTCACAACCATGGGAGGTGCCACCCCCATTCTTTAAATGGAGAATTTGTAATTTACTGCCATGGTTTCCCTGTTTCAAGTCATTCCCCTCAAGACACAAGCTGAGAGAGGTTAGTTAAATCCAGAATCCCACAGCTAGTAAATATCCAAAGGAGGATTCAAACTCAGATCTTTCTCTACCCATGGAGCCACCGAGCTGCCCCTACCAGCTAAGTGTTCTTCATCTGTCACTTTAATCTACTCTGCCCCTACCAGCTAAGTGTTCTTCATCTGTCACTTTAATCTACTGACTCTGTTCCCTTGAAACTAAATGCTTTTGTTTAGGTCTTGGGGTATGCGTTTTTCTGTATTGAAGCTTTACTCCCCTGCTCCCACCTTCCCACAGCTCTCAGGCAAGGGCACTACATACATTGGTGGCCTATTCCAGCAGTCAATCCGTAAGTCAGTCCAGAGTCCTGCCTCCTAGCTTAAGTTTAGGAAGAGCTTTTACCAGTCTGCTTTCTAAGGACTCATCTAAGGGCCCAGCAGCATCTAGGTCTTAGTCAGTTGGTATTTGCTGTGAGCTCCAGCAGAACTGTGCAGTCTCCAAAACATCCTTCACAGGCCATTGGGGACTTCAGGGCTAATGACCCCCACACTCCTTGCAAAACTGGCTGCCCTTTCTGTCAAGGTTAAGAATCATTACTTACTATGAATGTGAAATGAAAGGGATTCTTTGAAAGTGGGAATGGGGGCAGGAGAGGAGAGGAGGAAGACAGAGCAAGGCTCCCCGTACAACAGAAAACCTCTATCTACCTACCCCTCTCCTTTATGCTCAGAGAAGCCTTGGCAGCCTTTAGCCTACTAGAGGCTCTAAAAGGACAGTCTCTCCATCCCGAATCCCAATTAAATTTTAATCTAAATCATCACAGATGCAAAGTGCTCTCTTCAGGCTCCATTATTTCTGGAGCTCCCTAGTGTCCTGTTTAATGAAAGCTGCTGGGGAAGATGTCTGGCAGAGGCTGCATGAGGGTATTGACCTGGCTAGAAAGGGGAGTTTTTAACATTATTAAGCATGTCAGTGATAAGTCACTAGAACCAAATCACTGTCTGGCCAGTTTGATTGTTTATGTAGCCTAGGCACCTCGCACCTACCCATGTCTGGACAGCGTTCATGCTGACTTTCCCGTTGGCTGAGACGCCTTCCATGCAGTGGAGTGGTGCTCATGAGGTTGGGGACCCTAATCATTGATCCCTGCCCCTGGTGCTTGACTCACTCCCGTGTGCACCCTAGCTGGAGTCCTGCTAGGTATGGAAAGCCTCTTCACTTTAGGTCTTAGCCTAGAATTATTAGGAAGCAAGGAACATGGTGGGTGTTTTTGGTTTGGTTTGGTTTTTTAAGGACCCTAGGTGAGTAAAGAGACAGGCAGCAGTCAGAACTGGGCACCTGACCAGCCTACTAAGGTTTTCCTTTAAGTAAAGATCAAATAGGGCCCAGTCTAAATCTGTTAAAGTGCTTGTCTGTCCCCCGCCCCCTTCTGCTCTCCATTGTGACTTGGCCTTTATAGCACGTACTCTAGAGACAGATATAGTTGTTGTTATTTAGTCATTTTTAGTCACATCCAACTCTTCTTGACTCCATTTAGGGTTTTCTTGTCAGGTACTAGAATGGTTTGCCATCTCCTTCTCCAGCTTATTTTACAGATGAGGAAACTGAAGCAAACAAGGTTAAGTGACTTGCCTAGGGTCACACAGCTAGGAAGTGTCTGAGGCCAGATTTGAACTCAGGAAGATGAGTCTTTCTAACTCCAGGCCTGGTGCTCTATCCACTGTGACACCTAGCTGCCCAGAGACAGAGGACCTGGGCTCGGATCTTGCCTCTGAAGCTTAATACCTATAAGACCTTAGGCACAAGCCACTTAACTTCCCAGGGGCCTCAGTTTCCATATCTGTAAAACTGGGGTGATAACTCTGATACTGTATGAGGGTATTGACCTGGCTAGAAAGGGGAGTTTTAACGTTATTGAGCATGTCAGAGATAAATAGTAGTATCAAATCACTGCCTGGCCAGTTTGCTTGTTTGTGTAATCTAGGCACCAATATTTGTATATCCCTGGCTTACACGGATATTGTGAAGAGAACATTTTGCAAAACTTAGAAAACTTTACAGATATGAGTTGTTATCATTACAGAATTCTGATATCTCTCCAGATCTATTATTGTAAGCGTGAGAAAATCTCTTTTCTCTAGTTCACCTAAACAGAAGGTTGTTATTCAGTGGTTTTAGTCATGTCCAACTCTTTGTGACCCCATTTGGGGTTTTCTTGGCAAAGACACTGGGGGGGGTTTGTCATTTCCTTCTGCAGCTCACTTTACAGTGGAGGAACCTTAGGCAAACAGGGTTAAGTGACTTGCCCAGGGTCACATAACTAGTAAGTGTCAGAAGCCAGACTCGGGTCTTCCTGGCTCCAGACCCAGGACTCCTATCTATTGTACCACCTACCTGCCCAAATTGAAGCTCAGGTTCTTTAAAAAAAGGAAGAACTTTACTAGTAATAGCAGGGAAAAAAAGATATACCAAAACAAAATCCCAAGTTCAGAAACTAACAGTTTAAGGAACATGAACTTTTTATTAAAGCATGGATAGATGAAGTATAGTTTTTAAAAAAAAGTACTGGTTCTAGGGTCTCAGAGCCAGGGTTTAACCCTACCTCTGCCTCTGGCTCTGTGACCTTAGGCAAGTCACTGAACCTCTGTGTTTGGTTTCCTTCTCTGTAAAATGAGGGGTGTGTGGAACGGAGGGGCCTTTAAGTTCTCTCTGAGCCCTATCTCTTTTGTGTGGCATAGCGGTCTTCCAGGGCTAGCAGGCACCCATGGCCATCTAAGTAGGATCTAGGCTTGACTTTTGGTCTCCTGTGCCCAGACTCCTTTTGTTGGGGAGAATTGGGTAAGGCTCAGCTGTTGTGTTCAGCCCATTCGCTGGAGGTCAGAACGACCACTTATCAGGGCTCTCCTAGGAGACACCTACTCTGGGTTGAGTTGAAGTAGAATACTGAAAAACTATTTTTTGTAGAACAGAGTAGCTCACATTTATATATCACTCTGAAATCTGCAGAACACCTTTACTGGTTACCTTATCATCCTACATCTTCCCAACAACCCCACAAGAGGGATGCTGGTCTTATTCTCCAAACTGAGATATTCCGTGAGTTGCCCAGGTTACGTAGTAAATAGTCTAAGGTGGGAATCAAACCTGATTCTTCCTTAGGACCCAGCCCAGAACTCTGTCCACCATATGCCTCCAAGGAGTCCTTCCATTTCTAAGATTTCCTGGATAATTTTCATTGAAAGAAAATTTCACACTCCTTCCTTGCCCTGGCCATTTTCTACCTTCCTTGCCTTGGTATTTTCCACCTTCCTTGCCTTGGTATTTTCCACCTTGGTTTTTGTGGATTACTTTTGGCTCCCCTGATGGCCATCGGGGTGGGAATCCTTGGCTTCCACCCAGCAGGTGGAGGTGGGGAAAGCACCTAATACTGGACCTCGCCCTTGGGCAGGTGTCCAATAGATATTTCTTGGATTGAATTTAAATTTGAATCAAATGGAAGTGGCTGGGCAGGGCCCATCTGGTTGAATTCAAAATCTTTGGAAGAACAAGAACAACAGCAAGCTAACCATGAGCTCCAAATGTAAACTCCTCTACAACTACTGCCTCTGATCACATCTTGAAATAGCTCCTCATCACTGGGTGAGTATTTTCAGATGTGGTTTTCATCAGGCAGCTTCCATTAAGCAATTCCAATGGAGAAGATTATCTTAGTTTATTTCATTTTTTTGTGTGTGTGCTCATCAGACGTGCTTGTCTTGAGAATTATGATGAATTCATTTCTTTCTTTTCAAATCCTAGGCTGGGATGGGGGGAGAAGGGGGTTAGGGTGGGGAGGGGGTGGAGAAACGATGCTACATCTGTGTCAAAAAGTTTCCTTTGGCATTTTCAGATCCTTCTTTTCTGGGTCAGCATTTCTCAATATAGCCTTTCCTTATCACAGTTTTTTTTAACTTCCTGATTCCTACACCAAGCTTTATATAATCTCCTTTGTCTTTCCTTAACCCATTTGAGAGTGAACTTTTCACCTTCTGAGAGGCTGGTTTTCTTTGAGGGTCTTTCCTACAGTAGACATACACAGATCAATGTGATTTCTAGAATTCTGGATTATTTGAATGTGTTAACAAAATATGTAAGTTCAGATGAAGAAGAATGATGCTATGGGAAAAACTACACAGCAGATAAGCTTCAAAGCTTTCATTGTTACTGGAATGCATGGTGGTGGTGATAGTGGTGGTAGTAGTAGTCATCATTGTTGTAGTTATTATAAATTCTTTTTAGTCATGTCCAACTCTTTGTGACTCCATTTTGAATTTTCTTGGCAAAGATGCTGGAATAGTTTGCCATTGCCTTCTCCAGCTCATTTTACAGATGAAGAAACTGAAGCTAATAAGGTTAAGTGACTTGCCCACAACTAGGAAGTGACTGAGGCCAGATCTGAACTCAGGAAGATGAGTCTTTTTAACTCCAGGCCTGGCATTCTATCCACTGTGCCACCTAGCTGCCCCAAGTAGTAGTGGTGAAAGAAGAAGAGGAAGAGGAGTCATGAAACCTTTATTTGGTACTGAAATTAATTGTGGTGGTGGTGGTAGTAGAAGAGGAGGAGGAGGAGGAGGAGTAGAAGAAAGAACAGGAAACATTTCATTTTCTTTCCTCCATATCCCCAATGCCTAACATGCTGCCCACTACACGGGAGGTACTTAATAAATACTCTTTCTGAATTCATGAGGGCAGCATGGGAAGAGTTAAAGAATTAGTTAGACTTGATTAAACTTTAACCCACTCTAGCTGTGATAACCTGGACAGTTCTTAAACACTGATCCTCACTTTTCTCAGCTTCAGAATGGGGCTGATGATGCCTACTTCACAGGAATTCTGTGTTAGTGACTTGTTAATAAGTGTCTGAGACAAAACCCAAGTTGTCTTTGTGTCTAACCCTCTTTCCATGATGTCACACTGTATTGCATGAAAGTACTTTATATTTAAATAAGGAAATTGAATTCATCTCCCAGTCCAGCTCAGAGTACACTGCAGCATTCTCTCTTTAGTGGTATGTCCAGTTCTGAGGACCTGGGATAAAGTGTCAATTTTCGAGCACAGTGTAGGTTTCCTTGGCCCACCACTCATCTTCTCACCATCTTTCAGAATTGGCTTTCTCCCTCTTAACCACTCTCTTTTTCCTCTGTGGATCTGTCCAGCCATACTTTTAATTTGGGAACCAGCAACCTTTAGCAGCCCTGGTTGGCCCTAACCCTTGGCCTCTTCTGCTAACTACTCTGTGGGTGACAGTTCTTCATTTCCTAAATCTCCCTGCTTAAAAAGAAAGAACCGAACCCAACCACTAAAAAGTTTCCCTTCAAGCTTAGGGCTAGTGACTTCAACTTCCTGGTCAGGCCACATGACAGTTTCCTCATCATTGCTCTACTCTTGTCTTCTTGCTGGCTTTTGTGTTCTCAGGGCATAGGAGGGCTTGGTGGGAGTGAAGGGGTATCATTTTACCATTAAGCTTTTAAGTCACTTACCTACAAGATTGATAACACATCAGCCCCAGACAGATGGCAAAAGCCTGAAGCCATTTTCCTAATTCCCTCCTAGGGCTAGTCTCCTTTTTATCTTCTCCAGAACATCTGATTTGACTAAATTCATTCCTACCCGGAAAGAATTGGTCTCTGCTAGAGAGATAATGTAGCTTATATTTCTTCAGAGCCATATGCTGGTTGCTTTACTCTTTTTCAGCTGTAACTTCACGTAGAGCCTTAGAATGAGACAAGCTAGAAGGGAATTGAGTGAATTGGGACGCTAGAAAGACCCTGGACATCATCTAATCAAGTCTCCTAGTTTGCTGGTGTTCAAGTTTTAACAGATATTTTCCCTCCTGAAGCTGCTCTTTTGGAATCATACTTGGATTTGTGTTTGCTTATAGCTAAAACCCAAATTAATCCAGGTTCCCACTAACTGGAAATTTCTGATCAGTCGATATTTAAGTACCTCCCATGTACCAGGCGCTGTGCTAAGCATTTTATGATCAGTCCCCCTGGGCTAGACTGGGCTGGACAGATGTTTGCATCTGTCCCATACGGGAAGAGAAATGGATCAGATAAATAAGATAGGAATATAGTTTACCCTTTTAAAAGAAATTATTTTTATGATTCTGTGTATACTTCATGGAATGGATGAGTGATTTATTCTTTGAAGCAAAGCCTCTATAGCCATTCCACCAAAAAAAAAAGTTTCCATATCTTTAGTTTGAGATCATTTGTTAAGCAAGAAAACTGAATTTCTATATAAAATATTAAGAATTGAGACTAACTTTCCCCCTAATTAGGATGAATAAGTGAGACCATGCTGTGAGGAAGTTTTGCCCAAAGCCTGGAATCACACAAGATATATCCTTTCAAGTCAGATGGTATTTCGATGTTTTGACTGTGTTCTAATTCAATGCTTTATTTTTTTAAAATGCAGATTCCAGCCCACTTCTAGCTTGTTCCATTGGTGATTTCAAACAAACAAACAAAAAACTTTGGTTTAGTTTGTAATTCAGTTTAAAAAAAATATTTGGCTAAGTCCTCAGTAAAGAAGTATAGTTCATTGGCCAGGTTGGAATTCTCATGTAAATGTGATCCTGGCTCTGTGGTTGCCATCTGGGCATCATTGTGTGTTTACCTGTCTTCTGCTACTTAGTAGTTGCAAGGATAATGGATAATACCCTAAAGCCATACTCTTTCAGCATAAATGCCTGCTCTCCTGTGCTAAATTGACAAGCTTGGTTTGTTTGTATGAACTGACAGTGTTAAGCAAAGAAATTCAGCTTCCATAATAGTTTCTCTGACTAAAAAAATGACTGCCAAGATGTCCAGGTGCCCACCATTTCATACTTTTTAAACTTGAATGTTAGACTACTTTTTAACTTTTTTTCACTTATGACAAAAAAAAATCTATTTTTTTCTCTCACCCACCTCTGCCCACCCATTGAAAAAAGAAAATCCTTATTACAAATATGGATAGTCAAGCAAAACAAATTGCCATATTGGTTATATCCAAAAATATATGTCTCAGTCTGTACCCACTCTGAGTCTATTACCTCTCTGTCAAGAGGTGGGTTGTAAGCTTCATCACTGGTCCTCTGGAATTGTGTTTGGTCATTACGTTGATCAGAGTTCTTAAATCTTTCAGTTGTTTGTCTTTAAAAGGTTCTTACTCTATAAATGGTAGACCACATTTGGTCTGAGATTTAAGTAGCAGCCACTTCCCCCCTCGCTTTAAGAGCTGAAATGTTATCATTACTTCCTACGTCAGACCATCGGCTAACAAAATCAAACCTGAGTAAGTATTTCTATTCAACCTGATCAGTCCCACTCCACAATTGCTGTTCCTTCTCCCATGCCTGCTCCCGTTTTGGGTTTTGGCCTCAGCTCTCACTGGTTAGGTCAAGTAGGAGAAAGTCAGTTTTATCCCATCATTACAACCTTTTCAACAAAACATAACAGGGTGAGTGGTAAGGAAGAGACCTTGAGATCATCTCAGTTATTCTTTGACCTTTGAGTAGTAATATAATATTAAATTATACTGTATTACATGAATTATATCCACTGTGTGCTCAGTATGGCCTTAAGTGCTGTAGGTAATCAAGTAGAAGAAGTAGTAGTGGTGGTGGTACTACTAGTGATGGTACTACTAGTGATGGTACTACTAGTGACGGTAGTGGTAGTGGTAGTGGTGGTGGTGGTAGTGGTGGTAATAGTAGTGGTAGTAGTGGTGGTAGTGATGGTGGTAGTGGTGGTAGTGATGGTGGTAGTGGTGGTGGTAGTGGTGGTGGTAGTGGTGGTGGTAGTGGTGGTAGTGGTGGTGGTGGTAGTGGTGGTGGTGGTGGTGGTGGTGGTGGTAGTGGTGGTAGTAGTGGTAGTGGTGGTAGTAGCAGTAGTGGTAGTAGTGGTGGTGGTAGTAGTAGTAGTAGTAGTAGTAGTAGTAATAGAAGAAATATAAATAGTTTGGGAGAGCCCCAGAAAAGGAAATTCATAAGCTTCCCCCTGAGTCTGAGTCATCATTTCTCCTGTGACCTCTGATGTTCCAGCTTAGTTGCACTAACCATCAAATGTATGAACCCCGAGAAGAGAGAATCATTGAGAGTTGGGTTGTTGTTGCTGGGTTTTTAAAAACATTTTTCCCCGGAAAAGATACTACTAACAAGTTAAAAAAAACAAACAAACAAGAACAACTAGCCTTCTTTGACCCTCTTCTTTTAAAAAAGGCACATATGTAATCTCACAAGGACTTCATTTGTTTCACTTTATGTCAAGCGTGACCCTATGCATAGAACTATCGCATGTTCAGCCCAGGCCTGTAGAATGTATAGCCCTATCCTGCCTCCTGGGACACTCTCTAGAAAGGCTACAGGATGGAAGCAAGTGTGTACACTGAGGCACTTTTTGTTGATGAAACCATGGAAGGGAGGTCTTTTTAATCACATCTCTATTTTGAAAACTGAACTAAACTTAAAAAAAAAGTCACAGGGGACCCTTTGGTATTAGATCTGATTGCTCCTCACTTTTAGATTGTGGAAATCCATCAGAACTATCCCAGAGGTAATAGGAATGTCTAAACAGACTTAATGTCTTCCGAATTCTACACAGATGTTAAAGAAGGGGCACCGGATCCCCTCTCTCTGCTTGTGGTGCCTATGTGTTCCCAAGACTATGACAGGCCTGAGTTTCTGAACTTTCCTGAGGTTGTTTAATCCTTCCATCTATAGCCTTCTGGATGCCTGACATGGAGTCTCTGCTCCAGAGGAAAAAGAGGCATTTGAAAACACATACCCTCATCAGAACAGTAGAGAGCTTGCTACAAATCTTTGCATATGCTTCTGAAACCTCCATTCCTTGAACTGAGCCTATGACCAAAAGCATGTGAGGGTGCATAGCCAGTGTGTAGTGCCCTCAGGAGAGTTTTCCCATTAACTCCTTCCCTTCCTCTCCTGCCCTATGCACTCCCTTGAGTCAGTGTATATACATATACACATGCACATAATGTGGGTGGGTTGTAACTTGTTTGTGAGCCTGTGACAAAAGTCTTCCTAGTTATGAGAATCATGTTTCGGGATAACTGTAGTAAGCCTTGGGCCCTGCATATAGTTCATGAAGGAATCAGTTCTTTCTCATAAGCTCAAGTGTTTGGTGACCATGACAACTTTCCCTCTCCCCCCTTCCATTCAGGGTTGGGGGGCAGTTTTTCTTTATTACCCCCTTCCTCTCTGTCTCCCCTCCCCCTGCTTCCTCAGGACGTAGCTTGGAGTGTAGAGAGGGAGGGATTTGGTCTCTCCGTGTGTGTGGCCCCTGTGCTATCAGTAAACAGCTCTTACTTGGGGGGATGGGGAGGATGAGGAGATGGAGGGAAGAATGCAAAATAAATTGAAGTCAAGGCCCCTTGCTCTGAGGGAGTCTGCAGTCTAATCTCCTCACAGAACCAGCAGGTAACATTTACACAGCAGCATATGGATGAGAATAGGATGGGCAGAGCAGAGGGACCCTGGGGATACTGCGAGAGGAGCAGTGGTCTGGCTGGGATTAATGCAGGGGAGGCTTCAGGGAAAGGCTGGGTTTGAAGGAGGGGAGAGAGGATCCCCTTAGCAGAGAGAAGAGAGGAAGACATTTCTTTCCCCTAAACAGGAGATCTGGAGTGGGGGAGGGGGAGGGAGAGGAAGATGTAATTTGATGTAAGTATCTGCATCCTTAATTCAGGGCCCAGAAGCCATAAAATCAGGAGACATGCTGCTGGACGGCTATAGTCTGTAGTCCTTATTCCAGCCTGGAATGATACTGATTAGGACTGGGGCCAGTGGGAGGCCTGGGGCAGCCTCTCTTTTCTGCATATGGAAAAGATTTAGGCACTAGCAAGTTGTCCTTTCTGAATCCAGTCCTGTGCACCTGGGTGCATTTTACAGCAGTGCTCACTCTACCAACACCTCCCTTCCCCACCCAGGCTTCCTGTTTTGAAACCCCAAGAAGACGGAAAATGTGAATGCTGCTGCTTTAAAAGACTCAGGCTTTGTGTGTGTGTGTGCATGTATGCGTGTGTGTTTATGCGTGCGTGTGTGTGTGTGTGTGTGTGTGTGTGTGTGTGTGTGTGTGTCTGTGTGTCCATCCAGCCAGACTGTCTGGGGGAAGGCAGCTGAACTGCTTGCCCCTTATAGGAGCCTGCCCCAGGGGAGATGGAGACTAGTTGCTTAATGTGACTCTTGGAAGGAACTCTGTTAGCCTGGCTCAGTGCCCAGCAGCAGTGGCATATAGGCTGTGTCCAGTGCATGGTTCACCAAATGAGATATCATCATTGCAAGACAAAGAGGGGCATTGGGTGATTAGGATCTGCAGGCCTTTTAAGGGGGTGAGAAGAGAGTCGAGGGCAAACTGTTCAGTGGAGAAACCTACCCCCTGCTTCTGAAGTCTCTGAAGTCTTAGAAAACAAGAGCAATTATTCATCTCTCCCAGATGGTTTCTATGAGATCCTGCCTACTGGCAGGGGAATGTTTCAGAGGACTTCACAAGACCCTGCTCTGGATATTCCATGAGCCTGAGCTTTCTCAGCCTGTCAGCCCAAGGAGGCCCAGTCTTGTGCTATGGACAGGTTCTGTCCTTTATAAACGGGAATGGTACTCTTGACCATTTAGACCATTGTCATTTAGACATATGTTCTGCAGTGTCCTTCCATTTGTGGGGGGGTACTTGGGGTGATTCATCCTTGTTCCTTCACACTCCCCTCTAAATCTAAGCACACATCTGAAAGATTACTGTTAGGGTGTAGCCTGTATCCAGGGGAAAAGTGGAGCTAATTATTCTGTGTGTGTTGAGGCTATGAACCCTGAGCCAACTAACCATAGATGTAGTTCAGAGAGAGATGGATAGGGTCTCCTATTATTATGTGCCCCAGCAGGTGAGAGGTCTCCCGGAGGTTGATGTTGGACCTGGCCATACTTAATATTTTTATAAATGATTTAGAAGAAGTATATGGAAAAATCTAAGTTTGTAGCTTCAATTTATTAGTGATAGTAGCTGACACATACAGTGCTTTAAGATTTACAAAGCACATTACATAAAATGTCTTAGCCTCATAATAAGGTACTGTAGAAGGAAATACTGCACTCTGCCCTTTCAGCATCAGCCTGCCAGAAACAATGTTATTAATTTAAATCAAACCACTTTAAAACATTTCTGCTTAGAAGTTCAAAGACTGACGCAGTTACCTTTGTAAATCCAAATTTATGCTATTCACAGACAGAAGACAAGATTCCCTGATCAGGATCCAGCAAGGTCCAGGGTTGAGGCCACAGTCTGAGCATAGCAGTTGCTTAAAATGTCATTGCACCCTAGAAAGAATCATCCTGCTAAAGTGATTTTCTTTCCCCCTGGTCAAAGGCCCATGAGGTAGAGCTGGTAAACAAGCATTATTGCCTTTCTTCTCTTTCGCATGCATTACCTCATTTAAGACTCACAACAACTCTCTCAAGTAGTGAAATGGCTGTTAACTGTAGCTGTTTTTCAGAGAGTACAGTGAGACTCAGACAATATAACTTGCATATGCCCCCGACCCCAGGTAATAAGCATCAGAGGCGTAATTTGAACCTAGGTAGGTCTTCATGGGACAGCTAGGTGATGCAGTGAATAGAGCCTTGGTGTAGGAAGACTCATCTTCCTGAGTTCAAATTCAGCCCCAGATACTTACTAGCTGTGTGACCCTGGGCAAGTCACTTCACCCTACTTGACTCAGTTTCCTCATCTGTAAAATGAACTGGAGAAGGAAATGGCAAAGCACTTCAGTATCTTTGCCACGAAGACCCCAAATGGGATCATGAAGAGTCAGACGTGACTAAAAAATGACTGGACAACAATGAACATGACTCCAGGCTTTTCATCAGGCCCCAGTTAGTATAAATTAGTATTCTGAAGTGGTTGCATGCATTTGAATTTGTACTGTTCAGTATTACATTTTGTTATATAAAATATTATTATATATTTTATCATGACATTTTACATAGTTATAACAAAGTTATATAAAATATAGTCATTGGTTCCAACCCAATGGAAATTGCGGATTTGAATAATATAACCACTTCAGGGGATTTGTTTTTCTCACTAATCAAGACCTGCTTGTACATTATACACATTGGATACCTATTCCTACATGAGATCTTTCTTGACCCCTTAGCTGCTAGTGTCTCCCACCCAAATTAATCTCCTGTTTATTTTGTATACACTTATACCTGCCGTGATAGAATGTAAATTTCCTGAGGGCAGCAGTGTTTCTCTTTTGGTTTTGTATCCTCAGTCCTCAGCCCCCAGCCCGGTGCCTGGCACATATTGGGCACAGTAAATGCTTATCGATTGATTGGTATCTATCCGAGCAACTAGCCCAATTCCTTGAACAAACTGGGCAGGCACAGATTGTAAGACTCACACAAAACATCTCTGACCAGCTGTTGTAAGATGGGGAGGTAAATTTGCAGGAAGTGAGGGGTGAGGGAAGGGGTTCATCTGTGGCCCTGCTTTCCGCAGGGAGAGAACCAGATACACTGATCGAGAGCTCTAAAGCCCCAGGCCTCCTAAGACATCTGTTAGTTCTCTCAATCCCAAAGTGGTCCCAGAATACCACATCTACCCAAATTATATAAGCTTGTGTTTTTATCTTCAGCTTGAGAGGAAGAACTCACTGCTGACACATCGAAACTGCTCAGGTCTGGTCCTTTGTGGTTTTCTTCTGCCACCAGAAACCTTCCCCCGAGATATAACCAAGTCATATATTACATTTTCTTTAGTCTAAATTGCATTGGAAGGGTTGACAGTGTGGGCTGCAGTCATCCCAGCGGGTACTCATTTTTGAGCCATATTTGAGAATGAAACTATGGCTGTGAATGCTACAAAAGATACCAGACCCTATGAATTCACCGTGCTGATTGGCTGCCCTTGGCCCGACTGGACATGTATTTGTGCAAATAACCCCTTGTGTACAGCTGAAGGGATAACATTTCATATGCTGCCCTCCATCCTGTCCTCCTGGCTTGGGTTGCTGAGAAGGTGAGGCGAGTGCTTGTCGCCAGCTTCACTCTCTCATTTCTGTCTCTGTTCCCCAGTGGCATAAAGCGTAAGGCCATGTAGTGGCTAGCAGGGATTGCACTGTTGTCTGAATTTGCTGATGCAGCTGTTTCTGCCTTCCTTCTGGAACAGCTATGCCCTTTACCCTTGGTTCACTCCTTTGGAGCTAAGCACCTAGAGGTTCTTCTATATCTAAGGCTTAGCCTATAGCTGACCAGTCCAAGCTAATGCATTCCAGTGAGGTAGCTCCCCAAATTCTTTTTATGGTTGGGGAGAACTAAAGGAAGTGCTTTTTTCAAAGGAATTTAGGAAAGGGGCTTAGCAGCTTAGAGTGGAGTTAAGGATCTACATCAGGCAGAGAAAAAAAGGAATATGGGGAATTGGAGTCAGCCGAGTTGGGTTCAAGTCTTCAATCAAGAGCTTTGGTCAAGTTGCCCCATCTGTATGAGCCTCAATTTTCTTCATTTATTAAATGGAGATAATGCTACTTAAGCTGACTTTGTATGAGTAAATGAGACGAGTAAATGAGTAAATGCGGTGAACTGTGAGAGAAATGTAAAGTGTCGTGTTCATGATTCCCAGACCACATCTGCTGCCAACAACCTGTTCTCTCCTTTTCCAGAGTTTTGTTTATTTATTTTCCCATTTGGGGAAATTGAAATTGATTGGATTAAAACCTGAGTTCTAGTTCCAGGTTCTACCTCTGACATGCTAGGTGACTTGGGAATAAGCTATTTAACACAATTCACTTAACCTTGCTTCACTTTTGTTTCTCAAAAAATTAAAAAAGGAAATAATTCCTACTAACTTCTTGGGAGTGGTATGGAAATATGTGATTACATGGGGGAAAATATTTGAGATCCTAGGGAGGAAGTTTCAGTGGAAATCCAATTTATTCTCATTATTGTCAAGCAATATTGATTAACTCTGTATATAGTACTAGGTAAGATATGTCTGTACAGTTGACTACATAGAGATATCATTCCCTAAGTAGCTGAAAACTCCATATTGCTGGGTGGTGCCGCTAGCCAGAAAGATCCAAGACATAGATTACTCATGTCTCTTTCCACCACACTCACCTCTCCTGTCCTCCCAAAAGTACAAAGTGCAGGTACCTTCTAGAACTGGCAGACAACTCCCCTCTTGCCTTCTGGAAGTATATTTGGCCTGGGTAGTAAAACAAATAAACAAGCATTATTACTTTTTTTTTCTTACCCATCTGTCTCCAATCCATTTGTCTACATCAGTGGTTCTCAATCTGTGGGTCGCGACCCCTTTGGGGGTCGAATGACCCTTTCACAGGGGTCGCCTAAGACCACCGGAAAACACATATTTCCTATGGTCTTAGGAATGGAGATACCACTTCTCTATCCATCTCCAGGTGGGTCCGCCCACATTCAGATATGCCCATATACAAGTATTAAAGGGTTGCGGCATTAGGAAGGTTGAGAACCACTGGTCTACATGGACATCTACACACCCCAATTTGACTTTAACTATGGCTGGACTAGGGAATTCTGACAATTCAGTGGGCAGCTAACTTCAAGACCACCAACAAAGCCCATAATCAGACTCTAGACTGGCTTGTAATTAGGCATTTTAATTGGGCATTTTGTTCACTGTCTCGTAAGACTGTTGTGATTGTTTCATTTCAGGCACACAACTGTAATTGTGGGAAGATGTTGCACATTATGTCCAGGATGCGGTCTGTGGACTGCATACCCAGCCCTTCTAAAGGAGTGTGGTAGGACTGACTTACCTCCTTAGATTATCTTGGCCAATACCTGCCTTATACTTTTCATAAAGAAGCCTCTCAAAGTACATGTGGTACAGAGTACTATACCCTGTCACTCTTATACCTTAGCCAACTGCTACATAGCCCAGCTACATTTGGTTTGTCCCAATAGCAGAAGCTTCTAGCTTCACAATGGTCAGAATCAACATGGGCAAATTCATATGATGACTGTGAGCTAGGTATGTATAAATCTGGTACTTCTTCCAAGGAGATGAAGCTCTAATCAGCTTCTCCATTGACTTTCTTATGGTACCATAAATAAATCTTGGCCTCAGTTTATCCACTTTATTTTTTTAAAATAGGGAGTGTGTATATGTGATCATACCCCCTTCCTTTCTACAATGACTTTCCTATGAAATTACCTTCCATTTGCTCAGCAACATATGGCCTAGATTGTGGTTATCTGCGTATGGTGGGCTGTGGAATAGGTGGGTGGGGGGAAAGGATTGGAATGTAAGCTTCTTGAGGGCAGAGGATGTT
Organism: Pseudochirops cupreus; assembly: GCA_028627135.1. Classification (NCBI taxonomy): domain Eukaryota; kingdom Metazoa; phylum Chordata; class Mammalia; order Diprotodontia; family Pseudocheiridae; genus Pseudochirops; species Pseudochirops cupreus. The sequence continues at coordinate 269,859,875 of CM053582.1, forward strand.
TTAATTTTTGTCTTTATATTCCTAATGCCTAGAACGATGCCTTGAATATGGAAACTAAATAAATGTTTGTCAGCTTACACTGTATTGGATCTTTCTCAAATACTCATTTCATTTTACTCCCTTGCTTAAAAACTGATGGTGAGTCCTCATTGCATTAGATCTCATCTATATTCCTCCACCCTTCAAGGCCCTTCCTAAACCCAGCATACCTTACCACTTCTCCCTCCCCCCATCTCTGTCAGTCAGTAAGAATTTCTCAAGCTGCTAAAAATGTATTTCACAAACATTTATTAAACATCTACCAAGTTAGAGACTTGGTAATAATATAAGACTAAGTATCACACAGACTATGTAGTTAATAATTAGGCATGACTTTGCAGCCAACTCTTTGTGACCTCGTTTGGGGTTTTCTTAGCAAAGATCCTGGAGTGGTTGACCATTTCCTTCTCCAACTCATTTTATAGATGAGGAAACTGAGGCAAACTGGCTTAAGTGACTAGCGCAGGGTCACACAGCTAGTAAGTGTTTGAGGCCACATTTGAACTTAGGAAGAGGAATCTTTCTGACCTGAAACTCTATCCACTGTGTCACTTAGCTGCCCATTTCCATGTTGAAGAGACTGAAATTTGGAGAAATGAAGGTCACAGAAATGAAAGTAATCAGCAGAGGCAGACTTGAAAGCTGGTCTTCCTGTTTCAAGACTGAATGTTCTTTCCAGTACAATCCCATTCCACCAAATGCTCTCTTGCCTCCTAAGCCTATGGAATAATGGGAGGGGCGGGAAGAATGAGTACCCAACAACTAGAATGCTAGGGAGAATATACAAAGAGAGTCAGAGAGACAGAAAAAGACAGAGAGAGACACCGAGAGAAAAAAGACAGACAGAGAGACAGGCAGACAGAGAAAAAAACATAGAGAGAGACAAAGACAGACAGAGAGATCCATCAAAATGCTATGAGGATTTCGAGAAGCCAGAGCTCATTTTGATCTAGGCTTCATGGGGGCTACAAAAGAAATAAAAGTCAAGATTCCCGCTGTCTGGAAGCTTGTGGTCTACAAGATACGCACATGCAAAGCAATTAGAAGACAGTGTATGGTAAAGTGGTAAATTGTACAGTACGAAGAAGAAAAGGTGGCCCATAAAAAAATACTGATTTGCTCCATACAGGTTAATAGGAGTTTGATAAAGGAAGTATACACAAAATCATAAGAATAATTTGATAAAGGAGAGCTCACTGCGGTCAGGGACAGGAAAGGCTTCACTGAAAAGTGGGCTTTGATTTGGATCTTGAAGGATGCGAGGATTTGGTTTGGTGGAAGATAGAAATGTTGTGGATGCTTTCCTGATGGTGGTGATTGGGAGAGGCTGGAGAGAGGGAATAATTGTCTAGATAAGTGGTTCTCAACCTATGGGTCACAACCCCTTTGGGGGTTGAATGACCCTTTCACAGGGGTCACTGGGGTCACCTAACACCATCGGAAAACACGTATTTCCCTATGGTCTTAGGAACCGAGACACTGTTCCTCTATCCATCTCCAGGCGGGTCTGCCCACATGCAGATATGCCCCCATACGAGTATTAAAGGGTCACGGCATTAGGAAGGTTGAGAACCACTGGCCTAGATAGTACCTCCCATGTGCCCGGCACTGCAGTAAGTAAGGGCTTTCCGATGATCTCATTTGATCCTCACAACAATACTGGGAAGTAGGTGTTTATGGGGTGGCTAGATAGCCCAATGGATAGAGTACCAGGTCAGGAGTCAGGAATGCTCATCTTCCTGAATTCATATTTGACTTCAGACACCTAATAGCTGTGTGACCCTGGGCAACCCTGTTTGCCTCAGTTTCCTCATCTTTCAAATGAGCTGGAAAAGGAAATGGCAAATCATCCCAGTATCTTTGCTTAAGAAAACCTCAGATGGGCCCCCCCCCCAAAAAAATGGGGTCACAAAGTCAGACACAACTGAACAGCAAAAACGTGTATGTCTGTATATGTGTATACAAGTAAGCACATATATACATGTGTGTGTATATGTATGCACGGATATGTGTGCATATAATTCATGTGTACACATTTGCCGTATGTATGTATATAGGTATGTATATATACACGTGTATATGTGTGTATATATGCATAATGTACATATATTCATATGTAGATTTATATTTCACTCTTCAGTGCCTAGAAAAGGGATGAAATCCCACAGTAGGTGTTCAGTCAATGGTTATTGAAGGTCTTTGGTTCTTTGAAAGAGAAGGAAAAAAGAGTAGTTATGTTATTTGGGAGTTTCCCTCATTGTATTTTTTGGCATATTAGGTTTGCTCAATTTCTTGAATGGCAGTAGATTCCTAAGTGAAACTGTTCCTTGAGATAGCAGACTATAAAAGTCCCCTCATCGTCACCAAGGAAGGGAACTGTGCTGCAGCACTCTTTATTTGCACTGAGGGTGATCAAGGTTTCCTTGCCTGATACACTGCCCTTATCCTGGCCCTTCAGACATTGGGGTTAGCCTTTCATCACTCTCCCTTTTCTTCCTCCTTAGAGATGGCCTTCCTGTGGAGCTAAAAATGGCACCTCATGTTCCATTACTTATCTGAAGTTCAGTATCTGCTGGGCTCAGAACTGTAGTCAAAGAGACTCAGAGCTGGGCACCGCCTAGGAGGAGGAGGAGAGGGAGAGATAGGAGGAGGACTGGATTCTACCTGGGCAAAGTGAGTAGATTCTTCAGAAGCAATGAGGTTGAGTGAGGGGAAAGCAGTTACTCTTACCCCAAAACAAGGAAAGTCTGCTACTGGCACAGGTCAGTGTGTTTCTGTTGTCCTGCAGTAGACATTGCCCGTTTGAGTCTTGCAATTACAGGCTCAGAGCTGGAGGAGACCTTAGAAGCCATCTAGTCCACCCCTCTTATTTTACAGATGAGAAAAGTGAGGTCCAGAGACATTATGACTTTCCTCAAGGTCAGACGAGAAGTAAGTGATGGAGATAAAACTTTAATCCAGATTACCTGACACTAGAACCAGTTGGTGTTCCACTGTGCCATGTTGTTTGAGATCTGGTCTCCGTTTCAAATGAACTTGCTCCATAAACTCTCCTGTTTCTAAACCTCATCCCAATATACAGCTACCTTTTCTTCTGTAGAAGCACCTAGCTTGTATCTTTCTTACATTTACCGTATTGTGTTCCATTTTTAGTTTGTGTATCTGTCTTATCTCCCTACAAGATTTTAAACTCCCTGTGGGCAGGGATTGCCTTATTTAACTTTGCCAGACTCTTAGTATTTTTGGGTTTGAATCATCTGGTTCTACCCTTCTTAACACCTTACAAATCTTGAGTGTCAGAGTTGGAGTTTTCAACAGTCATTACCTAATCCCCTCATTTTTCAGATGAGGAAACTGAGACCCAGGAAAAATAAATGACTTGCCTAAGTTTGTACAGAGGGACCAAGGCAAGACTGCAACTAGATCTCCAACCCCCGGGATGATTTTTTTCTCCCTTTTTTTCCTTCCCCTAATTATACCCCAAAGTGGAAAGTAACGAAGGGCCTAGGGAAGGGCTGGAGAGGACACCACTATAGTTTAGACACCCCCTAGATCTTCAGGGGGGACAGCTAGGTGGCAAAGGGGATAAAGTATGCCAGCCTCAGACTCCTGCTAGCTGTGTGACCCTGGACAAGTCACTTAACCCCGTTTGCCTCAGTTTCCTCATCTGTAAAATGAACTGGAGAAGGAAATGACAAACCACTCAGTATCTCTGCCAAGAAAACTCCAAATGGTGCCACAAAGAGTGAGACATGAGTGAACAACAGCAAGATCTTCTGTTCTTCCTTGAGAAATATAGACCAGAATCAGATTAGCCAGATGTCAATTGAGCATTTGTATCCTGTCCCCATGGAGGAGAAAAGGGAGCACAAGCCCTTTAGCACAAAGTAACCAGACTTGAATATTCATTCTTCCAATTCTTAGCAACGGGCAGTGGTGTGGCATCAAAAAGAAGCTGTTTGGGAAGGGCCACTGACCTTATAGCAAGCCTCTTTGCAGAGACATCCTCCTGAGTATTGCCAAAGTGGTTCACAGCTGCGGTGCTACTTATCTCTGCCTCCAGCCCCAGGAGCTGGGCTTTATCAACAGAGGAGCAAACTCATGCACAGGGGAAGTGACTAACAGACTCACTGAGCTGACGCTAGCTAGAGCCAGGAGCCATCGCAGAACTCCCAAGTGCCCCCCAACTGCGAGGTCCTGAATATATTGGAGAGAGAGGGAGGGAGGGAAGGAGAGAGAGAGACACGCAGAGAGAGAGAGAAAGAGAGATAGAGACATTAAATCAGCAAAATCTTCCATAAATCTGTTGGTTAAGCCGGTATAAACATAGGTAATTAATTAGCGCCTTCTCTGGTTTTAATCACTGATTGATTTGATCATCTGTTTCCTGTCGTTTGGTTCTAATTACCAAAATCTTTTGTATCCAAAATAAAAGCCAGTCCTCCCCTCCTCTGTTCACTGGAGGGGGCTTTGAGCACCTGGTATTGCTGGGCAATTCATGGGCCATTTAAGGAAGAGGACCAGTTAATTAGGAAAGAAGAACTAGGCCCCAGAACTTGGATCTTAAACACTACCTTGGGTCAGCCTAACTGAAAATGAAGTTGAAAATTATAAACTGAACAGCAGGGAACTAATTTTGTGGTGTAGTGGAAAGCTGGAATCACAGCTTTGAAATTGTGTGGCTGTGGGCATGTCGGTCATTTTACCTCTGAGCTTCAGTTTCCACATCTGTAAAATGGTGATGTTAATACTTGTACTAAATACTTCAACAGGGTAGTGAGTGAGAAAAGTGTTTTTTAAACTTTGAAACTTTATATAAATGTGAGCTGTTATTTATTTTCTTTGTGGCAGCTAGCGTGACTCATTGGATAGACTGTTGGGCCTGGAGTTAGGAAGACCTGAGTTCAAACCCAGTGTCAGACACTTATTGCTGGTAGATCCTGGGCCAGTCATTTGACCTTGGTTACCTCAGTTTCCGTAGCTGTAAAATTGGTGATGATAATAATAACACCTGCCTCTCTGTGAGGGACAGATAAGATAATATTTACAAAGCACTTTGCAGACTTTAAACTGTATATAAATGCTAGCCATTAGTAACTGAGCAATCACGGACAAGGGATTGGTAAAGGAAACAGTGGGAAAGAGGAACCAGACTTTGAATACTGGTTTGTCTGTTGATTATGGTCTTCATCTTGGGTGACATTTTTCATCTTTGGGCCTGAATCTTTTCATCAGAAAATGAAAAGATTGGGCTAGGTGATCTCTTCAGCTCTAAATCTGTGGTCCTAAATTACTACCTCTCTACCTTCTAATCCCTTCCTGTCTCTCCTTCCCTCTTTCCTAAAGCAGAGGCCAAAAGTATGTGAACATGCTTTGAGGTCTCTGAAGATTTTACTGGCAACTGGAGAATTTGATCCTAAGCTCAGCTGCTCCTGCTGCATTCTTTTCTGTCGTAGGCCTGGGGAGGATGCTGTGTTTGCAGCAGGCAGAAGCCAGTGTTCTGAGGAGCCAAGCCCAGAGTGGTGGGGAGGGGATGATCTGGGAAGATGGGCAGAACTGAAGAGCTTTTGGCCCCTTTTTTGCTTCTTGCAGGAAGAGGGGAGCAAGAACTTGTATTGGTAAGCTCCATGATTAGAATGCTTTAAAGGAGAAGTAGCTGATGGTTTCTGAAAATGGAAGCTGACCTTTGTTAGTGGTGGGCCAGGGCTTGGAAGGAGCTGCTGTAGCTGGTTCCTGGGGATTCCAGCTGTGGAGCAAGAGTACAAGATGATAGCCAAGGACTCAAGAAAGAAAGAGCCAGTCCAAGGATTATGATTGCTAAGCAGGCTTAACCTTCAAGTGTATGTATGGAGGGAGGGTAATTTAGGAAGCAAACAGAGAAAGAATTTCACTCTCTTTCCACCTCCATTTCTCTCCCCTTTCCCCTGTTTCTCTCCCTCTCCTTTTCCCACGTGTCTGTCCTTCTACCCTTTCTCCTGTTTCTCTCCCTCTCCCCTTTGCCTTGTTGCTCTTTCCTTCCCCTGTTCTTCTCCCTCTCCCCCCTTTCTTCTCTCTCCTTCTTCCCATCTCTTCCCCTGCCCTACAGTCTCTACCCCAATATATCCCCAGGCCTCTGCCCAGAAACAAAAGATTTATTTCCTCAGCTGCCTTCCCTTTTTTCACATCATCATCATCATCAAGTGTTTCCTATGTATTCATATCTATCCCACAGATATTCCTATAGTATGCATGTTACCCGCTCCCCATTAGAATATAAGCTCTTTGAGGGAAGGGATTGTTTCATGTTTTTCAGTCTTTCTATCCGTCTCCTCCCTAGCCTAGCGCCGTGTGAGGCACCTAGCAGGCACTTAATGCTTGCTGATTAATTGGTTGATTGGTTGATCGGCAGATGGATCTGAGTGGTCAGAATAAGTAAACTGAACTGGATTCTACTGGTATTGTACATCTAATGGCTATATAAGCCCTGAAACACCTAGGTTATAGGTGTGCCCTCAACAGGAGAGAGGATGCAAGGCTTCATCTCCTCTCCCATCTCCCTGCAAACTGAGCTGAGACTGCTACATGGTGGAAGGAAGGGAAGAATTAAAGGCAACCTGGAGTGGGGAGGGGAGACACAAAGGTGAAGCAAGATCAACCAGGAGTCCATGCCCCTTGGCTGAAGACATTTGTCAGCAATAACCTCAGGGTTTTAACAATGCCTTGTCATCTGTGCACAAATCCTTCACCCCCTCCTCCTATAACCACTCATGTTTTGCCACACCTCAAGCCTGGATCCCTCTGACACCTTCTCTGTTCTTATTCACTTGCGGCTGAATCAAAGTGGAAGATGTCGTGCAGCCTGCCAACAAGTTGGTTCATTTACTTTTCTCTTAATTAACTGCTGAAGCAGCTATTCCAAAACTTTTCCTCTTTTCTTAAATTTTCTTCCTTCCCAGGACACCGCCTCACCTTAGACTTTAGGAGGAAAACAGAAAGCATTCAAGGCCATTCATCCTCGGGTCCCTCTTCTCCCTTGTATCTCAAAACCCCATGATGCCATGCCCCATCCTCTCCCGCTTTGCTTCTGTCTCTGATGCAGAGGTGGCCCTTCTCCTTTCTAAGGCCAGTCCTTCCACAAGTGCCCTTTATCTCATGCTCTCCTTTCTCCTCCAGCAGCTTGGTCCAGCAATCATCCTCTCTCCATATCTAGTGGCTCCTTCCCAGCTACCTGTACATACGTGCTCAAGCTTCCTCATACTTAAAAAAAACCAAAAACTACTTTTGTTAGAGTCAGCAAGGCAGTGCCGTGAATACAGTACTATATTTGGAGTCAGGAAGAGCTGAGCTTTCATCAGACCTAAAGTACTTATCACCTGTATGACCCTGGGCAAGTCACTTAACTGCTATTTGCCTCAGTTTCTTCATAAATAGAATGAGAACAATAACACGTACTTCTCAGGGTTGTGGTGAGGATCCAATCAGGTAGTAGTTATAAAGTGCTTTGCAAATCTTTAAAAGCTATTAAAATGCTAGCTCTCATTATTATTACTAATTATTATTATTCTAGTTGTCTGCAGGTGTTTTCCATCTCCCACCTACATGTCTTTGTACAAGCTGTGCCCCATGCCTGGTGGGCAGTCTTTTTCCTAGCTTCCTTCAAGGCCCAGATTAATTCTGATTTCCTCAGTTTAAAGTGCATCCCCTTTTCCCCCAATTCCAATGCATTTTCTTTGAATATACTTTATATTTACTTATCTGTGTTTGTGTTCTTTCGCTCCAATAAAATGTAAGCTACTTGTGAGCAAGGGCCACTTGGGTTTTTTTCCTTTTTTATCCCCAGTGCCTTACACATAGCTAACATTTGATAAATGTTTGATGAAGGGATGTGTTAGTGAATGAAGTCTGCACAGTATCTTGGGTGGGAAGAAGCTGTAGATCATAGACTGATGGAAAGGACCTTAGAGGCCATCTACTCCATCCCCCCAGTCATTTTATAGATTAAGAAATTGAAGCCTAGAGGGTAAAATTTCTCACCATTGTCCTAGAGCTGTTAAGTAGTGCTGCTGGAATTTGAACCCAGGACTGACACAAATCAGGGGCAGCTAGGTGGTACAGTGAATAGATCACTAGGCCTTGAGTCAGGAAGATTCGCCTGTATGCTCAGAGAACAATCTAATAGAGACTATAAGAAGGGAATACTGATAACAGATGTACTGAGAGGTGTCAGTACGGCTCTGGAGCTCAAAGGAGGGAGACATCTCGGGGTGGGAAGGGTCAGAGAAGGCTTTGTGCAAGAGGTGACACGTGAGCTTGAGTGATTTCACCAGGTATAGCCAGAGGATTCGACTTGTATGTTTTTTTAAGAGCTCTTGTGTTTTTGTTTTTCCTTCCATAGGACTGGCTCAGACTATGAAAAGCATTTTAAAGGCTTCCTTTACACTCCTTTCCCTTCTTGCCCTCTGGATCTCCTTGGGATGCCCTCCTTGGCTCAGCATGGCCTGAACAAGGCGTTTATGTATGCTAAGCAAGGTCTGGAAATTGCTTTTCTTGTGTGTTACTATATCTATATTCCTTCGAGGCTTCAAGCCTTCATTTTAAAAACACAAAATGACTTGGAACAAAATAAATATCTGTTGGCCATAGAAATTGGGACTTACCAACATTAAACATTTATAAAAAGTAATTTTTATTTTGTGTCCCAGGCAGCTGCCTTGCCCCTTTGCCTACCTCTGATCCCAGCTCTGTGATGGAGTATGTGCAATCCCCTTCCCTGAAAGCTAGGGTTTTTATGTGTTCCATTCTGTACCTTTCCCATCCCCATCCCAGCTTAACTACCTTGTATCTTATCCATCATGGGCCGCCTCCCCAGGTTTTCTGGATAGCTAACCTGCCTGGCTGATGTGCTTATAGGAGGTAACAAGGAGGCTGAGCATAGCACCAAATTCCATTTGGGCTACCAAGCTGTACATATTCATTTTTACAGTGGCCTTCAGAAGGTGATGTTCCAGAAGGGACAGACCTTTGTTGTCCAATGTATCAGTGATTAGTGACACAGGGATGTCATGATGGACATTTCATGCTTCATGGGAGGTGTGTCTGGCACCGTTGCAGACCAGCATTTGGAAGAAGTAGGTCTTGCATCACTGCTCAACATAGGGAGCCTCCTACACCGCCAACCTGTAGGACCTGTCCTTTGTACATGTTTGTATCATCTGTAAATAATTAAAATCCTTTATTTATTTATTTTTGCCTTTTTGGAGAGGGGGAAGGCAGGGCAATTGGTCTTAAGTGACTTGCCCAAGGTCACACAGTATGTATTAAGTGCAGGTCCGAGGCTGCATTTGAATTCAGGTCCTCCTGATTCTAGGGCCGGTGCTCTATTCATTGTGCCACCTAGCTGCCCCATCATCTGTAAATATAGCTGTGGGACTCTGGTCAAGCCTGTTTGAGTCTCAGTTTAATTATCTGTCCAATAAGAATTGGGATTAGGTCATGGGATCCATGATTCTCGGATTTTAGAGCTTGTATGATAGACAGCCACTTGTACAGATGAGGCGATCTCAAAGGTTCCTTCCAACTCTAATGTCCTATTAACCTAGGGATATTCTGGGGATGGTAAGCCCCTGTGCATCCTAAACTATTTGCTAGGCTTTGTCTCAGCAACCTAGCTGTAAGCTCCCTGAGGGCAGTGACCATATAATTTCCTTCTGGATTTTCCTTCTTCCTCTTCCAAAATACTCACTCCAGTGCCCTGAACACGGTAGCTGTTAGATCATCTTTCTTGGCTGCCTATCCCAGTCCCTTCCAGTTTTCCAAATCTGTACAGTGAAGTTGTTCCTGGGATGCTGGCATGGTTCCCAGATGGTTCGACCCATCAGGTGGGATGGAAAAGCAGCTGCTCTTTGTTTGACATATTTGGGAAAGCTTTTCCCTGGCTGAGCCCAGTTTACCTGCTGCACTCCAGGGAAAAGAGTAGCCAGAGCTAACTTTTGATATCACAGGCTCAGAAGTCACAGAAGCATCGACTTGAAAAGGTACCTTAGGCATCATTAATTTAATCCTTTCTTTTGACAGATAACAGGCAGTCATTAACCATGTATTAAGCACCTACTATGTACATTAAACATGTATTAAGCACCTACTTAGCAATACTGGGGATACAAAAAAAGGCAAAAGACAGTTTCTGCCCTTAAGGAATTTACAATCTGTTAGGGGAGACAACATGCAAGCAAATATAGACAAAGCAAGCTACATACAAGATAAATAGAAAATAATTAACAGACAGACCATATTGGAATTAAAGGTTAAGGAAGGCTTCCTGTAGAAAGTAGAGGAACTAAGATCCCAACTCACTTGGGACTTAAAAGAAACCAGGGAAGCAGGTAGTCAGGGTAGAGGAGGGAGAGCATTCCAAGCATGAGGGACAGCCTCAGACAGAATGCCTGGAGTGGAGGGATGGAGTGTCTTGTTCATGGAGCAGCAAGAAGACTGGTGTCACTTAGATCAGAGTACATGGCAGAGAGTGCAGTGTAAGCAGATCAGCAAGATAAGGGGTTGGGTGTGTGATCCCTGACAAGTCACTTATCTCTGTTTGCCTCAGTTTCCACAATTGTAAAATGAGCTGGAAAAGGAAATGGCATACCGCATCTTTGTGACTAAAACCCCAAATGGGGTCATAAAGAGTTGGACACAGCTGAAAAATGACCGAACAACAACAGCGGCCTAAATGTTCACCCTTGAAACACTGCAGGATCCCGAAGTGCCTTCCAAAGAAACAGGGAGTTCACATTTTCATAAGCAGCATAGTGAACAGGATGCTGTCCTTGGAGGTTCGAAGACCTGGGTTTGATTCCTCCGTCTTGTCCTTAATGGCTGCGTAACTGTTGCCAAGCCACTTAACCTATGTGGGGCTCAGTTTCCCTATCTGTAAATGAGAACAATAATGCCTAAAGAGAAAAGCAGAGCCCACCTCTGACATTGATGGTGTCACCTTGGGCAAGTCATTTAACTTCTAAAACTAAGCTCCCAGTCTATATTGGTAGAAGGAGTTTCCTCATTGGAAGGGCCCCCACATCAGTGAAATCAGAAGTCCGGTCCAACAAAATGACACCTATAGAACCTACCTCACAGGTTGGTTGTAAGATTCAAATGAAAGAATGTATATATAAATCAGTTTACATATAGATGTTAATTATCATCATGGTTTACATAATACTTTTCTCACAACCACCCTGTTGGGTAGATAGTGTCAATAGTATTATTTCCATTTTACAGATGATGAAATTGAGGCAAAATGACTTGCCTACACATAGCTAATAACTGCTGAAACCAAGCCTAGACCCAGGTGTTGTGATTCTTGGACCTTTGTCCATCACACTGTGCTGTCTCCCCAGAATGTAACAGAGGCTCATTATTCAGTAAATATTTATTAAGTGCCAGGCACAGTGCTAAGAACTGGGGACACAAAAAGAGACAAAAGGCAGTCCCCGCCCTCAAGAAGCTTACAGTCTAGTAGAGGCAGGGGAGACGCCATGCAAACAAATACAGACAAGTAATCTATATACGGGATAAACAGGACGTGATTAACAGTGGGAAAGCATTGGAATAAGAGGGGCTGGGGAAGGCTTCCTGTAGAAGGTGGGATTTTAGGTGGGACTTAAAGGAAGTCGGAGATGTCGGTAGTCTGGGTGAAGGAGAGAGATCAGGGACAGCCTGAGAATTTCTTCAGTGAATTGCATGCAGTTCTATTTGTTGTATGATGTTTAATTGTTTCTGAAAATAGGTCATTGAGATTCAAATCCACAATCATGGAGATTCCTTCTATGTGCAGACCACTGGGTTGGGCATTGTGGGGGATACAGAAATGATTATGATCGCAGTGCTTGCTTCAGTCTAATAGAGGAAGCTACATGCACA
>CM053582.1:269872308-269901823 GCA_028627135.1 Pseudochirops cupreus
CTTGAAGCAGGCAGACCCACCAGCAGCTATTGCAATAGTTCAGGTGTGAGGTGATGGGGGCCTGCACCAGAGTGGGGGCAGTGTCAGAGGAGAGAAGGGGGCAAAGGTGAAACTGACAGGCCTTGGCAATAACTTCGATATGAGGGTGAGAGATAGTGAGAATTCCTGGATGACTCCTAGCTCTTGGGCCAGAGGAACTAAGAGAATGGTGTTGCCTTCTACAATAACAGGGAAGGTAGGAGGTAGGGAGGATTTGGGGAAAAGATAAATGAGTTCTATTTCGGCCATATTGAGTTTAAGATGTCTCCTGGACATCCAGTTCAAGATGACTGAAAGTCATTTGGAGATATGAGATTGGAATCCTGAAGAAATACTAGGACAGGAAAGGTAGATTTGAGAATCATCAGCATACAGATGGTATACCATTACATCAATGGGAGCTGATGAGATCACGAAGTGAAATGGTAGAGAAGGAGAAGAGAGCCCAGGACAGAACCCTGAGGGACACCTATAGGTAGAAGGTGTGATCTGGAGGAGGAGACAGAGAAGGAGCGGTCAGATATGTAAGGGAACCAGGAGAGAGTGATGTCCTGAAAACCTAGAGAGAAGACAGGAGGGAAGGATGAGAGGGTCGTCAACAGTGTCAGAGCTACAGAGAGCTCAAGGAGAGGGAGGATCAAGAAAAGGCCCTTGGAGAGAGCAATTTTGGTGGAATGATGAAGTCAGAAGCCACGTTGTAAAAGGAGAGTGAGAGGAGAGAAAGCAGAGACATTTGTAGATGGCGTTTTTACAGAGTTTAACTATAAAGGGAAGAAGAGATAGAGAATGATAACAGAAATGGAAGGATCAAGTGAGGGTTTTTTTCAGGCTAGATACGGGCATGTGTGTAGGCAGTAGGAAATGAACCAGTAGAGAGGAAGCGATTGAAAATAAGTGAGAGAGTAGGGATAACATACGGGGCAGTTTGTTGAAGATAGGATGGAACGCTATTGCTTGAACAAATAAAGGAGTTAGCCTTGATAAAGCTCACTTCATCATATGAAACACTTATTAGCTGTGTGACAGGTACTTAAGTACTTAAATGCCATCTGCCTCAGTTCTTCCATCTGTAAAATGTAAACAGTAATAGCACCAAGGTTTGTTGTGTGTTATAGTGTCAAGAGTTGTGAGGATAAAATGAGATTTATAAAGTACTTTGCAAATCTTAAAGTTCTGTAATATATAAATGCTAGAGATGATGATGATAATCGAAGATGATAATGGTGTTTCCCAACCTTAAGATTACTTCTCTGTGTAACCTTGGGTTATTGTGAATCTTAGGTAGTCCTAGCACTACCCCCTTCACTTCACTTCATCATCGGAGGTTTATCTCCACCCTTTTCTGTTTTTCAGTTTGTATGTTTGTTTTATCTGGAGACCATGGTTATCTATCCTTGTCCCTATGATCTTCCATTCACAAAAAATGTCTAGACCTGTGATTTCTTCAGTGTAAAGAGCTGTCACTGTAGAAACTCCCTACACCAGAGTAGGGTCAGTAGATAGTCTGTAGTTCATCATCTTAGAAAGTTGCCTGGGGATACGGAGAAGGTTAAGTGACCTGCACATCCAAGAGGCAGGATGTGAACCCAGATTTCCCTGGTCTAAGGCCAGGTGTCCTATCAGTTAGATCTTGGAGTTGGAATGAACCTTAGATAAGGTCATTTAGTCCAACCCAGTAGGTGCATTATGAATTCTCTTTTTCTGTGTCCTTGACAGATATTCAGCCTCTGCCCCCCCAAAATATCCAGTAATGGGGAGCTTGCTATCTTCATAAGGCAGTCTGCTGTATTTTCAAACAATTCTAACTGTTCAAAAGCTCTTCCTTAGAATGTGCTTGAAGTTAGTCTTCCTGTGATGTTAACCTCCTAAGAAGATAGGTACATGAGAAAAAAGGCATTCTTAACAGAGGCCATGCTCAGGCTAAGTACAAGATGGTGTAGTATAGTGGAGAAAGGACACTGGATTTATGTTCAAAAGGATCCAGGTTCGAATCCCAGCTCTGCCACTCACTATCTATGTGACCTTGGATAAGTTGCTTCCTGTCGGTGCCTCAGTTTTCTTCCACTTCTAAAATGGGTAGGGGGGAGGGGTGGTTATCTAGGTGGTCTCTTAGGCCCTTCTCAGATATAGAATTCTTTTTTTTTTCTTTTTGGAGGGAGAAGGTCGGGCTTAATGACTTGCCCAAGGTCACATGGCTAGTTTTTGTGTTAAGTGTCTGAGGTCGGATTTGAACTCAGGTCCTCCAGACTCCAGGCTGGTGCTCTTTTCACTGTACCACCTAGCCGCCTCTCAGATATAGAATTCTTTAAGTGAGTGAAGAGCTCTAGCCTAGCCTTGTTTTCTCCTGACGAAGAGCCTTCTCCTTCCACTCTGTTCCAGGGAAAGGAACGTTCTTTTTAGTGGATTCATCCCACATGCGTCCCTATGATTAAGAGAAATGTCTTGTGATGTTGTTCTTAATCAGTTTCAGAAACGTGTAGAATAGGACTCTTTGCTGAGGGGAAGTGGGGATGGATGTGGGAAGGAAGCCAGATTGGGAGTCGGGGAGAGGAGAAGGCAGTGGACGGGCCCTAATACGTAAAATTAAAAAGAACTGGGCATAAATCTTACCTTGCCAGGCTATTTTATTGAAAGATTATTCAGTGGTCCATCCCTGGGGTCCATCCCTCCAGCCCAGGACATGCTTTAACTGTATTCTTTTGCCTCGTCTGACTTTTCACTTCTGCCTCATCTGACTTTTCACTTCTGCCCCCAGTGAAGTGAACTAGTTCATAGCTGGTCCCACCCAGCATAGTTGCCAGAAAATTAGGAGTAACCAGGAAACATCGTGACCTGGGGAGAAACTCTCAGCATCATGAAATGGGAACAATATTTACCTGGGAGTTAGGAAACCTGGATTCTAATTCTGGCTCTGCCTCTAATTTGCAACGTGACTGTTGGCAAATAACAACCTTTCTAGGCTTTCATTTCATCACCTATAACGATAATAATAACAGAACAGCAGAAATAATAATAGTAGTACTAGTAGTAGTAATGCACGTTCATCTAACATTTTTGCTATAGAAATATAAAAGTTTACAAAGGTTTATGGATGTCATCTCATTGGATCCTAAGTGAAAAGAGGGGTTTTTAGACTAGGATGCTTTCTGGCTCTAATATTAGGGCAGCTAGGTGGTGCAGTAGAGGGTTGGGCTTAAAGTTAGGAAGACTTGTCTTCCTGAATTCAGACCTGGCCTCAGACACTAGCTGTGTGACACTGGGCAAGTCTCTTAATACCTCAGTTTCCTCATCTGTAAAATGAGAGGGAAATGGCAAACCACTCCAGTATTTTTGCAAAGAAATCCCTAAATGGGATCACAAAAGGTTGAACACAACCGAAATGCTCCCATAACAACAAAATTCTACTATTTGTCCCGTGGATTCCAGTGCCTTCCATGGTGGAAGACTTAGACCTTCACACATATTCTCTCCATCTGGCCCATTTGGGCTGTACAGAGAAGAATGGTTTTCCCTGAGGGAAAAAGTTTTACATTGGTGCCTACACAAGCAGATGGGACAGTGGGTGACGGGGTCCAAATCTGTTTGCAAGAAACAGTTTCCTAAAATGCCTCTGGTGTATTTTGACGCTAATCCAAAAATGAAATCTCTTCCCTCATGGGTGAAGTCAATCATTCAAGCAACAAGCATTTATTTTGTGCCAGGCACGGTGTTAGGCCCTGGGGATGTCAAACAACAAATGAAACTATTTCTGTTGAGGTAGTTCAAGGAAATTAATCTAAAACAGCATAAATCCATTTCCAAAGGCTGTGGATTTTCTTTCAGATCCATCAGTTGATAAGTATTAATCACCAACGGTATTACAGGCAAACAGAAAAAATAAAATAATCCCCACTCACAAGTAACATATTCTACAGGGGAGAAAACAAGGGGATAATACACATAAATAGAAAGAAATATAAGGAGATGAGTACAAAGTAGTTAAGTACAAAATAGTTTGAGAGGGAGGATCAGGAAGGGGGGAGGGGAGGTTTGAGCTGCATTCTGAAGGAAGAGAGGGGCTTGCATGACAAGGAGGCAGTCATGTGCTGGTAAATATTCAGGACACACTTTTTAAGTTTAATCCAATTATTAACATTTTCTCTATCATTTTTTGAGTGTAGCCTAAAGGTGTCAAAATACAGAGAGGCCCTCCATGACATTCCCAAGGGAACTTGAACCAGATTAAAATGTAATTGAGAAAGATTGAACAAAATGAATAAAAATACAGTAGAACATAGATTATGTTAATATGTGATTTTCTAAGTCACTGTGCTTCCCCAGAGATCCTTATGTATGGGTTTAGTGACCCCATTTCTATTAGAATTTGACACTACTGGCCCGGAAAATCAAAGTTAAAAATACACACACACATACACATACACACACACTCCATATTGTTTGTTTAATCTGAATTATTAACATTTTCATCACTTTCTTGTCTATATAGTTAACAAAACATTAAATCAAAAAATCAAAAAAGTTAAATTTGTAGCATTTGCCCATTTCCAAAGTGTAAATTCTTATCCTGAAAATTTGACAATCAGCTCTCTGACTCCAGCACACCCCTGGGTAGAGGTGAGGAGGGAATGAAATTTACTCAAAAACAGAAGAGATGGAGTTTCACATGTGAGCAACAGAGAGAAAGACAGTTTGTCTAATAAAGATGGAAAAATGAAGTAGGGACAAGGTTGTAAAAGACTTTAAAAGCTAAATATAGTAGTTTATATTTCATTCTAGATAGAGTAGGAAGCCGTAATATCTACTTGAAAAGTAAGCATCTTTTGTGATTCTTTCTAGTAAAAGACTGGGTGGTGGGTAGAGTGTCGGATAGAGTGAGTTCAAATCTGGTCTCAGACACTTACTAGCTTAACTGTGTGACCCTGGGCAAGTCACTTAACCCTGTTTGCCTCATTTTCCTCCCCTGTAAAATGAGCTGGAGAGGGAAGTGGCAAAACACTCCAGTATCTTTGCCAAGAAAACCTCAAATGGGGTCATGAAGAGTTGGACACATCTGAAAACAACTGAACAGGATAGGATAGGAGAAAACAAACTTGCCCTCTCACAAGAACATTTACAGGAATGATTTGGGTAAAGTTTTCACATGCCTCATTCCTTCTCTTTCTCAGACGCTACAAGTAATCTATCCCTACACTCCACAAAATGATGATGAGTTGGAGCTGGTACCTGGAGACTTCATTTTCATGTCTCCAATGGAGCAGACGAGTACCAGTGAGGGCTGGATCTATGGCACGTCCTTAACCACTGGCTGTTCTGGGCTCCTGCCTGAGAATTACATCACCAAGGCAGATGAATGCAGTACTTGGATATTCCATGGGTAAGCAGACTCTTGGGGCCTACTGCTTTTTATGGTCTACCTCATGCAAAACAATAACATAGAACTTTTAAGGGTTCTATACCCTGAAGCAGCATATGTGGAATTTTTTTTTAAATATATGGAGTCCAGGAGAAGAAGATATATAGTCCCCAGGCTTCTGGCTAGTTGTGTAGGGCCTGGGAAGGAGGGTGCATGGACAGCTCCACCCCACCATGTGCAATTTGCATAGTCAGATAAAAATCACTTTCTAAGTTCTCCTGTTTGGGTCTGGAGCCTAGGACCCATAGAGGGGGAAGCAAGGGGCCGCTAGGTGTCACAGTGTATAGAGAACACAGAGCGTGGAATCAGAAAGATCTGAGTTCAAATGTGACCTCAGATACTTATTAGCTGTATGACCCTGGGCAAGTCAGTTAACCTCTGCCTCAGTTTCCTCATTCGCAAAATGGAGATAATAATAGCACCTATCTTACAGGGTTTTTGTGAAGATCAAATGAGATGACAATTGTAAAGTGCTTAGCCCAGTGTCTGGCACGTAGTAAGTACTCTATAGATGTTAGCTATTTATTACTGTTATTATTATTATTATTACTACTATTAGGCCTAGAGTGGTGTTCCTCGAGAGCTGTCCCAGTGCTTTTGGCCTTTGTTAGTTTGGGATTCCTGCTATTTCCTCCATAGTGTGCTCTCCAGGCAGCTAGCTAGATTGTGTAAGAGTTCACGGTGCTGGTTTTGGAGTGAGTTCAAACCCTGTCTCAGATTTTAACTAACTTTGTGACCCCGGGCAAGTCACTCCCCCACCCTATTTTCCTCAGGTGTAAAATGTGGGTAATAATGGCACCTTTCTCACAGGGTTGTTTTAAGGATCGGTTGAAATAACCCTTTGATAACCTTAAAAGGTTATATAAATGCTAGTCATTATTATCATTGCTAGTTTCGTTATCGTCATGTGACTTCCACAAAGCAGGCCAGGCAAGTTTCCCCCTTGCCAAGTCAGTAATAATATTCATTCCCATTTATTTAGTCTTTTTGCAAATATCTTTCAAGTATTATTTTATCTTCATGGCAGCCTTATGAAGTAGGGACTTTTATTATTCCCATTTTATTATTCCCATTAAGTCACTTAAGCAAAGTCACACAACTGGGAAGTGTCTGAGCAGCCTGTTTGACCCTAGATCTTACCAACTCCAATTCAAGTGCTGTACACAATATCATGGCAGTCTGGTGTCATTGACTGTGACATATCTTTCTGAAAGATGGCGTGTCATTCTCAGGAAGTCGTTCTCTGGGCTGATCCCTTTGTCCATCCCCAGCTGAATCTGAGGTTCATCGAAACGTTTGTGGGATTCTTCAACTCATCTAAAATGAGGAAGACTCATCCTCCTTGACTGGTCCAAGAGTGAAAGCTCTCCTTGGCTCCCCTGTCTTGTGTTCCCAGGCATCCTGCCAGTGGAAGGGGGCTGGTTTACTTTTCTTCCCTCTTGTTAAACCTGTGCTCTGCCTCATGCCAACACATGGTGGCCAATGTTAGTACAATTATTATTACTATTTTTTTTTACTGCCTTGAAAGAGAAGCAGAGGGAGGTAATTTGAGCCTATATTTTGTCTAGGGAAAGAAGAATTGAGAAAACTCCTTCCCTTCATTAGCTTTAGGAACATAAGTCATAAATACAGAGTCATGAATGTTTTCTAATCTTTCTTCTATCCCACATCCCTTTCCTCTCCGTAAGGTCAGATTGAAGTTGGAAAGTTCTGACAGCTTTGGCATGTGAAGCAGAAGTCTAAGATTTATTTCCTGCTAACTTCCAGAAAGATATGGGTCAGTAAGGAAAGAGAACTGTGTACACATTCCTTACAACCCATTTTATAACACCTATACACACAATCTGTCTGTCTCTCTGTCTCTCTCTGTCCCTGTGTTTCTCTCTCCGTCTCTCTCTCTCTGTCTTTGTCTCTCTGTCTTTCTCTCTCTCTGTCTCTGTCTGTCTGTCTCTCTCTGTGTCTCTCTGTCTCTCTCTTTATGTCTCTCTGTCTCTCTCTGTCCCTGTCTGTGTGTGTCTCTCTGTGTCTCTCTTTGTACAGAGGACTAGAAAATAGGAAGGATAAGAAAAATACAGAAAGAGATCACCTAGCCTGTGTCTCTGTCTGTCTCTCTGTCCCTGCCTCTGTCTCTCTATCTCTCTCTGTCTCTGTGTGTGTGTCTCTCTGTCTCTCTGTCTATCTCTCTCTGACTCTGTCTCTGTCTCTGTGTGTGTCTCTCTCTGTCTCTGTCTCTCTCGGTGTCTCTCTGTCTCTGTCTTTCTGTCTCTGTCTCTCTCTCTCCCCCTCCCTCTCTCCTTCCCTCCCTTTCTCTTTCTCTCATTTAAAGTGGCCTTTACATTAACTCAAGCTTGGGAATAAGCCTGAGTGAATGTAACATGATTGGATTGTCAGATTATAGGGAGTGTATTCCCCATTTTCTAAGGGGAAGATTAATGGTGGTATCTCACCTGAGAAGTATGTTTGAAATTAAATGGATTATTCTTCCATGACCTACTCCTTGGTCTCAGGTTAATGTCAGATTATGAATTCTACCTATTGTGAAACTTTCAGACTTTTCTTCTCTTGGCTAGGTGATCTCTTTCTGTATTTTTCTTATCCTTCCTATTTTCTAGTCCTCTGTACACTTTTCCAAGTTCTCTTCACCATTCCTGAGGAAACATGTCCTCAGGACTTGTGCACTCCTGCTCTGGTTCTGGGTTCCTCCAGTTGTTGACTGATTTTCAAAGTACAGATTGGGCACCTGAGCTGGGTGGGCTAAGCTAGACAGTCTCAGGGATGCATTTTCCAAACAAGTTATCCTCAGGGATGAACAGGCATAGCTATGGTCTTTAAGGAGATGAGGCGGATTCGTTGCTGTTTTCAAAATAAAGTTCCTGACTGTTACCTTATTGAAACTGACAGCCCTAAATCAGAGTGAATCACATCCCTTTTGTTGCATTGACAGCTGAGGAAGCTGACAGTGTTTTTGTCAGTGGAATGCAGGAAGGAGGGAAGGAAGCCAGTCGATCTCTTCAAAGCCATAATTGAGCTGAGAAGTGAGGAGGCACAAACCAGCAAGACGTGGCAACGTGATTCCACAAATCCCATCATTTCAGGCCCCCAAAGCTTTGAGGCAGGGAGGGAGGCTGGCTTCTCTCCAGCTGGGGGTGTAGAAAGGGTCATTAGGAGGAGGCACATTTCTGTCAGAAAAAAAGAAGGCTCAGATGATACATTAGCCTGGCGCCGATGGATACTCCACGCATTTGTTTTGTTGCTGTGATGGCTGTCATTCCTATTAGTGGCAGGAAGAAAGGCCTTCATTTCTAAGTATCTGTGTAATACATGCTAAATGCTTCTGTTCAGGTTGTCCAGAGAGGCCAGAGAACATGTTTCATTGAATTTTTCCAGCAAGCTTGTTAATTCAAAGTAACTTAATGTGAGCAGGAAAGAGGGATTGGATGTGATTGGCTCCCATTCAGCCTTAACCCTCGTTGGGCTCTGGCAGTCCTTTATTAAATTTTGAATGGAGATTCTTGGCTCAGTCTCTTCATGTAAGTCAAGGATGGTCACCTGTGAAATTCTTCTCCAAATGACTATCTCAGTTGGGGGCGTGAGAGGGGAGACCAGAGAGGAGGCAAGCAGTCACAAGGTTTCCATGACTCTGGAGAGCTGAAGACAAGTGGGTGGGGATACAAAAAGCCCTCCTTTCCTATGAAAATAGCTATGGACAACAAGATTAACAGCAGAAATCCTTTCATTTTTTTTTTCAGCTGGGATAATAGCAGGAAACAGTGGCATGTAATTTCTGTGGCATTATAGCTCAATATGTAATTGGTACCAGCCATGCCAGTGACACTGTACTAAATATATAAATGATGGACCCCATCCCTGCCTGGAGGGGCTTCCAATTGGATTTATGCACAAGTAAATCTGTCTACCCTTAATTTATTAGCTGCTTGACTCTTCAGAGTAGGACAAGGTGTTCTTCCCAAGGAATCTGGATGCCATTTCCTCCCCCTTTACCATTGACCACCACCATCACTACCTCCCTTTTTTTTCATGTTAATTAAGTCCCATACTCTTATTCATCCTGAAGGCCAGAGAACACATGACCTGTTGCTCATGGTACCAGGAGTTTATGTCTTCCTGTCCTTTTCTCTGTAGTTCATATTCAATTCTGAGCACCTCATCGTCCTCCAGCTCACTCATGTTCAGTGATGGCATTTTGGAGAGGCGGCAGCAGGAGGAGGGCCCAGGGGAGACATCTCCCCTCACCATCATCTGCCAACCCATGCAAGTAAGTTTGGCCAGTAACATTTGGGAAACATTCTAACAATCATTTGATCAGTAAGTTCTTACTGAGTACATACAAGACATCACTCACATTCATAGCATACTCTAAGTTCTATAGAGAGGCATGTTGGTGTAGTGGATAAAAAGCTGTCCTTAGAGCCACAAAGCCTACATTTAAGACCAGCCTCTAGTAAATATTAGTGGTTTGACTCTTAAGTCATGTTACCACTCAATACTCATGGCAGCCTTCTAAGAACATAAGTTGTGGGGGAGGTACCAATAGTGGTACTGCTGTGGTAGAGGAAGTTCCATACTAGGAGATCCCTTCACCAATGAAATCATAGGTCCAATCCCTGTCCCTTTAATGTTTTCCAAGCACTTTTCTCAAGTAATCCTTTATTGTACAGATATAATTATCGGCCTCCCCACCCACCCACTCCTATCTCTTGTGATGTTTGTCCTTGGTCCTCATTACATATCTAAACTAGGCCTCTAAGTGAAGTAATTGGCCCATGCTCACACAGTGAATAAATATCCAAGGAGAGATTTGAACCCTGGTCTGATTCCCAAATCCAGTAATCATCCACTACATATGGTTAGGTACTTTGGAAGAATAGAATGAAGTATGTGGCATGGTTTCTTGCTGCTCTCGAGGAGTTTACAATCTAACTGGGGAAATAAGATATCTGCACATGAAAAGATATAACCAATTAAACCACATAGTGTATGATTAAGTGCCAAATCAATGGTAGCAGATAATGGGTACTATCAGAGTTTAGAGAAGGGGCTGTCTGTAGACAAGGAGGGTAAGAGAACTTCTTGGAGTTGCTGAGGAGTTGAAGAATGGAGAGGATTTTCTTGGAGACAGATGTTTTAGGTGGGGTGAACAAAGTCAGAAAAATGAGTAAGCTCAAAATGTAACCTGGAGAGAGTGAGGATACCATGTTGGCTAGAACAGAGCTTTCTTCTAAGGGAAGCGTGAGAAACAGCTGGAGAGAACCCTGCCTCTCCTACACAGTTCAGCCAGGTTCATTTGCTGTAAATGAACACATAGGGCCAGTCAGCAGTGTTCCAGTCAGCAGCAGCACATTTTGAATAGCTGTCTCAAATAGAGAGAGCAGAAGGAAGGGCTGTGAGTCTCTACTCAGTAATTAAAGCGTCACCAGTCAGTTGGTCAGGATGGAAATTAGACCTGAGTAATTCAGTATGAAGAGATAGCAGTAGTCCTTCCTGGATGCTAACATGTATGCAGTCAGAGAATGCTGAATACCCATTATGTGCTGAGCACAAAGCACTGTGGGGGTAAAAAAGGACAATGATGTGACCCAAGCACATAGAAATCTCAATCCTTGAAAACAGAATTTTCTCCCTTTTTTCTCTCCCTCTCTCTTTTTTCCTCTCTGTCTCTCTCTCCTCTGTCTCTTTGTCCCTCTCTCTCTGTCTCTCTCCTCTCTCTTTTTCTTTGTCTTCATATCTCTGTTGCTCTCTCTATCTCTTACTGTCTCTATCTCTTTATCTCTGTGTCTGTTTCTCTCTTTGTCTCTCTCCTGTGTCTCTTTCTGTGTCCCTATGTGTCTCTGTCTGTCTGTCTCTCACTCTCAATTAGCTCAAAGAATACGTACTTCAGTGAGTGTAGCATTGGCCTAAAGTGGGATTAATTAGGGTGTGTTTCCAGAAAGAGGTGATAGTGTCACTTTTAAAAGCATTTCTACTCTTATTGTCTAATTTGCACCTCATGACCTTGTAAAGTAGGCAGAGCAGGTAGTATTCCACCCATTTTACAGATGAAGAAGCTGAAGCCCAGAGAGGCATGATTTTCCCCAAATATAGAGTTGGTAAATTTGGGTGACTCCAATTCAAGTCTTCTCATTTCATTGCTGTGTCAGTATATGTAGAACCAGGTTTTTAGGATCAGAAGAGATCCAACTAGGTAGAGACAGGACACATTCCAGTTGATAGAAAAAAAAGATGTAAAAGTTCTAAGGCAAGATTAACCAGATCGTATCTCACAAGCAGATTCATCCAGCTAGAACACAGTTTAAACTAGAGAACTAGGGCAGAAGATGTACATGAAATGGCAAGTTTTCTCCCTATGTTGCCACTGCTTGACAAGAACAGCTGCTGTTTCCAGGACACAGGAGGCAACAGGAAACCACTGTAGCTCTGGAGTAGGGAAAGGATATCAGAAAGGCAGCAGAGAGAGCACTAGCTGTGCAGCCAGAGGGTCCAGCTTCACCCCCTGCTCTGCCTCTGGCTGCTTGTGTGACCTTGGTCAAGTCTCTCAATCTCTCTGGGCTACCGTTTCCTTACCTGCAGAATCACTGCATTCATTTGGATAGGCTCTGAGGTTCCTTCCAGGCTTACAATCCTGCGATGAGCACAGTGGCTAAAGATAGGCATTCTTGACACGTGGAGTCAGAGTAGGGAGTCTGGAGGCTGCCATGGTCCTGCAGATGGGCAATATACTCTTTATAGGAATTGTCACTTGTCTAATAATGGTAGCCCTTCTCACTGAGGACATCTTACCACCAAATAATGTCCTTATTTGGAAGAAGAAATTATATCACCACTAACTAGTTTTGTACATTTTTTCCTTCCCCATTAGAATATAAACTTCTTGAGAGCAAAGACTGTTTTTTGTCTTTCATTATTTTGGATTTGAGTCTTCCCAGATTTACTCCCCTTTGCTCAGCATGGTTCCTGGCATTAAACACAATGTTTAATCAATGTTTGTTGATTGACCAACCCCTTAGCTTTGTAGATCCAAGCATTAAATCAAATAGCCTTATAGTTTCCTGGCCACTAATCTTATTTTCCCCACCTGTACCCAAGACTTTGCATTCAACTGTCAGAGGATCTGATATCTAGAGCTGAAATGGACCTTAAAGGCCATCTTATTCAACCCTCTCTCTTTTTGGGGGCTGGGAGTGGGGAAGGGGAAGGCCAGGCAGTTAGAGTTAAGTGACTTGCCCAAGGTCACACAGATAGTAAGTCTCAAGCATCTGAGGCCAGATTTAAACTCAGGTGCTTCTGACTCCAAGCCCAGTGATCTGTTTTCTGTACTACCTAGCTACTCCCAACCCTCTCTTTACAGATGAGGAAGCTGAACCCCTGAGAAGTTACACAAGGTCACATAGGCCATACACACAGAGCAAGGATTTGACCTCAGCTGTTGTGACTGAGTTTAATTAACACTCCTTGTACTTCACTTTGCTGCCTCAAAGTACTTCCCACTTATTTACTTTCTTTCTGTCCCTGAACAGCCCCTGCGAGTTAACAGCCAGCCGGGTCCCCAGAAGCGATGCCTCTTTGTCTGTCGACATGGCGAGAGGATGGATGTTGTGTTTGGGAAGTATTGGCTATCCCAGTGCTTTGATGCCAAAGGTGAGCCGATGGGTGCTAGCATGTGAGGGAGCGAGACCTAACCTGGCCAGCCTCAAGGGTGCATTGAATTAGAGCGTTTTATAGAATTCTCACTATGCTTTATAAGCCATTTCTCCTAAACAACTCAAAGCATTTCTGTCTGTTAGAACATTCCTTTATAATATCCCTAGGATAAAAGGAGATTGACATGTACTTGCCCCATTTTTCACATGAGGCCAAGAGAAAGTAAATGACTTATGCCAAGATCTGTGGCAGAGGCATGCAATCCCAGAGGTCACTTAGTCTCACCTTTACACAAAGCACAAACCCTGTCCACAATGTCTTAACTTGTGGTCATCAGACCTCAGCTTGAAGACTTCCCGTGATAGGGAACTCATCATTTTTCAAAATTGGCTGTGAGATTTTTTTAACAGCTCAAATCATTAGGAGGTTTTTCCTTCTGCTTAATTGAAATATGCTTTTCTGTATCTTTTACCATCCCCCAAGCCATGTAAAGCTAAACTATCTTCCTGTCTTCCACATAGATCCTTCAAATATTTGAAGGTAGGTATCACATCCATATCCCCTGCAAAACTTCCCTAACTTATTCTTCTGTAGCAGGGCTTCTTAAAGGACTTTTAGGACTTATAGCAGGACTTTTCTTAAGGACTTTTTCCACTTGCAACCCCTTTTCACGTTTTGGCAATGTTTTTGGCATTGCATGGTGCGATGGTATGCACAGTGCAAAGGGTGCATGCTTTGGGTTCAGAACCAACACAGTGCAACATGGGCAAGCACTTCCAGAAACACTTTGGGTTCATTACATGTTTGATTTTGAATTAATTTTTAGTTGTTGCACATTTAGAAACCTTTTATTATTGCCAATTTTTTGTGACCCCATATGGGATCATGACCCACAGTTTAAGAAGGGCTGCTTTGTGGCATGGGCTCTGTACCCTACATATGGTGGCCATTTTCCTCTGGGTGCTTTCCATCAGTGCTCCTCCTAAAATTTATCACCCAGAACTGGAAATACTGTTCCATATGTGATCTTCTGACCACAAAAAGAGCAGACTAGAACTTTTGTAGAGTATAATATTATGGACTATAGTAAGAACTACCTATTTATTTTTTTCAATTAAAAATGTTTTTGCCTTTCATTTTTTAACTTAGATACAAAATGAGAAAAGAAAAAAGAAACAAACTAAAAGAGAGAAAAGCTTAAATACTAAAACTTAAATGCAGAATTAGAAAAAAAATTGCCACATGTGCAACAGAACATGAGAGGATTCAAAATATATAAAACTAAATTTCCATTTCAAGAAAGCCTGTATAATAAATACTAGGCATTGTGTTCAGAGCTGTCCATCTTTTCTTTGCTTCCGTGTAGGTTTTATTTTGTTCTCTGCTGTGCACTTTTTACTTTGCTCTTTTATCTTCCCCACTTCCTGCCTACCTCCACCCCAAGAAGGCTACAGTTAAGCTTGAATGCATATGTATGTGTGTATGTACACACATACATATATGTACATATATACATACATATACACATATATACATGCATTTACCTACATATACACAAACATAAGTTTACATACATATGTTTACAGTGCATATATATATATATATATATATACACACGTAAATATCTAATTGTCCTCATATATAGACACACATTCATATGCATCTGTTTGTGCTCTGTTTCTCTGAAGGTGGCTAACATTTTCCTTCATAAGTCCAAGTCTTTCCATATTTTTCTAAATCCACCAACTCATCATTTCCTACACAACAGCAATGTTTCAACCATATACTATCTAGTTATTTTAACTAGTCTAAGACAATAATGATTAATGTGACTGACACGCCCTATTTTTCACTTTTGATTACATCTATTTTAGCTTTAACTTGGTCTGAGATCATGAGAACTACCAGTTTTTATCGGTAGCTAGGTGACACTGGGTAGAGTACATGCCTTTGATTCAGGAAGACATGAGTTCAAATCCTGCCTCAAACACTCCCCAGCTGTGTGACCTTGGCAGATCATTTAACCTCTCTGTGTCTGTTTTCTCTTCTGTAAAGGGGGGGTAATAATAGCACCTACTTGCAAGGGTTATTGTGAGGAGCAAATGAGTGAGCACATGAAAATTGCTTTGCAAACCTTACAGCATTACATACATGCTATATATTATTATTATTATTATTATTATTATTATTATTATTATTATTATTACTACTACTACTACTGTCTACTACCTTGCTGTGGCTACAGCCCTCCCTCCATCAAATTCAGTTCAACTGCAAGTCATGTCATCATCTCCCTGATGTCATGGTCCTCTTCAGGAATTGATGGTGTCCTTTACATCATCAAGGACAGGGATGGCTAGGTGGCATAGTAGATAGAGCACCAGCCCTGGAGTCAGTCCAAATCCAGCCTCAGACCCTTAACACTTACTAGCCGTGTGACCTTGGGCAAGTCACTTAACCCCAGTTGCCCTGCCTTCCTCCCTCAAAAAAAAAAAGGACAAAGGGCAAACCACACAACCACAAGAAAGAGAACCAACAAGACTTGACAACTGATTAAATATAGGGGATGAGGGAGAGAAGCAAGAACCCAAGGTTCTGAACTTGTCATTTGAAGGATACTGGAGCACTTAACAGAAATAGTGACATTTAAAGGAATGGTGGGTTTAGGAAGAGAAACTACTGAGTTTCATTTAGGACATTTTAAATTTAAGATGTCTATGGATCATCCGCGTGGATTTAAACAAGAATAGATTAGAACTGGAGGGGACCTTAATGGCTATCCAGTCCAACTGACTTGCTCTATAGATAAGGAACCTGAAGGTCAAAGAAATTAAGCGAAAAAGATTTGCCCAAAGTTGTCAGAAGCAGGATTTGAACCCACATCTTCTTGACTCCAGAGTCGGTGTTCTTTTCTCTGTACCTACAAGGTCGTCTGGTATAACCCTTATCTGATGCATGAATTCACTCTCCAGCAGCTTCAATAAGTGCTCATTTAGCCTACTTGAACACCTCCAGTGACAGGGAACTTACCTCACAAGGCAGCGCATCCCACTCTTGAATAATTATTTAATGGTTTAAGAAGCTTTTCATACAGAGGCAAAATCTACTCCCTGTAACTTTTAAGTAGAATGGAAAATAGGCTCTAGAATATAATTGCCAAGCAAAAGGGTCAGCTCTCTGAATGCTCTTAATGTTTTTCACTGCTCTAAAGCAAAGTTAGCTTCTCTTGGCCAGTATGGACTAAAATGGCAGGATCATTAAGAAAAGGTTTAAATAGCAGAGAATTCAAGTGGTTCTGTGCCTCATTTTTCTCTCTTAGGCCGTTACATCCGCACCAACCTGAATATGCCTCACAGTTTACCTCAAAGGAGTGGTGGTTTCCGGGATTATGAGAAAGATGCCCCAATCACTGTGTTTGGATGTATGCAAGCCAGACTAGTAGGTAAGTCATCCCAGAATAATTTTCTTTTTGGAGGCAGGGGGTGCTGTGGGGGCCACCCCCAGTGGAATGCATGCCAATACTTTTAGAGCCTCAGGAATACAGGACATTCCATATGGGACTTTTTTGTACTTCCTACTGGTGTGAGTCCCTGTAGCCCTGGAAAGTCAAGCTTTCCAGGTATAAAGTAGCTGCCTTTGCCACGACAACTTATATGGAAGGCCAGAATATGAACAGGAGACATCAGGGATGAATGGCCATTCCACTATGGCTAAAGCTGGGTCTGTACATGTCATCTTTGAATCCATCAGTTTGTTGGTTTATCCCACACCCGCCATCTAGAGACAGCAGCCTCTGCTCCAAAGGAAGTGGATACCACCAGAAAAATATAAACATTCATCGAGAGATTAGAGTGGTCTCTGGTGTCTGAGAGTTAATACTCCAGGGTTTTATTTGCTTTCATTTTCATCAATATAGATCTACCATCTATTATCATAAAATCCATTATCTAGCCCCTGGATTACCTAGGGCTCAGCTCCCTGCTAACTGAGCATTTTGCTGCTCATTAGGCCTGCAGAGATGGAACAGAGAAAAGATGAAAGAGTTTATCACTTTTGCTTTTTGTTGGGGATGCTGGGGAAAGGTTTATTTGGGGATAAGTTTCAGATCAGTAGGCTTCTGCGTGGGCCATTGTGTGTCTTGGGTACGCTGGCTAGGTGGGGCCACGTTTGGGTTCTAGCTCAGACCAAATATAGCCAATAGATTCCATCTCTCTTTGTAGGTGAGGCCCTGTTAGAAAGTAACACCATTGTTGACCATGTCTATTGTTCCCCGTCCCTGCGATGTGTCCAGACTGCACACAACATTCTGAAAGGTAAGAATCACAAGCTTATAAATCCTAAAAGTGTCATCTAGTCCCCTGATTCTGGGCAACTCCACACCTGAGGCTTCCTAGTGAGATGGGACTTTTAACCAAGCATTTTTAGCTTGCTTTTTCCATGGAAAATAGTTTTTCTTATGTAGTTTCTCAGCAGTCAGCAATAGATTATATAGAAAATTATTAGGTATGCAGAGCATGGCCTTAGAGGAAATACAAAGATTACATAAGACATAATCCCTGCTTTCCTAAAGCTTACTTTCTAGCAACAGAGATAAGACATAAAAACAGATTATGAAATGTAACATTTTAAGTACAAGAGAGTTGTAAAACAAAGTGCTGTTTGAAGTTGGGAGTTGGGAGAGGAGGTCATTTCTATCCAAGGAAAATAGAGAAGACTTCATGGAGGAAGAGACATTTGAGTTGAACTTTAAAAGATAGGGAGGAATTCTGTAGAACATAGGAGTTCCAGATATAGGGAACAGCATGACCAAAGATATGGAAACAGGCGTGGTCAGCATGGAACACTCAGGAGACAGGAGATGACTTTGGTGGAAGCATCTAATGCTTGGCAGAGTAAAGAATTAAGACTGTGAACAGGATCCTGTTACATTGTGAAGGTCCTTAAATAGTAGACAAAAAAATTTTAACTTTGCCCAGTAGGCATGCCCACAGAAGAGTTCTGAGTAGAGAAGTGATAAAATCAGATTAAAAATAAGGAACACCATTCTGGCAATGAGCTAAGAATAGATGAGAGAAGAGCAAGATTCTGGAGGCCAGAGGGCATGTAAGGAGATAATTGCCATGATTTAAATGAGTGGTGGTGATGGTATATAATAGAGTCGTGGCAATGGATAGAGGAGGAGATAAATGGAAAATATGCCAACATTAACAGGAAATTGGCAGGACAGTGCTTGGTTGGATATGAATCTCCCTTCAGTAATCTATCACTGCTGCCAAATTAATATTCCCAAAACGTATATCTAACTATATCACCTCCATGGTCAGGAATTTTCAGTGGCTCCCTACCCATGGTTTTTTTTCTTTCAAGAGGCACCACCCAGTAGCATGATGGTTTGGCCAGTGCCTCAAGTTCTGAGTATTTGTAACTTACTCTGGGAGATCAAAAACTGCCTTTGGAAATGGGCTTGTTTGCAAATTCTTAAATGAGTTGGAGACGGAAGCCAAGTGGAAAAGGAATTGCTGACTTATTCAGAATGGAAAACAAGTACTAACCAACATGGCTCACATTGTCTTAAAAGAACTACCTTCCCTTTGCCTTCATTTTCTTTTCCCCTTACAAGGTTTACAACAAGAAAATCACTTGAAGATCCGTGTGGAGCCTGGCTTGTTTGAGTGGACAAAGTGGGTCGCTGGAAATACTTTGCCTGCATGGATATCTCCATCAGACTTAGCTGCTGCCAACCTGAGTGTTGATACAACCTACAGGTAGCCTCACATAAATTGTTATTTCCTGAGAGTGATTTCAAGATGATTTTCCAAATTATTTTCAGTTTCATGTGATCCACCTCCAAATGGAGAGAAGGGATAGACTGAGTGCAGATTGAAGCACTTTTTAGGGGGAGGAGAGGAGGGAGGAATGTGGCTAATGTAAGAATTTATTCTGCTTGACTAGACATAATTGTAACGGCTTCTGTTTTTCTTACTTTCCTCAGTGGATGGAGGAAGTGGAGAGCAAGGGAGGTGGGAAAGAGAAAATTCAGAACTGGAAATAAAATAAAATTGAATTTTAAAAAATTATTTACCACTTTCAACCTACTAGTTGTGGACTGACAAAACTTGGTCAGTTCTCATTTAGTGGTACTAACATAGGAGAACTATATGTGATAATAGCAAAGAATCCAAAAGTCATTGGGCATTAGTATACATTATGATTTTTTTCCCTGAAGATTTGCTTGCCTGATTATATTTGGCTCAAAGTCACATAAAAATAAATATTCATTCTTTTGAAGCAGCTAGATGGTGAAATTGATAAAGTTCTGGTCTTGGAGTTAGTAAAGTCTGTGTTCAAGTCCTGCCTTTAATACTTACTAGTTGTGTGATCCTGGGAAAATCACTTAACTTCTCTGGAGGAAAAAACAAAAACAAAACCCCTCAGCTTTCTTATCTGTAAAATGGGCGTAATAGAATACAACCCTCACAGGGTTGTTGTGGGGATCCACTGAGATACCATCTGTAAAGTGCTTTGTAAACCTTACAGTGCTTATATAGCAACCCTGTGGGGCAGACAGGGCAGGTGATATTAATCTCATTTTATTGATACCAGGAGACTGTGGTCCAGAGGAGTCACATAACTTGCCTATGGTCACTGAACAGATGAATAGAGAACGTTTATATAGCACATTAGGGTTTATAAATCACTTCTTTACAACCACCCTGTGAGGGCCTCTATGGAAGCACCGATAGACCCATTTTACAGATGAGAAAATTAAAGTTCAAAGATTGAATGACTTTCTCACTGCTGTGCAGCTACTAAGTGACAGAACTGAGACTTGGACCCAGGTCTTCCTACTGTTAGTTTAATGCTGCTAGATCAGGCTTCCTGCTCTGGAATTAAACATGAAATATATTTACATTTAAATAATCCATAAAGTGTATAATTCACATGCCAATAGTTGAAAGTTGATTATTATAGGATTGTTATAGAATCACAGCTAAAATCTCACCTTCTGTAAGAAGCCTTACATAGCCCCGCTTAATGCAAGTAGTGCCTTCCCTTTATGATTATCTCCAATTCCTCCCATATATGTCTTGTTTGGGCAGCTGGGGGGTGCCATAGTGCATAGAGCACTAGGCCTGGAGTCAGGAAGAGTCATCTTCCTAAGTTCAGACACTTACTAGCTGTGTGATCCTGGGCAAGTCACTTCACCCTGTTTGCCTCAATTTCCTCACCTGTAAAATGAGTGGAGAAGGAAATGGCAAATCATTCCAGGATCTCTTCCAAGAAAATCCCAAATGGGATCATGAGAAGTTGGACAAGACTGAACAACGTCTTATTTATACAGTTGTTAGATTGTAAGCTCCTTGAGGTCAGGGCCTGTCTCTTGTCTTTCTTTAGCACAGTGCCTGGAACCTAATAGGTACTTAGTAAGTGCTGGTTGACTTGAATTGTTGACTCCATCTCAGAGTTGGAATGGAGCTCAGAGGTCATCTAGTCCAGTATTTCTCTAGACTAGAGAGACTTCTCTGCTCTCTAAGGCTCCCTGACAGGGGGTCATCCAGCCTTCATTGGATTGGCTTAAATGGCTATTGGCATAAATCAGCAGTTCTCAACATGTGGGTTATGTTCAATTTGTAACAATGAAAATATATCCTGCTTATCAGATAGATTCGTAACAGTAGCAAAATTACAGTTATGAAGTAGCAACTTTATGGTTGGGGGTCACCACAACATGAGGAACTGTATTAAAGGGTCGTAACATTAGAAAGGTTGAAAACCACTGGCTTAAATGATCCCCAAGGGCCTTTCCAGTTCTGAATCTTATGATCCTTCTTCCCCATGGCAACACTTCATATACTTATAAGCAGCAATTATGTTCATGCATTCTATTCTCTAAGATCCTAATTGTTAGAAAGTTTCTTCATATATGGAACCAGATTCCACCTTGGCAACTTTCCCCCATTGTCCCTAGTCAGGAATGAAGGATACATGGATGGATGGTTTACAGATTTTATCCCATTTGATCCTCACAATAACCCTGCTATTATGATCTGCATTTTACAGTTGAGGAAACTGAGGCAGACAGGTTAAGTGACTTGTCCAAGGTCACATAGCTAGTCAGTGTCTCTTGAGCTAGGTGGTAGAGGGAAGGAATCAGGAAGACGTGAGCTCAAATCATGCCTCAGACACTTTCTAGCTCTATGAGCTTGAGCAAGTAATTTAACTTCTATCTGCTTCAGTTTCCATATCTATAAAATGGGGATCATAGTAGCACCTACCTCCCAGGATTGCTGTGAGGATCAAATGAGATAATAATTATAAAGTGCTTAACACAGTGTCTGGCGCATAGTAGGTAGTATATAAATGTTGGCTATGATTATCATTATTTTTATTATTATTGTCCACTGTGCCACCTAGCTGCCTCTGGGGCCAGGAAGAATAAATTCAACACCCTCTTTACATGATAGTTTTTCTTTTTTTCTTTTTCTTTTTTTTAATTTTTTTTTTATTTACTCATTTACTTTTAATTTACAAGATTCAGTTCCACAATCACTTGAGTTTCAGATTTTCTCCCCTCCCTTCCCCCCCCCATGGTGGCGTGCAATCATGTATAGGATACATGATAGTTTTTCAAACACTTGAAAGCAGCTATCATCTCTCCCTAACCCTTACCAAGTCTTCTCTTCTTTGGACTGAACATTCCCTGTTCTTTCATCTTATCCATAGACAGCATCATTTCTAGACCTCTCATTCTCCTAGCTGCCTTCCTCAGGATGCACTTTAGTTTTTTGCATTTCCTAAAATGTGGTTCTTAGAACCAAAAACAATACCCCCTGATGTGGTCTTGTTGAGGCAGAGTACAATGAGACAGTCATCTCCCTAATTTTGGACTTTAATATAGCCAAAGATTGAGTTTGCTTTTTTGGACTACCATATCAAACTGTTGACTAATATTGAGCTTGATTTCTATTAAAACTCCCAGATCTTTCTTCACATAAACTCTTGACTGTCCATAGTCCCCTCCTATAACTCCTGGATTCATGTCACTGATTTTTTTAACCCACTTATAAGACTTTGCATTTATTATTATCTCTTGATTGTATTTGATCCATCATTCAGGATTCTGTTTCTTGCATCCAGCATTTTGTCAGTCCTTCCAAATGTTGCACCAGTTGAAAATTTGGTAAGATTTCATCAGTCATTGATTTAAAATAAGAAAAAAAGACAAACATCAAAGGACTGAGCATAGATCCTTGGGGCCTTCTACTAGAGACCTTTCCTCCATGTTGACATTGGTCCATTAATGACTGTGGTTTAGGCCCTGACATTCAACTAGTTCTGAATCCAACTCTTGCCACTTAGCCCACACCTCTACATTTTTCCCACAAATATGTTAAGAGAGACTACATTAAATGCTTTGCTGAAATTTAGGTATACTCTTGTCTATGGCATTCTCCTGATGTGTCAGTCTGCGGACTGTCAAAAAAAGAAATTAAGTTATTCTGGCTTCAATTAATACATTCAAGATTAACCACTAAGTATAGAGTCAGGTACTTGTAAAATGCCTTTTTATAGAAATATGCATTCCTAGTTATTATGGTGGGGGATGTCAGTGATATGTTTGAAGGCTGTATTTAGGACAAGTCTCTTTCACCACCACCCATAGTTGTACTTCACATTTTGTTCTTTCCCCCTCCATGGAATTTCTCCCTTAGGCCATAGTTTTGCTCTGGTGTGAGGAATGCAGCCAAAGGTAATGTAGTTGAGCCAACAGAAATTGTATGTTCTGATGGGGAATTGGGGAACTTGTTGCCAGCCTGGGCAAGGCATATTCCCCCACAGCTCCACTCCCAGCTGGCCTTGGTTGAAGACAGCTCTCTGGTTTTCCCCTCAAACAATTCCTAAAATTCTTCTCATTCTAACTTGAAAAATGTGCATGGATCATTCCATCTACACTGTCTTTTGTTGTTCACCCATATACACAAAAGAGAGATGAATCAAGGAAAGTTCAATGACAGACCGTATGCAGTGCCCACACCCAATTCCCATCTACAAGTATATGTTTGTGCAGCCCTCGTGTTTGACTTTAGAACCTATCAACTATTTTTGTTTCTGCACATGTGAAAGGCAGCATCGAAAAGTGAGGGGCCGCTGCTCCTTGAGTTACACTTTCCTCTGGAAAAACTTTAGATCGAAAAGCATTGAGGAAGGTGCTAAATTGTGGGCTGAAGGAATGGTGGAAGCAAGTCAGATGACTAAGAGCCAGGAGAGATGAGTTCTAGTCGTTATTCTTCTGTTCACTTGCACCAATTCATTACACCATAACAGGGTTCCATCTTTTAATAGGGTTTAGACTTGTGCACAATATGATCTTTGTCACAGTCCAAACCATAATGTACAGGGAAGAATTATAGATTCACAGAATTTGAAGGTAGTAATCAAGATTTTGTCCAACCTATACAGAAAAAGAATTCCCACCGCATTATCCCTGACAAGTTCTCTTCTGCCCTCTGCTTGAAGAAGAGGGGGATCCAGTCACCACTCTGCTACCCATCCTACTTTTGGACAGATTTAATTATTAAGGACAGATAGGTGGTGCAATAAATAGAGCACTAGGCCTGGAGTCAGGACGATCTGAATTCAAATTCAGCCTCAGACACTTACTAGCTTAGTGACCCTGGGCAAGTCACTTAACCCCTATTTGCCTCAGTACCTGTTCTATAAAATGGGGGCATTTCCTTCCTGGTAATGGCAAACCACTCCAGTATTTTTGCCAAGAAATCTCCAAAAGGGGTCAAAAAGAGCTGGACACAACTGAAAAATGACCAAACAACCAAGGCGTTGGGGATACAAAAACAAAAATGAAACCATCCCTGCCCTGAAGGAGCTTACATTCTCTTGTGTGTATAATGTATGATAGCCCCAGTTATAGACAGAGTGGAATGAGAGGATCACTAAAGAAGTGTTTCCGATACCCTGAGAGGCATTAGTTTTCCTTTATAACTTCAGTCATGGAAGGAAAAGTGTTGTTAATGCAGCCATGTAAATTGGTAGTGTCTCATGAGCCTTGAGACCTCTAGAAGAAATAAGGCTAACCATCAAACACAAGTTGTGAACCACAGCAACAGTCCCCTGGTTCTTGGGGCCATTTTGCTATGTACTGACTTTAGATCCAGTTTCTTGTAACTATAATTAAGAATGAACAAAGTTAGTGAAGTCTTTATAAACACTTATAAAATGTAGCATTATAGAATTTTCAAGCTAGAAGGGACTCCTAGAAATCATCTTGTCATCCCCCTCCCCCTTATACATATGTATTTTGCAGATAAAAGATGAAGGCTTTAGAGCAAGAAAAAATAGCCTACAAGCCATCTACTCCAACCCTTTCCTGATGCCATCAATTATTCACTCCTTCCTTCCAAAAATCATCTTGTGTTTGGTTGATATCTTATATTCGTGTGTGTGTGTGTGTTGTATTATCCCTCTTAAACATAAGCCCTTTGGGGGCATAGCCTGTCTCATTTTAATCTCTTAATCCTCAGTACCCTGACAGAGTACCTGGAACATGGTATACACTTGGTAAATGCTTGTGGAATTGAATCCCACCATACCATGATGCTTCTAGACTTGTCCAAGCTAAGCCTAGAACCATGATGGAGTAGAATGGACATCAAGAGTCAGGAGACATGGCTTTGACATGAACAAATTATGTATCCTTGGGAGAATCACTTAATTTCTTTGAGCCTTAATTTCCTCATCTGTAAAATTAGGTGATTGAACTTGAAGTTTAGACTAAAGTATCTTCCAGCTTTAATATTATAGGATTTTATGAAACCACTTCTCTTAATGCTCTGTCCAATGTGCTTTTCATTTGACTAGGAGGCTGCAGTCCTAAATATTTCTTAAGCTTCTTTCTAAGGAGTGTTTTGTGCAAGGAGGGTTAAATGCCTGACAGAGATTGAGAAAATATCCAAGAACCTCATTATCAAGAGATGTCATCTCAGCTTTTCTTTCCCCTAGCCCTTTGACTATAATAAATCATTATAGCTTTGGTTACCAGGGGTGAGGAACCTGCAGCCTTGAGGCCACATGTGGCCTTCTAGGTCTTTGGGTGTAGCTTTTTGACTGAGTTCAAGTTTTACAGAATAAATCCTTTTATTAAGGATATTTGTTCTGTGAAGCTTGGATTGAGTCACAGGACCATACTTGGCAGGGGGGCCAGTAAGAAGATGGGGGCTAGTTACTCTTTGTTTTGTGTTTTGGACTAGACATCTATATGGGGAATTCCTGATAAGGAAAATCTCCCTACTAATGCAGATCAGCCTTTTCTCTGCAACCTACACTCTTAGAGAGTTGCCTGGGGTACCAGGGCTCATACATCTACCGTGGAACAGACATAAACATAGGTCTTTGTGATTTAGAGGCTGCTCCCTATCCACAATGCCATACTGCCTCTCCTACCCCATAGTCGTCTTTGTTACTATTATTATTTCTCCAGCTATCAAAATGTCTTAATTCCTTTTGGTCATTCTTCTGTCTATAGACCTCATATACCAGTCAGCAAATTAGTGATTTCTGAGTCCTATGACACATACATCAGTAGAAGCTTCCAAGTCACGAAAGAAATCATAAGTGAATGTAAAAGCAAAGGTAAGCAATGTTCTCTTTTGCTCCATCTTGAATTTAGCAGTGATTCTCCAGCATGGTTAACTTGCTTCTCATTTCTTTTAAGGTTGTCTTAGCAGCCAAAGGTTAACAAGAAAGAGAAATATTTCCCTAACCATTTGCCTAGACCAGTGGTTCTCAACCTTCCTAATGCTGTGACCCTTTAATACTCATATGTGGGCGGACCCACCTGGAGACGGATAGAGGAGCAGTGGCTCAGTTCCTAAGACCATTGGAAATATATGTTTGCTGATGGTCTTGGGCGACCTCGTTCAACCCCCAAAAGGGGTCGTGACCCACAGGTTGAGAACCACTGGCCTAGACTTTCATGTTAAATTGGTAATGTCCTCTGAGTACCCCAGATAACAGGGCACTGCATTGAGGCACACTGGAGCCTTACTATGTATCATGTTACTCTATGTAACATAAAATATAGTATTAAATGGAGCAATACTGGATATTGTAATGTTACCATAGATAATGTGGAACATATTATTCAATGGTGCCATGTTGGATATTGTAACATATCACCCTGTATAACATGAAATACAATATTAGATGCCCCTGTAATGGATATAGTACCATCGCTCTATATAACATGAAATACATAATTAGATGGCACCATTCTGAATATTATAACATTGCCTTATGTAACACGAAGTACAGTCTTAGATGACACAATGCTGGATGTTGTTGGAAAGCACTCGTTTTTAGAAATAGCAAGCTAGCACGCCAGCTTTGCCTCTTAGCTGATCACACAGCATGCTGGATAGTATTAATCTATTCATGGCATTTATTGTTTCAGTCTATTAAAGCTGTGCTGGATTACATAGCTATTTGATTGCTGCTTGAAGTTTTGATTTATTTATTTTTTTCTTCTGTTACATATTCCCTGTATGCAGAATTATAGCCATTCTGTTTCCATTATAAAGCAAACTATCCTGTTTTCAAATTATTGATTGAATTTTAGAATAGTTAGGATGGCCAAATTATTATGAAATGTTCCCAGGTGGCAGTTACACATGGCTTATGTTATCACTACTTAACTTCAGTACATACATAATAATGTCCTATTAGAAACTTCTGAGAGGTCAGGACTGGGTAGAAGGGGGAAAAAAGATACCTCTATGAATCCTTTTTTTTTTCTGTCCAGACCTATGATTCATTGATGGAAAGAATTCCTGGAATGAAAGCTACCTTCACTAATGCAGATCATCCACTTTCCTGTGAGGGATAGTCTTAGAGAGTTTTCTGGGACACTGAGAGATTATGGAATTTGCTCAGGGTCACACAGCTACCATTATGTGTTGGAGGTAGAACTTGAACCCAGTTTTTTATCTGATGTGTCTGACTGCCTGTAACACAAATCCTATATCACAAAATAGAGCCTAAGTGTATAAGAGAGTGCAAAGGATTGTGGATTTCAAGGTGGAAAGGACCCTGAGGACTATCAAGTCAAACCCCTTAATTTAATAGATGAGGGAAGTAAGACTGAGAGAGTCTAAAGTGATTTGCCTTTGGCCACATAATTAGCAAGTGTCTGAGGCAAGAGTTGGAGCCCAGATCTTTCCGATACCAAGTCTGGTACTCTAACCATTTCACCACCCTCCAAGTTCCAAGGGAGGAAAAGGCTCGTTTTCTACTGAGGCAGAGGAGAGAGGGATTGAGGAGGTGGTATCCATCCTGGGTTTTGAAGGATGGATAGAATTTTAAAAGAGATGGGGATAGAATTGTTGGAATGGTAATGTGGGGAGGACATTGAAGAAAGGATATAAACAAAAGTTTGGAGGCAGAAAAGCAAGGGAAATGTTTATGGAACAGTGAGTGGCAGAATTTGGTGGAACAGAATATATAATAGAGAGAAATGGGAGAGGCTGCCATTTTGCATGTCACCTATGTGGAGTTTTCCAGATCCATTTTCACATGCTCTGCTTTTTCCATTCCCAGGAAATAACATCTTGATAGTGGCCCATGCATCTTCCCTTGAAGCATGTACATGCCAGCTTCAAGGACTCTCACCCCAGAACTCCAAGGACTTTGTGCAGATGGTCCGAAAGGTAATTCACACTACTGCTTAAACTTTAGTTTAAGTGGTATATGGTACCTAATGCTTTCGTTATGTTTTAGTGGCTTGCTGGTTGATAAAAATGCAAGGCCTTTATGTGTGGCAGTTCATTCATTCTGGAGCCAGAGGGAGTCAGTCAGTCCTTCCTTCAACACGTTTTCGGTCTTTCCTTCAGCACAGTTTATTGAGGGCCTACTCTGCATGAGACGTTGTGCTAGGTGGTGTCAGGACTACACAGATGTAAACAAGACTGCTCCTGCCCTCTTGAAACTCATGCTCTAATAGCAATACAGTCCAAAAGCCACATACTGCTACGTAACTAAAATACAAGAAATACAATAAAATCTGTGAAATGGTACAGAGGGTAAGTACTATGACAGTTCAGAGGAGGGAAAGCTCACTTCTGGCAAGGATAATCAGAAAAGACTTCCAAGGAAAAGGTGTACCCCTTGTACTAGATCTTGAAAAATGGGTAAGAAGGCTGTCTTTTAAAAAAAATTAATGAAAATCTGACTTCTCTCCCTCCCACCTTCCCCCTTCCCCACTGAGAAAGAAAAAAGAAAACCCCTATTATAAGCATGTATGTTCAAGCAAAGCAAATTTTCACACTGGACATATATAGAAATGTATTTCAATCCACATTCTAAGTGGTAGGAAGATTTTCAACAGGTAGGAGGAAGTAGGGAATGTGGAGTAATCTTATAGTTTTCTTCTATTCTTTAAAAGTTGATGATGCTTGACAGAAATCTCACTTTGGAAGCATCATCACAAAATTAGAAAAATAGCCAATTTTTGAAGATGATGAACACTGCACAGTCATAGAGTGCAAGCATTTCTCATGACAGGTACTTCCATTAGGATTAAGTTGCCTAGATCAAAAAATTATTTTAGAGTAATGTTTCCTAAACTTTTTTGCAGAACTATGTTGTGTCACATGATAAGAATAGAGATTCTATAAGGAACTCCATTGATGGATATATTTTCCCCAATAGATTATATATTATTTGTAATATAAATAATATTATTTATTATGTAATTAACTATGTAACAGAAGTGATTGGTGTTGTTAATAATTATAATCAATAAATAATAATAACTAGAAGGTATGAGGGGGGCAACTAGGTGGTGCAGTGGATAGAGCACCAGGCCTGATGTCAGGAAGACCAGCATTCAAATGTGACCTCAGACACTTACCAGCAGTGTGCCCCTGTGTTTGCCTCAGTTTCCTCACCTGTAAAATGAGCCATAGAAGAAACTGGCAATCTACTCCAGTATCTTTGCCAAGAAAACCCTAAATGGAGCCATGAAGAGTCAGATATGATGGAAAAATTACTAAGCAACAACACAGATACGTAGCATTTTAAAGTTTACAAAACCCTTTACGCATATTTTTTCCTCACAACATCCCTGAGAGACAGGTGTTATTGTTCTCATTTTGTAAGTGGGAAAACTCATGTGTGTATCAAAAATTATTAGCTGGTGGTGTGGTCAGCTGGAAGGAGCTCCAACTCAACCAGTTCATTTCAATGACAATATTTCAGTATTAAAATAAAATTGATTTATTCAATTTTGCTCCAAAATAACAATTTTCCCTTTAATTCCGCTCAAGCATGTATGGGTTCTATTAATTTATTTCACATCCCAAACACTTCTGTTGCCAGATTAGTTTGGGAGAG
>CM053582.1:269901923-269912890 GCA_028627135.1 Pseudochirops cupreus
CCTGAAATCAACAAGATAGAATTCAACAGGGATACATGTAAAGTCCTGTATTTAGGTTAAAATAATCAGTTATGTAAATATAGTACAGAAAGGTCTGACCTGTTAGTAGTTCATGAGAAAGAGATCTGGGGGCTTTAAATTACTTCAATCTCTGTATGAGTTAACAATATATTGTAGCTGCTTAAAAAAATAAGGCAGCCTTAGAGTAGGTCATGGGCCCCCTGTACTTTGTGCTAATCAGATACAGTTTGGAATAGTGTCAGCTCTGGGCATCACAGTGACCTC
The DNA here is from genome assembly GCA_028627135.1 of Pseudochirops cupreus. Lineage (NCBI taxonomy): Eukaryota > Metazoa > Chordata > Mammalia > Diprotodontia > Pseudocheiridae > Pseudochirops > Pseudochirops cupreus. The sequence goes on from CM053582.1 coordinate 269,902,209, forward strand.
TCACCAACTAAATCTATTCAGCACAAGGTGATCTCACCCATCTCTGCTTAGCTTAGCCACTCTCTGACTCTTCCAGATGGCTCCAGTCTGATCCCAATCTTGCATTTGTATCCAATCTCATTGCCTTCTCTTTCATCTGCCCACAGTCAGCACACACCCTGTCTCTTGTTCCTGGCCCCAAAAAGAGCAAACACAGAGAGCCCTAGTGTAGCTCTTCTCTCTCGTTCTTCTCCATCTCTCTTCCTCTACAGAGATTCTTAGAAGAGTAGGCATAAGTCCCTTCAAAGTCAATAGGAACCCCTGACCTAAGGATTCTTAACTTATGCATAACTCATACACAGTCCAGCCCATGAAATCTTTGTCCTTTGGTCCTCCAAAATCTCTATGATCTTGTGAGATCTCTTGAATTTTCCAAGGTTGCTACAAAGCCAGAGTACACATTTAATTGAAATACGGACATTTGTCATTTAAGGAGAACCTGTGCTGAGTCCTTTTGTAAAGCAATATTCCCTTAGGGACATTGTGAGAAAAAATTAGGAAATCTATAGGAATACAAGCTATTGTTTTAATTTCAGATTTTTGTCTAGAATTTCCTTAAAGTGGAACACATCTCTACATGTAAATTACTCCTGACCTTTATTTAGTCAAGCTGCCTGAATTTACTAGTGACTGTTTAAAAGTTAATATTAGGTTATTGTTTATAATACTCTAATAAATCTGTGGACTCTTTGATAAGGGATCTACCTCCACTGATGGCTAATCAAGATTGTGGATACATAAGTTGTGATACGGTGGAAAATGTTGGAGGTGAAGACAAGTTCTATCTGGACGAAATGGTTTGGTCCACTTTGGAGGATGGGAGCAGGTGATATCAACAGTGGAAGTCCAGAAGAGCTGGTCCACTTCACAGCTCTATCAACAATGCATGAAAATACCCATCTTCCCATAATCCACCCCCAAATATTGACTAATATTCATCTTTTTTCATATCTATAGGTTCATATGATAAGAGCTAAAATTTAGAGTTGTTTTAATTTGTTTTTCTCTTATAGTAGTGATTTAAATTAGGGGCATTTTTCATGTGGTCATTTATATAGTCTGTAATTCTTCTTTTGAAAAGATGTTCATGTCCTCATCTACCGAGGAATGGCTTTTGACGTTATAAATTTGTGGCAGTTCCCAGCATATGTCAGACATTAAACTTACTGGTGATATTTGGTGCAAATACATATATTTTTTAACCACTGTACCATTTCTCTAATTCTGTCTTCATTGATTTTATTTACACAAAAGCTTTTTCAGTTTACATGTTTTTCACATCAGTGAAAGTTGTTTGTTTGGTATTTCATGCCGTTACCTGTCCTTTGTTTGGCTTAAATGACTCTCTCACCATCCTTGTGAAAGATACTTGATTTCATTTTCATTGAACTATTTTTTGTGTGGCCTTTTATATTCAGGTCACATATCCATTTGGAATTTATTGGGGGTAAATATAAGATGCTGCTCTAAATTAATTTTTGCTACTTTTCAGTTTTGCTAGCACTGCTTGTTAAATAGGGAGTCCTTCCCCCAGTATTTTTTGTTCTTGGTTTTATCAAATGCTTGTTTTCCTAATTTTTATTTCTTGAATGTCTAGACAGTTTAATTTGTCTATTTTCTTTTTAAAACCAGTACCAAATAATTCTAATGACTTCTGGTTTAAAAAAAAACAACAATTTTTTTTAAATTTAAAAATTTTTAAATTTTTTTCAAAATATAATTTGAGGTGTGATCATGCCGTGACCTCTTCACTTATGTTTGTATTCATTATTTCCCTTGAGATTCTAGATGTCTGGTTCTTTCAAATAAATTTCGTATTCTTTTGCCTAGTTCTAAAAAGTATGCTCTCTGTAAGTGATTGGAATAGCACTAAATCTGCAAATTAACTTGGCACTTTTATTTTATTGTTGTGGGTTAACAATGAGTATATTTCCAATTATTTAAATCTCCCCTTTTAACAAAACCTCTATAATTTTGGCATATATTTGGAAGAAAGATCTTGCAGGAAGAAAGCTTTAAGGCTTCATTTTTCTCAATCAGATAAAATGCTTTTGAAAAAATACATAGTCAACAGATGAGTACAATGGGATTTTGTATTTTCCACATCTTTTTCGACTGTGTGACTATAAAGATGTGGTTGCTTTAGAATATCATTTGGGAAAACTACCCTTTTCCTTTCTCATACCTTTTTCAAGGATGCTTTCAATTGAAATGTAGATTCTTATAAAAATGTGCATATATGAGAAGATAGCATATAGAATGGTAGCTACTGATAGTATTTCTTCTGCCTTTTGGGTAAAATGATGTTTAAGGCTTTGTTTTGTTTGGGTTTTTTTTTAACCTTCAATATCTTCCACTCTTTCTAATATCCAGAGAATTTATCCTTCAGTGCTCTCAAGACTTAAAGAGAGACCTTTTTTGTATGTACTTGGTCTAACCCAGGGGTGGAGAACCTGCAGGCCAGAGGCCATGTGTGTCCTTATAGGTTCTCAGGTGCAGCCTTTTGACTGAGTCCAACTTTTACAGAACAAATCAGTTAAGGGGATTTGTTCTGTGAAGTTTGGATTCAGTCACAGGACTGCACTTGAGGACCTAGAGGGCCATGTGTGGTCTCCAGGGTACAGGCTCCTCACCCTTGGTCTAACCCATTTGCTTACTCCATCTTTATTTTTTTCAGTGCCACCTCCACTTCCTTATACAGCACAGCCAGGAGTATGATGGTAGAGTCCAAATGTGGTAGCTCCACTGTCCTTGACAATAAAAAAGTGTTTGTTACGAAGATCTTAATGAATCATTTTCATTCATCATCTGTTGTCTTTTCTGTTTCGTCATATATCCCTTCAGTATAGCTTTTAGTTGGATCCCTTGCCAACTTTTCTATAAACTTGTTTTCCTGTTGGCTTATGGTTATTTAATAAGGCAGTATGGCAGAGACTCTTCTACCATCCTTCTTCATGAGATTTGACAAATGAGTTTCCATTCCAGACTGATATTGTCTTTGGATTCTAGAGCCTGATGAGGAGAGCAAGTGTTTGCTGTCTAAGATGGTTTTTATATTCTTTTGGTCTCCTCCTTCAGCTCATTTACATCATTTAAACTTCTCTAAGAAATGAATTGATCTGAATGTCCTTTCCTTTATCCAGTTCCCATTTTCCAGCATCAACAGCATGTTTAAGTAGGTCAAGTTGGAGCTGTTTTAATCAGACACCGTTTCTTTTTCTCATTTTTATTCTAGTTTTCTTGTCAATTGTTATCTTAGCCAGAAGTCACTAGTCTGACTGTGTACAAATAACTGGTCCAGGAAGGGTTCTGATATCATTAACAAATAGTTTTCATCTAATAAAATACAATCAGCCTCATTTTTTAAATATTGTTTGGTGCTTGACACATCTATTACCTCCTGATTTTTTAAAAGTATTTATGTTATGTCCATGAGTCTTTAGTCTTTTCTGTTTCTTACTCCCAAACCATATTTTTCCAGTATAATTTTGGCATTCTTCTCAGGTATCAAAGTGTATGTTGCATTAATTTAGAGAGTTGTATAGGATCATATGTGTAGGACTGGAAGAGACCTGTCATCCTCATGCTCTGCAACTGATGTTAATAGATAAGCTGCAGTTATTTTCATGATAGACTTTTTAAAAATACTTATGAGCACTGTAACATGAGACGACTGAATGTTGCATGAAATATTTCATATTGCCTTTTGGATGGATAATAAAGCCAACTCAGCCACTGCCTTCATTTGCATCTCCAAGAAGAACCTGTGAGCTGTCTTTCCATTGAGCTGATACTCCTGCTTGTCTTCAGATTTTATTGATATCAAGAAAATTAAAGTCAATATAGTTTAGTTCTTTTATTATGATGTCAACTTGGGGGTTGGATATCTCATATCTCACTTTTAAGAGTACCAATAATTTATATATATATATATTTCTATTTATACGTATCACATGCACACATACACGTGTGTATGCACACATACTATCTATCCATCTGTCTGTCTATCTATATCAGCTAGGTGGTGCAGTGGCTAAAGCACCAGGTCTGGCATCAGAAAACCTAAGTTCAAATCCACCCTCATCTACTTATTAGCAGTGTGACCCTGGACAAGTCACCTAACCCTGTTTGCCTTCATTTCCTCATCTGTAAAATGAGCTAGAGAAGAAAAGAACAAAACCAGTCCAGTATCTTTGCCAAGAAAACTGGGGTCATGAAAAAAGTGGACCTGAAAACAACATACACATTTTATACACACACACACACACACGCACGCATATATACATGTATGTATGCGTACACATATACATGCACGTGCATGTATATATACATACATATTTTCTTAGCTAATGTAGAAACTCAGTGATTCCCCAAAGCCTTAGTCCCATTTTCTGCCCTTCTGTCATTGTCACTACAGAAGTAGGAGGGGGCTGCATAGGCCAGAGCATTGTTTTTACATTTCTCTGGGTTTCATAGGTTACTATGGATACTAACTATAGCTGTCTTTTAAAATTTATTTTATATAATACAACTACAGTTATTATTATACATGTGTGTGTATACACACATACACACTTACGTACATGTGTGTATATTTAAAGGAAAAAACCCAAGGTAGAATAACTTCAGGTAGCCCTGGAAGGAGACCTAGAATCAAAATATATTTGGTTTGTTTGTTGTTAATTTATTAGAGTTTGCCTTATAAAAAGCTGAGTTTCCCGTAAGATTTTACTTTTAATCTTTTATTTGCTTTGTTTATTTGTTTTTGGTTTTGGTCATTTAAGTTGATAATAAAAAAATTTGAGTTCATGGCATTAAATCTCTGTTTTCTCTTTTCCCTCTTTTCCACTGTAACTACAGATTCCATATCTGGGATTTTGTTCATGTGAAGAATTAGGAGAAACAGGAGTGTGGCAGCTGACTGATCCACCCATCCTCCCCCTCACACATGGACCAACTGGAGGCTTTAACTGGAGAGAGACATTGCTTCAAGAGTAGACAGCAGTGAACGAGAGCAGAAACAGGCCCTTGACAGGCTTTGGAGAAGTCTCTTTTTTGTGTTTCATAACAACAGAGAGAACACATACCATTTATTCCAGTCTATTTCCTTTCATCCAGTTTCATGCTAGAAATCATACATGACACTGTGTAGATAGATGCAGGAAGGCTCTTGATTTGAGGTAACAATTCATTCTTCTCTTGGCCCTCGTTTGACTAAAGCTCAGCCGTGTGGGCTGCTGAGATCTTCCTTCCTGAATCAAGACACCTGTTAAAAGACTTTTTTTCCCCCCTATGTTCTAAAGAACTGTGGACTGAGAGACCTCCCACACCTCTGGGAGCAGTTGAGCTCTCTTTCTTAGGATAATTGCAAGCCAAAAGGACAGACACAAAATCCAGCTGGGGTGACACTTGGAATAGGATTTTTATTTACTTCCATTTACCTAGTATGTAAAAGTCAGGCTAAGAAATACTTTTGAGGTGGTTGGAGGAACACACCACCTGTAAAAACTGTCCTCACATAGTGTGCTAGATTCTACCTTGATGGCCCCCTGATTAGGCCAGTCTTAACACCTTCTAGGTACTCCACTTTAGAAATATGGGACTTAGCCAGATGTTGCCACTGTCTTGCAGCAGCGACGGCTACAGCTAGCCCATTTTGTGCTATATTCCACTCCCAAACCATTGTCTGGCCCAGGGGATTCTCGTTCTCCAAGCACTTTTCAGATCCTCAGGAAGAAGGGGAGCTAGAAGTAAGCTAGGACTTGATAGGCCAAAAGAATGTTTTGGCTTAATATAAAGTGACTTGGAATTACTCGTTTTTGTAGCCTAATTAATTTCTCATTCATTGTGTTTTACTTGGCTTAGTCTAGAATAATAGAATATGTTTAGGATGTTGAGCTTTCAGAGGAATGTACAGTAGGTACATCAGTTAAGTCAGCAAAAAGCTCATCTTGTGCAATATGTACATCTTTATTAACCATGCCAGTAAGTCAGTTATTTGTACATTTACCATGTATGTAATACATATTCAAACATTCATAAATACATTTATTATACAAGAGGTGTATGAAAAGTCAGGGAACTAATTTAAAATTATGACAGTCAGGGCCGCACTGATATTTGTGCCGTCTCATTTTTGTGTGTGTGTTTTTAAATTATAATTTAAAATATATAGGGCTGTATGAAAAGATATGGGGGAGTCATGTCCTGGAATTTCCCTTCCTTCCTGATTACTGCATACTTTCAAGGGAAGCTTTATTTAAAAGAAAAAATAAATGACAATCAAACCAAATGTCAATGTTTATTTAATTGTGTGAATAGCTTATTGTTGACTGATACGAGTTTTCAAAATTGAATCTGGTACTGTACAGAGAGTGTAGGAGTTTAAGAGATGGTAATAGGTAACGTTAAAATGAATTGAGGTACGTCATTAAGTGGAGTGGGATCCAAAACTGATGCATAGAGTAGAGGTCATATAATAATAGATCTGTGACCCTAATGATGGTGTCTGAAAAAGAAAGGGAAAAGGTATGCTAGATAAACATTTTAATCAACAAGTAGCCTCCTTTGGTGTTTTATAAAGCATTCAGGATTATAGATCTAGATCAATTCAGGGGTTAAGTGACTTGCCTAAGGTCACACAGGTAGTTTGGAGCCAAGCCTGCATTTGAATTCAGATCTCTTGCCTCCAAACCCAGTGCCCTTTCCATTATGCCATCCCACCTCCCTTGCAGCAGGGAAAATTGGGAGGACAAGATTTGAGTTTTGTATTTTTAGTGAAAAATCAACTTCTAGTCATCTATAAACACTAGTACAGATTGTCAACATAGAAATTGCCTACCCAGTTGCTAATGCAACTGGTTAATAAATGTACTAAAAAGCAGAGTATCTTTGAGGTTGGGGGATGGGGAATAGACCCACTTAAGATTTTAAGTGAAAATCACATTACAGCCAATATCCTGCCACTGCTGTTTATTTGTTACTGGTGTTCTTGAGTCAATAAACTCATTTTTTTAGACTAATATCTGTGTGAACTGTATGGCATTGTAAAAAAAAAAAATCCCTTCATTTGTAGTCTCTGAAGCAAGGCTAGAAATTTTTTCTCACAAAATAGTGTGCCTTGGACAATATCTGTATGTATACAATTGATAGATACAACTGATATCACAGGTTGTCTTTTCTGTCTATGTAAGCTTTGACTGTCGGTAGGCTAGTAGCACACTGATCAGTTTGGATGTGCAGTGCATTATTTTAATCATATATTAAAAACTGTTTTAAGTGTTGCCTACCTAGACAGTGGAGATTTGAAATAAATACGTAGACTGAAGACTAATAAAGAAGAAAAAGAGGTTTATTTGGGGGAGGAGTCATGTCAAAATTCTCCAGGGGGCTGATCTCCATAGCTTAAATTTACTAGGTGCTAATAGTTCTCGTTTCTTACTTGCCTGTGTAAAAATAACCTCAGCTTGCTTTGGGGAATCATTTTGAGTCTCCAAGGTAGAAAAAGAGCAAAAAAGTTAACTCATCATATATCCAGCTATTAGAGTCTGAATTAATATTCTAAACCAAGGTACAGGATGATGTTTCCTGGAAGCAATAAGAACCAGCCAAATTAGAAAAGTCAAATTAGATTTAAAAAAATCTCACCAATAGCAGTGTGTGTGCGTGCAGATATGTACATATAATATGTATTGTGTATATAATATACACACAAATACTTTTATACATATACATGCACATAAACTGCTCATACATGTACACTCGTAAAATGAAACTAAAAGCTTTCTTCCTGGTATGGAACATTTAATATAGCATCCTGCATATATGTGTGTGTTATATCAGTTTCCTAAGGCTCTGGTTATTATTTGCAGATAGGACTTTGTTTTCAATGGTTTTGAAAATGCTTCTATTCCACTGTGGATACAAGTAATTCACACGTTTTAATGCAAAAGCTGGATGCTACATTTTCCCAGGTTTCCTTTTCAATAGTTTCAGTGGTAGCTAGGAGCTGATTGCTTCACCTCAGTATTGATTTCAGAATACAGTGTTTAACATTCCATTTAGATTCATAGAATCTGAATAGATCTAATTTAAATAGTTATCTGATAGTTGGAAAGAAAGAGGTATTTTTGTGGTAGGTTTGCTTAAGTTACTACTTTTTATTTTGATGATCTACTTCTACCAAAGAGTTATTTAAAAATAATTGTATATATTCTTCAAAAATTTTTTTGACATTTTTATTAAAGTTTTGAGTTCCAAATTCTATACCTTCTTCCCCCCTCCCTTAGATGGTAAGCAGTCTGATACAGATTATACAGTTGCACTTATGTAAAACATTTCCATGTTAATCATTCTGTACAAGAAGATTCACAGAAAAGAAAAAAAATGAAAGAAAGTGAAAAATAGCATGCTCCAGCCTGTATTCAAACAATATCAGTTCTTTCTCTGGAGGCAGATGGTATGCTTCATCATTAATGCTTTGGGATTGTTTAGGATCATTGTACTGCTAAGAATAGCTAAGTCATTTACAATTCTTCATCAAACAATATTGCTCTTACTGTTTATAACATTCTCTTGATTGTGTTCACTTCACTGTGTATCAGTTCATGTAAGTCTTTCCAGGTTTTTCTGAAATCATCCTGCTTGTTATTGCTTATTGCACAACAATATTCCATTACAATTATATACCACAGCTTGTTTAGCCATTTTCCAGTTGATAGGTATCCTTTTGATTTCCAATTCTGAGCCACCACAAAAAGAACTGCTATAAATATTTTTGTACTTTTCCCTTTTTGGGGATGTTTTTGGGATATAGACCTGCAGTGATATTGCTGGATCAAAGGGTATGCACAATTTTATAGCCCTTTGTTCCAAATTGTTCTCCAAAATGGTTGGATCGCTTCACAACTCCACCAATAGAGCATTAGTGTCCCAGTTTCCTCACATTCTTCCAGCATCCAACATTTTCCTTTCTTTGTCATATTAGCCACTCTGATAGGTGTGAGGTAATACCTCAAAGTTGTTTTAATTTGCATTTCACTAATTAATAGTGATTTAGAGTATTTTTTTCATATGACTATAGATAGCTTTGATTTCTTTGTTTGAAAATTACCTGTTCATATCCTTTGATCACTTATTAATTAGGGAATGATTTGTGTTTTGAGTCTCCAAGGTAAAAAAGAGCAAAAAAACTAACTCATCGTATATCCAACTATTAGAGTCTGAATTAATATTCTAAACCATTTGAGAAATGAGGCCTTCATCAGAGATACTTGTTGTGAAAATTTCCCCCCAGTTTTCTGCTTTCCTTATGATTTTGGTTGCATTGATTTTGTTTGTGCAAAAACTTCTTAATTTTATATAATCAAAATTATCTATTTTACATTTTGTAATGCTCTCCATATCTTCTTCAGTCCTCAATTCTTCCCTTATCCATAAATCTAAGAAAGAAACTATTCTCTTAATTTGCTTATGGTATCATCCTTTATGTGTAAATCACATACCTATTTTGACGTTACATTGATATGTGGTGTGAGATATTGGTCTATACCTAGTTTCTGCCATACTGTTTTGTAGTTTTCCCAGTACTCTTTGTGAAATAATGAGTTTTAGTTCCAAAAGCTTGGATCTTTGAGTTTATCATATAGTAGATTCCTATGGTCATTTGCTATAATGTAATTTGTACCTAATATATTCCACTGATCTACCACTTTATTTCTTAGCCAGTTTTTGTTTTTGATAATCACCATTTTATAATACGGTATGCCTAGACCACCTTCTTTTGCATTTTTTTTATTGATTCCCTTGATATCCTTGATTTTTTGTTCTTCCAGATGAATTTTGTTATTATTTTTTCTAGCTGTATAATTTTAAGTTTTTGATGATTTGATTGGTATGGCACTGAATAAATTAATTTAGATAGAATTATCATTTTTATTATATTGGCCCAACCTACCCATGAGCAATTAATATTTTTCCAGTTGTTTAGATCTGACTTGACTTGTGTGAAAAGTATTTTACAGTTGTGTTCATATAGTCCCTGGGTTTGTCTTGGCAGTTAGACTCCCAAATATTTTATGTTGTCTACAATTATTTTAAATGGAATTTCTCTTTCTATCTTGTGCTGCTGGACTTTGTTGGTAATATATAGAAATGATGATGATTTATGTGGATTTATTTTGTATCCTTCAACTTTGTTAAAATTAATAATTTCAAGTAGTTTTTTAATTGATTCTCTAGGATTTTCCAGGTATACTATCATATCATCTGCAAAGAGTGATCATTTTTGTTCCCTCATTGCCTATTCTAATTCCTTTATTTTTCTTCTCTTATTGCTGTAGTTAACTTTCCTAGTTCAATATTAAATAATAGAGGTGATAATGGGCATCCTTGCTTCACCCCTAATTGTATTGGGAAGGCTTCTAGCTTATCCACATTATAGTTACATGCTAATGGTTTTAGATAAATATTATGTATCATTTTAAGGTGAGCCCCATTTATTCCTGTGCTCTCTAGTGATTTTATAGGAATGGGTGCTATATATTGTCAAAGGCTTTTTCTGTATCTATTGAGATGATATGATTGCTGTTAGTTTTGTTATTGATATGATCAATTATGCTTAGTTTTCCTAATATTGAACCAGC
>CM053582.1:269913390-269938160 GCA_028627135.1 Pseudochirops cupreus
AATTTTTTTTTAGTCAGTACCACATACTTTAACACTTAACTATATACTATCCAGTTTGATTTAGGAAACCACAAATTAACATCTATATTGTATTGTAGGGTAGCCAGGTGGCATAGTAGATAGAACATTGGGGCTGGAGTCAGGAAGACCTGAATTAAAATCTGGCCTCATACATTTACTGGCTGTGTGACCCTGGGCAAGTCAATTAACCTTGTTTGCCTCAGTTTTCTCACCTGTAAAATGAGCTGGAGAAGGAAATGGCAAACCACTTCAATATCTTTGCCAAGAAAACCCCAAATGGGATCAAAAAGAGTCAAACACAACTGGACAACAACAAATATATTGTATTTTAATTTATTTTCTTAAATAATTCCCCATTATATTTTAATCTGGTTCTTCCACTAGAGAGTTTTTTGGGATCAAGTTTGATACCTCTGAGGGCACTGAGCAGAAATGACTTAGTACTCAGGATCACACAGTCAGTGTGTCAGAGGTGAGACCTGAACCCAAGTCTTTTTGGTTCAAGACTGGCTCTTCATCAGCTACACTTCACTGCCTCTCATATAAAATACTTAGAGATGACAAGTGTGTTAGAGAAGTACAAACAGCAAGTTTGTCCTTGAATTATCCTTCTTGTTCAGTCATGTCCAAATCTTCATGACCTCATGGACCACACTGTCCTTGGGGTTTTCTTGGCAAAGATACTGGAGTGATTTGCCATTTCCTTCTCCAGTGGATCGAGATGAACAGAGGTTAAGTGACTTGCACAGGGTCACACAGCTAGTAAGTGTCTGAGGCCAAATTTGAACTTAGATCTTTCTGACTCTAGGCCCAGCACTCAATCCACTACGCCATCTAGCAGCTAAGTACCTGTACCTGATATTAAAAGTCTTAAAGAATTTTGTCTGCAATTTTTCTTTTTGCAAAATGATAGCTTTTATGAGAGAAAGGAAGGGAAGATTAATCAACAGAACAATATAGTTCTGTGTCACATTTGTTCATTTAGGAAGCATAATAAAGAGATTAAAGCCAATATGATGTAATGGAATAGGGCACTAGAAGACCTGGGTTCAAATCCTGCCTCAGATACTTATCGGTTTGGTCACTTGAGCCTCAATTTTCTCATCTTCAAAATGAAGGGGTTAGATGCCTTTATGGCATAAAAAATAAGAGGTCTGACCTTTCTCTGGGCAAGTCACTTAATCTTTCAATTTCAAATTCAAATTTCAAAAAATGCTCTAAGACTGTATGTAAGTTGAAGAAAAAGTACTGACTTACATTGGTAGAAGGAATGTGGGTGATTTTTGTACCAGTGAAAATCACAGGTGCATTTTCTACCTCAATGACCTCAAATCACCAAACTCAGTTCTCATTCCCAAGAAAATCTTCTGATCTGGTGGAAATAGTGTTCTTCTGTCTTATTTGTACTAGATTTAAGATAGACTCCTAGACAGTTTAGCATTTGGTTTTTGGCGAGAAAAGTGTTTAAGGTTGACAACATGAGCCTTTTCCAATTTCAAACAGAAATGTGGTTTAGGGTATTTGATGCTATGGGATGCTATATCCTCTCTCCTTTGTTCCAAATCTTGCCCTCTCTTCTGCTGTTATAGCTCTTATTATTGATTTTTTTTGAAGAATCCACTTGTTGACCCTTTGTTGGGTACTGAAAAAAGGAAAATGTTGTGGGAAGGTTAAACTCTAGTCCACTGAGGCTTTGCTTCACCTTTCACATGTTTACAAAATAGTTAAACTGGTCATGGCTACGTGACAAGGGTGGAGGTAAAGGATAGATTTGCCAAATATTTAAGGGTCACTTGTACACAAAACATTCCATTTTAAAGAATTTTTACAACAAATCCCTACTCTTCTGGATACTCTCTCCTAATTTTTTAAAATTTCATTTCCAGTGGGGCTATCTAGACAGTTCTTTGTGTTTTTGGATCTCCTCCTCTCCTCACTACTACCTTCCTTCCAGGCTCTTTGGAAGCTAGACCTCCAATTTTCCCTTAGAGTTTCTTGTTTCATCCACATATGGGGTATTGCTACCTCCACTGTGTAGGGCAATGCCTTGTATATGCCAGGTATTTAACAGATGTTGGTTGAATTGAATTGAATTCTTTAGTCTTGAGAATTAGGATAAAAGAAGCATGATTTACTTCACAATTTTTCTGACTCCAAACCTAAATCTGTCGATCAGTCTGTTATAGATCCCTAGGACAAAGAGAGAATGTATATAAAGGAATGGCTGTGCTGTCTTCCCTGTAAGTAGATGACTTCTCATCAACAGAACATGATTTGGATTTGTTTTTTCCAATATTAGTGCTGGATTTCAGCCCCAGAGCAATATCTATTCACATTCTCTTCTATTTCTTCTGTGACCAATGGTGTATATTGATTGGTAAGACAGTGAATTGACTGGGTATAAGATTACTGATTGTGGCCTTAGAACATGCTGACATACAGAGTGAAATAAGATAAACCAAGAGAAAGTAATATTACGATAACAGCAATATTGCTCAAAGAGTAACTGTGAATGACTAAACTATTCGGGATAATGTGTATACTCAAATCAGTTATGAAGGACTTATAAACATTCCTATAAAGGAAAATGTTATCCACTTCTAGAGAAAGAACTGATATATGAAAGTATGTATTGTATGGTTTTTTATATGTATGTGTGTGTATATATATATATATATGTATATATATATATGTATATATATGTATACACACACACACACACACACATATATATATATATATATATACATACATATATATACATATGTTGACTTTCTCTAATGTGGGGTTGAGAAGGAGGGAGACAGCTTAGAACTCAAATGAAAAATAATATTAAAAAAAGAGAACATCCTGCCTTATATGGAAATAAAGCCATGGCCTTGAGTTAATGAGCTCCATACTCTAACTAGTAGAACCAATTGGTACTGATCCCCTGAGCCTCATATAACACAGCTATAAGACAGGTCTGAGCAAAAGCATCTTAAGCCATGAAGCAAAGTCATAGATGGTACCTGTTCCTGGCAAACAACAACCACAATTACTCAATGAGAGCTATACATATCAAAACCAGTATAGTTGCTAACATCTATTTAACATTTTCAAAGAATTCTAGGGTTGAAAGATGTAATTGCCACCTTTTAAAAATTAATACAGTGCACCAAATATGAACTCATATACTGTATTCCCTCACCTAAAGAGCCCAACAATATTGGATTGGAAATAGCAAATTCCAGAGCAGAGTAAAAATTTTCTACAGTAGTTCAGTGGAGTCTAAGTGGAAGGGGTCATGTACAAAGAAGGACACTTTGAAAATTAACCTCCACAATTCTGTTTTGGCACATGAAGTAATTGTAGCTGTAACAACAGATAGCATTTATATACTTCTTTAAAGTTTGAAAATCATTTTACATGTATTGTCTCATTTGATCTCTAGAGCAAATGTGGGAAGCAGATACTCTTATTATCTCTATTTTTACAGATGAAGAAACCAAGGCAGACAAACGTCAAGTGATTTGCCTAGTCACACAGCTAATATCTGAGACAGGATTTGAAATCAGGTATCCCTAATTTCAGGTCTAACTCTCTATTCACTTTGCCATCTATTTGCCTCAATTAATCAATAAACAAGAATTTAATAAACTTGCTATATGTCAGGAATTGGGCTAAGCACTGGGGATACTGAATTAAGACACTGTTGTCAGCAGAAATCATAGCATCATGACTGGAAAAGATCTTGACAATTCAATTAGTCCATCTTCTTGCCTTTGAGCAAAAATCAACCTATTACTGAAAAATAATTATGCTAAAACAACAGAAGAAACTTCATAAATCCTTGTGGTAATTCACCATAAAGATCAAATATGAAAACAGAGGGAAGTTAAAAAGAAAAAAATAGATTCTATAAAATAAATGTAAAGTTTCAGTTCTCTATAACATCAGTTCTGTTAAATATTTGTACTTAGGATAATAAAATCTAGGGCTTTATGCTCATGGCTCTCAAATCTATTTGTCTGGCCCTAATCTTTCTGCTGACCTCCAATCTCGTATCTCTAAGTGCCTATTAGACATTTTGAACTGGATGTCCTCTAGACATCTCAAACTAAACATGTCCTCATGAGCTCATTCTCTTTCTTTCCAAACCTTCCCTCTTTCTAGACTGCCCTGTTGCTATTGAGGGCATCACCATCCTCCCAGTCACTCAAGCTGATAACCTTGGTGTCGTCCTTGGCTCCTCACTCTCTCTCACCACCTCCCCCCCCATATTCAATCTGTTGTTAAGACTTGTCAGTTTTATGTTTGTAAGATCTCTTGAATATGCTTCCTTTTTACCTCTGCTCCTGCCACTACCATGGTACAGACCATCATCACCTTATGCTGGGACAATTGCAATAGCCTGCTGAGGGTCTGCCTGCCACAAGTCTCTCCCCACCCCAGTCTATCCTCCATTCAGTCACCAAAGTGATTTTCCTAAAGTTCAGTTTCAACCACATCATTGCCTGCCTCCCTCTCACCCCCAATAAACTCCAGTGGTTCCCTATCACTCCCAGAATTACATGTCAGATGCTCTGTTTGGAGTGCAAAGCCCTTCATAACCCACTCTTCCCCACCCTACCCCCACCTTTCCAGTCTTCTTACACCTTACACATATCCATACTCTTTGATTCAGGGATATTGACCTTCTTTTTATTCCTCAAGCAAGACACTCCATCTCCTAACTCTAGACATTTTCGCTGGTGGTCCTTCATACATGGACTTCTCTCCCTCCTCATCCCTGTCTCCTGGCTTCTCTGGTTTCCTTGAAGTGCCAGCTAAAATCCCATTTTTCTACTCTCTCTCAATACCTTACCTCTGCTGATTATTTCTCATTTATCCCATATGTGGCTTGTTTGCACAAAGTTGCTTACACATTTCCTTTCCCATTAGATTATAAGCTCCTTGAGAGCAGAGACTTGTCTTTTGCCTCTCTATTTATCCCTGACACTTAGTCCAGTGCCTGGCACATAGAGGGCATTTAATGAATGCATATTGACTGGCTGACATTTAATCCATCTCTATTGCCTTATGTGAATAGGGGAAATTATGTAATTTATCTTTAGAGAGTCCATTGAAATTATTTTAGTTGGCTAACAAATTAAATTATGCAGCAATATATTTCAAAAACAAGTATGAAGGTTCTATGAATCATAGAGAAGATGAATAAATATTTAGCATATTCCAAGACCAAAACCAACCCACTTCTGAGATATCTTCATATAGGTATTCCCATAAAAACTGTTGACTGTTGATTAACTTACCAAGCTGGAAAACCAAAGGCTTGATTAAACAGTAGATAGACAATCTCTTCTTCCAACTTTATCTCCTTACCTTGCAAGGGCAACCAAGCTAACAGGCTAAGAACTGTCCACAAAGTCATAGTGTGAAGAGTTGTCTGTGACACTGTCAACTTCCTCTTAGTTCTGAAAACACAGAGTAGAGAGTGGTTTCTTTTTAAGGGAAAGAGGCAGAGTAACCATGACCTCATGTGGATAAAGTCCTACGTTTCCCCTGATGGCCCCCTCATTAGGCTGCAACCCCCATAAACACCTTCACACTGGAAAATTTGGGGGACTAAATTTGTGGTCTTTCCTTTGAAAGGTGTCACTGATGTGGCCATTACAAAATTAAATGTCAATATATATGTGAAATATTGGTAAACTCAGTTAAACTTTTAAAAAATTTAAACTATTTGTGTTTGGATGTCAACAATACCTTCATGTTTCTTTTGTGTCCAGACCCGGAATTTCAAAAATATGGGGAAGGTCTAGTGTGGAAACTCTTTCCACTGATGTATATTGGTTACTTGGTTAGTGACTTACAGTCTTTGAGAGCTGACTAGGGCACTGAGAAGTTTAGAAACTTCACCACGATCACAAAACCAGCTATGTTTCAGAGGCATAACTTGAACTCAGGCCTACCTGACTCCTAGGCCTATCCTGAATCTTCCACTTTTTTTGCTGCTTCTCACTTCTATTAGATAATCATTATTAACAGTGAACTACAATGTACTTCATACTACATTACTTCCTAAATCTCAAAATCTATTTAAAAGTTAAGCAATATGGAATGTTAGAGGTCATTCTAGTCTAACCTCTTCCCTTTACAGATGTGGAAACTGAGGCCCAGAGAAAGAGAGTGACTTTCCTAAGGTGCCATAGTAGGAAAGTAAGGATTAGGGGCAGCTAGGTAGCCCAGTGGATAGAGTGCTAGGCCTAGAGTTCAAATCCAGCCTCAGATACTTACTAACTGTGTGACCCTGGCCAAGTCACTTAACCTTTGTTTGCCTTATTTTTCTCAGCTGCAAAATGAGGAGCCTAGAGAAGGAAATGGTAAATTATTCCAGTTTCTTTGCCAAGAAAATTTCATAAATGCAATCATGAAGAGTTGGACACAACTAAACAATAACAACAAAAGAGGATTTGAACCTGGGGCTTCTAATTCTAGATCAAATACTTTTTTCATCACACTACGTTAATTCTGGTGTCTTTAGCCCTTATAACGGCCCTTGTTGGTGGTTAGGTGTAGAGGACCACAGGCCAGTGGGGCTCTGACTGTCATGGCTGAATGAGCCCTCTCAGCTAAAGACCCTGCTACCAGGCCCGGATCGGTTCCCTCTCCCTCCCAGAAAGGGTCACAGGCTTGAGCCTGACGTTCCCGTGAGAAGCGTGGTATGCACTCCCAGCTTGGGAACAGGGATGCTTGCAGTGTTCTCAGGGTAAAATACCATACTGTTGCACAGACTAGATAACTAGAAGCCATGGGCTCACACCATCCTGTTCTAGGGAGGTTAGGGAGGTTTGGAACATCCTGCCTGGTACTTGCACCCTGATAACAAGGATAGAGTACATGGCCGTCATGTATGAGGTAAATGGGAACTAGGGCAATGGTGTAATCTCAAAGATAGTGGCTTAAGATGACTATGTAGTTTTTCACTATATATATTGGACTCTTAGCTGAATAAAATTGGCTCTGTTTACCATCCTCAGAGTCCTGTCTCATTCATGGTCATCAACCTCTGGGTAAGTAACTCTTTCAAGTATCTATTTTTCACCTAACATTTCCTTCTCAGTCCTGCTGTGGGTCGGCAGGGCTCCTCTAACACTGTCTCAGCAGCTTTGCCACAGCACGGCAGAGTCCCCGGAATTTGGCTCCCCAGAGTTAGGGACCTAATGATTTAATAGCTCCAATTAACAGAAAGGCTAAAGAACAGAGAAGATATTTAACTTGTGTAAGGTCATATGACAAAATCAGGATCATAGTCAAAGGTAGGGTTATGCTGGAACCAGCTCAAAATGCCTCTCAAGAGCCTCTTGTTAAATCTTCAGTACGAGCATTTATTTGCAGGGAATTTGTACAAATCAGGGCTCGATTTACTGTTTTCTTCATTGTCTAGTCTTAAGAAAATGTTAGAAAAATATTAACAAGGCAAATTAAACTTGAAAATATGTCAGGGGGGCAGCTAGGTGGCGCAGTGAATACAGCACCGGCCCTGGAGTCAGGAGGACCTGAGTTCAAATCCGACCTCAGACACTTAACACTTACTAGCCATGTGACCTTGGGCAAATCACTTAACCCCAACTACCCTGCCTTCCCCCTCCAAAAAGCAAAAAAAAATAAAGAAAGAAAGAAAGAAAAAAAAAGAAAATATGTCAGCGTGCATTTTCTCCCCTGGAGAGCTGCTTGTTAAACATTTACCAGCACACCACTGGCCCAGGGCCAGTAGATTATGATGACTATTTACAAAAGAAAATTTTGAAGAAAAAAGTACTACTAATGGGAATTAATGAAACTGCAAAATCTACCTATCATTTCACCAGTGGAGATTATCTGGGAAAAAACAAATAACACACTTCAACGTCATATCATTTATGTGGTAGATATAGGAAATGGTTTGGGCTCATAGTGAAAGGGGTTAGAAACATATCGCACCAAGAGAAGTCAGCTCAGCAAATCTAAACAGTTCCAGTCCATGCATGGGGGGCAATTCAGCCAACATGGTGACTGTGAGAAAAGATTCCATATCCCAGGACACTATGGACCAAAAACCCATAGCAGAAAGGCACATAGACCCCAAACAGGGCTTAGGAGACAGACTGTTGGTATCTGGAAAGTGGCAGGGGAGCAAGGAAGTCATCTAAGACTAAAGAGTGAGGGGGAACAGCAGCAGGAGCAAAAGCCTTATCTCTTAGTCCAGTGCCTAAGGGTTCCTGAGCTGAGGTGGGAATTGCAGAAGTCATAGGGATCCAGTCATGCTGTACAGACAAAATGGGATGCCAGGCACAGATATGGTCTTCACTATGGGTGCTCCAAGTCTGAAAATGTACAGGAGCCTCACTACTGATGTTACAAATTTGTTTCTAGATACTAGGCTTATTAGGTATGTCTCCAAGATGGAAACTGGTCCCTCTACCCTTAACAGACTTTGCTTCTTTCTCTTTGGGATTACCTCTGGGTAAACTCCACTTGGGAACTCTTCATCTCTGCCCTATACAGCTTCATCACGTGCAGAGAATCCTCTAGTTACAGATGGCCTTTCCAACCTACTTTGTTAACAGATTGCTGTACCCAAGGCAAAAGACTAATTTTTTATTTATGGTTTAGGGAGCTCAGATCATGACTTTATCATCACCTCTCACATAGTCTCATCCTCCTAGAACAACAATCTCTGAAAGTCAGAGAAGGGGCAAGGGCTATTACGTCAGTTTGGAGTTTTTTGTTTTTGATTTTTTTAGAGGGTAATTGGGGTTGTGACTTGCCTAAGGTCACATGGCTAGGTTTTTTTGTGTTAAGTCTCTGAGGTCAAATTTGAACTCAGGTCCTCCTGACTCCAGGGCCGGTGCTCTATTCACTGCACCACCTAGCCGCCCCTATGTCAGTTTTACAGATGAAAAAAAACTGAGGCCTGGAAAGGTGGTAGTACATCCAAGGTCACACACTGAGTTAGTGGTACAGTGGAAAGAGGGAAGGGAAGAAGCATTTTCTTGAGCACCTACTTTGTACATTGTGCTGTTTTTTTTTACAACTATTATAAAATCACAGTCAGAAGAACTGAGTTTGTATACAGGCTCTGATCTTTCCTATCTGTTGACCCATTAAGTTCTCTAGACTCATTTTCCTCCATTGTAAAACAAAACAAAAGGAAAAACCAGTCCTTTCCACACTGAGTCTGTGTTTCCATGACCATTTCAGTACATAGGGAACCTGGGAATAGAATTGAAGTCTTGTGATTCCTGAAGCAAATCATTTATTATACAAGTGTATGCTCATAAGATCGCCAACAGTCACTTTCTTTTTTAAAAATTATTTTAAATTAAAAAAAATTGTGAATTCTAAATTCTTTCCTTCTCTCCAGCTTCTCCCCCACCCACTGAGAAGGAAAGCAATAGGATATCAATTATAGATGTGAAGTCATGCATAACATATTTCCATATTATCTATGTCACAAAAAGCAAGGAAAATAAAGAAAATGAGAAAATTATACTTCAGCTTGCACTCAGAGTTCATCAGTTCTCCCTCTGGAAGGGGACCACAGTCACTTTCAATTCAGTTCTTGGACTTCCCCAAAAATACCATGATTCAGAATGAATCTTTGTTTTCTCATTTACCAGAACCCTTTCCTCCTTTTTCATTCTCAAGGAAGAACATTGCCCAGAACAGGCATTTTTTTTCCTCACTAAGCGTCAGCTTGGA
The DNA here is from genome assembly GCA_028627135.1 of Pseudochirops cupreus. Taxonomy (NCBI): domain Eukaryota; kingdom Metazoa; phylum Chordata; class Mammalia; order Diprotodontia; family Pseudocheiridae; genus Pseudochirops; species Pseudochirops cupreus. The sequence continues at coordinate 269,923,138 of CM053582.1, forward strand.
ACCATGGAAAATGCACTGGTTCTGGAATCATAAGATTTGGGTTCAAATCCTATCTGTGATGCTTCCTACCTCTGTGACCTTGGGCAAGAAATTAAATATTCTTGAGCTACGGTGTCTTCGTCTGAGACCACTTCCAACACTAGAGCTTTGATTCGCTACATCTTTCCCTATAAAGCAATGTTTGTCAGCCTGTGAGCAGAATAATAATAATAATAGCTAATATTTATATAACTCTTAGTAGGTGCCAGACACTGTGCTAAGTGTTTTATGATCATTATCTCATTGGCCCTCATAACAACTCTGGGAGGTAGGAGCTATTATTATTCTCATTAAACTTAGGCAAACAGAGATTATGTGACTTGCCCAGGATCACACAGCTAGTATATATCAGAGGCTGAACTCAACTCAGTTTTCTCTGACTCCAGACCCAGTTCTCTATCCTCTGGGCCATCTAGCTTCCCCCAAAAGAGTGGTGGAAGTGGAGAAGCTGCGGAGATATTGTCATCGATGTGGGAAGATGCAAAAAAAAGCAAACAAACTGCTAGAGTTTGAATAAATACATCATAATATGTGTATTGCTCTCTTAAGAGGATTGAGATGCTGTGGTGATTAATAGCATTACTGAATATATCCTCACCTTTTGTGATTATGTATTTACTCAAGTTCTAGAAACTAATAATACAGTTAGTATTGTGTGTGTGTGTGTGTGTGTGTGTGTGTGTAACTTTTTTAAAAGTAGTTCTCCAAAAATGTGAGAAGCACTGCAATGGTTTACCAATCAATGCCTCTAGGTCAAAAGAGATAGACTTGTATCTGGGAGAGTCAGATGGGGCATCCTATGGTAGGGTATGCCTAACCATGGGAAGTTGGCCGATTTATCAAATTTACCAAAATTTACCAAATTACCAAATTTACCAAATTTCCATATTTTCCTTGCTTTTTGTGACATAGATAATATGGAAATATGTTTTGCATGACTTCACATCTATAATTGATATCCTATTGCTTTCCTTCTCAGTGGGTGGGGGAGAAGCTGGAGAGGAGAGAATTTAGAATTCAAAATGTTTTTTAATTTAAAATAATTTTTAAAAAAGAAAGTGACTTCTTATGAGTATGTGAAGATTTCAAAGACCAAGTTTTTGAGTCATAGAAGTGAAAAGATTTTGCAATCTAAGTCAATGAAAATACTCTGGGAAAAGGTTTGAATTAATTAAATTCAGGGAGTCATAAAGAGGAAGACTCTTTCTGGTGCAATTGCAGGCTTTTGTAGTTTGTGCTGTTTGGTGAAAACCCCCAAAATATACATGAGTGGAGGAAGAGGGTGGGATGAGGAAGTGTTATGTGGTATGGTTGAACTGTTAATCTGCTTTTGTGTGTTAAAGACTCAAATCGAATGTAGTTCATTAACCAAAAAAAAAAAATCTGTTTAGTGTGCATTCAGTACAATGCCTGTAACTTGAATATACTTTAATATAATTATGGAATAAGGTGAAATTCACCAGAATTCTAATTAATTATATATTTTTTTGTTGCAACCAGGAAGAAAAGACCTAAGCTCATTTACTTTTTCCTTGTGTAAGAGGAGAGGGTTCTAGGTATCATTTTCTCTATTTGCCTTCTGTGGGAAACTCTTACCTCAGATACAGAACAGGAAAAAAATAGCAGGACCACATATTTAAAAAAAAAACTCACCAGAGGACAATAATGGACTATCTTTGATACATGTACAGAGTAAAAAAAAAAATGTCTGTTTACTCTATTCATAGATTTCTCTCGATGACCAAAAGGACACTTAGCTTGTATATTTCCCCCCCAGAAAATGAGTTCATTCTTTAGAAGCTATTCTTCAGACTACAAAGAATATATTTTATTCACCCACAGATGTGGTATCTGGTCACTACTAGACCCTGGGAAAGCATCATTGCCCTTCGTCCTACTCGAAAATGAAGTTGTCACAGATGGAAATATTGTTAGCCTACCATGTTCCTGTCATGGATCCTGTGGTTTGTGTGGTAGCACCCACTCTCTCTTCTCTCTGGTTTTGTGACCAGGCAGCTAGCTCATTGAGTTAGTTAGTTGGCAGGCAGGGAAAAGGAGCCGGGTAGAGGTTGCAGAGAAATACTCCATAGAGACAATGGTTGTCTTTTGTGAACTTTGAGGATGATTTTCTTGTTGAGGATAAATTCTGATCTTTCTAAAACAATGGGGATATGGTGGTGGGTTGTTTTCGTTTTTTAATTTTCTTGGTTTTCCTAAGTGAGAAGTTAGTTAGTGAGGTGTCATGAGTAGAGTATCAAAGACCCACCAGATACCACCAGGCTTCCTGGTTCCCTCAAAAGTAACTTGTGATTAGAAAAACAGATATAACAATGCAGGGCTGAGGGAGACTGCTGTGTTTGCTGTCTCCTTGTAATGTGGCTCCTACCTTTGAACCCATGTGTATGGGTTGGGTTCAGTCCTAGGGGAGCCTGACCTATAAAGAGAGGAGCCTCTCTGGCTCTTTACACATCCCTTCTCCTGAGCCCTGGAAAAAAAATCGTTTAAAACTTAGATTTGGCTCATGCCTAGGATTTAATCAATCAATCAATCACTCTATCCCATTTAACTAAACTATTGGACCGATATCTACCTCTGATACTTTAACCAGGTACAGATACTTCTCCTGAATTAGTCAATTAATCAGCTAATCTAAGGCATTGAACAACCTGGTGAATCAATTTAGAAGGAGTGAAGGCCATTGGAGGAAATGAAGTGATGCTTCACAGGAGATGTATTTTTATTGGCTAAGGAGAATTGATCACATCCTGTGGATCTTTTATAAAATACAAAGCCAGTTTGGAACTCAAGAATTCCAGTGTCTCAATTCAACCACTCCAGTGAGTGGTAGAAGCAGTTCTAGCCAAGGCCCTGAGAGGGGATGACTTGGGGATGGGGGAGTAGTAAAGTATTTCTGTTTCTTTCCCATCAGTCCCCAAGCCCCACTTTGATCAGAAGAGAATATTGTGAATTTTGAAAGGTCCAGATGATTTTGGACATCTCATCAGTATTCCAACCTCATCTCTGGAATAATTAGTGGCAGTTTCTTTATTGGGAGCTAAGGACAAACTAAAGAAAAGGCAACTTCAAGACTGTCCAAGAAAGTCAGCAGAATCCTACATTATAACTAAGGGGGACATCTAGGAGACTCCAAGAGAAAGAGTCCAAGAGTTGGGAGTTACCTCAGAATGAAGTGTGCTTAGGAGACTTTCTCCTGGACTCTACATGTACTTCTGAGCGAGTGTGCCACACACTTTTGGATGCTGTGTTCTACACCAACTACTCTTACTATGGTACCTTAGGAAATACCACTTTCTAAAAGCTAGTTAAGTCTGTCTGATTGATATCAATTGATAGCCATGGAAGGAAACTTACAAGTGGTATTACCCCATCCCCTCAAGGTCCCCTGGAATCCTAAGGGGAGAAGTACCAGCCCGACTCTGGAAATTTAGGCTGACAATTAGAATGGGGTAGGAGAGTAGCCCCAGAGTCTGTGCTACATGTATATAAAGAGTAGGACAATGTTTATTTCCAGAGCTGGGATTAAACCTAAGTCCTCTAACTTCAAATTGAACATTCTTTCCACTTTACTAGGCAGCACCTGAGGGACAGATATATTAGCTGCCTACCTAGGAAATAAAATGCTAAAGAGTCAGTAAAGGTTGGGGAATTTCCCCTAGGCAGAAGCGTGTGTGTGTGTGTGTGTGTGTGTGTGTGTGTGTGTGTGTGTGTGTGTGTGTGTTCCGAGAATAAAAGGTGGCTTTAAACTTTCTTAATGACCTTTCATAATTGCTTTGAAGAGCGTATGGCCTTTCCTAAGATAGGTCAAGAAATGTATACTTCATACCACAACCCAGAAGATGCCCCCCCTGATGACTCTTACCAGTAAACAATAACTCATCCTCTTTGGAATTTTTGAGGCTTTTAGCATGTGGTCACTCAGAGTGACCCGGCCTTCTAAACCAGGCTGTTATGCTTCAAACAGCTGTCAATTCAGAAAAAGGTTTAAAAAAAAAAAAAACAACACCCCATAGGTCAAGGAGGCAAAAGGCCTGCTCTGCTAGCACTGCAGTGTCTTTCTTGAAGACAGACACAGAGCTAGAAAAAAATAATGGCAATTCACTTTCTGATAGAGATGATTGCACAGTCCAGTTAACTTGTTTAAATTTTAGCTTAATGAATTCAATTCTGTGGCCACTAACACAAGCTATTGTGTCTCTTCAAGGAGAACCTTGGTAAAAGAAGATGACTAGAAAATGCTAAGTGAAATTAAGTAAGTTTGTACATTTAGTTTTGTACAGCAACCCCAACTTCCATGAGGCTAGAGAGTTGAGTTTCCTATGTGCCCCTGAACCTTTGAATCACTTGTTTTCATCACTGGAGATCCTCCCACCAACTGATACTCCGCCTGGATTCATTCCCCCCAAAGTTGGCATATTCCGATACCCTGTTGTTCTCTCCAATTTCAGTGATACTGAGATTCCAGACTTTGGAAGAAAAAATTCTGCCCCCCCCCCAATATCTGCAGTCTGCTCTCTCATTCCTCACTAAGCCCCTAATGTCTGACTCCACTTCTGTCCTCCCTTTCCACCATGCCCTCTGGAATACCCACTATAAATTTCCTTTCATTTTTAAATTTCTCTTGCTCTCTCCATCTTTTGGCTCTCACCTGGATCTGGATGCCTCCAAACATTGCATCCCTGGCCATCCTTTCCAGCACTTATTCTCTCACACTTTTCTCATAAACCCTCACTCACCAGGTGCCAGTTGGAAAGGCGGACCATTCCCTTCTATCTATTGCCATTTTCACAATCCCCCCTTGCCATAACTCAGTAAGCTCTTCACCTTTGAGACTTACACTCTCCTAATTTATCACCCAGTCCAGATTCTGTGACAACCCAGAACATTTTCCTTCCATTCTCAGTGAGTTCAGTGCTGGTCTCATAGTCTCTCTCTCCACCCCAACTCCTAACCTAATGTTAAGGGATTTATATACTGATGTTCTCTTATGTAGTGAGGGCTGTCCTCTTAAATTTAGCATGTCCTTGAGTGGCTTGTAGGGAGGCAGGGTAGACACTTCTAACTTCTCCACCATCCCTCATCCTTCTCCAAGGGAGATTTAATTTCCTACCAGGAAGGGAAGCAAAAGGTTGGGGCCAGAAACTCAGCTGCTCTTCTCTTCTCAGAAAGAAGGGGTACTAGGCTAGATTAATATCTTTCTCCTCTTTTAAATATTATTAGTTCCTTAGGGGATGTGGTTTTGAGAGAAAGAGAGACAGAGAGACAGAGAGACAGAGAGACAGAGAGAGAGAGAGAGAGAGACAGAGAGAGAGAGACAGAGAGAGAGAGAGAGAGAGAGAGAGAGAGAATCCCATGCCAATAGACTTTGGGACTTAGATTACATTTAAATATTCTAACTTTCCAGTTCCTCAATTTACTCAGCTGCCATGACTTACTCCTCTACTCAGTAGTATGCTGGTAAATGTTTAACAACCAACTCTCTCAAAAACAAAAACAAAAAAGGTATGCACTACACACTTTCAGGTTTAGTTTGCACTATTAACATTTTCTCCATTACTTTCTTGTTTCTGGACAACCGACAAAACAATAACTAAAGCCTTGATTTGTAGTGTTCGCTGATTTCCAAGATGTAAATGCTCACAGTGAAAATTTAACAGTGTCTCTGCAAAATCAGAGCAGGTTCCATTCAGCATACCCCTGCCTCTGCTCTAGCTTAGCTACACAGAGATGGCCACACCTCTGATCTTGTCCTTGATCATCACCCACGAGAACTTTGAAATTCATTTATCCAACTGTAATCTTTTATCATTCCATATTTCCCTATGATGTAACTATTTCTTAACCTATTCCTCACCCTCACAGTGACATAATCTTTCCACTCTTCAGTACCTTCCTAGACCATAACCCACATTCTGGCTATATTTTCCTCCTTTCTTAATCTTGATTGGTCCTTTGGTAAACCGGTTCAACTCTACACTATTGTTGACTTTCAAATCCCTTGTTTTCCAGAAAGTGCCATCACCATTCATGCTTTGTCAAAGTTCAATCTTGAATTACTCTTACCATCTTTTTCCTTAGCTCCTCCTCACAAGTTATTGAATAGAGTTGGAGGAAATAAAAAACCCTTTCTGATATTGACTGGGTCCAATTCAAATTTATGTTATATTATCTCAACAGGGCACCCAGGACAGAAAAGTAATCTCTCATTGATTTCTCTCTTTCTTCATTGCAGTAGCCCCAAACTTTCTCTTCTCTCTGCAACCTTCCCATAGAACCCTTTACCTTATAAACTCCTTCAGGACAGGGACTCTTTTCCCTTTTGCTTTTTGTCCCTAGTGCTTAGCATATGGTAAAGAGTTAATATATAAATGTTGATTGATTTTTAGATAGTGTGGGCCCAGATTACCTTAGTTTGGAAATCTTAACACTATGGATTTTCTCAAGGCATTTAACCCAAATTTTCCTGTTTCAGTGTCAATCAAAAAATCTAAACCCAACTTCTGCAGCCAGATATAAACTGATTTGCAGTGGAAGGCATTTCAGTATGTCTAGGAATAGACAAGAAAGTAAAAGTAGTCTTCTACTGAATAAACCCTGCCAATATATTTAGTTTTAAAGGAACTTAATCTGAGAGATATTACTGCGAGTATGATGCTGAGGACCTCACCTCTTATTTCTTGGAAAAACTGCAGCCATTTGCTTGGATCTCCCTCTTTTCCCCTCATCTTGTACCTCTCTGACATTATTCCCCTTCACCCCACAACATATCCCCCTTCAGTGCAATCTCTGATGAAGATGTGGCTCTTCTCTTAGCCAAGGTCAACATCTCTACATGCCATTTACTTCAGCCTTCTCCAACATATTGTCTCCATTTTAATTTCCCCTTCATTCATTTATATCTCTCCCTATCTACTGGTTCCTTCCTTGCTGCCTACAAACATGCTTGAGTTCTCCCCTTCCTTAAAAAATGCCCTCACTATGCTGTCACCCCTGCTAGCTATCATCTTCAGTCTCTCTTCCCTCTCTTAGCTCTCTCAACTTGAAAAAGTTGTCCATGCATACCTCCATCTCTTCTTTTCTTACTTTCTTCTAAACTCTTGGCAGTCTTCTGACCTCATTATTTAGCTGAAATTGCTCTTTCCAAAGTTAACAATGAACATTCAATTGTTAAATCTAATGGCCTTTTCTCAGTCCTCACTCTTCTTGACTTCTCTACAGACCCTCTGCTTCTCTCTTGGTTCTCCTACTTATCTGACTGCTCCTTCTAAGACTCTTTTAGTAGCTCTTCATCCATGTCACATTTGCTCACTGTGGGTATCCTCCAAGGATCTATCCTGGGCACTCTTCTCTTTTCTCTCTACACTAAATTATTTGGAGCCTCTCATCGATTACACTGGGTTTAATTATCATCCCTATGTAGGTGATTCCCAGATCTATATATCTGCCCTACTCTTGCTCCTAAGCTCCAGTCTTTCATTATTCATTGTTTATTGGGCATTTTCAACTGGATGTCCTACAGGAGTCTCAAATTTGCCATGTCTAATGCTGAATTGATTTTTTTTCCCCACAAACTCACCTTTTCTCTCAAATCCCTTGTTGGGGATAGTATTATCTACTTAGTTACCTAGGTTTGCTCTTACCTCCTCAATCTTACTTATTCCATATATATAAGCCACAGGTTGCCAAACTGTGTTGTTCCTATCACCACAACATCTTTCCACTTACAGAGTCACCATTTTAGCTTTGGCTCTCATCATCCCTCGATTGTATACAATAGCTTCGTAATTGATCTCTCCCCTGACTCTAATCCATTTTCCATATCACGTTAAATTGATTTTCCTAAAGCATAGGCTCAGCCTTTTCACTCACCATATACACCCAATAAATTCTGAGTCTAGTGGCTTCAGGATCAAACATAAATTCCCATTTGGCATTTAAAATTCTTCACAATCTGGTTTCTTCCTATTATTTTGTAAGAGTTTCTTCTATGCATGCTGTGGTCTAGAGCTGCGACCAGCACAGTATATGGCCCAGCAACCAGCTGAATAAAAAGAGAGAGAGAGACGAGGATGTATTCAATAGTCTGTTTATTACAGAGCCATTTCATACATAGCCAAAGATACAAGAAAATCATAAGGCTTATATTCCCCATAGCAGTAATTCCTGGAACGAAGCGTCCCTTCTAGGAATCTACCACTCCTGCCCCAGCCCAAGGTTAATCATTTATTAAGATTTTATCCTAGGACCACGTCCAGAGGCACAAACAGGGAGTCACAAGACTTGATAATTAATTCCCCTGAAATTTCTATAATATTTCAAGATGCAAAGAAAGCATCCACCCAATAAGATTATAATCTTTCTGCATATCTGCCTCATAGAAGAAGGGGAGCATGAAGGTCTGGTCCACTACAATCTAGATACAGTGGCTGTTCATCAGTCTTGGACTCCTCACGTCTATCTCTTAGAATCCCTGGCTTTTTTTCAAGACTCAGCTCATGCCACTTCTGTAGGAGGTCTTTCCTGAGTTCCTCAGCTGTTACTGCCTTCCCCTCCATGATATCTTTGCATCTGCTTTATATGTGTCCTATATATGGCCAGAAATGTACCATCTTCTCTCTCTTGTTAAAATATAAACTGCTCGAGGGCAGGAATAAGTGCTTTAGTACATGATAGAATTAATGTATGATTGTTGATTTTTAGGTAGTGTGGGCCCAGATCATCCTAGTTTAGAAATCTTATGGATTTTTTCATTGCAGTTAACCCAGATTTTCCTGTTCCAGTGCCAATTCAAAAACCTAAACCCAACTTCTGTTAGGATTATATCTGTTGCCAGATAGAAACTGATTTGCAAAGAGAGACACTGTTTGAGAATAGGCAAGAGAGTAAAGCAGTGTTCTAATAAATAAACCTTACCAATACATCCAGTTTTAATGGGGCTTAATTTAGGAGATACATCACTAAGAGTATAGTAAGATGAATGAAATTGTCCTTAAACTTGTTAAAATTAACAACAAAACCAAAAACCTTTGCTATAGACAAAACATGGCCTAACACTTTCAGAAAAAGCACATGCATGTCTGAGGCCAGATGACTGTGGACTCTTTCTGAGAAATCCACAATATCTAGACCTACACCGTACAACTTTATGCCACTTTAGTCAACACAGTGGGGGTCAAATATATTAAATAACCCCCCAAAGAGGACCTGGAAGCCTTTGGGGGAAGAAGCCTGCCTCTCAAAGGAGTTTTTTATTCTAACCAGTCCTGAGTGATCCCAGAGGTTAGAAGAGCAAGATCTGGCCTGAGACACGTTTTAGAAAAGCATTAGCCAGAGGATAAAATTGCCAAAGGGGTGGTACTGCTAGAAATTCCTTCCATTTCTGACTGGAATAGAGAAATTAATTGTGCCCTCAGTCCAGAGGTGGATAATGCCACTTTTAATGGAGAATAAAAATAATGACCACAGTAACAGCTAATGATATGATCAGAAAGGAGTTCACTCAATTTTGCTGTGACTAGAAGATGCACTCTCTTGGTTATTAAAGGATCTAGCAGCCATTTAAAGTGAGATGCTCCTTTAATGGAATGAGCTTATTTCAGTGGTACAACATCTCTTTCTATGGTTCATAGCAATTAAAATCCGAAGTAAAAAGACAAATGCCAGAGGAAGTCGGCAATGTAATTGTTGTATGTGGAATTTTCTTTTTAATGACTTATTTGTTTCAAATAAATACACCTGAATCACATTGGGTAAAACATAGTAAACAATGACACAACAGTTGAAGACCTTCCAGGCCTTCAAAAATGTCAAGTTCAGAATTCTCTCTTTGCAGGCAAAACACTTTTGAATAAGACTCTCAACAACAGAGTGGAAATTAAAGGAAGGAGGAAACAGTCTATTCTTCCCTTTTCCCAGCTATAGAACATAGAGAGCCTATGACTGTTTTGAACAGTATACAAATTAGGTTGAGTGAGAGTGTAAATTGTGTGTAAGAATTGATTGTATACAAAGTTTGATTACTCATCTCTATCATCTTAAACCTACTTGCTGTTAGCAAAATTTTACATGTATTTTTAAAATATTATGTTACTTCCTCTGCAGGTGGAGTCAATTTTTTCCCTATTTGAATTTTCATTACAATTTGTAATTTTCCTAGGGAAATTCAATATGTTTAAGCATCAAAGAGAAACAAATCCATTTTCAGCCCTATGTTTAAACATGAAAATCATTTGCTATCACCCAAGAAAATACCCTTCATTCCTTTGTAAAGTGAATGTTAACTCAAAGAGATGTTAAGTCTTTCCCCATCCCTCTACCCCCAGCAGCCGTTTAGACTTTTCATCTCATTGTTTCTCACGCGTGTGCTGGACTACAATTTAAACGCAAAGATCCCACTCCTCGTCATCCGTAAGGTCCACAGCAGACTGTGTACAGTTTGTGACTGTGCCGACGCACGTCAAAATCAAACCATGGTTCATCTGTATTCGAATACATTCATTACTCTGGGTAAATTCACAAGGGCGATTCATCACTGTTTTTAAATTATACACTCGAGTTGCAGTGCGCCAAGGTTTACAGGGAAATGACTTCTATTTACTGCACGGGAAAGTCTTCCGACAGTCACAGGGAGCTCACAACTTCTTCCATGGCATCCATGCAATTCGTTCCCAATGACATCAGGTAATTGAAATAAGAAACTTCATTTTAATGTGAATACAATTATTTGAGTGGAAAAGAAGCATTTATGATAATGCTACACACAACTGGATGACCCCTAGGCCCTCTATATACCGCCAAGAATATTACATCAGTCTAAAATGCAACAGAGCAATAATCAATAATTCACTGAATCATCATTTCAGGTGACTTTTCTTTTTCTTTTCTTTTTTCTTGTAAAGTCACACCTTTCAAATATAAAATTATTGGACTTCCAGTGCCAAGATGGGAGAATGAGGAAAGAACCCTCTGAAACCTTTGCAAATTTACCTCTCAACAACTAGAAAACTGCTTCAAAATTGATCCAGGAGCAGGGAAATGACTTACCAGCCCAGTAGGAAAGGTCTGTCTCACTGGTGAGGGAGGGGATTGAGGTCCAAGAGTAGTGAACCTCATTGTAGGGGGCTTGCAGCAAGGCTCCAAACCTGGGGCAATCTACCAGCGAGACCCCACCCTCCTACAAACCAGCAGCCCCTTAGGCAAGTGAGCAGTCTGTGCAGCACAGCAAGGCCCCACATCAGTGACCCCACCCCCCAGCACAAGCCATCAGTTAGTCCCATTGCTGACCGGTAGTGAGGCCTCACTATGGGGCTGACTAAAACAGTGAGATCCTGACTCAGGGCCCTACTGGCAGAGAGACTCTGCTCCACAGTAACTCAACAGCAGGACACCAGCCTTAACAGACCAGCAGCAAGGTCCTTCCTCCAGGGCCAATCACCAGAAAGACTCTATTACCATAACAACTCCCTAGCAAGGTCTCCCCCTTGGAGGAGGCCAGCAGCTAACCCCACACCTAGGGGAGGCCCATGGGGAGGTCCCAATCCCCAGGATGAGCCAGAAGGGAAACCTACTCTCCAGAGAAAGCAAGCAGCTAAGCCCTGAAGTCCAGTGAAAGCCAGCAGTAAGACCTGGAAAGCCCGGAACAGTGCAGGACCAGAGCCCAACTCTCACATAAAAATATCAAGTAAGAAAAAAAAGGCAGAGAAAATGAGCAAAAAACAAAAACAAAAAAATCTTGACTATAGAAAGTTATTATGGTGATAGGGAGGATTGAGGCATAAACTTAGAAGAGGACAAGTGTCAAAATGGCTACATGTGAAACTTCAAAGAAAAATGTAACTTGGTCATGGATCCAAAAAGAATTCCTGGAAGAGCTTTAAAAGGATTTTTAAAAGTAAATTAGAGAAGTAGAAGAAAACTGGAAAAAAGAAATGAGAGTAATGCAAGAGAATCATGAAAAAAGAGACAATAACATGATAAAAGATACGTAAAAATTTACTGAGAAAAACAACTTCCTAAAAAGCAGAATTGGGCAAATGGAAAAAGAAGTACAGAAGCTCACTGAAGAAAATAATTCCTTAAAAATTAGAATTGAGCAAGTGGAAGCTAACAACTCTATAAGACATCAAGACATGATAAAACAAAATAAAAAAGTAAAAAAAATAAGAAATTTTTCATTCAAAAAACAACTGACAGAAATAGATCCAAGAGTGATAATGTAAGAATTATTGGGCTACCTAAAAGTCAGTAAAAAAAAAAAAGCCTGGATATTTTTCAAGAAGTTATTAAAGAAGAAAACCATCCTGATATATTAGAACCAGAGAGCAAAATTGAAATTGAAATAATCCACCAATCACTGCCTGAAAGAGATCCCAAAATGAAAAATCCCAGGAACATCATAGCCAAATTTCAGAGCTCATAAATTAAGGAGAAAGTACTGCAAGCAGCCAAAAAGAAACAATTCAAGTATCGTGAAGCTACAGTAAGGATTTCACAGGATTTGGCAGCTTCCACATTAAAGAACTGAATGCTTTGGAATATGATGTACCAGAAGGAAAAAGAGTTAGGATTACAACCAAGAATCACCCAACCAGAAAAATTGAAAATAATCTTTCAGGGGTGAAAATGGATATTTAATGAAATACAGGACTTTCAAAGCATTCCTAATTAAAAGGCCAGAGCTGCATAAAAAATTTGACCTCCAAATATAAGATTCAAGGGAAACATAAAAAGGAAAAAAAGAAACAAGAGAAAAGATAAGAAATTCAATAAGGTTGAACTGTTTATATTTCTATATGACAAGATAATATTTATAACTCTTAAAAACTTTATTACTATAAAAGCAATTAGAAAGAGTATATGTAGACAGAGTGGCTATAAGGTGACTTTGATGGGATGATACCCCAAAAACAAAATAAAGGGGTGAGAAAGAGAACTGCACTGGAAGAAGGGGAGAGATTAAATGGAGCAAGTTATTCCACATAAAAGAGGCATGAAAGAACTGTTGAAATGGAGGGGGAAATGAGAGTGGGGTGAGTGATGGGCAAAACTTAAACCTTGCTCTCATCAAAACTGGCTCAAGGAAGGAATAATATACACAGTCAGATATAAAAATCTATCTTACCCTATAAGGAAGTAAAAAGGGACAGGGATAAATAGGAGGGGGAGAGCTGATAAAAGGGAGGGCATGTTGGGGAAGGTGTTGACCACAAGTGAAGCACTTGTGAGGAGGGAAAGGGTAGGGCATAAGAGAGTTGGAGGGATAAGCAAGTGAAAAATAGCATGGAAGAAAATACAGTTAGTTATCATAACTATAAATGTGAATGTGATGAACTCACTCATAAAACAGAAGCAAATAGTAGAATGGATTAAAAATCAGAATCTTACAACAACCCTTGTTTACAAGAAACACATTTGAAGTAGAGAGACATACAGGGTAAAGGTAAGCGAATGGAGTAGTATCTATTATGCTTTAGCTGAAGCAAAGAAAGCAGGGGTGGCAATAATGATCTCAGACAAAGCAAAGGCAAAAATAGATCTAATTTTAAAGTTAAAGCAGGAAACTATATCTTACTGAAATGCACCATAGACAATGAAGTTATTTCAATACTAAACATATATTCACCAAATGATACAGCATCCAAATCTTTTAAAAAGTTCAATGAGTTACAGGAAGAAATAGGTAATGAAACTGTACTAGTGGAGGACCTCAACTTTCCCCTCAGAACTAGATAAATCTAAACAAAAAAAGAACAAGAAAGAAATTAAGGAGGTGAATAAAATTATGGAGAAGTTAGATATTGTTTTTCTTTGGAGGAAACTGAAGGGGAAGAGAAAGGAATATATCTTTTCCTCAGTAGTACATAGCACCTACACAAAAACTGACCGTATGTTAGGACATAGAAACTCCACAACCAAATGCAGAAAAGCAGAAATAGTAAATACATCCTTTTTAGATCATAATGCAAGAAAAATTACATCAATAATGGATAATGGAAAGAGAGGTTAGAATTAATTGGAAATTAAATGATTCGATCTTAAAAAAAACAAGTGGGTCAAAGAACAAATCATAGAAAGAACCAATAATTTCATTAAAGAAAATGACAACAATGAGACAACATACTAAAATTTATGGGATGAAGCCAAAACAATATTTAGGGGAAAATTTTTATCTTTAATTGCCTATGTTAATAAAATAGAGAAAAGGCTGATCAATGAATTGGACGTGCATCTAAAAAACCTAGAAAAAGAATGAATTTTAAATCCCTAATTAAACACCAAGTTGGAAATCCTGAAAATCAAAGGAGAGAGTAATAAAACTCAAAGTAAGAAAATCATTGAACTAATAAATAAAACTAGAAGCTGGTTTTATGAAAAAACCAATAAAATAGATAAACCATTGGTTGATTTTAAAAAAAGAAAAGACAAAAACTAAATTACTAGTATAAAAAATGAAAGGGGTGAATTCACCACCCATGAAGAGGAAATTAAGACAATTGTTATATGCCCAATTATATGCTAATAATTTTTGTTTTTTGCTTTTTGGAGGGGGGAAGGTAGGGCAATTGGGGTTAAGTGACTTGCCCAAGGTCACACAGCTAGTTTTTGTTTTAAGTGTCTGAGGCAGAATTTGAACTTAGGTCCTCCTGACTTCAGGGCCGGTGCTCTATTCACTGCACCAACCTAGCTACCCCAATAATTTTTATAATCTAAATGAAATGTATGACTATCTACAAAAATATAAATTATGCAGACTAACAGAAGAAGAAATGTTAAGATACTTAACCCAGTATTAGAAAAAGTTGAACAAGCTATCAATGAACTTCCTAAGAAAAAATCCCCAGGACGAGATGGAGTCACAAGCAAATTCTACCAGACAGCTGGAGAACAACTAATCCCAGTACTATATAAATTATTTGGAAAGATAGGTGAAGAAGGAATCCTACCAAATTCCTTTTATGACATAAATA
>CM053582.1:269938660-269956875 GCA_028627135.1 Pseudochirops cupreus
ACCACTTCAATTTCTTTAAAAATTGCCATGAAGGTGAAACTCAACATACATTTGAACATGATGGAAAGAAGTGTAATACAACAAGCTTACTCAGAGTCCTTGCATATGGGGAAAATGCAACAGCTAACTGCCTTGTCCGACATGAAGGCCTGCGAGGGAAAGAGCTGGTGGTGCCATTTCGGTTTGAAGATTTGGGTAAGAACAGTTAATTAAGATCATGTGTATGTATACTAACAAATGAAATGGGATGGTAAAATCTTCCAGAATAAGATTATTTTCAGGACACTCTTCCACACTCCCAAACTCTCTCACGATGGAGAAATTCTCAAGTTGGGATGCAAAGATTTGATGGCAAAGGGAATGGAGGAGAAAGGAAAGAGGAGAGGGAGGAGAAGGCCATCAACAGCTTAAAAACTAGCACAAAACTGCATATAAATAAATCTTTGGCAATACATTTTGATCATGTTTTTATATAAATTGACCTCAGTTTTATTATAGTTAAGCATACAGAAGCATTTAGATTAAGTTGTTTATTTGCACTTAGAAATAAGATAATGGTTTTTTAGCATTTTTCCCTTCCTATCACTTTTATGATGTGGTTGCTGTTTAGATTAGTGTGTTTGTGTATGTATATAGGAGGAAATGTTAATTAATATTTGGAACTTTTGAGTTTAAACATAAAGCAGCCAAACAATATTTAATGAATAGATAATGAAGCTGAAAATTTGTCAGATAGCCTAGGAATCTCTTTAACATCAGATTATCTTTCTAAGCCAGTTTATTGTCAAAGGGGAAAAAAAACTCCGTGGAATCTTTTCTATAGCCATAGCTCAGATTTACATAGCACTTTAAAAAGCAATTTCCTCATAATAATCCTGTGAGGTATGTGGAACAATTATTATTATTTCCATTGTGCAGATAAGGAAACTGAAACTCAGAAAGCCTAGATGATCAGGATTTAGATTAGAACCCAAGGTTTCTGAGGCTAACACCAACCAAGTCTCCTACTAACCATAAGTGTCCCCCAAAGCTCTATCTTGGACTTTTCTTCTACCTCTCTCTTCATGTAAATAAGAACAAATGACTAACAAAATTCCTAGTTATGGGGTAAGACAACCCCTTATTTAGAACCTTTCATGTTTTAATTGTGGGCTTGAATTGCTAACATCCCAATATTCCACACCACTCATTTGCCAAGGGTCACTTTCTTCTCAGAGCAAGAGTAGAGTTATTTGAGTAGCTGGATTAAAAAAACAAACAAAAACAAATGCACAAAAAACCCCCCAACAACCTTAGACCCATGAAACCTGATTAAATAGTGTAAGCTTACTGAAACGTTCCTACTCCTTCATGACTCATTGTCCCCACTCCACCTCTACCTGTAAAATGTTATTTGGTAGGAGGGGATCATAGGAGACTTACTAAAGGTAGGAAGATACTTTCTTTCAGTCAAAGTGTTGAATAAGTACTTGTACATAAGGATAAAGTATAACATGAGAAAAATGAATCTTTATTTTCTAGAAATTCAACTACTGCTTTATGCCATTATAGATCAATGATACAGAGTAAAGGTTATAAAGCAGGTGTAATTGATCAAGATTTCATGTCTAATACATTTGGCTCTTTTGTTTAGAATCCAAACTAATATCAACAACTGGCCTGGCACTACTGGTAGTGATGCCTGGCCTGGCATCACGACAATAACTCCAAGTGTACAAAAAGGAACTTTATGTGTCATTTTTTCACTTAGCTAATAAGTCCATATTGGTACAAAGAGATGTTAAGGGAGTTTTAATCATTCTTTTTAAAATGCCACTTTTGAATATATTAATTGATTGTTATCAATCATTATTTGAATTGAGTGAATTCAATTCAATGAAATTATTATACCTCATCAAGGCAGAAAACATGACCAGAGGGAGCTGCCATATCTTGAAGTAAGGATAAGTCTGAGGAAAGAGAGTAAAGAACATTCGGCCTTTCTTAGTGGAGGAAGTAGTATGTAGCATAGCTTTTTCAGGGTGATTAAGTGAAAAGGATTGGGGAGTATCTTTAAAATAACTCCTACCTGTCAACAAACCATCTTGACTTCTCATAAATTGCTTGAGTATCTACTAGACTGCAACCCCTACAGGGGCGGGGATAGAGTCTAATCCAAACTTTATATCTCATCCAATGACTATCAAAACACTCTATGGGTAGTAAATGTTCACCTAATATTAGATAAATGAGTGTTGACTATATGGGATATAAATAATTTTGTTGTGACCCATATTGAAAATTAAGGTGGCCAGAAGGAACCAAGACAACCCTGTAAATTAAAAGTAATTTATGACAATCTGGAAGACTTAAGAGGTTAAGCATTGCTTTCTATATGGCTTCTTTTATAAAGGAACTTAGGCTTAGAAGAAAGAAAGATTTTAATGCAGTATTATGCACCTGAGGGAGACAAAATCACAGAGAGAATAGAGAGATGGCCTTGAAGACCATAAGGCCTGTGTTCAAGTCCTGTCTCTGATACATCCTGGCTATATGATACTAGAGAAGTCACTTACTTAACCTTTCGGACAACTCTTTTATGACAATGGTTGAAGAAATGGCACTGACCTACATTAGTAAAGGGAGCTCCTCTTCTGGGAGTTCTTGCTCTCCTGGGAATTTTCTCTACCAACAAAATCATATGTCTACTCGCTATCCCTATAATATTGTATGCACCTTAAATGTAATCTACTTAGGTCCTTACTGTTTGAGAACAGTCACTTATAAATTTAAGAAATACATTCACATACATCTAGATGTGTTATACATAATGTTTGTATGATTTGCATACGAGTATATTTATATATACATATATACATACACACACCACATATAATTTGTCTGTTGCCTAGATTTATGATTTCATTGGAATAGGGAGCTCTCAGTTCTGTCATTTTTTTGAAACTTATAATTTTAGAGAGTCTCCTGGGGCAAAGAGAGGTGAAATGACTTGCCCGCAGTCACACAGCTAGTATGACTTTTTAGCTCCAAGGCCAGCTCTCTAGCTACTATATCATCCTGCCTCTTGAGCAGGGGCAATCCTAAATCCATATGACTGTAGCCAAGTATGTCAGTATTTGAAGGTACCACACATGGTCATCTAGTTTGCCCAGCAGGTCAACAGATAGGCAAAAAATAGGATGCAAAGTAAAAAAATTAATCATTCAACATTTTTCTTCTTTTTTTATTTGTTTTGCTGTATTTTAAGTATTTTCTTTTTTAAATTTTCCCCAGTTTTATACGTAAAAACAACTTTCAATATTTGTTTTTAAAACTTTGAGTTCCAAATTCAATGAACATTTATTAAATGTCTATACGTGCCAGACACTGTGTTAAGTCCTGGGGACACAAAAAGAGACAAAAGACAGTCCCTGCCCTCAAGAAGCTTATAATCTAATGGGAGAGACAAAAACTGGTGCAAAGACCCTTAAGGCATGTAGTTCTAGGGCTTTTGTAAAATAAAAAGATAATAGACTCATTCTGAAATTTCTTCCAGATGCAATATTGAAAAGTCAGTCTCTGTATTTTTAGATTTTGTTTTTCCCCTTAATTCTAACAGGTCCAGATTCAGATTCAGATACTATGGAGCATAGTACATTGTCCTTTCAGTCCTCTCAGTCTCCCACTGTACCTGGTAAGTCCTTAAGCTGGCAGACTTTAAAAAGATAGGTTTTATTCCTGAGAAGCCTTGTTTCAACTCTATTTTTTGTGTCTTTTTGATATTTAAACTTTTTTATTTTGATTAAAAAATTCCGATTCCTACCACATATGGCTCTAGAACTGGGATGTTCTGGAATATCTATACTTTCATTATGCACTCCCAGCACAAGAGACTCTGGGATACTACAATTCCTTGTCAGTTCAATCCCCCCTTTTATTACTTAAAGACATGCAAAATTTGATAAGATATGAAAGCCAAATGTATTCAGCATTCAAAATCTCATTTGCATAGCCAGATCCATACTGCTTTTGAGGCAGGGTCCTCTATCTACTACGCTATACTATGTGTGATGCCATTCAGACTAGGTTTACCTGCATTATTATAGATTTTAAATGATTCTCCTTCCTTCCTTCCTTCCTTCCTTCCTTCCTTCCTTCTCCTCCTCCTCCTCCTCCTCCTCTCATTCTATAATTCTTCTGTGATGAATTCTCATCATGACTAGTTAACATTTTTTGACACAATGTTCTTACTTCCCCTGGAAACCACACAGTGGCACTGTGCAACAGTCTGAAATCTCTGACACTGGATGGGCTGAACAAACTGTAGATCCAGATGGTGTTAAAGATGATATTCTTACACAAAGAGATCACATTTATTCAGAGAGGGGAGCTGCTTGATTTTAAAATGTCACTTTTATCTAGCTAATTCAGGAAAGTCTGTACAGATGTATGAGCAAATATTAGGGCTGAAAGGTAAATTAGCTTATATTTCAGCACATTATTTAATTGCTTCATGCCTCTAGGTATTGCAAATCCTCTATTCCTTGTTCGCAGAAGAGAAGAGGTTATTGCCTCACTGTCCTGTTTTTGTCTCTTATACCACTTGCACAGCTACATGCTTTAAAAAATTCCTACCTTGGCTATCCATGATTTAGGAAGTCAAGGTTAGTTTGCATATTTCTTCTGAAATATTTTGACTAGGAGTTCTCTATTTCAAAAATAGAAGAGAATCCTTATAGTGAAAGGACATCAAGGTAGTTTTAGAGATGTCATTTATTTCATTTAAGCATAATTTAGTGGAAAGAGAATTGGATTTTGATTAAGGAGTCTTGGGTTCAAACCCTATATTGGAGACAAATGATCTGTGTGACTATTGGGAGTTAACCTCTGGAGGTAGGAATATTTATGTAAATAGAAGATTGAGAGCCAAGAACTGAGTTAGTAAAACCTGAATTCAAGCCTTTAATGCATACTGATTACATGATCATGGGCAGGTCACTAAACCTCTCAGTGCCCTAGAAAACTCTCTAAAACTGTAAGTGACAAACAGTTGCTGATAGTTGATCACTTTTTGGGAAAGGAAATTTCCTTACTAGGAGTTCCCTACATCAATAGAGACATAGACTAAGACCCTCCTCTACCCACTCAAAAAAATTATCTACCTCTGTCGTGAGAAATTTATTTCTTAAAATCCTTAATAATTATGAGGTTTTGTGTAGTAGTAGACATAGAGCTGACCTTGAAACTGGGTTTAAGTACTGCCTCTGAAACATACTGGCTGTGTGACCCTGGATAAATCACTTAAGTTTTCAGGGTTCTTAATGGCCTGGGAACTTTTTTTTTAATGTTTTGACTTTTGTATTTCAATATAGATGATTTCTTTTGTAATGCTATGTATTTTATTTTATGCATTTTAAAGCATTACTCTGAGAAGGGGTCCATAGGCTTTACCAGACTTCCAAAGGGGTCCATGACACCAAAAAGGTATCTTTATTTACTCAAAGACTGTAAGTAGTAGAGAAGGCATTGACCTGCATTGGGAAAAGGAGCTGCCTCAGCTGAGAGTTCTCTATGCCAATGAAAATCACAAGACCAGTCCCTATCCTAAAGTATTGTACAAATATAAGTTGTTCTCATTGCTATTAACTCTCCAAACTACTCTGGAATAAAAAATATGAAGCTAATATACCCTCTTTTCTACTTAACAGTCATAGAAGAGTTCGGTTCTGTGGAAATGAACACAACCAGACACGAACAAACTAGTCAGAAATCTGACTTTACCTCTGATAAGTTCACTTATCCCACTATGAATAGGCACTTGACATTTTAACCTCCTAATCACCAAATTCAATGATTTCCTCCTCAGTTCTCGATGTCCTTGACCTTTTGGCAATATTAGATACCAATGATCACTTCTTCCTTTTAATTTTTTTTATTCACAATTCAAACACCAAAAAGAGAATTTTCAACGGAGAGAACAGAACACAAAAAGAGGATTCTATATGAAACCACAAATACCCATTTCACACTTGCTTTTTTAAAAAAAAGTATGTCATTAATTCCACACATTGCTTTCAATATTTTCCTGTCTGCCTTTTCTCTGGAAATTATTTTTGTTCTCTGCTACACATTTTAAAAAATTCAACGGCTTTCTTTTTCTTTGGCACCACACTTGCTAACCCTTTTCTTTCCAACCACACTTCTCCCTGTTAAAAACTGAGAGAAAAAGTTGGGGCAGGGGTGGTGGTGGTGGTGAAACAAACTTGTAAGAAATGAGCATAGTCAAACAAAATGAATCCACATGGTGGCCATAACCAAAACTGTATGTCATGGAGTGGCTAACATGCTTCAGTCATAGGTTTTCTGTAGGTAAGGTTGGTCATTGCATTTATCAGAATCCTTACATTTCTCAAAATTGTTTTTCTTTATGATGTTACTGTTTGTAAAAATTTTTCTAACTTTCTTCTGATCAGTTCATACTACCCAGGATTCTTTGATGACATCTCTTTTGCAACTTCTTATGAAATAATACTATATTACTTTATGTAATATAATGTAATATTCCATTATATTCATATGTCACAATTTGTTCAGTCATTCCCAATTGTCTAAGAGATGATCTAAGGCACCTCCTTATATTTTAGTTCTTTATTTCCCCTTTTAATTCCCCCCTTCACTATGGATAAATTTGTTCTCCTTGTGGCTTGGTGGTACAGCAGATAGAATGCTAAGCCTGGAGTCAGGAAGACCTGAATTTAAATCCAGCCTTAGACACTTACTAGTTATGTGATGCTGGGCAAGTCACTTAACCCTACTTGTCTCAGTTTCCTCATCTGTAAAATGAGCTGGAGAAGAAAAAATTGCAAACTCTTTGGTATCTTTGCCAAGAAAACCCCAGAAAGAGTTTTCACAAAGAGTCAGACACAACTGAAACAACTGAACCACCACCAGAACAAATGTCTTTCCCAGTATTACTCTTCTTTTTAACCATTTCCCCAACCCACTTGTTTACCTGTTGAGTTTGTTGTAATTTTTATGCTAAACTCGTTGTGGTGTTCAATCCTCCTTTTTTTTGGTTCAGATAAGAATGAAATTAATCTAGTACCTTCTCACCCCTTCCTTCATGTTTTTATACTCTTCTTCTTACACATTCCACATATGAAAAATAGTGAATCCAACCACTTTTTCCTCCTTTCTAAATTAATATGTTCCCTTTTACTCTCCCTTTTCTTTTCCCTCTTCAAAGTCTCAAAGCAGAACCAATTCTCTCCCAGGACCTCTGTTTTTCTTATATAACCCCCTCAGTACCCTTTGAAGACATTAAGGTTTTGAAGGGGTACTTGTTTCTTCTTCCCCTCTTAGACTGTTAGCACTACATCATCATATAGCTCCTTCTGAATGTTCAACTAAGTTTACCTTTCTAAAGATTCTCTTGACTTTTGTGTCAATATTTCAAAGTTCCTCCCCAGATCTTGTGTTTTGATCAGGGATACTTGAAAGTCATCCATTACATTAAAGATTCATTTTTTTCTTTTAGGATTATAATCAACTTTGTAGAATAAGTTAGTCTTGTTTCTAAGCCTATCTCTTTTATCTTTCAGAATACTTTATTCTAAGATCTCTAATTTATTTTAGAACTGCCAGGTTTTGTGTAATATTGACAGTGGTTCTGTGGTACTTGAACTGCTTTCAGTATCTTTCCTTTGACCTGGTAACTCTGGGTTTGGGTTGTGAAATTCCTGAGACTTTTCCTTTGGAGGTTTCTTTCAGAAGGTGATAGGTGCATTCTTACTATTTTTACTATCTTTTCTGGTTCTAATAGATTTGGAGAATTTTCATTTATGATTTCTTGAACTTTAGTGTCCAAGATTTTTAAAAATCATGTTTATTTTAGGGAATATAATGATTCTTAAATTCTCTGTCTTTGATTTTTTTCCCAAGTCAGTCTTTTTTATATCAGGTAGATTATGTTTTCTTCTATTTTCTCATATTTTTATTTTCTTCTATTATTTCTTGATGTCTCATGGAATCATTAATTTCATTTTGCTCTAATCTAGTTTTTATGGAATCTCTTTCTTAAAATTTACCCCTTGCTCTTCTAAGCTATTTGTTCTTCTTCGGAGCTTTCATTTAATTTTATCTTATTTCATTTCTCCTAAGTATTTCCTTGTGAAAGTATAATCCTTGTGAAAAGTCAATTTTTTCCTTTGAGTCTCTGCTTGCGATTGTTATAGAGTAACTCATTCCGTTTTGGGATCTCTAGATCTACAAAAGAATTTTTTTTAATGCCAGCAAGTGTTTTCTTTGGTTTACTCATCTTTCCAGCTTTACCTCCTGAATTGGAGTTTTATGCCTGACCAGGCTGCTTCCGTTGTGGCACTTTTGAGTGGGGTGGTCAGTCCTCCTTGGTTTTGCCAAGAGTCTCTTAGATTCTTAAGCTGACCTTCTCTTCTTGGGCTTAGGCCTCCCAGGATTTTTGAAGTTCAGAGTATTAGATATTCAGGGTCCTCTCAGGTATCTTACAATACTAGGGGTCCTTGGAGCCCCTGGACCTTGGCTGTTCTGATTGAAATGCTATTGCTCCAGCTGCTGCTGCTCTCCAAGGTTCCCATCTTGGCACTTTCTGACCACTCTGAGGCTTCTTTCTTTCTTTCTCTCTTTTTTTCTTTCTTTTTTAACAAGGGTTGAGGGTGCAAAGCTTGGTTTTTGCTGCTTCCAGTCACAGAACCCTGAAGACTACATGTACTGCTGACTGGTTTCTCTTGTTGTGGTAGGAAGCTGCAGGTTTGCCCAGCTCTGCAGTTGGTACCTTTCCTATTGTTCCTGGGCTTCTCGCTGGCTTTTTTGGGTTTTTTTGTGCTTTGGCATTTCTGAATTAGAATAGTTCACTTTTTATAGTTTCTTGATGAATTTCTGAACCATTATTCAGTGAGATCTTCAGGTCCAGAGCAGTTAGCCTGAAATGAATAAGTCTTGTGGAACTTAGAAAGGCCTAAGGGTCTCAAAAGGTCTCAACCCTTTTGTTGGTGCCTTGCCCAAATTCAATTTACTCTGAGCTTTAGAACTCCTGGCACTATTTATGTAGACTATTTTATAGATTTTATCTCATTCTCTATTACCTGCTTTTGAACATATTTTTAGTATGTACCTTCTAAAAACATGTTTGTCAATACATTCCCTGTGTATCTACAATACTCTCTTCTGACAACTCCTCCACATCTATACTGTTTCTCTTTGTGTCTTCAGATTATCATTCTTGAGAGCTGCTTCCCATCCCTCCTAGACTTATTCTAGGACTTTTCTCTGAACCCTTTAAAATTTATTCTCCCTAAATCTAGGGAGCTCATCAAATTATATATAGCTTTTCTCTCCTTCATTACAAATTCTAAGCTGAAGTGGTCACTTCCCTCTAGGGGTTTCTATCAGTTCTACCCTAGCAAAAAGTTATTCCTTATTGATGACAATCAGATCTGGAACAAAAGTTCCTTTCATTGGTTTCTTCACTTTTTGAAGAATAACATTGTCACTAAGGCAAGTCAAGAATTATTAGCTACTCTCTTCTGAGAGGGGGGGAGGAAAGAAGGGGAGGAGAGAGAGAGAGAGAGAAAGAGAAAGAGAGAGAGAGGGGGGGGGGGAAGAGAGAGAGATCATTATTCCTCTAGCACACCATTAGATGCACAGCTTCCATGCATTTGTTTACATCATTCCCCCTATTGGCAATGCCCTTCCTTTGAGGATCTGTTCAAATCCCAAGAAGCCTCCCCCAAGTGTCTCAGATTTCAGTGATCACTCTCTTTTCTGAACTCATAGAAGTTTAATCCTAGACTTTCAGTCATAGGGAACCTCAGAGACCCTCTAGTTCAACCTAAAGTGATATAAGAATTCCCTCTAAAGCAGTGGTTCTCAACCTTTCTAATGCTGCGACCCTTTAATACAGTTCCTCATGTAGTGGTGACTCCCAACCATAAAATTATTTTTGTTGCTACTTCATAACTATAATTTTGCTACTGTTATGAATTATAATGTAAATATCTGATATGCAGGATGTATTTTCATTGTTACAAATTGAACATAACCCACAGGTTGAGAACTGCCACTCTAAAGCATCACCAATAAGGGGTTATCTTCTTTCTGAAAGACCTCTAGTCAGGGGAAACCACTACAACCCAAAGCAGCCTATTCCACTTTGGGGTAGCTCTAATAATTGTTAGGAAACAATGAGCCAAACTCTACCTCTTTGCAATTTCCCCCATTAGTCCTAGTTGTGCCTTCTAGGGCCAAGCAGAACAAACCTAATTCTTTCCCCCTCACAAACTAAACCTAGTGAAAAAAATAATGCCAGCTGGCATTGCCCAAGTTTCCAAGACAGTCTGAAGTTGCTGTAGAGTCATGTGCTCAGTACGTCCAACGGTAGAGTAGAGAAGTCCTTCATGATTCAGCTTTGACTCCACTTTGTCTCCCTTTTTATGGGGCCTGCAAATGTCACCCATTCCCACCCAATCGCAGATAGATCCGGGAGCTATTCATATTATTATCGTTACTTATTTGGTAGTTAGCATTCATCCCCTTATACTTTTATTTATCTGCTCATGTTTGTGTAATTGTGAGGCCCTAAAGAGCAGAGACAATGTCTCATGCCTCATCATATCTACAGCACCTACCTCCAAGCCCTACATGTAGTAAGTCCACACTTGGTTTAGATAATGATTATGATGATATTGAGAAAAATGTCCTCATCTTTTCAGCTGTGTGTGTGTGTGCGTGCGTGCGTGCATGTGTGCGTGCGTATGTGTGTGTGTAGAAAACAATATCATGTCCTCCCTTGAGGTTTTCCCTTGAATCTTTTCCCCAAGTTCCTTAATCAGTTATACTGCCATGTTAAAAGAGATGCTCTTCAGTGGTTCAAGAATTTTGAGGGAAAGAAAAGCTAGCAGTTATACAAGGTGTCCCCAGAGTCCTGGTAGAATAGAGTTTTAAGCTATTAAAGTCTGAGGCATAAGATGTAGTCTCTGCTCTTTATATTCTCATGTTGCCCACACATTAATAAATAACAATATAAGGTGGTGTGTGTAAAATACCTAATAAGTAATAATACTATTAAATCTCACAGTTGCACTAAGACTTTTGGGACGCCTCGTATATAGTGTTTTACATGTATCATCACATTTGAGCCTTACAACAACCTTGTGAGGTAGGAACTACAGGTACCATAATTGCCATTTTATAGATGAAGAAACTGGGGTTCGGGGCTACTAAGTGATTTGTCCATGGTCATACGGCTAGTTAAGTGTCAGATATAAGATTCACATAATGTGAAGCATCTAAATTGCTCTACTTTTTCTTACAGAAGTAAATCCAAGCTCTGTAGAACTCACAAAGAAGAAACATGGAATTCTGTTGCTTACTCTTGTGTCCTTCCTCATTTTGGTCCTCTTCGTTATAGTACAACTCTTCATAATAAAGCTACGGAAAGCACATGTGACATGGAAGAAAGGTAAGTGTCAAAACAATATAGCTGCGTTTATATTATGCCCATTGTGTCAAAACAACTGGAAGGAAAGGTAAATATTTTATTTTGTTAGTTGTTTGCCTATACAGTATTCCAGAAGTCTTGGTGAAGTTGTAAGCCATTGATGCTTAAAACTGCACTAAGATTTTTGGGACATCATCCATAGGGATCACACAATCCTGGTGACTTATTTTTCTCACTGAATTCTCTAAATTTCTCAGCTATATGTGTGTATGTAAATGTGTGTATGTATACATACACACATATATATACATATATATATTTAACAATTTGAAGGTAGTATCTGCATTTCTACTGGTTTTGGTTATAGACTACAATGCCACAGGATGCCAAAGTCATTCAGGAATTTATAGCAAGATAAGAAAGCTACCTTACCAGGTCCAAAGATGGCTCCTTTGGTGGCTGTATAAAATGGACTGGCTATGATAATAATAGCTCACATTTATGTTGCACACTCTCCTCACAACAGCACTGTGAGGTAAACAGACTAATTATTATTACATTTTACAATTGAGAAAAATGACAATCAAACAAATTAAGAAATGTGCTCATAGACACTTACCTAGTATGTTGCACTCCTAATGATCAAATTTCACATCAAAATCCTATCTGTCCCTTTTATTATCTTTCTCAGGGGACTAGAAAAGATTTGAACTGAATATTCATCCATGCTTCACAAATAAATAAATTCTTTATCAAAGTTATATGTTTTTATTATGAAAGATTGAGGATCTTCTATACTGCAGGCTAAAAATGTACTTAGGAGCAGCTAAGTGGTGCAGAGGATAGAGTATTGGACTTGGAATAAATACGAAGGTAGTCTCTGCATTTCTATTGGTTTGGAGAAGGAAAAGCAAATCATTCCAACATCTTTGCCAAGAAAACCCCCAAAATGGGTCATGAAGAATAAGATACAACTGAAAAATGACTGAACAAAAAAATGGACTTGGGGGATAAGGGTGATTTCTAACCAGCTCTGATAGCAGATGCCAAAATTTAGTATGCTGGAGGCGCCATGATTAGGGGCTTCAGTTCTTCGGAGTTGCTTTTTTGTATTGTTTACAAAACATTGTTTTGTATTGTGCTGTTATAGGAGGTCCTGATTGTCCCTTCCCTGTTTTACTGACACCAGTACGATCCTGTTCCTAATGCTCCGCATAGATTAATACCCAAAGGTCTAGCTCTCTGAGCATTTCAATGATCCTGGCATCATATTTTATAAACAATGCTGTAGAATACCCCGGTCAGTTACTTGTTTTCTCCATTGTATTTGTACAAATGAAGAAAATGTTATCTTTGCTAGTAAAACTCCTCTTTTCAATTTTCCACTCTCAAAACTGTCCAGGAACCACTATAACGTGTACTTTCTGAACAATATTTGAGTCTGCTATCCCTGTCCACTGTTAGCTCTCTTGCCCCAGTGCTAGACATATAGTGGACACTCAGAAAATAACTTCTATCTGTATAGAGCTCTCACCAACTCCTTCCCTCATGCTGGTGTAGAGCATTGAGTAATCAATCTCCACCAATGGGAAGAGTCATATGCAAATAGGTTTTCAGCTGAGCATTACATTTACAATGTGATTTTCTCGTAAACCTGGGTGGTAGGCACTGCAAATATTAGGTTCCCCAAATATTACAGATGAAGAAATAAGATCAGAAAGGCAGGATGGTATAGTGCAATGGAGAAATTATTTAATCTGGAACTCAGCTTCAGTTTAGCTGTGTGACTGTGAAAAAGCCCTTTACAATTTGAGGACCTGGGTTCAAATCCCACCTTTGCCTCTTACTATCTGTGTGACTTTGGATAAATTACTTAAGTGCCCTGGGCCTCTCTTTCATCCCTAAAATAAACAGGTTTGACTAGAAGGCCTCTACAGCCTTTCAGCTCTCCATCTCTGATCCTGTGACTCTCTCTGGGTCTTAATTTCCTACTCAGTAAAACAGGAAAAAATAACTCACTTTCTTACAGAATTGTTGAAGGAAGCTTTTGGTGAACTTTAAAAGAGTATGGAAATGTGACCTATTATTTATGCTAACATATTAGTTGGATGTACTTATTCCATAATGGAAGTAATACATCTTTTGTACAACTATATACTCTAGTGAGAAATTCTAACTAAAAGCACACATCTATATAATCCCTAGGAAATACTAATTAACTTTTTTTTATATTACAGAAAACAACATTTCAGAATTGACCCTTGAAAGTTATAGATCTAGGTCAAATAATGATGACACATCATCTCAGGAGAAGAATGGACAAAGTAAGTTCATTCTAAGGGACCATAAAAGAGTTGAACAATGAGGTTTCTTAGTTTTCAATATCTTCTTAAAAGTTGTTGCTATTTTGCTGCCCTCTTCTACTACAATTTAGGATTATTCCTTTTGAAGAAAATATGCCCTTACAGAGTCATATTCTAGTCACAAGCCCCATACTAACAAGCCTTAGTGATATTCATTGTATGAGGCCCACTTGAGATACATAGCAGTAAAATTCAGAAAAATGAGGTTACAAGAAAGAGCTTTTCACACAAGACTGAATTTACATGGAAATTTCTCTGATCTCTTTGAATTCATTGAACTCGTGTAATATATTATAAAGAAATTAGGATGAAGTGTCTAAAAGAAGAGACTTCCTGCATGGGACAGTGTAAAGACTTCTGGATCTGGAATCAGAAGGCCTTGACTTTGACCTTTAAAACCCTCCATAGGGGCGGCTAGGTGGGACAGTGAACAGAGCACTGGCCCTGGAGTCAAGAGGACCTGAGTTCAAATCTGAATTCAGACGCTTAACATGTACAAGCTGTGTGACCTTGGGCAAGGTACTTAACCCCAATTGCCCTGCCTTTCCCCCTCCAAAAAGTAAAAAAACAAAACAAAAAACCCTCAATAACCCGAATCCTCCCTACCTTTCTAGTCTGCTTATACCTTATTCCTCCTCCACATATTCTGCCTCCTTGCTGTTTCTCAAACAAGACACTCCATCTGTCCTTTCTGTGGATTTTCAATGGCTGCCTTCCACACCAATAGCTGCCTTCCACATCTGGAATTCTTTCTCTCTTCATCTCAGTCTCCTGGCATTCCTGGCTTCCTTCCAGTCTCCGCTAAAATCCTGTTTTCTGAAAATAGTCTTTCTCAATTCCCTTTAATGTCAGTTCCTTCCTTCTAAGATTATCTCCAGTTTGTTATGTACATATCATCTATGTACATAGTTGTTTGCATGTTGTCTGTTCCATTACACTACTAGCACCTTGAGGGTAGGAATTGTTCTTGCCTTCTTTGTAGCACAGGAAACATATAATAAGCACTTAGCACAGTAAGCACTTAACAAATAAATGCTAGCTGACTGTCCAGGTTTCAAATCCCATCTCTCACTTAGTACCTGTAAGACACTTAGTCTTGCTGGATCTCAGTTCCTCAGTCTCCTCACTTGTAAAAAGAGGCCTGTGGACTAGATGACCTGTAAGGCACTTTCTAGCTCTAAATCTTACTGTAATCTAACCTATTGCAACCTATTATAGCCTATCCTATTGATCATATTGTAACCCAGGTGTCTCTGAGATACAGAGAAATGTATAATGGAAAACACAGTTCTCTGGGTGATCCTAGGATCTTAATATTGCTTAATATTAAAGATTCTAGTGAATAATTACATAGAAAATTCCTTGAACATTTCTTTCCTAGAAGTGGATTATGCAAATAACCCTGCTATTACTATTATTCCCATTCTCTTTTTGGTAAAAAAAAAAATGGTAGCCAGAAACACAAAATCTTTGGTGTAAAGACAGAAAGCATGATATAGGTGAAAGAATGCTGAAGGGGAAATTTAGAACACCTGGGGTTCACCTTCTGACTCTGTCATTAGCTCACTTACCTAGACCTCAGTGTCCTCATCTGTAGGTGATTTCATAGGCCCTTTTCCTACTCTGATATCCTATAATTCTCTCATCTCACTAACTAAAACCTACTTTATTTCAATGATATAAGTTAGTTTGTAGCTATCAATGCCTAAAAGAAATGCAGTAAAGTCTGGCTCTCTTTTCTATTGCATTTGAATGAAGTTCTCCTGGGAATTTTGGCTTATAGGTGATAGATGCCTATTTTTGTCTGGCCTAATGCAGTGAGAAACAATATCAAAGAATGAGTGTACTTGAAGGCATGAATGAATTGAATAGATGAAAACCTGAGAGACAGGAGAAAACATCCACAACCTATTTTAGAGTTTGTGCAATGCTTATTAATACAGCATATTATGTATGCAAAACAACAAAAATTGGAGTTCTCAACCTAGGGTCTGTGAACTTTTTAAAAAATATATTGATAATGGTATTTCAATATAATTAGTTTCCTTTGTAATCTTATACATTTTATTTTATGCATTTTAAAACATTTTTCTGAGAAGAGATCCATTGGCTTCATCAGACTGCCAAAGGGGTCTATGACACAAAAAACGTTAAAAACCTCTGAATTAAAATAATCAGGTGAATTATGGCATACTCAATTGATTCATCTCCACCAGTAAATTTTAATTTTAATCTTTAAATCCCTTAACATATTAACGTGCAAATATCATTCATTTACAATGGGTCCTCTTGCAAATATATAAATGAGCAAGGAGGTATTTGCTGCCCCCAAATATCAGTTGAACTACAGATAATAGAAACTTTTATTATCTTCATATCTTATTTTCATTTAGTGGATGTAGACTTGGAGGGAAGATTTTTTTAAAACTAAAACAAATTTTTACCAGGCATTATATTTCTTCCAGGTTTCAGACACAAGTGTGATATGAAATATATTCTAACATCATATATGGGAAGAAAATCCAAGAACCCAAAAGAAAACATACAGGATTCTACACTGAAGCAAGAACAGAATCATCTACCAGAAACTATTGTATAATTCTTGATACAATGTTAAAAATAACACAGCAGGGTAACTCAGGATGTCATAACTGACTTTAAAAAGAAAATGAGCAATAGCTTATCCAAGGAACCAAAGAGCTCATTTTGACCTCCGTGGAACAGACTGTACAGGACTGTAATACTGCTATCTTCAAACAGTGCATTAAGACGATCCGATTGGAGTCAGAGCAGCAAACTATGGATATAAATGGGGTTTTTGTTTACCTCCTTCTATGCTAAACACTACTTCAGAGCAAGAGGATTCTACTGAGGCTTGTGGATCAAGGTCAAGGAGACCAGCTGACTTAGGTGAATAGCAAAATTTTTCAGATTACAGGTTTGGACAACTTTTTTGTTGTTGGGGAATTATTTTATTTTTTTTCAATTCTTTAACATTTTTATTTAAAGTTTTGAGTTCCAAATTCTATCCCTGCTTCCCTCTCTCTTGTCACCCTTCCCTGCAATGATAAACAAGTAGATATAAGTTATACATGTGCAATTATGGAAAACATTTCCACATTAGTCATTTTGTACAAGAAGAATCAAAGTGAAAGTGAAAAATAGCATGCTTCCATCTGTATTCAAACAATATCAGTTCTTTTTCTGGAGACAGATAGTATGCTTCATCATTAGTGCTTTGGGATTGTCTTGGATCATTGTATTGCTGAGAATAAATCACTCACAATTCTTTATGGAACAGTGTTGCTGTTACTGTGTACAATGTTTTCCTGGTTCTGTTCACTTCACTATACATCAGTTCATATAAGTCTTTCCAGGTTTTTCTAAAATCATCTTGCTTGGGTTTGGACAACAATTAAAGTACACATCTTCCCATTGGGAGAGTGGAATTATAAACGATATGATTTGGGCCAGATGGAAAAGTAAAAAGGAGAAATTCCAAAATGGTCTCAAGATAAAAGAAACATAGGATGAAAAGAATCTATAAGAAGATCTCCAGTCCAGGAAGCCAAAATGGTGGCGTAGGAGCAGCAAGGTACAGCAGCTCCCACACAGCCACCTCAAATACCCATAAAATATGATTCTAAACAAATTTTAGGCCTCTAAAATGCACACAAACATACTTTCCACTGAAGGCAGTTCAGCTAGAAGGGACCATCTCAGCTCTGGGAGCCGAAACCAGCCCAGCCTGAAAGCATGGCTTGGCCCTGGGGACGGCCAGACCAGCAGAGCTGAGTCGCAGCTGGAGCTTCAGGAGAATGGAACAGTGGCAGCTGTAGCAGTTTCTAGAATTATCAAGCCATGAGAAAAAAAGGACTAAGTGAAAGGTCAGTGGATCTCAGCAAAAATTGGGGGAGAAAAGCAGGTCTGGCCAAACTGCCTCCAGGGCAAGGAAGCGGCAGAAGCGGAGGCCCTGCAGCCCCCTCCATGTAGCTGCTTCAGAGCTCCTGGACTGCAGACTGCAGGGGGGCCAAGCAATCATTCAGAGGCTAAGTGCTCTTGCGTTGAGCGGCCTGGATCTGGATCATGGTCTTGGGTGGTGGCCCTGGGGTACATTTTCAGTGAGCCAAAGCTGGTGGGGGCTGCAAAAAAACAAGAGCCCCCTAATAGCTCCAGCAGCTGGGAAAATCTCAGCAATTTGGGACAGAGCTTTCCCCTCTGGAAGCAGAGTTCCCCATAGCTAAAAAATATTGACTAGCCATCATGAGCAGGCAAAGGAAGCAAAGTAAGAACAGCGACCAAACTCTAAATTCCTTCTTTGGGGACAAGAAGGATCAAAGCATGGAATGGGAGGAAGACAACACAGTCAGAACTCCCACACCAAAAGCTTCCAAGAAGCA
>CM053582.1:269957375-269977548 GCA_028627135.1 Pseudochirops cupreus
AAAAAAACTGAAGAGGCATTTTGTAACAAAAATAACCTGGAAAATGGATCAAGAAGAACTGAATATCACTCTCAAGAAAACATAAAATGAAACTGCTCAGGTCTCTCAGAACCAAAGGGCAAAGTGAAGATAGAAATAATCATTAGTTACCTCCTGAAGAAAATACTCAAAGGAAAACTCCCAGAAACTATGGTCTTAGCCATAATCAACTGGCTTGAACTCATAGCAGAGAGGAGAGATGCCCTACCCCTTCAGGGTACCCTAGGTCCCTGAGGGGGGAAATATAGCAGTCCAACTTTGGGAGAGAGGGTCAAGACATACCTGTTGCAGTTAGAGAAATTTCATTCAAAATAATTATAGATGGAGCAGTCAAAATGGCAGAGTAGCAGAAAGAAATACAGTCAAGTTCTCCCATACAACTCTTCTGTACAGATATTGAAAATGTACCAGACCCAGTTCCAATGGAGAAACCCAAGAAAAATTGCAGTTTTTTTTTTCACAGCCAAGTTTGGCCCAGGGAGAGAGACACAGAAATCTATAGATACTGGAGATTAATGTCTAGCCAGGAATGGCCACATGGAACATTCTAGTGCAGTGACTGAAAGAGGTTGCAGTTTGTGTACCAGGCCAGTAAGAGATCCCAGACATAGCACAGAAGGGCTTCACCTTACGCAGGAAGCACAACAGGTGCCAACAACCAGTTCTATATCTCACTACCCAGTTCCAGGCCACAGATTCAGGATGGACCTGCACTTAGGGATGAAATTTCTGGGTTAGGAGCTGTCATGCACTCTAGGTTATGAAATGAGTAAGGCACAAGTTCATAAGCAAACAGCAGCTGTGTGGCTCACTCTGACCCTAGGAGCAGACCAGAATCTCAGTACTAGCCTCCAGACCCATCTGAAACCTGAAACAGAATAACTAAGAAATCTGAGACCAAAGAGAAGACTGTAGTTCTGCCATTCTGAATGAGCAGGTGGCTGATGGTATCTGAATCTAACAGTAGTCTACTGAAACTCCACTGGGGCAAGCCCACAGGGGTACTGCTCAGATCTACACCCAGGTCAGGCAATTACAGAACTCAGACAAGGAAAGCAGTGAAGAAGGATCTCTTTCTGGCAACAATGAAATTTTGCAAGTCCCTAACCTGTTCTTAAGATCTTGGAATAATGCAATAGTCAAGAACCCAAGAAATCAGTAGCAATACTTGAAGACACAAGATCAATCCATGTATTCCCTGCAGAAGTACATGGAGCCTGGCTCTGATATAAAATCCAAAGTCAGGAAGCAGATTGGAAGAATGAGAATAAAAAAATTCCACCATAAAAATCATGGTGACAGGGATGCTCAAGACACAAAACCAGAAGAGAATGACTCTGAATCTGAAACATCTACAAACAAATCCTAAAAAAATTCCACCATAAAAATCATGGTGACAGGGATGCTCAAGACACAAAACCAGAAGAGAATGACTCTGAATCTGAAACATCTACAAACAAATCCTCCAAACAAACAAACAATATAACTTGGGCACAAGTTCATCTAGAATTCCTGGAAGAGATGAAGCAAGAGTTTAAAAAAGGAATTTAAAATGTTTTTATTAATAAAATGCTAGAGGGAAAAAATGAGAACTATTAAAGTAAAAACTGGAAAGGGTATTACCCAAGCAACAAACTCCCTGAATAAACAGAATATAAAGACTCCATAAGGGGTGGCTAGGTAGTGTAGTAAGTAGAGCACCAGCCCTGGAATCAGGAGGACCTGAGTTCCAATCCCACTTCAGACACTTAGCATTTACTAGCCATGTGAACTTGGGCAAATCACTTAACCCCAATTGCCCTGCCTTCCCCTCCAAAAAGGCAAAAAAAAAGACTCTATAAGACAAGAAGAAATATTAAAATTACATCAAAAGATTGAGAAAACAGAAGAAAATATCAGGTATCTTGCAGCAAAAGCATTAGACTTGGAAAACAAATTGAGGAGAAATAACTTAATAATTACTGGATTGCCTAAAAGCTATGACTAAAAAAAGAACCAGAAATCATAAAAGAAAACTGTTTGACTTTCTTAGAATCAAATGGCAAAATAGAAATGGAATCTATTGGTCACTTCCTCAAAGAAACCTCAAAATGAAAACTCCAAAAAACATTACAGTCAAAATCCAGAGATTCTAAGTCAAAGTAGAAATACAGTAAGCAACCATAACATAAGAATTCAAATGTTGAGTAGGTAGTCCAATTACTTGGAGCCTACACAAGATTTATCAGTCACCAAGTAAGGAAATGGAAAGCTTGGAAGTCAATATTCCAGAAGACAAAAGATACAGGCTTACTACAAATAATAACTCACCCAGCAAAGCTGAGTAGAGAGGAAAAAAATAGACCTTTAATGAAATAGAGAACTTTCAAGCATTTTTGATAGCAAAAGACCAGAGCTTCAAAGAAACTCTGAAATACAAGCACAGTAATCAAGAGAGATATAAAAGGGTAAACATGAGTGAGCAATCACAATGGACAAAATAAAAGAGAAACAATTCAGCACCTTATCGTCATCATGGGCCACAGAGTGAGTCTAATTAGTCAGAGGGCCTCAGAGTGAATTTGTTATGTTTTGATTATCATAAAAGAAGAATGGAAAGGAAGGAGAAGTGGAATATACCAGGGAAGAAAAAAGAAAGGAAGAATGAGGAAAATAATCTGTCAAAATCTGGGTGTACTAGTAGAAGCCTATAAAAGCAAGGGGTGGGTGGGAAAAGTGGATAACACTAGAACCTCATTCTCATCTTAACTGGTTAAAAGAAGGAAGAATATACACACCCACATTTAGATACAGAAATATATTTCATTCAACAGGGAAACAGGAGGGAAAGGAGAGATGGGAGAAGAAGGAACAGGATAGAGGGTAGATTAAAGGAATGATTAATACTAAACAAAACAAAAACAAAAACCCAACCCTAACAATGGAAGGTGGATCTTGAAGAGGAGTTTAAAAGAAAAGAAAGGCTAAAAACCTGTGATTGGGTTATGGGGGAGGGAAAAAGACAAGACAAAGAAGAGCAGAAGCAGACTGCACCTAACCAAGAATACTGGTGTTGAGCGCATTATTTCTCTCTACTACCCTCTCTTCTTTCTAAAGAAGGAGTGAAAAACAAAGAAGAAAAAAGATGTTAATGATAAGAAATGTATAATTAACAAACATAACTGAATGGGAATGCGATGAACTCATGCATAGCAGATAGGCAGTGCAATGGGTAGAGCGCTGGACTTGGAGTCAGGAAGACCTAAGTTGAAATCTGGCTTCTGACCCTTACTAGCTCTGCAACCCTAGGCACATCACTAAACCTCTGTTTATCTCAGTTT
The DNA here is from genome assembly GCA_028627135.1 of Pseudochirops cupreus. Classification (NCBI taxonomy): domain Eukaryota; kingdom Metazoa; phylum Chordata; class Mammalia; order Diprotodontia; family Pseudocheiridae; genus Pseudochirops; species Pseudochirops cupreus. The sequence goes on from CM053582.1 coordinate 269,960,735, forward strand.
GCTCATCTGTAAAATGGGAATAATGATAGTATCTACCACCTAGGGCTATTAAAAGGGTAGAATAAGGTAACATTTGTAAATCACTTTACAAACTGTATAAATGTTAGCTATAAATTATTAGTTATTATTATAAAATAGAAGAGAATAGCAAAATAGATCAGAAAGCAGAATCCAATAATATGTTCTCTGCAAGAAACACTTTTGGCAGAAAGATGAACACAGTTAAAATAAGGAGCAGGCACAAAATTTATTATGCTTTGGGTAAGGTAAAAAAGGCAGGTGTAGCAATCAATAATCAAGAGCAAAAACTGACTTAATTAAAAGATAAACAATGAAAATACATTTTGCTGAAAGGTTAAATAGACAATGAATTAACATTATTACTAAACAGATAAGTACCAAATTGCATAGAATCTAAACATTTAAAAGTTAAATGAGTTATAAGGGGAAATATACAGTAAGACTTTAATAGGTGAGGACCTCTTTTTGACACTTTCAGAATTAGATAAATTTAACCAAAAAAATAAGAAAGAAGTTAAGGACCTAAACAAAAATAAATACAGAAAATGTAAGCTATATGGGAGTCTACCTACCAAGATACACATAAGAACCAAATGAATATAACTACAAAGTACTCTTTATAGAATTATAGACTTGAAAAATCCGGGAGTCAGTTGTTTATTGTCAAAGTGGGCCAATTTAATAAAAGTAACAATACTATACAAATTAATTTATTCAGTGTCATACCAGTAAAACTACCAAAGGTTTACTTTATAGGGTTGGAAAAAGTAACAAAGCATTTCATCTGCAACAACAAAAGATCAGGAATCTCAAGGGTAATAATGGAAAACAAACAAACAACCCATAGAATGAAAGGGGACCTAAAAATCTCAAACTATACTGCAAAACAGTAATGATCAAAATGATTGGGCATTGGTCAAAAAAAATAGGTCAATAGAACAGATTAGGTACAAAACCTACAAAAGAAAATAGACCTAGTAGTCTATTTCTGGGTAAACTCAAAGACCCCATCTGCTAGGATAAGGACTCCACTACTTAAAAAAACAGAAACTGCTAGGAAAACCGGAAAGCAATGTGGCAGATATTAGGTTTGGATTAACGTGACATGTCATGTTAATGTTCCAAATGACTTTATATAAAATATCATAAACAAATTAGAGGAGCAAGAAAGAAATTATCTCTTGGATCTCTTCAATCTCTTGGAACACACATATATGGAATAGATTCAAATTTATAAGAATAAGAATCATATCCCAATTGATAAATATTATGTAAGAAGATAAAAAGATATGAACAGAGCTTCATTTATTGCTGCTATTCTTTTTAAATTAGATTTTTTTTCTATTAATAAAACCATTTTCTTTCTCTCCCACATCTTCCCTCCTGAAAAAATAAGGAACAAAAAAAAAATTGGGGCAGCTAGGTGGCACAGTGAATAGAGCACTGACCCTGGATTCAGGAGGTCCTGAGTTCAAATCTGGTCTCAGACGCTTAACACAAAAACTAGCCGTGTGACCTCAGGCAAGTCACTTAACCCCAATTGCCCTGCCTTCCCCCTCCAAAAAATAAAATAAAATAAAGAACAAAACCCTTGCAACAAATAGGGATAGTCTAGCAAAACAAATTCCCACAATGGCCATGTCCAAAAAATACATATCTTAATATGTACCCTAAGTACATGTTTCATCATAAGTCCTCTAGAATCATGGTTGACTGTTGTGTTGATAAGAGTTCTTAAGTCTTTCAATTATGATTCTTTTTATAGTGTTGTTTTTATTTATTTTTTTGGAAGGGGGAAGGGAAGGCAAGGCAATTGGGGTTAAGTGACTTGCCCGAGGTCACACAGCTAGTGAGTATCAAGCGTCTGAGGTCATATTTGAACTCAGGTCCTCCTGTTTAAGGCCAGTGCTCTATTCACTGCACCACCTAGCTGCCCAATAGCGTTATTTTTATTATGTAATTTTTTCTATTGGTTTTACTCACATCATCTTTCAGCAGTTTATACAAGATTTCCCAGGTTTCTCTAAAATTCTTCCTTTTACCATTTCTTATAGCATAATAGCATTCCATTACATTTATTTACTATGATCTGTTCAGTCATCCCCAACTGACAAAGACCCCTTTTTCCATTTCTCTGTCTCTATAAAAATTTTTGTATATATAGGTAGCCAATTTCTAAGGAAGAAATTCAAACTATCAACAACCATATGAAAAAATTCTCCAAATTACTAATAGTCAGTGAAAAGCAATTTTGAGGTTCTACCTCAGACTCATTAGATTGGCAAAGTTAATTTAAAAAGTTGAATGGTTACAAGAAAGCAGGCATATTAATAATGCAAATGCACTGCTGGTGCTGCCATATTGGAAAGCAATTTGGAACTATGGCCCCAAAGTAACCAAACTGTGCATATAACCCAGTGAAACTATTACTAGGCCTACACCCCAAAGAAATTAAAGAAAGAGGAAAAGGACCTAAGAGTATAAAAAGATTTATGGCAGCTTTTTGTAGTGGTAAAGAACTGTAAACAACTGGGGAGTACCTAAACAAATTATGGTATATAAATGTAATGGAATACTACCATACCATAAATCTGCGAAAGATTTGTATGAATTGATATGGAGTGAAAGAAGCAGAACCAGTACAATTTATACAATGGTGTAAAGAAAAACAACTCTGAATAACTTAAGAACGCCGATCAATGCAATGATGAATAATGATTACAGGGGACCAATAATGATGCTTGCTGCTCACCTCTTGATAGAGAGGTGATGGACTGAAGATACATATCTTTAGACATTGCCAATGTAGAAACTGTTTTGCTTGATCATGCACATTTGTTAAAAGGGTTTTGTTTTCCTTTGACTACTTTCTTCCTCACCTTTTTCATAAATCAGTTACTAATATCTGTAAATCCCAACTCCACATCTTTTGTAGTCCTTCCCTCCTTCTATTCCCACTACCACCATCCTACTACATGCTGTCGTTACTACCAACTAGACTCCACTGACTTTCCAAATTACTGTTCATACCAATGACAGAACGATCTTTTTTATGCATAGGTCTGGTCCTATTCTCAAAAATATTTAGCAACTCCCTTTTGCCTACTGAATAAAGCTAGCATTCAAAGCTCTCTGTAATACTGAATCACCCCATCTTTAAAATCTTATATCATATTACTCTCTTCTACAAATTCCAAGTTCTAATCAAATAGATTATCCTTTCCCCCATAACACAAACCTCACTTTCCCAATCCCATGCCTTCATTCATGTTTTACCCTATAACTCACTGAATCTCTATTCATCCTTTAAAGCCCAACTCAATCACCATCTACTCCATCAAGTCTTCTTTCAGCCCTCTCCTACTAACACTTTCCCCTTTAGGTCAAACAATAGTACTTTTTTTCTGCAACTCTTGAACACATTTGTTACATCATTTTGTTTTATCCTTGTATCACTAGACTGTATAGTTTGAAAACAGAGGCCCTGTCTTATTTAAGTTTTGTTTCTTTCCTATAAGACAGCACAGTGAGAGTAAAGTTCTTAATAAATATTTGTTGTTGCTGTACACTAAACTTTGGGATAACAGATGTCACAAAGTAAAATGAAATGATAAGCATGACCCCAGAATTCTAAGTATACAATTATGTTTAATTTTTTAAAAGGAAGAAAAGGTGGGACCACCTAAAGAAACCACTGTGGTTACACAAAAAGCTCTCTAAAGAACTAAACTTTTGTCTTTTTTTTTGGAGGGGTGAGGGCTGGGCAATTGGGGTTAAGTGACTTGCCCAAGGTCACACAGCTAGTAAATGTTAAGTGTCTGAGGCTGGATTTGAACTCAGGTCCTCCTGACTCCAGGTGTGATGCTCTGTTCACTGAACCACCTAGCTGCTCCCAAGAACTCAACTTTTAAAAAGACATACACAAAAGATGGATAAAAGGGCACTTAAGGACAAACATACAAGTTGTTAACAGTTTTATGAGAACTTCAGGAGTACTAACACCCTGAAGGAACTGAAGCTTGGAATAGACACTGAAGACAAAAAAAGTCAGGTTGAGTCAATAAACATTTATTGAATGCCTATATAGTCCAAGCACTGTGATAACCACTAGGATACCAAGAAAAGTAGAAAGTCCCTGTTCTCAAGGAGCACACTCCCAAGGGGGAGAAAACACACAAATAACTATGTACAAGTAAACTCTATTAAAAATAAGTTGGAGATGATCAACAGAGAGAGGTGTCTTCCTCCTCCTCCTAAATATAGAAGGACTAAGAAAGGTTTCTTGTGCAAGGTGGTATCTTAGCTGGGTCTTAAAGTAAGCCAAGACATGGAAATGAGGAGGCAAAGGATTAGATACGGAGAGGTGGGGTGAGAGAGTAGTTAAGGATGCTACCTAGGTTACAAGCCTGGAGGAACATGAGGATGTTGGTATCTCAACAATAACAGATCACTTAGCAAGAGGGAAAAATTTTGGGGGGGGAATATAATGACTCCAGTTTTGTATATACTAAGATTAAAACGTCTAGGGGTTATATAGTTTGAGATGTCCAGTAGACAGTTAAGTCGGAAGAGAGGTTGGAACTAGATAAGCAGATCTGAGAGTCATCAGTAAAGAGATGATAATTGAACCACATAAGTTGATAATACGATTAAGCAAAATAATATTGAGGAGAAGGGGGTACAGAACTAAGCCCTGGGAAAGGTAAATTAGTTTAAAATAAAGAAAAACTCTCTAACAATCAGCCTATTCAAAAATGTAATAGGCTACCTCATGAAGCAGTAAGTTTCCTATAGTAGTGGAGGTATTCAACTGTCAACTGGACTGGAACCAGCCTCTAACCTGGAGCTGAAACAGAGCAGGCCAGAACCTGTAAGTCATGATCCCATATGGGGTCACAAAAAATTTGGGAACAGTAAAAGGTTTCTGAACACACAACAACCAAAAATTAACTAAAAATCAAACATGTAATGAATCCAAGGTGTTTCTGGTAGCACTTGACTGTGTTATATCACACAACTCCACTGCAGTTTGGTACTGAACACAAAGCATGTGTACTTTGCACTGCCAGAAACATGAAAAGGGGTTGTGAGTGGAAAAATTTTAAGAAGCTCTGGGCTAGAGACAGGTGTCAGGACACAAAGAGAAGTTTAATTAATTTCAGTCAGGAAGATGACACCTGCAGGTGGAAGCCCCCCCTCCCCAACCTCCTAAGAAGGAAGGGCTTAACATGCTGGACCAAAGCAGGTCTTTTATACATAAAAACCACAACTGGGCTGGACTATAACAATCATTTTTAGGTTCTGAGTTACTGTTATCATGGTTGGGATTTCTTGGAACACTACAGGCATTCTTGGATCCCATGAGTACAGTCATTGTCTCAAGTCTTGGGGGTCGTGATCATTCAGGGGTACAGAACCAGAGTTCTGTAACTGGAACAAGAGTACAGTACAAGGAACAGGGATTGTGAACATGTGAAGGATGGCCCTGGGAAATAGGTGGAACTAAATCCCTCAGTGAACACCTGGTGCTGGTCTAAGCAATACACTTTGCAAGAGAGTGAGGTCATTCTAGAACACAAAGGATTATTGTTATGCCAAACTTAGGGAACAGCCTGCTTGTTGGGCCTTAGCTCTGGCAAACAGGGTATCTCAAAAATATTTTGACATGACTAGAGGTTTAAGGAATACTTGCTGGAAATGCTATAGAGCTTATTCTTACTTCACACATAAAGGCTGGACTAGATGACTATTTTAAAGTTCCTTCCAACTCTGAGAAAGGAGGCAGTGTGGTCTGTAGTGAAAAGAGCACCGGTTCTAAAGTCAGAGGAATTAGGTTCAAATCCCACCTCTGGTACTACCTTTGTGAGCCTGGACAAGTCACTTAACCTTCTCTGGGCCTTATGTTTTCTCATCTGTAAAATTAAAGAGTTGGACTAGATGGTTTCTGAGGTTCCTTCCATCTCTGGATCTATGATTCTGTGATTTTGGGTCCATTATTTCTATTTCACCTTATTTCACACCCAATAAAACCCCTTGCATCTATCAGGAAAACTCTCTTTACTGTGTCCCACACAATGCCCTGCTAAATTCTGTCTCCATGTTTTAATTAATGTCCTCCTTCCCCAGAGTAAATGTCCTTTGTCCTTCTTCACAACCAAGCTCCAGGTCCATTACAAAGAGAATGGAGGAAAGCCAGGCCAGCCAGCTAAGCCTTGGACAGTCCCTAACATATAAAAAAGGTTCTGTGACACATGGAATGGTGATCTCCTATTAAAATCTTTAACAAAACTTTTTTTTAAAAAGAAACAGCAACTACCACCCCTATTCCTCCCTCCTTTCCCCTCCCCTAAGCCTTCCTCAATGCTCTTATAAGTGTTCTTTCCCTCTTTAAGTAGCCTTATCTCTGTGTTTATGTTGTGTCTCTTCACCATCAGAAGAGAAGCTCATTGGGAGAAGACATTGCATCATTTTTGTATTTGTATCTCGAGAAAGTAGCGCAGTACCTTTCACGTAGTAGATGCTTAATGTCTGTTGAATTTTCATCTATAGAAGCTTTCCTGATTTCTCTGGCCCTGTCTTAATTTTTTCCTCCCTTTTCTGAATTTCTCCTGCAGTATATTCTACACTATACTTTACCTGTTAAATTTCACATGTTAACAGTCTAGTCTCCCACCAATGAGATGTAAACTTCTTGAAGGTAGCAAGCATGTTATAATTCTTTTGTACTTCTTCACAACTCCTAAGCACGGTGTTAGTTATAAAGCAGGCAACTAATGAGTGCCTGATTGATAGAAATCTTAAAACTAATAAACCCAAAAAGTTAGTTGAGGTGTCAGTGACTGATTCAGCCCAAGAAAGTAAAAAAGTTGTAAATTAATGATATCCCCTTGTCTTTTTTTCTTATGTAGGCTTGATGAAAGTGGAGAGAAAGTTTCTCTCTGTTGGCTGTTCAAGGATGTCTCATTTTTAAATCAACTTTTACTTCTTCCCTCCTTAAACTAAACCAGTGATTTGAAATAGCAACTTCAGAACTATGGATTTATATAACATACCTTTTGTTTTCAACAGGGACCTGAGGATGGGGATGATTCTCCTGGGACAGCTTCTCATTACTGGCCTCTTCTGACATGATCAGATTTTTAAATTGTGGACTTTCTTCTTCTAAGCTGTCAGGCTCCATTTCTTCAAACACTTCCTTCATTAGGGACTCTTGGTCTTGGTTCTCTTTCTGAAGATTAGATGGGAATTTTATTTCTTGGATGGAGATTTCTGAGTCAGATTCAAGAGAGTCTTGGAAAATCTGATGTAAATCTTTGTTTAAAGGCGGTTCACTGGATCTGACTTTTAAGTTGGTATGATGGACAGGTGGGTGAATGGAGAATATTGGAACTGGTTTAATGTTATTCATGTTGCAAATGTGTGAAGACTTGATGATCCAAGGAGTTGGTTATATATATAAATTTGAAATTCATAATAGCACTACCTGAAAAAAAAGATAATGTTTATTTTACTTTCTATGTCTACTGAAAATTGACAGCTATGCTGAGCAAAAATTAAAATGAATTACTAAAACAACTGTACTAAATTACCTATAGGCTTTTATATTTTCCTTTTTTTCCTCAAAGGAGAAAAACATTTGTGTTTTTCCTCTCCACAGAAATACATCCTTATGTGAAGCTAATAAGCAGCCTTAGTAACTGAGTACAGTTTATGGAAGGAACCAAATTGCTGTTTGGAGGCACATTCCCATTTTCAGCTTCCAAAGGGTTTGTTATAAATAAGCCTAGGACAAAGCCAAATGGTTAATTATGGACAGCACTTTAATGAATTCATTTCAAACAACCTGGACAATTCAAATGAATCATGTTCATTTATATTCATGTATGGAGTACTAGGTCACCATTTGTTAAAGCAGAACAGGTACAAGGTCAATGCTTCAGGGAGGGAAGGAGAAGCAGTATACTCTCAGAGCTGGAACTCTGAATAGGAAGCCTGTTCTATTCCTGGCCTTACCTTGACTGGCTGAGTGATTTGGAGAAAATTACTTATCCTTTTGATGACCAAGTTGTAATATGAGTCTAATATGAGATCCCTTCCTAGCCCAGAAGTATAACATAAAGATAAGGTAGAGTCCCTCTGGGGTAAAGAAAAATGCATTTATTCATTCTGACCTAGGCATCCTTTTCTCTTTTTCAGAAATCTACTTTTTTCGGAATCTCTTTCCTTTGCCCTCCTGGCATCTTTGCAAATTTTCTACAGGTCTGATAACTATAGCCATCTTTACTATTAGCAATTACTAAATGGCTTTTGCTGTCATTCTTTTTGCTAATCATGACTTTACTCAAATAACTGTAGCTTTAAGTATTTCCGAAGTAGTTCTGAGAGTTAATGTTGACTGCTGTTAATGTTTCCAAGGAACACTATGAACTCCTTAGAGGAAAAGAACTATGACAAACATAAGAGGCCAAAAGCAATGTTTATCTTATACTGCTAACAGTGGTTCTTATCAGCATCTATGATTTACAGAATATAGTTTTGGGATTAAAATCTCATTAAAATACATTATATAGCTGGATTCTATAACCATTTTTATTTTACTATTAATAAACTTTTTATTTCACTATTAATACAAATGTTATTCTGTTGCTGTTTTTGAAAAAGCAAACATATCAAATGATACATGGTTTCATCTGAAAATGGAAAACATACACTAGCTAATCTTTTGTGTTAAATTTTAATGGTTAAGGTTAGCATATTTGGAGGTCTGAATAATGAGTATTTTATAGCTAAAAGGTTCATTATGTCCTTTTTTCAGTCATATAAAAATTTAGTCCTTTTGATTTATCTGATTATTTTAGAGGTCTTGATACATAATCTCTGGAAAGAATAAGCAGATGAGAAAAGAAATAAAACGTCAACCCTGGAATAAATTAATGTTTACAGATGAATATAATTTGGCAAGGCAAAGTCATGAACTACAAAAAGTAGATCTTCAGCAGAGGGTTGCTTTTACAAAAACATAAAGCTATAGAAAGCAAACACAGAAATTCTGAATAAATTGAGAATGTTTTAAGAGCAGCTCAGAGGATACAACTCTGGTTAACCTCATTCTGTTTTCACAGAATGGGGAATAGGGGACGGTTAGTGTAAAAACTACCAATAACCAAAGCTAGAGTACCCTTCTCTTTATGATAAAAGGTGGACAACTCTTTTTCTATTGACGCCTGGAAATAAGAACTTATAGGTTCATAGATACTCAGAGAAATCCCTTCTGCCTTTGGGAGTTTGAACAGCACAATTCTTTTCCATTTCCGGTTAATATAAATTCCTTTCCCAAGTCCACTTAACTGTGTCATCTTGGGCAAGACTTCATCTCCTGGGGCCTGTTTCCTACTCGGAATGCATCACAGAGTGAATTTGCATGGCAAAATTTATTTCTTCAAATCCCCAAAAAAAACCCACCTTCTATAAGAACACTTATATCTTTCCTCCAATAGTACAAATCTGGAAGCAGCAAAATGTGAGTTCAAATCCTGCCTCAGTTACTAGTTATGTGACTGGGCAAGTTATATAACCTCTTTCTCCCTGAGTTTCTCCATGTGTAGAAAGAGGATAATAAAAGCATCTACTCCAAGGTTGTTGTGAGAATAAAATGGGGCATTCGTAAAGTTCTTTGAAAACGATATAAATGCTATTATTTGTATATAGTAGCCTGCATGTTTCCTGACTGGCTTCCAGGCTGTTCCATTTACAAGACATTCCATTTCGCCTACGGGCATTTTCTCTGTCTCCCCATGCCCGGAACACTCTCCCTCATCCACTCTACCTACTGACCTCCTTGGTCAGCTGGGATTTTAGTCCCATATAAAACTCAACCTTCCACAGGAAGCCTTCACCAATTCCTCTTAATTCCAATGCCTCCCCTGTTAATGATTTCCTATTTACCCTGTACACCCTTGCTTTGTATATGTTTGCATGTCATCTCCCCCATTAGATGGTAAGCTTCTTGCGGGCAGTGGCTCTTTCGATTCTTTTTGTATCCCCAGCAGTGCCTGGCACAGAGTAGGTGCTTAATGTTTACCGACTGATCGTCAGACTGGGAGCTCCTTTAGGGCAGGGATCGTCTTTTGCCTTTCCCTGTAACTCCAGACCTTGGCACACGGCCCGGCACGTAGCAGGTGCTTGTGACCCTAAATTAGACGGTCCAGCCTGAGAGCTTGGCACCGTGCCTCGAACACAGTCGGCGCTTAATAAGTGCTTGTTGGCCGACTGGATAAAACACAAGGGCTCCACTTGAAGGGCCTCTCAAAGCGAGCGGTAAAGAAGGGCCTTCGGCCCTAGGTGCTCCCCCTCTCTGGGTCTTCTACTCCCTCAGGCAGCTGGGGGGGGGGGACCGGATGCCGGCAGCGCCCCGCCCCCACAAGGCCCTCCAGGTGCCCCGCTGGGATCGCGCCTGGTTCCCTCCACGCTTTTGCTCCTGCCCCAGCTCGACCCCCTGCCTTCCCTTCCTCTCCGCCCCTCGGCCCACACCTCCCGCGGCTCGCCGGCTCCCCCCACCCCGCCTGACAGGTCTAGTGCACCGCCAACGTCCGGTCAGTCACCTGCCCGTGCTCCTCCGCGGCTACTATCGAAGCACCCCCACATCCTCCTCCGCCGCCGCCGCAGGCGCCGCCCCGCCCTGTAGCGGCGGCAGGAGCACAGCTAACGCTGCTGGCCTCATTCTCAGAGTGATGCCCTCACTCCCCAACCCTATTGCCTGCGCGCTTTGTGGTTGCCCTAGCGCTGCCCTGGCGACCGAAGCACAACAGAGATTCCATCCACACCTACCCCCTCCATCCCAGCTGGGGCGTCTGGACGAAACCATTTACGGCTTCTCTGAAGGGGGACTGAGGGGAGGGAAGGATTAAGGGAAAGGCGGTGGGACGGCTCGAAATGACTGGACCCAGACAGAATCGAAAGCGCTCTCATTAGTTAGTCTTTCCTGCTCCCCGACCGCCAGTGTGGGATGGAGGCAATGGGACGCTCCTAAGGTCCTCTATGGGAGCTCCGGCTCCCTCGCTCTGCTGGGCGCCTGGGGGCGGGGGTGGTTTGACTCGGCCCGACACCTTTACCCGGGGATGTACTCGTTAATGTTGGATAATCGGCCCTGGGGCGGGGGAGGAAATGCATACACAACATACTTGTACTCTGCGTTGTTAACATTTTTCTCCACCATTTGAAAAAAACAAATCAAACCCGGATTTGTTAAGCTTGCCCGTTTCCCAGGTGCCAGTGCTCACTTCCAAATAGGTACTAGGTCGCTCCCGCGCACCCCATTAATGACCAAGCTGTAATATGAATTTGGGAGAGGGAATAGAAACGTCGGACAGAAAGTAGCCCGTGAGCGAGAGACTGACTTCATGAAAAGGGGTCCCCTGGGCTTGGAGGCAGGAGAGCCTGTCACAGACGCTTGACTAGTGGTGTGGCGCTGGACATCTCACCACCTTGGTTATCCTATATGTAAAATAGAGACAGTAAAAGCAGCTACTCCTACTGAGTTGTGGGGATCAGGCTTGATAACATAAGAGTGGCACCCCCTCTCTTCACACTTTCATCCTAATGACCAGCTGGGTCCCCAGAGAGAAGCTATTGCTGCTACGCTCAGTGGGTAAAGGGTAAACAAGAGTTTATTTAATGCACCAAGCTACATGCTGGAAATACAAATGCGATCAATCAAACATGTACTAAGCGCCTACTATGTACCAGGCACTGTGCTAAGCTTTGGGGATACAAAAAGAGCCAAAAGACATCCTTACCTTCAAGGAGCTTGCAATCTAATGGGGGGGGGGGGAGACATCATGCAAACATATACACACACACACACACTATATCTATATATCTATATATGTTATGTGTATATATATACATATATACATGTATGTGTGTGTGTGTGTGTGTGTGTGTGTGTGTGTGTATATATATATATATATATCAAGATATATACTAGATTAATAGGGGAAAAAAATAAAAGGGAGAACACTGGAATTAAGAGAGGCAGACCTCCCATAAAGGTGGGATTTTAGTTGGGATTTAAATAGACAGTCCCTTCCCTCAAGAAGCTCATATCTAGGAATAACCCAAAGAGGGGCTGGAGTTTTATGAACTTTTGAACATAGACTTCCCCTGGTATGCTTCTCATTTGATTATCAGCCAGATTTAGTTAGCTTTTTAGAAAGGATATTTGGGATTGAATAAATGAAACCAAGTAGCTTTCTCCAAACTAGGCTGGCAGAAGTTGAATATAGTATTTTTTTTTTATAAAGGGACCAACTTTTGGAGGGGGTGTGTATATTTTAATAGTTAATTTTGGACAAAACTCTTATTTTCAGCTCTTAATAAGCTGCTACTCAGATCTAGAGAACATCTGGTAAATAGCACTTTCTCCATAACCCATACACCACCCCTAGAATTAGATTTTCATGTTCATTTGGGTAGGTTTTAAGATATTTGGGCATTTGGGGATATAGGATGCTTTTACTGCTTTATTTTTCTGTTCCTTCAAGTTTGGAGAAGAGCAAAGAGAGGGAGGAATAAACCAACACAAATCAACAGGTCTACTGCAGTAATGACCACAGATGACAAATTTGCACATGAATGCATTTCAGGAAGGGAGAAGGCTCCTTCTCTTAGAAGGTGCAGCATTGTAAAAAATAGAATTACATTTCATCTAGATCAAAACGCCATTATAAATATAGCAAATTACTACGACTTCAACCAGGAAATGTAATAGGAGATTATGTTGTTGGCTTAAATTAGTGGACCCATTAGTGAACAGCAGTTCAAACCATCTTCTTCATCTGGTACTTAGTTGTATGTAGACTAAACATGATGCGTGCTCAGTATGTTGGGTCATATAATTTTCTTTCTTGATACTCTAGTGTGATAGTGAAGTGTATAGTTAATGCCTAGAGCCTCATGACTTTAGCATATTTTGCTTTAGATAATTTGGGGGGAAACAAGGAGTAAAAAAAATAAACGGCTTTGATTTGTTTCAGAGAAGAGAAAACTGAGGGATCATTTGTTTATCATATTTACATCTATGAAGAATTATTAGTTGAAGATTGCTCATTAGTTCACAAGTTCCATATTCTCTGAGTAAGAGAAAATTTTAATTCATTGTCAAGGATTTTAGCTAAGTATAACAGATTTTATGACTGAAGGTGGCTAAGCAATAGAATAGATTATTGAGAAAACATGTGAAATCTTCCCTAGAAAACTAAGAATAGAACAGATATTCATGTGAAATGATTTAGATACTGATTCAAGGCAACAGAGAAAATGGCCTCTCAAAATTTCATTTTGCAGTGTTAGTCTCTGGTCCCTATTAAAGTGAAGCTGACTGCACAATTTTCTTTTGGAGATTTTGAGCTGCCCTACAGAAAAATCATGCCCAAGGACGCTGTCCATGGTACTGAACAATGTACTGTGCAGGGGGAAAAATGATCATAATATTTTCTGCATTAGATAAGTGCAGAATTGCAAATGAGGAGCAACCATATGAAAGACTGTTCCAAATAACTTATAATACAAATCAAAGTATCATGGAGTTTTCACCTTACAACTAGCAAGTTGGTGAAGGAAACAAAAGATGAGAATAGTCAATATGGAGGGGTTGAGTGAAGGTAGGCATGTTAAAAAAAACATTCTTGGAGCCATAATTTGGTCCAACAATTCTGGAATTAGTCTAATAAGTTCAGAATTTTGTTTTTAAGTGACTAAAATGTCTCTTTGTCTCAGAGATGCCACTTCTATACATATACCTCAAGAAGGACCAAAAAAATACAGAAAATTCTCAAATATACTAAATATTTATGGCAATGCTTTTTGTGTTAGGGAAGAACTGGAACCATATTGTCTGCTCATCCATTGGGAAATGACTGGCTAAATAAATTATGATATATGGATGACATGAAACATTTTTGTGTTGTTAGAAACAATGAATATAAAGGACTCAGAAAAGATGGGAAGACTTGTATGAAGTGATGCAGAATAAATTAAGCAAAGCCAAGGAAAAAAAATGAATCCTAAAGTAACATATATGAAAAGGACAAAAATGATGTTGAACTTTGTATTGTTTTAATGACCAACTTGACCTAGAGAAGAAAATGCACCTCGTTCCTTTCTTTTCTGAGGGGCAGTACTATGGATGTGAATTATCACATATTCTATCAAATATAGTTGGTATGTTGATTTTTTGCTACTTATTTTTCTCTTCTTAAAAAAAAAATCACTGTTACAAAAGATGTCTCCCTGGACAGAGGAGGGTGGAAAGATATATTGGGAAATGTAAAAATGTAAATGTAAAATGTAAAAATGTAAAAAGATATAATGTAAATATATATGTATATGTATATACATATATACATATATATATACATATATATATGTACACATATAAATGTAAAAAAAGATTGGACATTAAATGGCAGCCACTTCTGAAGGGAAAGTGGTTCTCCACTATGTACTGCTTTTGGAATACCAAATGACTTGAGAGAGCTATCTCATATAAACGTGTAGGCTACAGCAAAAAGTAAGCTTGATCTTGCTGTTCTTATACTTTAAAACTCATGGAAATCCAGCTAGTAGCCAAAGCTAACCCCTTACAATATCAGATCACCAGGTATGTTAAATGAAAAAAAGTTTTATTTTAGATTCAGTTTATTCAGCTCTACACAATCAGAAAGCTGTCATACTGGAAATATGGCATTACATAAATGGCAGAATTTGATCTTAAATAAGCTCTGATAAAAAGGAGAGAGTAAAGAATGTGAAACAAAATTTGAAATAAAATCATTAAAATAAACTCATATTCTCTTTATTAAACATGAATTGATATGAATTGAATTGGTAACAATTTTAAGTGTAAGGCTGAGATGAAAATCACCTCATTTTATTTAGGTGACACATTTATCAAGTGAGAACACATCTTGATGATTTGTTGGTCATGAATAAGGTAAAGTCCCTCCTTAGGAAACCTGATTGGGTTGTTTGAGTGTCTTGATTTTGTCCTCTAGGGCCACTATAAAACCATCAACATGGTTGGAAATGTGTATTAGAGAGAGTGAAGAGATTGAAGAGAGTAATACCAGCCAGTAATACCAGGATTCCCTGGGGAGGAGTTATAGGCAGGGGTAGGGAAGTGGAGAGAGAACACCTCAGCTTTAGCCTCAGTTGCCTTTCTCCCTACTAGCATGTATAAAGTTCTCATTAACTTTGGAGGACCAGAGGATTGGGAAATTCTCATCAGCATCCTAGTCCAAGTAGTGCCCTGGAAAAGCTGATGCAGTATTTTCATTTGGAACCGAGGACAAACTGGAAATCCTGAGGAAGTACAACCTCAGGATTCTACAAATACCCCAGAAAGAAAGCAATACCATATCTATAGGAAATGATTTGAGGACTCCAGAAAAAACACTTCCAAGAGCTATGAGTTACCTCTCTTTCCACATGTCCTTTCTAAGTTTGAGCCCACTTTACCCTGGATTTTGTGTTTACTTACTGAAGAGGATGTCACAGACTTTTAGAGGGATGCTTTGTACCATCTGTTTTTACTATACTGAGCCCCTTTCTAAAAGTCAGTTAAGATTGGCTGTCTGGGGGCAGCTAGGTGGCACAGTGAATAGAGCGCTGGCCTTGGAGTCAGGAGTACCTGGGTTCAAATCAGGCCTCAGACACTTAACACTTACCTTGAGCAAGTCACTTCAGGCCAATAGCCCTGTCTTCCCCCCTCCAAAAAAAAGCAAAATTGGCTGTTTAATTAATATCAACTGATAATCATGGGGAAAAACACAATAGTGGAGGCTCACGATCTCTAGCATTAGAAAAATAACCACCCCCTCTAACCCTTCAGGGATTCCCATAGACTCTCATATGATTTGTCCTTCATTCTCAAAGGGGACCATGACATCAGGAAGATAATGACATGGCTTGCAATTGACTTTGATTTGAGGGAGGGAGGGCTGTACAAAGTTATCAGCCTCACTTTCTTCTCCAGAGCCATCTGCGTTCAGTGGCCAGATATAAATCAGGATGACTGGAGATGGCCCTGGATGTAGTGGGAAACCTTGGCCCTTTTAAGCCAAGGTCTGTTCAAGTTCTCACTTTGAGGCAACACCCATTCAATGAATAGACCTCTTTAAGAAATTAGTCAAGGGATGGCCCCTTTAATTTAAAAAAAAGTTCAAATTGGGAGGGGAAGACCCTCAGGGTTGTTGGCCAAAAGAGAAACAGTTACTCTTTACATAACTTAAAAGGGCCAAGGTTTCCCACTGCATTCTGGGCCCATAGACTCTAAGGGGAATAGGAATAGCCTTGCTCTGAGGACCCAGCCTGGCAATACAATAGGGATGGAGGCAGTAAGTCCAGAGAATGTGTTACCTGCACACAACAATGAATAAAAGTGGACACACTTTTATTTTTGTAATGGTGTTCAAGGAATCTATGACTGAAAACTGTGTACACCAGAGCAGCATCTATTTATCAACGGCCCACCTTCACCTTCTCATATCCAGGGAAGAAGAGGGTGGTATCCAAGTAAATGTTGTCGAGGAGCCCCAGGTATTAATATGCACGTATTCCACATGAAATTTGATCACTTTTCAGAGTCTATCTTTAAGTATGACCTGCTTTGAGACTGGAGATCTTTTATTTATTTATTTATTTATTTTCTTGTTTACATCATTCACTTCCACGAGATTTTGAGTTACAAATTTTCTCCCCATCTTTGCCCTACCCAACACCTCAAAACAGCCATC